>CM062292.1:23439758-24639758 GCA_031216915.1 Pictodentalium vernedei | reverse complement strand
TACTTGTTGCCATTCAAGGAAGATATGAAACGGTTATTTTCCAACTGGGTTTGTGATTAGGAGCTAGGCAGCCACTTGCCAGGTAATAAATCGACCTGTAAGACGTACTCCCGTTTCGAACATTTTTTTTAAATTCTCATTTAATAATTAGGATCAGCGTGACGCACAATTTTTACGTTCCCATGACGCGATATAAATTGGCATGGCACTTGACGCTACGGAATATGACTTAGTCAAAAGTGAAAGCCGCCTAGAAGGAAGTAATCTCCCGAGCATAAAGGCAACTTGACAAAATTATAAAAAATGTAATTATAAAAACTATATATTATAGTGTATGACTGTTTATCCACAATACATATATATAAATTTGCTTGTTATACCGCAAGTCCGAGTTGAAAAATCCCAAGTCCCAAACTATGTATTTTTTACTCGTTTTTTTAAGTGTTCTCACTCTCGGGTTCATCGATTTCTTCGAGGTATCTCTGACGCGAAATCACACATAGCGACATAGAGTTTACAAATGTGTAATTTTTGTTAGATTTTTAAGTGTCTTGTCGAACTATGTCATCGACTTGGTTGTGATGTTAGGGCAGCGCGGTATGTCGATAAACCGATATATACTGGTATTCAAACCAATATCGATTGAATACCGGTGTAATTTCAAAAACATCGGTTTATCGTCATTATTTATTTACCCGCAATTTAATTTTCAAGATGTCTTGAGTCTTTTAACTTTAGCCCCGAATGAATAATATTATCCCTTTATCCAAGGAATCGTCTGCCTGTGCCCTCGTAATATACAAATTCAGTAGTTGAAAAAATAAATTTAAAAAAAATCAACAAAACTATATCATGTGAACCCCCCCCCCCCCCTCATTGGAACGAGCTCGTTAAGCTCGTTCCAATGAGGGGTCACATGATATAGTTTTCTTGAAATCTTTGGGGAAAATCAGATAAACTAAGTTTGAAAATAATAAATTATGATACCGTCTGCGTCGGGTAAAGGTTTTTCGAATCGCATCATCAATGCAGGCTAATTCGTCCCGACTGTGATGATTGTGGTACTTGTGTTCATATATCTGAACAGTTTTCGATATTCTGGTATACCGCGGTATTTTCTTGAATACCGATACCGGTATTGAGTTTTGAATATCGTGCAGCCCTATGTGATGTCTCGAATATGGAACACTAGAAATCGTCTCAAAGTGCAAAAACCGCGCAATTTTATGCCTGCGTTTCGCAGTTTCTCTTCCACGGAGACTCGGTGGAGAATTATCGAATGGGTGATAGGATATTTTCCCGCTCCTCTAATTCGATCGATAGCAGCTCTGTCTGTCTGTGATGGAGGAAATATATATATTTTAGAAAAATGTTTCACAAAAAACAAGTGCTTCTGACAATGTACTATTAAATGTAAAAGACGGAAAACTGAATTAATAAGTTACCCTAAAAACGACTGTAAATATGCTGTGTTTCTAATGACTCAAATATTTTCTGAACGAAACTATAAGTCCAAGCAAATAATAGTGTTACATTGAATATAAAAGTTTCAAAATACTTCAGGATATCTTACTAGATACGAACTTAATTAAATGGACGTAAATGCACAGCTGGAGAAAGCATTGTAAGAACATTTACCTTATAAAGGATGTAATATCGCTGTTTAATTTAAAAAAATATTAATGAGGTCACAGAGTTTTAGGTAAGTGTATTTACTATTTTAAAAAGGTAAAACGAATGAATCAAAAATCTCATCGCAGAAAAGCATTTAATTATGATTAGAAATAATGAAACTGTAAAAATCCCCGTTCAAGTGTCAGGTGTTTAAAAGCTTTATTTTTTTAGACAAAAATTTCTTGTCTGGAAAAAAGGTACGACGAACAAAGTTCCAGCAACGGAATCACTGGGTGGAACCTGGAGAATCATTTTGTAAACTGTGAATGTCCTTTTAATACATTGACATGGGAATCGACTATTATTGTCTGGGAGGAAACTTCACTTCAAGAGTGTTTTAGAGGTAATTTATTCTTTGCGTACTGTACATAGGTAATTTGTTAAGGGTTTTCTTCATTTAAAAAATTCTTGGGTCGCTGTCACATATATTAAATAAATAGGAAAGAAAATTAAAATAGGAATTTTAATCCTTTACCCAACGTAACGACCAAAACCGGCCAGCGCTATTCTCAAAATTCGCCAAATAAATGTCATTATTTTTCATTTTTTGTCTCAAAAACATAGGTTATGACCCCTCGTTGGAACGAGCTCGCCGAGCTCGTTCCAATGAGGGATCATAACCTATGTTTTTGAGACAAAAAATAAAAAAAAATAATTTTTCAAGATTTTTTTTTGCAAATGTCGTTCGCTTTTCATGTTAGGTGAAGGGTTAAATAGAACAAAACATAAAAAATTTAAAAAACATGTCATTTTTAAAGATCAAAGGTCCTAAGTTGAGAGGCGAGACGGTTCATTGATTCTAGAATTGAAGAGGAATATTCGAGAGAGTAATATGGCTAAACGAATGGGCGACATCGAAGGAAACAGGAGACGGCCAAGTTGTTTAAAACTGTAAGAGAAACTCAAGAAGAAATGAAAAAGGAGATCGTCAAAGAACCGAAAGCCTTGAGAGAAAGCAAGACACCTTGTTAACCTTCTATTTAGGAACCTTATGTTCCGACTTATAGTTACGCACCCTGTTGTCAACAACCTTATACACCATCGTCTCCCGCATACACACATCCCCCTCTTGTTCAGTATCAGCACGTTCCGCTGAGTCCTTCCGAGATAGATAGAATTGAGATCAAATCGGAGAGTGAATTATCAACGGTTACTACTGCGAGCACAATCGGAGACACAATGGTAGATGCTAGCAATATGGAACCCGAAGATTGTGTGAATTTATATTGAACGAATCCGTTGAGTGTGGACTCTGTCTTTGGTGTGTACTAGGGTGAGGATGGCAATCTCTACATAGGTGGTAAAAGAGTGGAAATAACCGACGATAATAATTTGATCGTAGATGATCGAGAATACGAGGGTACTAAAGGATTGTGGAATCTGCTCGTGCTGGCTAAACCTAACGTTTATGAGAAAGAGGATTACAAACCTTTCGGCGATCTCTTGGTTTGGACGAATGTCATGAGAAAAAAACAACGATTCCAGAGAGACGAGACCGAAGGCAAACAACAGTTCGAAGCGGAAGAATGTGGTGAAACCCATATGGGATGTGAATAAAGTGTTTGACAAATCGATCGCCGGACAGGGAATGACAACCACCACCACGATCATTTCTTGCGATCCTAATGTGGTGCTTGAGAGATTAGATCTCTTGATTGCGAGTCGACAACCGGTAATACTGGAGTGAGAAACGAGTTGGTGAGCATATATGACGAATTGTTGCGATAAGAAGGTGTTGAATAGACAAACGAACAAATCGATTATGAAAGTATTAAAAGAAAGAGAAATAAAATAGAAAATAAAAAAAATATATAATAAGGTAAAAAAGATGATTATTAAAAATACATAAGACAAAGGTAAAAAGAAGAAATGTGTTAGTGATAAAGAACAGAAGATTTATGAGATCTTACGTCTACGGAGGATCGGGTTTGCTGGATTCGATGATGGGAACTCCACCGTGCGCCTTCACGAGCGATTTGGAGAAACAGATCGCTTCAACCGCCGTAAAGTTTGGAAATAAGGTCACGACGGATGCGAATAAAAACGCCGCGCCGGAAGGGAGCACTAGAGTGGCTTCGAAAACTGGCAAGAGAAGTGTCGATTTGATTCAGAAGTTGATAATACCACCACAGGCCACAGGACCGAAATTGAAGGAGATTCTAGCGAACATGAAACTTAGATATTTCAAGGGTTATGACGTTGTACCAAAACAGGAACTGGCTGCGACGTTGACTAGCAGTGGATCGGGATTGAAAATGATTTAAAGTCAGACACAAATTGAAAAACAAAATTGTATTATATATAATAAATAAATAAAGAAAATAAAAAATAGTTTAACAAAAACATTAAAAAAAAACTTTAATAGTTAACAAAAACTTGGTAAAACAAAACAAGAATGGAAATCAAAGATTTATCGTGCAATGCACCAAAGACTGAGAAATCGAATCACAAACGCTTTTCCCGAAGTACAAGACGATTGACAGTGGGAAAATCGAAATGAATCTGTTGTTGTGACTGGAGTGGATGGATTTCGACAGATCGTTCGTGTTAGGCAAGAGTCTATTCCAACCGGAATACGAATTATTGCGAAAAGCTCTGAGCTTACAAATCCTTAGTTCGGTCAAAATTAGAATATGGTTGCGTTGTCTGGGACCCCTATAGCAAAAGAGATATCCAGGAACCTGAGATGACACAAAGGCGAGCCGCACATTTCATATACAACGACTACCGCAGAACAAGCAGCGTTAGTGATATGCTCAGTGCCCTAAATTGGCCAACACTACAGGAACGCCGTTAAAACAAACGCATCCAAACACTACACAATATCATCTCTGGATGCGATGCGATCCCTAAAGCACATTACATCCAAATGGGCCAGACACGCACAAGAAGCAATAACAACATCAAGCTGGCAGTTTACAGAATTTAAAAATTCCTTTTTTTCCACGTACTATTGTGGATTGGAATGCCAGCAGTCAGGCCGCCATCGATGCAGTTTGCGGCAACTCCGCCATGCGCATATAAACATCAACACCTCCCCCTGTGTTAAAATACGCGAAAGCGCGGTTTACACAGTATTCCAATTCAGATTCAGATTCAGATTAAGATTCAGCTCAAACTTACGGAAGGACCTTCTAGTGGCAATCTTCGATTACCGGGACGAATTCCAAAAATCCAATCCATCGCTGGCAACGATCTTGCAAGAAACATCAAGAGAACTCGGAAATAATAAAACGTCGAATGTGGGATGTCAATTTTCTGAAAATGCTAACGACAGGTCCGATCCTCGCGAATTGAATTCGGAGCGCAGTGCATGTAATCTCACGATCTTCGATAACTTGATGTTGGAGAAACAGAATGCAGATCTCACTTGCAACGTTGACTATTTCCTTCTATCTCAAAATTATTTCAGATTGCCGAGACACACCATAAGAGAATACGCGCATTTCTTGTGTCCGTTTCGTCAAGAACTTAAGAATGTCAATCACATTTATGACGATCACATCGCCAACGACATGCGCAAAATAGAAGACAAGAGATTTTGTAAGTTAGTGTGGGGATTATGCACCTTTTATTATTTTCCAAAGTGTGGTTTACTGGGATTTCCGGGTTTGATTATCAACGATAACTTCACAAGTGAATTAAGCACAACAATTGGGTCATGTATCCGCGCGCGCAAACGAAGACGCTTTGCCGTGAGTGTAATCGGGACTTCATTGGGTTTTTTTGTTGCTTTTTTTTAACCCTTTACCTAACATGAAAAGCAGACGACACTTGCAACAAAAATTCATCGTTTTTTGCCTTTTTTAACCCTTCACCTAACATGAAAAGCAAAAGACACTTGAAAACAAATTCTTGAATAACTATTATTTTCATTTTCTGTCTCAAAAACATAGGTTATGACCCCCTCATTGGAACGAGCTCGACGAGCTCGTTCCAATGAGGGGTCATAACCTATGCTTTAGAGAAAAAAATGAAAAAATAATGAAAATTAATTGACGATTTTTGAGAATAGCGCTGGCCGGTTCTGGACGTTACGTTAGGTAAAGGGTTAAATAATATAATTATGGTTAATGATGAAAAGTAATAAACAGAGTAATCGCTTGACTGGACTGGCTACGTGAAATAATTCATTCGAAGCGAGGGGCTTTATTGTAAAACACTCGTGCACATTCTAACACTCGTGTTTGTACAACGTCCCTCACCTCTCGTGAATTATTTCACGTATCCAGGCCAGTGAAGCGATTACTCTCTATATAACTTCGTGGTCATCGATCTGACGAGTAGTAAATATCACGGAAAATACAGGAATGGCTTCAACATTTTTTATATCCCAGACGATTGCAATTAATAATAAAAAAAATATTCACAATAAATAAAACAATAAAATAAAAAAATACAATTATTAAAATATGAAAAAATGTTGCGAGAATACGAAACTCAATTATTATAAGGGATAGCTGAGGAAACACAAGGAACAACCGATAATACCACTGCAAAATATTCTTTTTCGATCGTGGTGTGCTCGAGAAGACTCGATTCGCGACGAAATTCAATCCACCAATCGAATTGAAGGTGGACAAGAAGTACGAGATGGCACTGGTAAATCTGGAGACGTACTATTTCGTTGCCTGAGTGCTAGAATGTTCTATGTCCCATAGGGGACATAGAACATTCTAGCACTCAGGCGACGATTTGTTTCCCAGCATCACGGCGAAAAATAATACGTTCAGATATTCGAACAGAACCGATTGGTATACGAGTCGCATTCCCAAAGGTAGCTACGACATTGTAAAATCACCGTTTCATATCATCCTTGGGTGGCGACAAGTAAAGATATGTTTAACATATCGAGGATGTGTTTTCGAAATACGGATGGATAGGAGCGTTGAAAAATAAACCGGGAACGAGCGTGACTGAAGCTTTGGCAAATATCTTCACCAATTCTTCGCGAAAAGTAAAGCTATGTTTAACATATCTTACTTGTTGCCACCCATGGAAGAAATGAAACTGTGATTTTACAACTGAGTTCGTGATTAGGAGCTAGGCAGCCTCGTGCCAGATAATAAACCGACCCGTCCCGTAAGACGTTCGCCCATCTCGAACAATGTTTTTTTTTATTCTCATCTTACAATTAGGATAAGTGTGAGCTAAATTTTACGTTCACATGACGCGGTATACATTTGTACGGCACTTAACATAACGGAATATGAATTAGTAAAAAATAAAAGCCGCTCAGAAGGGAGTAATCTCCCGAGCATGACGGCAATTTGACAAAATTATATATATATAAATAAGAAAAAAAATAAGCAGAAAATGGTATTAAGAAGTAGTAATGTATATCCTGACTTATCGACTGTATTGCCGTTGGCACCTCCTTTGGAAGACAGAAGCATTGCATCGATCAGATCAATAAACTTCAACAATATTTAACGATAGGGATACATAAACTTCAATCACACAACAAGAAGTACGTGCGAATGACTAAATCAGTTGTCGACCTGGATCTGACTCTCATCACCGTATCCATCAATTCGGGTGCTACTAGAATTGGTCTCCTATAGACCGTGACGTCCATTCCAGCCGTGTTGGTGATAGAGGGCGTTGCTCTCGCGACAGGATTCTTCAGCACGGTCAGAAAATTAGTGAGTAATAAATTATCGCTAAAGACCGAGAAACACGAAGAGATCGAGTGTTGGCAGACGCGAATATCAGTTCCATAAGCGACATGATATCCGCTTTTCTGAAGGATGGAAGAATTTCCGATGGAGAGTATCGATACTTTCTCGTACAAAAGGATAAAATCGATGTGTTGAAAGACGGTATAAGAATAAAATCTTGTCAGATTGTCAAGCAGGAGATGAAACATACAGTTAAAACCAGAAGTCCTGTCCTGAAATGCGCACAAATAGCACGTCGATTTGCGCGTTAATCTATGCGTTATGACGATGGCAAGGCTATCAAATTCTGCACATACGGCCTGTGCACAAGCAAAGTTTCAGCCAATGGACCTCCGGGTAACCCGGAGGTCCATTGGCAGGAACATTGCTTGTGTTTGCTATGGGTACCAAGGAGAATCTGCCATGCTGTGGGTACCATTCGATATGGCAACTGCGCGCAATTCCTACGCGCAATTAAGTCTAGATAAGCGCACAGTTCGTGACAGGACTTCTAGTTTTAACTGTAATCTGATAGAAAAAAGTCAAAGAGAAGCCAGGGAATCTTTTCATTAACTCTTTGGAAAAAAGATCCAGTAACAGATGTAAAATAAAAAAATATAATGATGTTATGTATACAAGAAAATAATAAAAAAAATTAAAATAAATAAAAAAAAAATTAACGTAAATTAATTAGTTGCGTAAAATGTAAGAAATCTACGGATACGGATAACTTGCAAAAAGTGAAGACTAAAAATAATAGGCAGATGCTTCACGACACTTGTAAAGTGTGCAGTTCGGCTAAAACTCATTCATAGGAACGGTCAGCAGACTCATTAATAATCTTCCCTTCGAAATGCACGTGTCAGAACATCAATTTACGGGACCAGGCACGGAAATGACCAAGAGATTGAATAAGGATCTGACTCTGAAATCGTGGAGGGAACCCATCAATAGAGTGAATCGAGGTGCCTACAATCACTATCTCTGGTAGGCGATGCATTCCAAAATGAAGACTCGAAACGATGTGTGCGACAAGTACTTGTTGACAAATTTGAAAAATATAGTCAATACCACAATGGAAGAGGAATTCGAACGTTCTCTAGTCAGTATGATCATCGGCACGAAACGCTGATTCAGAATGAGAAATAAAAAAAAGCAATTCACTAATGCATTAGCGAACGAAGTGTACAAGTCCGAGTAGAAGAGTATTTGTCTAAGGATTGGGTCAGATTTGGGCATCCGATCTGCTGAACATGCAATTGCTGTCTAGACACAATGGAGGTGTGAAATATCTATTGACGGTAATAAATGTGGTTTCGAAATACGGATGGATGAGAGCATTGACAAATATATTGGTAACGAGTGTGGTTAAAGCTATGGAAAATATCTTCACCACTTCCTTGCGAAAACCTGAGGAATTGTGGGTGGACAAAGTTCAAGAATTTTATAGCGTTCACGCTCGTCGAATCGTCGACATCTATTCCACAGAAAACGAGGAGAAGGTGAACGTGGTCGAACGATGGAATAGAACCATGAAGGAAAAAATACATAGATATTTCACGAGCAGCTAGAGTAAGTAATACTTGAATGTCTTAGACGACTTGGTTGACGACTATGACTATAACAACACGGGCCACATTCCCATCAAGATGACTACTGTGGAAGCTAGTGATCCATAACAAGGAATTCTACGCGAATCTCTATCCGCTGAAGATAATGCCGACAAAACGACGGAAATTTGCCATACGTGAGTGTTTAAGAATATGCAAGTGGAAAATACATTTTGAAAAAGGTTATATACCAAGATGGATGAAAGAAATCTTCATCATGGTTTGAGTGTTCTACGCTGATCCTATGACTTATAAGATAGAAGCCATAGACGGTGAAGAAATCGCAGGGAAGTTTTATGTACAACAACTACAAAGCACTGAATTTTAAGAAAAAAGAGAGGGAAACAGTTTTTGTCACATATACAGTTAAAACTAGAAGTCTGTCATGAAATGCGCGCAAATAGCACATCGATGTGTGCGTTAATCTACGCGTTGGGACCATAGTAAGGCTATCAAATTCTGTACACATGGCCTATGCGCAAGCAATGTTTCAGCCAATGGACCTACGGATAACCGGAGGTCCATTGGCAGAAACATTGCATGTGTTTGCTATGAGTAAACAGGAGAATATGTCGTGCTTTGGATTCCATTCAATACGGCAATTACGCGCTATTCCTACGCGCAAGTAAGCCTAGATAAGCGCATAGTTCATGGCAGGACTTCCAGTTGTAACTGTGCATAAGTAAGAAAAAAAAATAATGAAAATTAGAATGAAATAAAAAATGAGGAACATATTAGACATAATGGAACGTATAATAAGGGACATTTATTTATTTATTGGTGTTTAAGATCACATATTTCTGCGCAATGTCTAATCATGACCACGACAGTTTTACGGGTGGAGGAAGCCGGAGTACCCGGAGAGAACCACCGAGCTACGGCGAGCAACTGTCATCTCCCCAACATACTAACTCCACACAAGCAGGGTTAGCATTGGGTAAAGACAGGTGCAACATCGACGTGCAGTACAGCGTCACCGTGCCCCCAAGTGGGCAATGGGGGTGAAGTGTCTTGCCCGATGACACAACGCGGTTGCCGCAGATGGGATTCGAACCGAGGACCTCTCAGCTTGTAGTCTGCACCTCTACCAACTGAGCCACCGCGCCCCCTATAATAAGGGACAAACGTATTCAAGAGTATGAAGTGGACAAATACTTACTTACCTGTGGCCGGAACTAGACTCAATAATGAAGGAGAGATAAGACTCAATATCGAAATGCAAGAGCTCTTTCTCCATCCGAGAGAAAATTATCTCCAAATAGAAGGACGATTGGCGAAAAGGGATGATAGCGACAATGCCGACGACGTCATCACTCTAGCTCATAACATCATGATGCATCTTTTTAACAGTATACCGTATACACTCTCAGGTCAAGAGATAGAAACTGTTTTTCCACCACGGTCAGGCAACCACGATGTTAGGCCTTTCGAAATATCCCAATTATGTGACCAAATCTAAAGGACTAAATCAACTGTGGATGAAAGACACCAGCTCAGATGCGACTTTCGACAATCTGGGTGCAACCACGAGATTTAAACAAATCTTTCAAGCTTTTTTTCCTAGAGGAACGTTCTAGTTCAGGATTCCTTTGAAACACATTTTTGGATTCGCCGAAGGTTACGTCAAAATGTACGAATTAAAACAAAATTTCACACTAGTTCGTAAAAATGATGATATCATCTTGCGAGCTGCCGTTACGAATACAGACAAAGTGTATCTGGGTAAGGTGTCGTGATTCATGCCACATGTACTACCGAACAACGAGCAAAGAGTGAACATTTTCAAGCTCATCGAATCAAAAACCAGATTTTCTGTTGGATTCTGAATGAGATATAGGGATGTCGGAAACGTTCCAACATGGACTCAGATCGATTGGAGATTGTCTATGAAATCTTCTTCCGAAAAACCGCATTTGATCATAGTGGAATTTCATATGAACAGAATTGGATCTCAAGGAAAGAATCCATCTTTATTCGATCACTGCAACTTGAGATACATGCAGGTGTTTCTCAGTTCCGCGAGATATCCGGCCTTAGATTACAACGCCTCATTTCAGAAGAATGACATTTCTAGGACGTACGGCGATGTTGCAGACTTCAGATCGAAATATCATCACGTGGACGGGGTGATAACCAACCCAAATATAACACCCACCGAATACAAGACGCTCTATCTCCTGTTCATGTTCGATGTCAGCAAACAGAGCTAGAAACTCAAGAACACCGTTCTGTGCATTATCATCAAGCTGCAGTTCGATAGGAACGAACCTAGGAAAACTGAAGCTTTCACAGATGTCGTATCCGACAGAGTGCTGACATTTCAATTGGATGGAAGTAAAATGTCTGTCATTCAATAACTGATAAAATGTTTTGAAAAAATCTCAAAACAAACTTCAAAAAAAATTTAAAAAAGCATGAAAATGAAAAACTTAAAAACTAAAACTAAAACATAAAAAGGAAGTTTGAGAACTATAGAATTATTTAATAAAGTTCTCAAACTCACTTATTTTTTTTCCTCCTAGTACTTCACATGCTGAATTCGAATAAAAGATTATCCAGATTTTTTTATGCATTCAAAGGATCACATTAAATCAACACAGATACTACAGAAGACGTAGCTTTGGGATTAGTTGTCTTCATCTTGATATTAACCCTTTGATACTTTTGTACGTGTTATTGCGTACGAAAACTTTTGTTTAATTTAACCCTTTGAAACCTGTGTACGTCTTATTACGTACGAAATCAAACAGCACGGTGATACTTTGTTGTCATTTGTTTTGTTATTATTTTTCGATTTTTTAAAGTTTTAACCTCAAATTCCTATTTTCTCCCGAACAGTGCTCAGTGATAACCGTTGGGCCAAATGTTATCACAGCTTAAAATACTAATATAATCCTGCTGTCAGGACTTCCTAACTAGTTTAGTGCTAGAAGCCACTATCAGGGCTTTCAAAAAATGAGGATACCAGAGCAAATGCCAACACTCTCCTTGCTTTTATTTCATATTCAGTCAAACACAAATAATATTTTGTTTGTATAATTTGTTTTATTACAAATTTTTGGAGAGTGCCTCTAGGCACTTTTTCAATAATTTGTAATAAATCAAGTTTTAAATAATAAATTCAGATCACCAAAAATAATCTAGCCCTCAATCAGATAATCACTAATGTGAAAAATATCTTGTTATTTGTACTTTCTGACGTTTGACGTCGCATTTTGAAAAACGTTGAAGACACTGAATTCCCAATGACGTGTGAACGTCAGGATAATTAAAATCTCGAAGGGTAAATTCGATCTCCCTCTTCGACTTTCAAAGGTGCTTAGAATTTCCTCGTATTGTAATATTGATTTGCTATCGTCCCGACTTTATATCTATCGTTTTCTGTGCCATTTACCACCACGTTAACAACACCTCTATTCTTCGTGCCATTAAAAGTCCGAGTCATGCGAACGATGCGTCCTCCTATCGGCATCAGTCATCCTACCTGACCGTGTAGCGGTCCATTTCCCCTTTTCGAAAGGACCATTCCGATTTACCAGAATCTAACGCATCACTTTCCTAAAACCACACAGTTGTCAACTGTCTCGCATTTTTCATTTTTTCCATTTCCCAAATCATAGTACAGGCTTCCGTCATCAACTCGGGATAGGGTAGATTCGTGATTCGATTACCTCCCATGTCAAGATCGCCTTCCATCATATCGCCGGTTTTCTCGACTTTAGTGTCATCCAGGTATTTTATGCTGACTGCACTCAAATCATATTCCAGATCGGCTTTGAGACAAAATAGTTTGTTACCATTCAAGCCGATGCCAGACCCCATCGCTCCTCCCGATCGTTTGCTGGGACATAGTTAAAACTAGATGTCCTGTCATGAACTGTGTGCTTATCTAGTTTTAATTGCGCGTAGGAGTTGCGCGCAATTGCTATATCGAATAGCACCCAAAGCATGGCAGGTTCTCCTGGTTACTCATAGCAAACACAGGCAATGTTTCTGCCAATGGACCTCCGGGTAACCCGGAGGTCCATTGGCTGAAACATTGCTTGTGCATAGCCATATGTACAAAATTTGATAGCCTCACTATGGTCATAACGCGTAGATGAACGCGCAAATCGACGTGCTATTTGCGCGTATTTCATTACAGGACTTCTAGTTTTAACTGTACAGATCATTCACATGCTCTTTGAGATAGGTTTTTGATTCCATGAGAGCAGAATCTCCACGTAGCCTTTATCATCATCACCGATTTGTGCCAGATTTACGATTTTTTTTCAATCCGGCTTTCAAATCGGTCTTCATTTCATTTTTTTCTCATCATTCAAAACATCGACGATCTTTCATTCCGCGGCGTCTACGTATTATTTGGTGGCAGCATATATGGGATGCTCTGGTTCTCCTAGACTTGATATCCTGTAAGAATTCGCATCCACTTCAGAATTCATGATTATTTGCAACGTATCATTTTCTCAGATATCAAACGTCTGCGCAATTCGCCAGCATAATTTTTGGTGATTGCATCACTCGAATCCACAGGACCTGCCACATTCACCAATCATTTAGAGTTCAAATCTAGATCGTCGGACATGATTTTATGCAGGTAATTATCTCTCGCACGCTTCTCGAAATCTGCAACTGTCTGATGTGCACACTTTTTTGTCGGAGCTTCGCTAAGATCTATCGGTTTGGGAACGTTATAAAGCTTGTGATTATTTATGTTTAACGGTTCCTTTCGAGATTCGTATCTCCGCTCGAAATGATCGTTCAAGTATGGAACAGACATTCCGCCTAGCCTTCAATCGCGATGTTTCTTTTTTTCACAATTTTATCAGTTCTTCCTTATTTATCGAATGTTATTTCTTTTCTATCTAATTTATTTGTTTATATTTTATATTTTTTTTCCTATTATTTATATTAAAACTATTTTTGTTTCTCTCAATGTAAATTATTGAGAATGTCTTGAAAATGCTTCGCGAAAAGTAAAGCTATGTTTAACATATCTTACTTGTTGCCACCCATGGAAGAAATGAAACTATGATTTTACAACTGAGTTCGTGATTAGGAGCTAGGTAGCCTCGTGCCAGATAATAAACCGACCCGTCCCGTAAGACGTTCGCCCATCTCGAACATTTTTTTTTTAATTCTCATCTAACAATTAGGATAAGTGTGAGCTAAATTTTACGTTCACATGACGCGGTATACATTTGTACGGCACTTAACATAACGGAATATGAATTAGTAAAAAATAAAAGCCGCTCAGAAGGGAGTAATCTCCCGAGCATGACGGCAATTTGACAAAATTATATATATATAAATAAGAAAAAAAATAAGCAGAAAATGGAATTAAGAAGTAGTAATGTATATCCTGACTTATCGACTGTATTGCCGTTGGCACCTCCTTTGGAAGACAGAAGCATTGCATCGATCAGATCAATAAACTTCAACAATATTTAACGATAGGGATACATAAACTTCAATCACACAACAAGAAGTACGTGCGAATGACTAAATCAGTTGTCGACCTGGATCTGACTCTCATCACCGTATCCATCAATTCGGGTGCTACTAGAATTGGTCTCCTATAGACCGTGACGTCCATTCCAGCCGTGTTGGTGATAGAGGGCGTTGCTCTCGCGACAGGATTCTTCAGCACGGTCAGAAAATTAGTGAGTAATAAATTATCGCTAAAGACCGAGAAACACGAAGAGATCGAGTGTTGGCCGACGCGAATATCAATTCCATAAGCGACATGATATCCGCTTTTCTGAAGGATGGAAGAATTTCCGATGGAGAGTATCGATACTTTCTCGTACAAAAGGATAAAATCGATGTGTTGAAAGACGGTATAAGAATAAAATCTTGTCAGATTGTCAAGCAGGAGATGAAACATACAGTTAAAACCAGAAGTCCTGTCCTGAAATGCGCACAAATAGCACGTCGATTTGCGCGTTAATCTATGCGTTATGACGATGGCAAGGCTATCAAATTCTGCACATACGGCCTGTGCACAAGCAAAGTTTCAGCCAATGGACCTCCGGGTAACCCGGAGGTCCATTGGCAGGAACATTGCTTGTGTTTGCTATGGGTACCAAGGAGAATCTGCCATGCTGTGGGTACCATTCGATATGGCAACTGCCCGGAATACCTACGCGCAATTAAGTCTAGATAAGCGCACAGTTCGTGACAGGACTTCTAGTTTTAACTGTAATCTGATAGAAAAAAGTCAAAGAGAAGCCAGGGAATCTTTTCATTAACTCTTTGGAAAAAAGATCCAGTAACAGATGTAAAATAAAAAAATATAATGATGTTATGTATACAAGAAAATAATAAAAAAAATTAAAATAAATAAAAAAAAAATTAACGTAAATTAATTAGTTGCGTAAAATGTAAGAAATCTACGGATACGGATAACTTGCAAAAAGTGAAGACTAAAAATAATAGGCAGATGCTTCACGACACTTGTAAAGTGTGCAGTTCGGCTAAAACTCATTCATAGGAACGGTCAGCAGACTCATTAATAATCTTCCCTTCGAAATGCACGTGTCAGAACATCAATTTACGGGACCAGGCACGGAAATGACCAAGAGATTGAATAAGGATCTGACTCTGAAATCGTGGAGGGAACCCATCAATAGAGTGAATCGAGGTGCCTACAATCACTATCTCTGGTAGGCGATGCATTCCAAAATGAAGACTCGAAACGATGTGTGCGACAAGTAATTGTTGACAAATTTGAAAAATATAGTCAATACCACAATGGAAGAGGAATTCGAACGTTCTCTAGTCAGTATGATCATCGGCACGAAACGCTGATTCAGAATGAGAAATAAAAAAAAGCAATTCACTAATGCATTAGCGAACGAAGTGTACAAGTCCGAGTAGAAGAGTATTTGTCTAAGGATTGGGTCAGAGTTGGGCATCCGATCTGCTGAACATGCAATTGCTGTCTAGACACAATGGAGGTGTGAAATATCTATTGACGGTAATAAATGTGGTTTCGAAATACGGATGGATGAGAGCATTGACAAATATATTGGTAACGAGTGTGGTTAAAGCTATGGAAAATATCTTCACCACTTCCTTGCGAAAACCTGAGGAATTGTGGGTGGACAAAGTTCAAGAATTTTATAGCGTTCACGCTCGTCGAATCGTCGACATCTATTCCACAGAAAACGAGGAGAAGGTGAACGTGGTCGAACGATGGAATAGAACCATGAAGGAAAAAATACATAGATATTTCACGAGCAGCTAGAGTAAGTAATACTTGAATGTCTTAGACGACTTGGTTGACGACTATGACTATAACAACACGGGCCACATTCCCATCAAGATGACTACTGTGGAAGCTAGTGATCCATAACAAGGAATTCTACGCGAATCTCTATCCGCTGAAGATAATGCCGACAAAACGACGGAAATTTGCCATACGTGAGTGTTTAAGAATATGCAAGTGGAAAATACATTTTGAAAAAGGTTATATACCAAGATGGATGAAAGAAATCTTCATCATGGTTTGAGTGTTCTACGCTGATCCTATGACTTATAAGATAGAAGCCATAGTCGGTGAAGAAATCGCAGGGAAGTTTTATGTACAACAACTACAAAGCACTGAATTTTAAGAAAAAAGAGAGGGAAACAGTTTTTGTCACATATACAGTTAAAACTAGAAGTCTGTCATGAAATGCGCGCAAATAGCACATCGATGTGTGCGTTAATCTACGCGTTGGGACCATAGTAAGGCTATCAAATTCTGTACACATGGCCTATGCGCAAGCAATGTTTCAGCCAATGGACCTACGGATAACCGGAGGTCCATTGGCAGAAACATTGCATGTGTTTGCTATGAGTAAACAGGAGAATATGTCGTGCTTTGGATTCCATTCAATACGGCAATTACGCGCTATTCCTACGCGCAAGTAAGCCTAGATAAGCGCATAGTTCATGGCAGGACTTCCAGTTGTAACTGTGCATAAGTAAGAAAAAAAAATAATGAAAATTAGAATGAAATAAAAAATGAGGAACATATTAGACATAATGGAACGTATAATAAGGGACATTTATTTATTTATTGGTGTTTAAGATCACATATTTCTGCGCAATGTCTAATCATGACCACGACAGTTTTACGGGTGGAGGAAGCCGGAGTACCCGGAGAGAACCACCGAGCTACGGCGAGCAACTGTCATCTCCCCAACATACTAACTCCACACAAGCAGGGTTAGCATTGGTTAAAGACAGGTGCAACATCGACGTGCAGTACAGCGTCACCGTGCCCCCAAGTGGGCAATGGGGGTGAAGTGTCTTGCCCGATGACACAACGCGGTTGCCGCAGATGGGATTCGAACCGAGGACCTCTCAGCTTGTAGTCTGCACCTCTACCAACTGAGCCACCGCGCCCCCTATAATAAGGGACAAACGTATTCAAGAGTATGAAGTGGACAAATACTTACTTACCTGTGGCCGGAACTAGACTCAATAATGAAGGAGAGATAAGACTCAATATCGAAATGCAAGAGCTCTTTCTCCATCCGAGAGAAAATTATCTCCAAATAGAAGGACGATTGGCGAAAAGGGATGATAGCGACAATGCCGACGACGTCATCACTCTAGCTCATAACATCATGATGCATCTTTTTAACAGTATACCGTATACACTCTCAGGTCAAGAGATAGAAACTGTTTTTCCACCACGGTCAGGCAACCACGATGTTAGGCCTTTCGAAATATCCCAATTATGTGACCAAATCTAAAGGACTAAATCAACTGTGGATGAAAGACACCAGCTCAGATGCGACTTTCGACAATCTGGGTGCAACCACGAGATTTAAACAAATCTTTCAAGCTTTTTTTCCTAGAGGAACGTTCTAGTTCAGGATTCCTTTGAAACACATTTTTGGATTCGCCGAAGGTTACGTCAAAATGTACGAATTAAAACAAAATCTCACACTAGTTCGTAAAAATGATGATATCATCTTGCGAGCTGCCGTTACGAATACAGACAAAGTGTATCTGGGTAAGGTGTCGTGATTCATGCCACATGTACTACCGAACAACGAGCAAAGAGTGAAC
Organism: Pictodentalium vernedei; assembly: GCA_031216915.1. NCBI lineage: Eukaryota > Metazoa > Mollusca > Scaphopoda > Dentaliida > Dentaliidae > Pictodentalium > Pictodentalium vernedei. Next base: position 24,621,748 of record CM062292.1, on the reverse strand, counting down.
ATTTTCAAGCTCATCGAATCAAAAACCAGATTTTCTGTTGGATTCTGAATGAGATATAGGGATGTCGGAAACGTTCCAACATGGACTCAGATCGATTGGAGATTGTCTATGAAATCTTCTTCCGAAAAACCGCATTTGATCATAGTGGAATTTCATATGAACAGAATTGGATCTCAAGGAAAGAATCCATCTTTATTCGATCACTGCAACTTGAGATACATGCAGGTGTTTCTCAGTTCCGCGAGATATCCGGCCTTAGATTACAACGCCTCATTTCAGAAGAATGACATTTCTAGGACGTACGGCGATGTTGCAGACTTCAGATCGAAATATCATCACGTGGACGGGGTGATAACCAACCCAAATATAACACCCACCGAATACAAGACGCTCTATCTCCTGTTCATGTTCGATGTCAGCAAACAGAGCTAGAAACTCAAGAACACCGTTCTGTGCATTATCATCAAGCTGCAGTTCGATAGGAACGAACCTAGGAAAACTGAAGCTTTCACAGATGTCGTATCCGACAGAGTGCTGACATTTCAATTGGATGGAAGTAAAATGTCTGTCATTCAATAACTGATAAAATGTTTTGAAAAAATCTCAAAACAAACTTCAAAAAAAATTTAAAAAAGCATGAAAATGAAAAACTTAAAAACTAAAACTAAAACATAAAAAGGAAGTTTGATAACTATAGAATTATTTAATAAAGTTCTCAAACTCACTTATTTTTTTTCCTCCTAGTACTTCACATGCTGAATTCGAATAAAAGATTATCCAGATTTTTTTATGCATTCAAAGGATCACATTAAATCAACACAGATACTACAGAAGACGTAGCTTTGGGATTAGTTGTCTTCATCTTGATATTAACCCTTTGATACTTTTGTACGTGTTATTGCGTACGAAAACTTTTGTTTAATTTAACCCTTTGAAACCTGTGTACGTCTTATTACGTACGAAATCAAACAGCACGGTGATACTTTGTTGTCATTTGTTTTGTTATTATTTTTCGATTTTTTAAAGTTTTAACCTCAAATTCCTATTTTCTCCCGAACAGTGCTCAGTGATAACCGTTGGGCCAAATGTTATCACAGCTTAAAATACTAATATAATCCTGCTGTCAGGACTTCCTAACTAGTTTAGTGCTAGAAGCCACTATCAGGGCTTTCAAAAAATGAGGATACCAGAGCAAATGCCAACACTCTCCTTGCTTTTATTTCATATTCAGTCAAACACAAATAATATTTTGTTTGTATAATTTGTTTTATTACAAATTTTTGGAGAGTGCCTCTAGGCACTTTTTCAATAATTTGTAATAAATCAAGTTTTAAATAATAAATTCAGATCACCAAAAATAATCTAGCCCTCAATCAGATAATCACTAATGTGAAAAATATCTTGTTATTTGTACTTTCTGACGTTTGACGTCGCATTTTGAAAAACGTTGAAGACACTGAATTCCCAATGACGTGTGAACGTCAGGATAATTAAAATCTCGAAGGGTAAATTCGATCTCCCTCTTCGACTTTCAAAGGTGCTTAGAATTTCCTCGTATTGTAATATTGATTTGCTATCGTCCCGACTTTATATCTATCGTTTTCTGTGCCATTTACCACCACGTTAACAACACCTCTATTCTTCGTGCCATTAAAAGTCCGAGTCATGCGAACGATGCGTCCTCCTATCGGCATCAGTCATCCTACCTGACCGTGTAGCGGTCCATTTCCCCTTTTCGAAAGGACCATTCCGATTTACCAGAATCTAACGTATCACTTTCCTAAAACCACACAGTTGTCAACTGTCTCGCATTTTTCATTTTTTCCATTTCCCAAATCATAGTACAGGCTTCCGTCATCAACTCGGGATAGGGTAGATTCGTGATTCGATTACCTCCCATGTCAAGATCGCCTTCCATCATATCGCCGGTTTTCTCGACTTTAGTGTCATCCAGGTATTTTATGCTGACTGCACTCAAATCATATTCCAGATCGGCTTTGAGACAAAATAGTTTGTTATCATTCAAGCCGATGCCAGACTCCATCGCTCCTCCCGATCGTTTGCTGGGACATAGTTAAAACTAGATGTCCTGTCATGAACTGTGTGCTTATCTAGTTTTAATTGCGCGTAGGAGTTGCGCGCAATTGCTATATCGAATAGCACCCAAAGCATGGCAGGTTCTCCTGGTTACTCATAGCAAACACAGGCAATGTTTCTGCCAATGGACCTCCGGGTAACCCGGAGGTCCATTGGCTGAAACATTGCTTGTGCATAGCCATATGTACAAAATTTGATAGCCTCACTATGGTCATAACGCGTAGATGAACGCGCAAATCGACGTGCTATTTGCGCGTATTTCATTACAGGACTTCTAGTTTTAACTGTACAGATCATTCACATGCTCTTTGAGATAGGTTTTTGATTCCATGAGAGCAGAATCTCCACGTAGCCTTTATCATCATCACCGATTTGTGCCAGATTTACGATTTTTTTTCAATCCGGCTTTCAAATCGGTCTTCATTTCATTTTTTTCTCATCATTCAAAACATCGACGATCTTTCATTCCGCGGCGTCTACGTATTATTTGGTGGCAGCATATATGGGATGCTCTGGTTCTCCTAGACTTGATATCCTGTAAGAATTCGCATCCACTTCAGAATTCATGATTATTTGCAACGTATCATTTTCTCAGATATCAAACGTCTGCGCAATTCGCCAGCATAATTTTTGGTGATTGCATCACTCGAATCCACAGGACCTGCCACATTCACCAATCATTTAGAGTTCAAATCTAGATCGTCGGACATGATTTTATGCAGGTAATTATCTCTCGCACGCTTCTCGAAATCTGCAACTGTCTGATGTGCACACTTTTTTGTCGGAGCTTCGCTAAGATCTATCGGTTTGGGAACGTTATAAAGCTTGTGATTATTTATGTTTAACGGTTCCTTTCGAGATTCGTATCTCCGCTCGAAATGATCGTTCAAGTATGGAACAGACATTCCGCCTAGCCTTCAATCGCGATGTTTCTTTTTTTCACAATTTTATCAGTTCTTCCTTATTTATCGAATGTTATTTCTTTTCTATCTAATTTATTTGTTTATATTTTATATTTTTTTTTCCTATTATTTATATTAAAACTATTTTTGTTTCTCTCAATGTAAATTATTGAGAATGTCTTGAAAATGCTGGTTCGAAGTCCATCTCTTGAGAATGTACAGACACAAGTGTCCACAAAACACTTGATCGCGAGGTTGAACACTTTCTGTATTGTACTCGATCGACGATTTAAAATAAAATAAACCTTCAATCTCTCGGGTGGAGAGATTCTATAACTGTCGAAATAATCATTTCGTGTCGCATTCTTGAACCATGCTACCCAATTTGTGACATCACATGAGAAATCGTCTAGATTCAAGATTTCGCATTCTTCGCCTCTCGTGGCGTTTTGGGCAATGCATCTCTGGAAAAAGACACGGCGAAAATATTTTATTTTCAATGCATTGACTGCATGCAGAAGACTGGTGTCAGACAGACGTTTGTTAGGTACTATGACACCGTCTACCGATATGTTTGTATTTTCCATTTTAATTTATTTTGAGTTTATTAATTTATTTTTTTTTTTATTTTATTTATTTGTGTGAATTTCATTTCTCAAAAAAAACCCTTTGTTTCATTATAGGAAATATTTTATTTTTAGTTTCGTCAAACCCAACTGTACATTGTATTTTGTTTCATTTTGCTTTTATTATTATTTTTGTAAGAATTTATTTATTTATTTATTTTCTATTGCTGTTAATGGTTTATTTCCCGAACGTCTACTGGACAGTCCAATTCAATAAACAAAATAACACTAGGTAATTGTTATTGAAAATAATTGAAACAAATTAAAAACAAATTAAATTAAACATGAGGATCACATCGTTAGCAATTCGTCACCTGAGTGCTAGAATGTTCTATGTCCCATAGGGGACATAGAACATTCTAGCACTCAGGCGACGAATTGTATACGTGAATAATGCTTTATAATATCAGCAAAATCAAATATTTAACATTTCGCTAGCATAAGATGAACAATGAATGAATGAATGAATGAATGAATGAATGAATGAATGAATGAATGAATGAATGAATGAATGAATGAATGAATGAATGAATGAATGAATGAATGAATGAATGAATGAATGAATGAATGAATGAATGAATAAATGAATGAATGAATTATAATGTCTACAAAATCATATAAGTTTATCCTAAATACCGTAACGGTGATGCGGAATCTCAATATGACATCAGGTCGATGGCTCCATTCTAGTAACTTTATTTCAAATTGGATAAACGGCGGTCAATGTTTAAGTACCTCTTAGCACGCGGGCGACGAGTTCCTCCTGCAGCTCTCTGGATTATGTTGATGCCATTGGCATTGTGAACGTCCTTAAACATCTGTATTGCAGTGAAGACATTTGGGTGGGCATGTCGAGTCATCTTTTTCGACTTACTGTGCCATCCCTCAAGACTTTTGGTGGTGCAGGGGCCCTCGGTTCCAAAATGGTTCCAAAGTGATCTGTCTCCTTCAACCCATTGCTCCGTCACACATTCTGCGAGTGACTGTCTGTTAAGTTATATCGGCATTGTCTCTGTCCCCAAAGGCCCGGAACCGTGTATTTGCAATGACATCCAAAGGTACAAGTGGAAGAATAGCTGCTCGTATTACTAATGACTTCACATCGTCGTTTTCTCGGTAAGGAATATGTAGGCCTGTGGCTTTTGCCTTCCTCCAAATACGTTGGGTGCAGTGAAAGAAGTATCCTTTTATGGTGATATCTCTCATAAGTTTGAACTACTGAAATGTTTCACGCCCCGCGAATATTAAACTTCAAGTGTGCTCATCAGGCTTGGGGCAAATACTTTGTAAATGTATTCGAATACGAATACGAATACTTTGAAATTTTGTGAATATGAATACAAATCCACAAATTTGTATAACTGAGTTGTGTCCAATAACAAGTTTTTTGTTTTATTTTTATTGTCCGTGTTTTCAACAACTTAAAAAGCCATGGGGATATATGGCCATTGTTACATAAATAGGTTGTATTGTGACAAGTTAATTGATAATTAAGTCTATTGTCTGCTTTCCGTGCATAAATTTCAGACAAGGTGTTTGGTGGGATATAAATAATATCATTGATTATTAAGTCTTTAATATTGATATGAGGTGTGAATTTGTTGTTTGGAGTCCATGGGCTTGATCTGTGAAAAACTTTTATTCTGTATATGGTTCTTTAATTCCAAAATATAGGAAGAATTCAAAAAGTATTCAAAATGTATTCATGAATACATCAAATTTTAATGTATTTGAATACGAATACGAATACATGTATTCATAACATTCAGTGAATACTGAATCCATGTGAATACTTGATAAACTGTATTCGAATACGACGGAATACGAATACTGAATACGAATACCCCAACCCTGGTGCTCATGCAGATTAAGATTTTAAATCAGCATATATGAACTTTTCTTATAATTCATTGGAACTGTGCTCATACAAAAAAAACTGTGATACCTGTTACTTGAGTATGCGTGGTTTAAGTGCAGTAGTCATTCAGAAAAAACACAGTCACAATAAAGCAATTTTGTTGATTATTTCTGTGTAGAGATAGTGCTGGTTGCCTTGAATCGTGTTCATCGATTTGCACACTTCTCGATTTTCGAACAAACATTTTTATACTTTTAGAAAGTGGTGGCATTATTAGCAACGTTTCTTTTGACACCTTTACATATCTTATTTGCCTTCCCATCTAAGTTGAAAGCGAACAGTTTCAACCTTAACATTTCGCCCGCATCCGCCCGCGTAATATGCAAATTCAGCAGCTGAAAAAATATTATTTTTCGAAAAAATTCAACAAAACCATATCATGTGACCCCTCTGTGGAACGAGCTCGTCGAGCTCGTTCCAAAGAGGGGCCACATGCTATGGTTTTGTTGAATTTTTTTGAAAAAATTAAAACAATTATATTTAAAATAATAAATTTTGATTTCGTCTGCGTTGAGTAAAGGGTTAAACCCATGAATTCCGTGATCTGTCTTCCTCCTGTCTCGTCTTTGAATTTTCCCACCACCACCTTATTATTCACACCCGACGGAATATTAGATTTGTGATCGCTTGGATAATTGCTTGTGTCGAACCACTCATCGACATCGGAAGATAGTCTCTGTAAAAATCTTCGGTCTTTATATCTATAAGTTAGACTATCCACATCGTCATCATCCAACTGTTTCGTGTATGTGCGCTGACCCGAAGAATTTTGATCATCTAAAGAACATTCTTCTGATAGTTTTCGATGTAATTATTTTTTATTTTCATTTCCTCTTTCCACCCGTTTAAATTGTTGTCTTTCTCATCGCATCGCTTCCTCATCCAAGCATCGATTTCATCAACTCATTTTTATTTTGTGACCATACACCTTCAAACCCAACCGACGCGCTTGAGATCTCAATTCAGATAACGCTTTCTCCGCGGTGTAACAGGTGTGCGCTTCGATCAGTCCCTCTGACATGCAACTCGGACATCTCTCGCTCATCACTCTATGAATATTTATATCCACGAGGTGGGCACACACTCTATAGAAAACATCTCAGAAACTTCTCACGCAGAAGATTTCTCTTCATATTTTCCGATTTCTCCCTTGGATCTTTAAAAATGACATGCTTTTTAAAAATATTTATTTTTTATATTTTCATTTTTAATTCTTTCCCTTCTACTTAATAATATATAGAACAAAACCTGCATATAAAATGTATTTATTCCTTCGTTACAGACAGACAGTACCGCAATCGATCGAATTGAATTCCCTACCGAATTGACCGTATCCGTCGAAGATTCACTGCGAAACGCAGGCAAAAAATTACACGGTTTTGCATTTTGTGACGATTTCTAGTGTTCTACCAACCGATGAGAGACTTGCGAAAACCAACAAAAAATTACACGTTTTGACATTTTATGTCGCGATGTGTAATGTCGCATCAGAGATATCTCTGTGAAATTGATGAACTCGAGCAAGGGAACACTTAAAATGCCGAGAAAAATACATGATTTGGTTTTATTGTCTACTTCAACACGGATTTGCGGTATCTCTGTCGTCATCACTGTCATTTTGGGGGAAAATGCAATGAATTCTCGGACTAGGTCAGAATTGGATGATTTCGAAATTTTCTATATTTTATTTTTGCTAGACCTCCGAGATTCGACCGACAAGACGGGACAGATACTCGTAGTCTCTCTTTCGGTGATTCAATTTCCCAACCGATTTCCGACTCGAAAAAGTCGTGCGCCGTCTCGTGGTATACTAAGCCATTTTGCGAGAGGTCTAAAGTGGCTCAGTATTTTTTTCTTGAGAAAATAAGCTCGAAAATCGCGAGAAATTACCTATTTTGTTTTTTTAAAACGGGTCAAGTGTCTTGAACACTCAATTATTCACTACTATGGGGAATACTATACAAGATGATCGTAGGACAGATGGTAATTACTATGGAGAAGTCAGCAGTTGTGACCTTGGAACTATGAAGGTCATCGGGTAGCCTAGAAGGCAGTGGACAAACATGTACTAGGAACAATAACTGTAATCAAACAGATATCCTCCCAAAGGTTTCCTCTAAATAGTATCCTCAAAAGATATCCCCCAATAATACATTACAATGACACAAATATACTTAAAAACTGAGACAAAGCATTAAGAGCGCCAATTACAACTAAGATTGAAATTGGATATTTCGAATCCACGTACTTGAAAGAATTAAAACGATATTGTAACAAAACGTCCTTTGAGTTCCAATGTGTTCTATGTGCCCACTGGCACGTAGAACACATTGGAACTCACGGGACGAAAGCGACATGTCCAACGTCGACATGCTTCTTTTGGGAAGAGTTTCAGAAAGTCTGCTTGAGTGTTTGGGTGGTCGAGTGATCCCGCGTGTGTCAAAGAGTTTTTATGTCTTTGAGCTGGGATGGTTTGTGTATGTAAGGCTGTAGGTGTGGGTGTGTGTTTGGTGTGTCAATAGTAATGTACATGTGTATGTGGATATGGGTATGTAGGTAGGTGTGTGTGTGTGCATGTGTGTAGGTGTATATATATGGAGGGTGTGGGGGTGGGTTCTATCTTCCGAATTTTGTGAGAATCCTGACAATAGTGTTTGTGTTTTCCCCAAAGATGTCGTCTAGCCCTCGTAAAGAAAACAATGGATTAGGGCTTGTCCATCGGGTTTTGTGAGAACTTGTTTGCCACCGAGAACAAACTAAAATACAAGTTCCCACGAAAGCGGTTGGACAAGCCTCTGGGGGTGTTTAAGGTACAATGTCCATACTGACAGAGAATTTCCTACTGAAACTGTTTTCTGTTAATATAAATGCTTGTATTTTTTCTTAAAAATGATGGCATTTCGAAGATTTAAAGGTTCGTTTAATTTAGAGTTGATATAATTTAAATAATTTATTCTGTATTTTTTATTCTACTTCTGATATGCTCATACCGAATGGTCGGAGGATTTGAATGGTATTGATCCAAAAAACTTCTCGTTCTTTGTCAACATTCATCTGCTTCTTCTATTAATCCATGTTTAATTTGTGGTTGTTCAACCGATAGATTTAAAAATCTTTAAAAGAATGACCAGCAAGGTTAAAAGGGTTTTTCTACTGCGGCGTCAGCATAATGTTTCATAACCCGTTTGTGTTGAGTGGAACGCATTCGGATTGGACTGGATTGTGAGTTTGACTCACGTACTGTTTCTTAAAGCGTTCACAAGTGATAAGGTAAACGACATAGATCAATCACAATAGACAGAGTTTCAAATCATTTTCTGGCAGGTATAAAATTAAATTATGAAATCCACAATGAGGCTATTGTATTCAATACCGCGACACCACAATTCTCAAAACGAACCGTTGTGTTCAATTTCCAGAGGGTCGAAAGCATTAATTTCAGCAGAATTTTCTGCGTCTGAGATTTCCGCTTACACAAAAGAGTAGTGAGTACCCACTGAATGCGAATTCGTCATATAGGGTAGAACAAGCCTCGTTGAATTTTAACTTATCATTCGAATTGTGCTGCAAACGAATTGGCCGTGAACTGATGATACCTTTAAATGTGCAGTTAAGACTAGAAGTCCTGCCATGAACTGTGCGCTTGTCTAGGCTTAATTGCACGTGGGAATTGCGTGCAATAGCCATATCGAATGGCATCCAAAGCACGGTAGGTTCTCCTGGTTTTTCATAGCAAACACAGGCAATGTTTCGGCCAATAGACCTCCGGGTTACCCGGAGGTCCATTGGCAGAAGCATTGCTTTTGCACAGGCCAGGTGTACAAAATTTGATTGCCTTGCTATGGTCATAACTCGAAGATTAACGCGCAGCTCTACGTGCTATTTGTGTGAGCTTCATGACAATACCTATAGTTTTAACTGTATGTGGTGAGAGAAGCGATTTGTAGGTAACAATTGATGTGAATCAATTGAGTTAAAATACACCTTATAATCTAAATAATCGGATGTCTGGAATTGTTTGACCTAATACTCGGTCACATCGACAAAATCAACAGAATCTAGACTGAATATAGCTTTAAATTTGATGTTTGGATCATGTTTGTTTAAAATTTATAAATATTTATCAAACTCTTCTTTTGAATGTTCCCAAATGATCAAAATGTCATCTAAATATCTGACGTATATGAGTGGCTGCTTTGCACACATGTTTAAGGCATTTTCCTTCCATTCTTCTATATAAATTCCTGTAAAATTAGGACTGAATCTTTCGCCTATAGGACAATTCGTTATTTATTAACAATTTTCTCCATTGAATTGAAAGCCATTACTTTTTAAGCTAAGCTCTAAACAAATCGAAATTTATTCATCCGGACGTTTTGAATACATTTGTGACAGATTTAACACCTTTATCATTATCAATGTTGGTATTCATGCTGTCAATATCCAACGTAGTCATTCTTCGATATTTTTAATTTCGAAATTTTTGACAGGAAATCCTGTGTATTTATTAGATAGCTTGGGTGTCCATTAGCTATAAGTTTCTGATGAAAATAAATGAGTTCCAAGGTGGCATTCGATTCCGAATTAAAATCCGAGATAATTGGTCTTCCGGTCATCCGTCCTTCAAGAACGGTCGTTGCTGATCTTCAGAAGGGTGAACAATTGTCTTGTTTGAGCACTGAGCTCAGCTGTTATATCTCAGTTTTCTGTATATGACCTTCGTCGAGGAGAAATTTTAAGATCTTATTGAATTTTTAATTTGTCTGGGTCAAGTTGGTGAATTCATTTTCTTATAATGCTTGGTATTTATTAGTTGTCCCGTGGCTTACTATTCCCGAGATTGAACAAATTAACCCTTTTTTGCCGGATGGTTTGAAAACTAATTCCTTTTTGTTACGACGTTTCCTGACAGCTATCTAGTACCCGGAAGTTAAATTCCTTTTTCAGAGAGTATGTTCAAGCTGAACACATTTTTGAGGATTCCTGCGTTAGTCGCAATAATTTTGGAATTTACTTCACTCTTCACTTGTGGAGGCGACCAACCAAATAATTCCGTGAAAAGAACCTTTCAACCCCTGACGGCTGGTACAAAAGTTCAATGGCGATCTAAGAGATGTTTGGGCAATGTGCGGTCATCGGTTCCAGAAAGGGTAACCACAAATCAAATCCACATCTAAAAATTAGGAGATAGCTGTCTTTTAGTTTTTCGATTTATCGCCCTTTTTTGGTGTTTTTGAGTTACTTCAACTTTTGCGCCATTTCCGTCATTATTCATTAAGAATAAGCGACAGCGTAAGCGTTATCGAGTGGTTTTGTGCGTTAAAGGAGGGACACGCCTTCCCCTTCTTGTTCGCCGATTCGGCCCTGGTTGTCCTTCGTTGAATGACGTACGAAAGTTCGCTTCACAGTTTCTAAACCACCCAGTTTTGAAAACGTGCTAGTAATGTGAAAATATTTTACGCGATAACACAAAAGACATTTAATCCTTTGAGACTTTAATATCCTGACCTTCAAACGTCACTGGTTATTTAGTTTCTTCAAAGTATTTTCAAAATGCGACGTCAAACGTCGGAAAGTACAAATAAAAAGATATTTTTCACATTAGTGATTATCTGGTTGATGGCTAGATTATTTTTGGCGGTCTGAATTTGTTATTCAAAACTTGTTTTATTACAAATTATTGGAGAGTGCCCACAGGCACTCTCCAATAATATGTAGTAAAACAAATTTATATAAACAAAATATTATTTGTGTTTGACTGAATATGAAATATAAGCAAGGAAAGTGTTGGCTTTTGCTCTGGTATCCTCATTTTTTGAAAGCCCTGATAGTGTCCTCTTACACGCAACAACTTAAGAAATCTTGACAGCAGGATTATGTTAGTATTTTAAGCTACAATAACAATTTTCTCAACAGTTGTCACTGAGCACTATTCAGAAGAAAATAGGAATTGAGATTAAAACTTTTAAAATTCGAAAAATAATAACAAAACAAATGACCACAAAGTATCAACGCGCTGTTTGATTGCGTACGTCATAAGACGTACAAAAGTATCAATGCGCTGCTTGATTTAGTACGCCATAAGATGTATAAAAGTGTAAAAGGGTTAAGGAAAAATATTCTTTCTGCAACACACTGAAACAAATACACTACTATAGAGAGGATGAAGGCACACACATGGGACGTTGAACCAACAAGCGCACAAATGGCTATAGATAGTGAGCACCCCATTGAAACCCAGGAAATGCGTGTTTATTCTGTATGCATTTATTACCCTCTAACAAACAGGAATTTGTAAGTCTTGTATGACAGATATGACGTCGTGTCAGATTGACGCGATCTCATCTACTAAGGTTACTAGACGGATACATATCAGTAATAGTAGTTCGGATGCGGCGGAGCTGGTTATTTGTCGCTCCATCCCATTCGTCTACCACACAAATGCGACGTACGAAATAATATGTGATTTACGATCACTGAAATGAATTTTAAAATCAATGAGAAGCTTGGTTAAAGCCTTTTTTGCTCCTCCGTAGACATGATATTTCCGGAGATACCAGCATGCCTCTGTAACCAGGACAACACGATATCATTCGGTCAAACATCAGAGTATTCAACTTCTCACGAAGCTCAAAATGAGAGGGTTCTTCCACTTGTGGTTGAGTAAAGCTAGTAAAGAGGAAAGAGAGTCAGAAAAGATAATCGACGTCCTCTCCTGTACATTTCGATGTGTTCACACAAAATCTGTAATCTTTAACTTCAACTGTAAACATATTTGGGACTCGGATTGAGATGACTTGATCATCAGTAATAACGACTGGTGATACTTTGTAATCATTTGAGATTCATCTATAGAATGTTTATATGCACAAAACTTTGATTTTAATTTTTTATCGTTTCGGAAGAAGCAAGGTCCAAAACAACAGTAGGGTTTCTCAGATGCCAAGGAGGAATATGTGCTTCACGGTTCTCTTTTATTGCACCAGAATCAAGTGTGGCTGACTCCATACGTGGTTTAATTCTAATTCCCAGAGGAGGAATATGTTTCTGGTGTCTATTAACCCTCTACCTAAAATAAAAAGCAGACGACACTTTCAAAAAAAAAAATCTTGAATAACTGATGTTCCAACGAGGGGTCATATCCTATGTTTTTGAGACAAAAAATGAAAAAATAATGAAATTTAATTGGCGATTTTTGAGAATAGCGCTGGTCGGTTTAGGCCGTTACATTGGATAATTATAAGGTTAAACAATTCTACACTTTGAGGGTTGGAGACGCAAATTATAAACGGGGTTTGATGGATTAGCTAACAGTTTAGAAACGTACAGTTAAAACTAGAAGTCCTGTCACGAAATGCGCACAAATAGCACGTCGATTTGCGCGTTAATCTACGCGTTATCACCATGGTAAGGCTACCAAATTCTGTACATATGGCCTGTGCACAAGCAACGTTTCAGCCAATGGACCTCCGGGTCCATTGGCAGAAACATCGCCTGTGTTTTCTATGAGTAACCAGGATAATCTGCTCTGGATGCCATTCGATATGACAACTGCGCGCAATTCCTACGCGCAATTAAGCCTAGACAAGCGCATAGTTCGTGGCAGGACTTCTAGTTTTAACTGTGCTGGAGCGACAGGTAAGATTTTCAGGTTCAGTAATAATTTAATCCAACAGCTCTGTAGAGATTGGATTAAAATATTACCGAGTTTCGCTTAAGAGTCTTGTCTCTTTATATCGCCTGCTCGTTCACTACAGTTAAACCTAGAAGTCCTGTCATGAAATGCGCACAAATAGCACGTTGATATGCGCGTTAATGTGCGCGTTGTAACCCAATTAAAGCTATCATGTTCTGTGCATATGGCCTGTGCACAGGCAATGGTTCAGCCAATGGACCTCCGGGTAACCCGGAGGTCCATTGGCAGAAACATTGCCTGTGTTTGCTATGAGTAACCAGGAGAACCTGCCGTGCTTTGGATGCCATTCGACATGGCAATTGCGCGCAATTCCAACGCGCAATTAAGCCTAGATAAGCGCACTATTCGTGACAGGACTTCTAGTTTTAACTGTATCAATTTTTTCTTCACCTAAAACTTTATGCTATGTAAACCGGGTTGAAAGCGTTAACAATTCTAATGGCACTGCCCCCTATCTTCAATTCAGGGTGGTGCTTCTGGAGCTTGCTGAAATTTACACAATTCCTTTTGGTCTTCGAAAATTTTAAACTGTTTTCTGTGGCCGATTTCTGAATTCATAACTGACGTATGCGCTCAATGGCATTCATGGCATGCATGTTTTTACTTCTAAAACAAGTCAAAAAGTCATCGACATAGTGTTACAATGACGAATCTACCATATTCTGAATTGCGTTAGTGATGATGATCCAACGCATTAACAAACGTCAAAGACATCAATGATTGGCAGTGGATGTTAATGGATGGCTGGAGGAGTCTGAGGTTCTCCATTCTTTCATTTTGTAGCATTTCAGGATTCCATAACAACTTTTTCAGATAAAACAGTATAATCCCTAATTATGTTTTTTTTTGCATTTTATCCGCACGTTGTACGTCGTCATCTAGTAGTCTATCCTAACATTGTATTCAATTTATCAGACAACTTCTTGTGTAATGTTTTGTGTAGTGAGTTGGTCAGAGCATGGATGTCTCTTGCACTTACCACCGGGGTTTACCTTGCATCTATCTTGCATAACGCTCCCATATATACTACGATCGCAGTTGACCACGTATCAGTATTCGCGTTCTGTACAAATGTCGCACACATTATTTTTGTTTTTGATTGGATACCAGGTAGGCAGCTCTTCCCCTAGCGGTATACATTTTATTTTATCAGAATGGTTCTTCATATGCATTGTATTGTTAGTTATTGTATGCTACTGAATAAATTATGCATCTATTTATCTGTTTATAATCTGATTTGTTTACGTACACGTTTGCTGTCCGCACCCAACACTGATACATCGAAGATATTTTTTTATAAGAATCTTCCCAGCTCCAAGCAGCAATAAACTGCTGTTTAGGACATATACACCACTTGTCGCCGTGCAGTTTTAAGTTCGTTAAAGGAAAAATTAAATGGAAACTTCCAAGTATTAGGACGGAAGGTAGGATAGGATTTTATTTCACACTTAAGTCTCGTTACGATTAGTGAGAAGTCAATTTAAATCAAAACAGAAAAGGATTTCTCACAAACCATCACAGCAAATGCCTTTTTTGTAAGATATGACATCTTCAGAATTGCAAGCTACAGTACGTGGAGAGTGGATTGAAACTAAATCATCCGCGGAGTGGGGTTATTACCCAAAGTATCACTTTCAAATTCTGTGCATGTGGACAAAAAAACCCAAGCAATGTTTCAGCCAAGGGACCTCCGGGTTTAACCCGGTGGTCCATTGGCTGAAACTTTGCTTGTGCTAGTTATGCTTTGCAACAAACTGGCAATTATTGCTTGGGTGGAATCTCCACTCTGCGGGTGATTTAATGATAATACACTCGCCACGTACTGTACAAGCAGTTTGTTACAAAGATTTCATCATGCAAGAGCGCTGTTGTGTGTTTTGTACCATAGATACTGAAGAAACAGTAGAATAACCCCCTTGATCTTTTGTAACTTGCATTTTTCAACAGTATCATATTTAGTGTGTCTTGGCACCGCATATATTTAATGTTTTCCACAACAGGGAACCATCGGGAAGCCATTCCTTATACAAAAAAACACAAATACACGACGAAGCGACGGGAATCGTAAATCCTCACCAAACATCGCGTGATTGTCTACATAATGTGAAACGAAGGTTGGATGATAAGAATCCGCTGAACTCAGCGTTCCAGTCTCGATATTTATTTTATTCTTAACTTAAACTTATGACCATATCTGGTAAATACTATTCATAAAAATAGATGTTCAACCTTTATGCTGCAAAAGAAAGCTTATGGCTCCTTAACTGGAACGAGCTCATTCAGCTCGTTCCAATGAAGGGGTCAGACGTTATGTTTTGGAGGCAAAATATGAAAAAAAGCTTGGTTATTCAACACAAGTATTTTACAAGAGTCTTTCCGTCGAGTTTGGTAAAAGACTAACGTACTACTGTTATCAGATAAAAACAACTTTTCACTTCAACGATTTTCTGAACATGATATTATGCAGGATATAAAAGTTGTCGGTGTCCCGTTATGGTGGGTATACAGTTAAAACTAGAAGTCCTGTCATCAAATGCGCACAAATAGCACGTTGATTTGCGCGTTAATCTACGCGTTATGACCATAGTAAGGTTATCAAATTTTGTCCATATGGCCTGTGCACATGCAATGTTTCAGCCAATGGACCTCCGGGTAAACCGGAGGTCCATTGGCAGAAGCATTGCCTGTGTTTGCTATGAGTAACTAGGAGAAGCTGCCGTGCTTTGGATGCCATTCGATATGGTAATTGCGCGCAATTCCTACGCGCAATTAAGCCTAGATTAGAGCGCAGTTCGTGACAGGACTTCTAGTTTTAACTGTAGCTTCGACACGCAGGTTCTACGACTAAGTCTACTTGGATATTGAATACATTATTTTGGCTATGAGTGTGACCTTTTTGCTTTAGAGAAGGTCAAATAACATATATATTTTTTTTCAGTTACCTGCCCCGGTTCTAACATCTGGAGTTTGTCCGAAAGTGGGTCGTGTTACACATGCCTATCCTTTGAACACGTAATTGGACCAGTACTTACCGCCAGTGACAAATGTAAAGCTATAGGAGGCAGTCTTGCATCACTTCGATACCCTGTTGATTTTCAACTTGCAAAGCAACTTCTCCGAAGAGAGGTATGTATTCAATGCGACGAAGAAATTTTTAGCTTGGATCTAATGTAATATTTCAAATGCAAATCATCAATTTATGTAGACAAAGTTGCATCATCTAAAGTTCCGATGACGTGAAGTCGGATTATTTATTTAAAGTGCTGGATATGACAGAAAGTTGTCCGTTGACTGAGAAATAACCCGGTCCGTTGCTGAAGTTAATCAATGTTATGACGTTATTATACTTATGTTTATGACATGGTGTCTCTGGCCTCTTCAAGGCTTATTTGTTTTTCAATTCTCCCCTTGTTTATATATTTCTCCTTTTTCCACACAGGACAATATGATTACCCTGACAATTTACACATTTAAGTATATAGTGTTTTTGGCCGCATTTGTGACAGATATATAGAATAAACGTATAGTGTTTTCAAATAAAAAATATATTCTACGAGTAGGATTAAGAATGAAACCGGCGAGCCTTTGGCGAGTCGGTTTCATTCTTAATTCTACGAGTAGAATCAATCTTTTACAGGGCAGTCGCGGCGAAATGGTGCTGTTACTCGCAAAATTGCCAAAAATAAAAAAGGCGCAGTATTTTTGTCTACATATAATTCCCCTACAAACTTGAGCTAAACTTGCAAAAATAGTTTGTTAAATGAACAATGTGTAGTGCTTTCTACTGACAATGTGTAATACTGTTAAAAAGGTTTAATGAAAATAACAATTGAACTGTTAATTATGCTACGCGAATGCGATAAAGGTCAGAGATCAACAAGTCCGTCTCTCCTGCAGAAATAAATTCTTTCGGTGTTAAACTACGGGGAAAATTTACCACCCTACTCTGTGAATAAAGCAAAACAAAATATCTAAGGCTTTTTTTGGTTCGAATAAACAGCCATTTATGGGATAAAGACTGGCCTCTACATACTTTCCAGCTATGGCTGCACTTTGGACATTTGAAACATCGAAGTAGATTTGGGATGTAAATAACCACTCCAACGTTCGTATAACCAATTTTCACTGATTTCGGTGATTGGGGAGTATTGAAGTTAAAAATGTATATATTAGTGCTTATTCAGTTCCGTTTTTCCTGATTTTAACCCCTTTGATTCCCGTTACTCCTCGCATTTTCATTTTATATATAATTTCTTATTTTGTCAGTATCGGCAAGCTTACAAGTTCGTACAACACCTGTGTTGTTATTGAGGGCTCGATGAACTTCAGATATAACGCCAACATCTAAAAGTTTTTGAGTTTTTAAAAGATTGAAAGATTGTATATTTGACGTACATTCAATCAACATGCTAGCTGATCTTAATTTCTTAACATTTTTAAGAAGGGTCTTTTGTTTTCTTTCTTTGGCTGAATAAAAATGAATTGAGGCCAATGTTTCGGTATGCAAGTCATTGATGGATCACATTCAAAGTCAAACGAGTTTAAATTATTTGACGGTTCATACAGCCTTAATGATTTGTCTTTTTATGCCATAATTTGAGTTTGAAAGAGTATGGGTACAGTTACTGCTATGCAGTTAACCCACTGAACTGCCAGTATTCCCCACATACTTATAATAAGGCAGTATACACAGTCAGTGTTGATGTTAACGCATGGCACTAACTGATTGACGCGAACGTGGACCGTGCCAGGTCTTCAGTTGTCGGTCATTTAACCAATAATTTTACGACATTCTGAGATGTAGGGCTGCACGGTATATCGATAAACCGATACATACCTACATTCAAATCAACATCGATTGAATACCGGTGTGATTACAAAAATATCGGTTTATCGTCATTATTTATTCACCCTCAATTTAATTTTCAAGATGTCTTGAGTTTTTTAACTGCAGCTCCGAATGAATAATATTATCCCTTTATCCAAGGAATCGTCTGCTTGAGTCTTCGTAATATACAAATTCAGCAGTTGAAAAAGTAATTTTCAAAAGTTTCAACAAAATTATATCATGTGAGCCCTCATTGGAACGAGCTTGTTGAGCTCGTTCCAATGAGGGATCACATGATATAGTTTTGTTGAATTATTTGGTTAAAATATTATAAACTAATTTTCAAAATAATCAATTTTGAGATCGTCTGCGTTGGGTAATGGTTTTTCGAACTGCATCATCAAGGTATGCTAATTCGTTCCGACTGTGATGCCTCGAGTCTCGATTGTGGTACTTGTGTTCATATATCTGAACAGTTTTCTATATATCGGTATACCGCGGTATTTTTTTGAATACCGATACCGGTATTCAGGTTTGAATATCGTGCAGCCCTACTGAGATGGAAATTACCTCTGAAAACTAATTCAGACTGTGCAATAAAGCCAAACATGTTTTAAAATTTAATGATGTTCGAAAGTTGGCATTCAGTGGCAATTAAAATTTTATTAAAAGAAATGACCAATTTCATGACCTTCAAATGCCACCCGGCGTGACACCCTTTCTGACGGTGCCCGATAGGCCAGACCGGGCCAGTCGAACCGCCCGTCTACTTCCGAAGCATGCATCTCTAAACTGGAGTTTACCCTACCCGTGGCACTGTTTATCTTCAACTACCAGGATTCCTTCCTCCATGGCCTTGGGAACGCACCTCACGGGGAGAACAAAGTTCGTGGATAAAACACATTCGTACCATTTTGGTCCGGGGTTGCTTATTCATATACATCACAGCCGGCCTGCTTACATGAAAGGCCCGCCTCCTATCTGCCACCTGGGCACCCGTCTAGTATGGTATGGTCAAAGGAGCTTTCGAAACCACAATGAACTTTTCTCAGATGATTGTTCGATTCCTGAAACCAGACAAGTCGATCATTGATCATCCTTTCCATGGATTTACACAGACAACTTGATGCAGATATCCCGCAAACATCACCGGAGGCATTTTAAAAGCATGCGCGACGAGGGTAGTGCATTCACATACACCACTGACCAGCTGACCCATCAAGTGTTGGTGGCGTCTTCAAAAGTTGGTCATTGGACGATTTGTTTTGTGATACTGGTGAAATGCAATATGCCACTGACACAGCTAATCCAGACAGTGCAATGAAGGGGAACATGTTGATTTTTTTTTTCGCAATTTGTGAAAAAGATGTATACAATGGTAATGATAAAATGTTGTTAAAAGAAATAATTGTTTGAATGACCTCCCAAGGCCCCCGACGTGACACCCTTTTAGGGGCTACCGATTGGCTAGACCGGGCCCATCCGACCATCCCATCCGTCTACGTCCGAGGTTAGGGCCAAATCGTGTATTGGACAGGTATTTTCAAAATGGAAACTGCCCTAGCAGGGGCTTTGTTTGTCCTAAACTAGCAGGATTCCCACTTCAAGGGCCTGCGGGATGCACCTCACGGGGGTACACTGTGCCTGGATAAAACAGCTTCGTACCATTTTTGATATGGAGCTGCTTATTCATATAAATCACGGCCAATCTGAGCATTTATGCAGGCGTCCTCCTATCTGCCACTTATGGATCTGCCCAGTAGGGTGTTGTCAAAGGAGATACCAAGGAACCCCTTATCCTCTAGAGTTGTATGTTATTAGGGTTTAATCCTGTTAACGTGCATTTTCTGGTCCTCGAATTTGAAAGTCAGCCACGATGCCAGGAATTTTCCTTTTGTCGTTTCAGAACATAAATCACATTACCCGTAAAATTCCTAGGACAGAACCGAAAATCAAAGATTGCGACCCGTAACCTTTAACCCTTTACCTAACGAATCGCCCGCATCCGCTGCGTAATATGCAAATTCAGCAGCGGAAAAAATATTATTTTTCGAAACATTTCAACAAAACCATATCATGTGACCTCTCTTTGGATCGAGCTCGTTCCAAAGAGGGGTCACATGATATGGTTTTGTTGAAATTTTTTGAAAAATTTCAAAAAATGATATTTAAAATAATAAATTTTGATATCGTCTGCGTTGGGTAAAGGGTTAATTCCTGATTCTAGTTTATGAATTTCTCGGGCAAATTCAGGTTTACGAGACTAACCGATAGTTCCAACGACGATACTGGTCTCAGAAGAAATTGATATCCGCCGTAATCTCATAAACCATTACACGCAATCATTGATCCGATGGTATATGAATTTCCCGGATATCGTGATTGATTTTCAGCATCTGGAGCCACAAAGCTGTGAAATTTCTATTCCCGGAATTAAACCTTATATGTGATATGTAATTGGCAGATACAGGGTGCAGAGTGCAGGTAGGTGATTGGCCCACCAGCAACAAGCGCAAGTCATACTTGGTGATAAGTTCTTCTACACACTTCTCTTTTTAAATCCTCTTTTTCTGTGGGCATAATCCCATACGGGACTTTGTGTGTCATCCAGTAAGATGAAGTTCCTATTTAGTGCGACAGTTGTTCATGGTCATTCAAATGAAGATTTGTATTTGGTGAAATGTAAATTGAACATACAGTAACAGTGTTCTCTGAAGTTAGCTTGCTGCTCATGACACACATCCCACGTGTTGTGTGATGACTCAATGAAATGCGACATCAGCAGAAACAAGTTAACAGCGCAGAGTCTTTGATCCTTGATTAGAAACTCTGCACTGTTAACTTGTTTCCACTGATGTCGTATTCTTATTTTAATACACACTCTGAAATACTCTTGAGGTCAACAAACCAATCAACCTGACTGTTCTATGCATTCTTAAATACTATTCTCCTTTTGGTTGTTACTATCTGGCATCGGCACTCATAACCAGCAGATCGTGTGCTGAACTAATGGGCAAGGAGATGTCGGTCACAAATCGGATAATCATTAATACTGAATACCGAAGGGTTATTCTTTTCGTAACACATCAAAACATAATTTTACCAGTCACTCTTCGCGAGCTAACCATAATTATACATCGAGCAGTATTCTACGTGCGCATCCCAGTACTGTATCAATAATGAAAGTGTCTATCAAATCTCATCCCTATAATGTTGATTGTTTTACAACAAAAACATATCCCTCCATTGGGAATCAGAATTAAATCTCATATTAAAATCCCAAATAATTCGTTCAGATTCGATAAACACTTAACCATGGGTCACATGTTCCTTCTCGACCTCTGATAAAACCTAACGTTATTTTGGACCTTGATTCTTCTAATTTTCTTAGAAGACCAATAATGCAAGCAAACGTAAGCTGTAATAAGATTTGAACATCTAACATATAAACGAATCTCTACACGTGGATCTAAATATGGATCTCTATCTGTAGCTTAGATAATGCAGACCCAAATTCTTTTAACCTTTGTACTCGAAAAAAAACCTTTCCTTTCTATGAATATAACACATCACTACTTCTTTAAGTAGGATGACTGCTCCCCCAATATGTGCTTTTGACCAATCAATATTTTCAACATGTAGCCCAAAGGTTGTACTTAGAAAATATATATTGATTTACACCCACATGATGAATATCAACTTTTCCAATTATTCTCATTGAACTGACATGAGGATACCATCATGGTTCAAATGGCTAAAACGCTTACTATAAAAAGTGCTATAAACTCCCTGGAACCAACAATTTAGTTTGAGTTTCAATTCTTGGTCCGACCTTCCCGTGTTCAACTGTACCAATCGTTGTTGCGTCTTAGCTAGAGTTTCTGATGGTGGACGGAATCGTCAGGCGTTGGCAATTTCTAAAAAACGAGCTAATGCCAAATATGCTGTATTTTCTAATCACCCTTCGTCAACCTACCATAATCACACACCGATGAGTATTCTACGCGCGCGCAACAATACTGTATTAGTAATGGAAGAGTCTATTACATCCCACAGTACTTGGCGAAGAAATAGCTAACCCCACTCTGTTAGGGACCATGATATTTCTGGGTAACTCCCAGCGTAAAAGTCCGTTTCGAACATGATACCGGAGTCAACAAGTACTGTTTTCAGCTTAAATTTCCACCGACAAGCCTACTAAACTGCTAACTTTTGTATAGTCAACAACAGGCAATGCCATGTTTATGTTAATCTTTGTCGTACCGTATTTTAATTATTTAGTTCCCCACAGTTTTCGTTTAGTGTTTACACATCGAAATCAAGTCTGCTCCTTGACTATTAGCAATATCCTGTGAAATTGCAAGTCCATAGTTTCACGATAAGGTGTTCTGTGCTACCCAATTCATATATTTATTGGTGCTTAGCGCCACCCCAGTATCTAATGCTATATCGTGGCGATAAATGCGTATTCATAGCTTTATCCCTTTCCGCAACGTAACGCATAAAACCGACCTGGGCTATTCACAAAAATCGCCAATTAATTTCCATTATCTTTTTCATTTTTTAGTCTCAAAAACATAGATTATGACCCCTCTTTGGAACGAGCTCGTCGAGCTCGTTCCAAAGAGGGGTCATAACCTATGTTTTTGAGACCAAAAAATGAAAAGAATTAGTTATTCAAGAATTTTGTTTGCAAGGTCATGATTAGCCATTGTGCAGAAATATGTAATCTTAAACACCAATAAATAAATAAATATTCTGTTGTCCTTTGAGTGGCTGGTGGTGCTTGGGTTGTTTTGGGCCCCACATGATCAGAATGCTCTATCGTAAAGGCCTGTAATAAAGAAACGGTACTGTTGGTAAGCCACATGCATGAGGTCTGGCATTCTATGTTTTTTGACATTTTTTGTTTTAACTGTGTAGCGTATCATGGCAATGATGTATTCATGTCCAACATTGATATATCAATTTTTCTGGCCTCTTGTAAACTTTTTTGTCCTTCACATTTAACTTTTTGACTCATTTTTATTTCATACGGGGCATTTGCACATTTGATCTTGTTTGATATTTGTGTTGACACAGTCATCAATATCCATGCCCCCATCATTTCAAACATGCTTTTCGTAATAACATTTTTGAGATATTTAGGGGTTCTATTTGAATTTTTGCTGTTCCTTTTATTTGTTCTTCTGATCTTCTTTTCTCCTTCTCTGACTAATATTTAGAGGTCGTGGTTTTAGTTTAGTTTGGTCATATGTTTTGTCTAATTTTGCGTTCTCTATTTCTATCTCCTGGTTTAGGCCTGTCTTGTTCTTTCATCAGTTACACATGTAATGGTTCTTCTCTTGTTATTTGAATGGTTAGTGGTGCCTCTGTTGTGTTTGGTTCCGTTTGATCGGCATGCTCTATCGTAAAGGCCTGTAATGAAGATGGAATGTTGTTACATTATGTGCATGGGGGTCTGGCATTGTAAGGATTTTGGGGTATTTTTTGTTTTAACTTTGTAGCTTATCATGGCACTGATGAATTCATGCCCGGCATTGATGTAACATTTTCTTTGGCTTCTTGTAAACTTATTTGTCTCTCACATTTAACTTTTAAAAACATTTTCTCCATACAGAGCATTTGCACATATGATATCATGGGTACATGTTTCTGGATGTTGTTGGCCACCTCCAATAATATATTGCCTGACCTCTACAATTCGATTACCCATGACCATATTTTAGCGTCGGAAGCATCGAAGTGGATTTGTAAAGTAAAAGTCCACTTTGATGTTTATGAATCCAACTTTAAAACCCTTTACCTAACATGGAAAGCAGACGACACTTGCAAAATAAATTCTTGAATAACTAACTATTTTCATTTGTTGTCTCAAAGACATACAGTTAAAAGTAGAAGTCCTGTCATGAAATGCGCACAAATAGCACGTCGATCTGCGCGTTAATCTACGCGTTATGACCATAGTAAGGCTATCGAATTCTGTACAGATGGCCTGTGCACATGCAATGTTTCAGCCAATGGACCTCCGGGTAACCCGGAGGTCCATTGGCAGAAACATTGCTTGTGTTTGCTATGAATAACCAGGAGAACCTGCCGTGCTTTGGATGCCATTCGATATGGCAATTGCGCACAATTCTAACGGGAAATTAAGCCTAGATAAGCGCACAATTCGTGACAAGACTTCTAGTTTTAACTGTAGGTTATGATCCCTCGTGGGAACGAGCTCGACGAGCTCGTTCCAAAAAGGGGTCATAATCTGTGTTTTTGAGACAAAAAATAGAAAAATAATGAAACTTAATTGGCGATTTTTTATGAATAGAGTTGGCCGGTTTTTCCCCGTTACGTTGGATAAAGGTTTAATAGACTTGGATGTTCGAGGTGAATTGAATGTAAAAATGAATCTCTTTGTTTGTATAGTTGTACCGTCCTTTTTATTTCTATTATGACAACTGTGACACCTGTTATTTTGGTTCGTTTCTTATTTCGAGTATAACAATATCAGAATTATTTATTTATTTATTTATTGGTGTTTAAGGTCACATACTTATGCACAATGGCTAATCGTGCCCGCAACAGTTTTACGGGTGGAGGAAGCCGGAGTACCCGGAGAGAACCACCGAGCAACGACGACCAGCTGTCAGCTCCCCAACATCGTAACTCTGAACTCTGCACCGCAGCACAGGCAGGGTTAGATTGGCTGAAGACATGCGCATCATCGACGTGCAGTACGCCTCAGTACACAGCGTCATCGTGCCCCCATGTAGGCAATCGGGGTGAAGTGTCTTGCCCAAGGACAAACAATATCAGAAAGCTCCTTAGTTCTTACGACCCATTTACTGCTGTTTAGCTTCTGTTAAGGACAGGTGGTAACTTCCATATCTAGAATTATGTCACGTTTTGTTAAATTTATGGCCTGGAATTCTGACTAACAGTCAACGAGCAATGCCCCTGATCTCAATTTCTTTTACGTTTTAAGTTTTTTTATGTGCCGGTTATTCCTATGATTGATTTTTTTCCAATGTAAACGTGTTAATATTTGATACTTTTTCACCTAAATTGATATAAATTATAAATTTTGGCCAATTCCTTTTAACATTTATTGTATCATGAACAGTATCTGTGTCTGTATATTTTACCAGTACCTCGTTGTGTCTTTTATTGTGTTATAACCACATTTTATTTTGATTTAGTTCTACAGTCCATGACTCTTGCCCTTACTCTGAGCCCAGCCTGGGGGTGTATGTTCTAGCTCAACATGAGCTGGAGACAAAACCAAGAGTACGTGAAGAGTATACTTTGCCAGGATGATGCATACGCATACGAAAGGCCGATTGACCCATCGGGTATAAGAAGTGCCAGGTTTTCAGGAACTGGTCAATCAACCAATTATGTTGTGATACTAGAACAATAAAAACTGCCACTGACAACTAACCCAGACAGTGCAATAAAAAGGAATATATTCGAAATCCGTTAAAAATCAGTATACAATGGCAATGACAAAAAAGGTGTTGAACGAAATACTGTCTGAATGACCTTCTAGTAGGACCCTTTTGGGGGAGAGGACTCAAAAATGGCCAGACCATGTTTATCCGACGATCCGTCTACGACCGTGCGTAGCAGTGTATTGGTCATATACCTCCAAGATAGAGACTTCCATAACCGGGGCACAGTTTGTCCGTAGCTTCCAGGATACTTTCCTCCATGGCTTACGGAACGCCCCTCACGGGAGAGCAAGGCGCCCATTCTCTTTCTTCAACCAGGGCTTTGAGACCGGTTATGGCATAGGATTCAATCTTTTTATTTTCGTTCCCCATTGGGGAACTACTCAGCCCAGGAACCAGGTCATGCATGGTAAGAGTGCGTTATCCTGGGAATTGAACATGTAATAAGAATTGAAATTGCATCAATTTCAGGACGAAAATGAGAACCAAGTATTTAGATAACAAATAGTATGGGAGGGTTATATTAATATTTTACGTTTTGTTTGAAAGAGGAATGCTGATAGATTACTATTCTGGGAGTTTTGCTTCGTAAATTGGAGAGGGATTGACATGTCAATGGTGTTGATGGCTGATCAAAAAACACTCTATATTCATCAGTACTGCGAAGTAACGCTGAAGGTAGATGTTGTTGCAAAAAACTGAGCTTAACTACCATTGGACATTTTTCTATGCTGAACGATGCCTAAGGTTAGTGAGCTTAGTTGTCAGTGATAACAGATGTTTTATAATGTAATGTAATAATGCGCGGGCTGGGTGGCGTTGCGGTAACAGGTTCTCATCAGATCACCGAAGTTAAGCAACGTCGAGCCGGCTAGTTCTTTGATGGGTGACCGTCTGATCGATCGATTCGTACTCCCGCGTTGTGTCCTTGGGCAGGGCACTTCTCCTCGATTGTCCACCCGGCGGCATGATGACGGCGTGTACTAAGGGGTACTGCACGTCGATGGTGCGCATGTCTTCAACCAATGTAACCCTACCTGTGCTGCAGTGCAGAGTTACGGTGTTGGAGAGCTGGCAGGTGCTAGTCGTTGCTTGGTGGTTCTCCGGCTTCCTCCACCCGTAAAACTGTCATCGACACGATATGACCTTGACTGTTAAAGTGTCGTGAAACTCTAATGAACAACAATAATAATAACATGTAATAATGTAGAGCTATGTGTTAAGAAACTGGGAAAGAACAGAAAATGTTAAGGACTTGTCTAGTTTTATTGCTTAAAACCGCAACTCGATATTGTACTAATATAGTTATTATTGTAAAACAGAAAGGTGTGTAATACTGGTAAATACTGCACGGCATTTGGACTGTGTGTGGATGGAGTGGGGGGGGGGGGGGGGGGGGGGGGTACATGATAACACATATTGTGATCAGGCATAATCTTTCACTAATCTGGATTTGAGCACATACAGTACGTGGGGAGTGCATTATCGCTAAATCACCCGCAGAGTGGAGATTCCACCCGAGGAATAATTGCAAATTTGTTGTAAGGCATAACCAGCACCAGCAAAGTTTCAGCCAATGAACCTCCGGGTTAAACCCGGAGGTCCATTGGATGAAACATTGCTTGTGTTTTTTGTTGATATGTACAGAATTTGAAAGTTATAGCTTGGGTGATAACTCCACTCCGCGGGTGATTTAGTTACAATCCACTCTCCTCGTACTGTATATTGCATGTTAGGATTTCTTATTATGAGAAGAACAATCACTCAGGTATTATCGAACAGTGCCGTCTTTCTCCAGAGATCTAGATCTCATTAAATAAATAAATAAATAAATAAATAAATAAATAAATAAATAAATAAATAAATAAAATGACTGCAGATCACTTGAGAAAATAAAAGTGTAATTTTACAGCACCAATTAACCCTTTGGCACTTTTGTACGTCTTATGACGTACGAAATCAATCAGAGCGTTGATACTTGTGTACGTCTTATGACGTACGAAATCAATCAGAGCGTTGATACTTGTGTACGTCTTATGACGTACGAAATCAATCAGAGCGTTGATACTTATGTACGTCTTATGACGTACTAAATCAAACAGCACCTTGCTACTTTATGTTCATTTGTTTTGTTATTATTTTTCGAGTTTTTAAATTTTTTAAAATTTTAACATCAATTCCCATTTTCTCCCAAATAGTACTCAGTGGCAACCGTTGAGCCAAATGTTAACGCATCTTAAAATACCGATATAATCCTGCTGTCAAGACTTCTTATCTGGCTGAGTGCAAGAAGCCTCTGTCAGGGCGTTCAAAAAATGAGGATACCAGAGCAAAAGCCAACACTTTCCTTGCTTATATTTCATATTCAGTCAAACACAAATGATATCTTGTTTATATAAATTTGTTTTATTACAAATTATTGGAGAGTGCCTATAGGCACTCTCCAATAATTTGTAATAAAACAAGTTTTGAATAACAAATTCAGACCACCAAAAATAAACTAGCCCTCAACCAGATAATCACTAATGTGAAAGGTATCTTGTTATTTGTACTTTCCGACGTTTGACGTCGCATTTTGAAAAAAAACGTTGGAGAAAGTGAATTCCCAGTGGCGTGCGAACGTCAAGAAAATTAAAGTCTCAAAGGGTTAACAACAAAGGCTGGCCTTTGAATTTAGGAAGAAAATGGGTGTATATATCTCCACAGCTGAAGATCGTGCCCATATGAACACGGGCGAAACATCTCGAACCATGGGACCTCCATGAAATGCAATATGAATCCAACACTGCAGTTGACCTTTATGGCGCATTTCGGATTGCCCAAAACTGTGTTCTGGGGCACACGTATTATCCGCCTTTTCACAATTGGACATATAACAAACAATCGAAACAAAGGAAGTCAACAACACATATTAACACACATGAACACTATACAGGAGCAAGGAAATGAGAAGCATTCTGCTTTTGGAATAGTCCAGATATTACTTTAGTTTCAGTTGAGTTGACCATTAGAACACTGGTGATATCTTCCATGTCAGTTCATGGGCGTACGGTCCAAGGGCCAAAGGGAGGGACACTCCCCCCCCCCCCCCCCGCACACCGGCTCCGGGTAAACCAGCTTTAAAAATCAGGACAAGGAACGCGAGAGAGAGAGAGAGATGGGGAGAGAGAGAGGGTCATGTATATTTGTATTCCATCCATGCAGGATTTCGGGCAAATCAAAAGGTCCCCCCCCCCCCCCCCCATATCATAAAAAACCCTGTACGCCCATGGATTACAGAGTGTGTATTTACAGTAATTAGAAAGTTTTTATTCTTCCCAGGAACAGGAACAAAATGGCAACTCTCTCATCCTGGACTTTTATATTAATAGAAAGGACAATGTGTTTATTATATGCCACGATGTGCACACTGTTGATATAATGAACAGAAAAAAGTTACAGAGTATCAAACGATGGCGAAAAGGCCGATTTCTTATTTTTAAATGGGTTTCAAGGGGGATTAATAATGAAATGTTCGTACCGATTGGGAAAAAAATTGTAAAAAAGCCAGCTGCTGTATTTTTATACGACGCTACAGGAAAATGTCAGATGTCTGTGTGATGATACACACATCGATGATAACACTTTGCTAACATTTCGAGTTTTCAATTTTCATATGAAATTCCTATTCCCTTAGTATTAAATTTACTGACAGCTTTAGGAAATTAAGGGGAGCTCACTATCCTGTAAATCTTCCCCAATGACGAAAATTGTCAACCTTGCGTAATATTTTATTGAAACATGCCCCACAACCTTAGTACCTTAAGGGATCATAGGCCATAGTTAATGTGAAAACAAACGTATTCTAATTATAAAAATAAGTCTGTTGTGTTCACACTTTGTGTTAAGTAAAAATACGATATGCGATCAATTCTACTGTACAGTTAAAACTAGAAGTCCTGTCATGAAATGCGCACAAATAGCACGTCGGTCTGCGCGTTAATTTACGCGTCATGACCATAGTAAGGCTATCAAATTCTGTGCATGTGCTCTGTGTACAAGCAATGTTTCAGCCAATGGACCTCCGGGTAACTCAGAGGTCCATTGGCAGAAACATTGTTTGTGTTTGTTATGAGTAACCAGGAGAACCTGCCGTGCTTTGGATGCCATTCGATATGGCAATTTCGCGCAATTAAGCCTAGATAAGCGCACAATTCACGACAGGACTTCTAGTTTTAACTGTACGTGTACAGTTAAAAATTGAATGTGTTGTTTACTTCTTCTATTAGATGTAACAAATTGCTTTTTTTCACTTTTTGAAGAAAGACGCTGCGAACTGGACAACGAAATACTTCGCCTATGTTAGTGGAAATGACATTTTGAAAGAAGGGGAATTTAGATGGCTCGACGGATCAGAAATTAATGGAAGTTTTTGGGGAGGCGACGGTAAGGAGAAAGACATGTTAATTTTCAAAACTTCTAATGTGTTACAAAAGGTTTGTTGGAGTCTTGGATACGATTGTTCTATTGCTCTAGGTAAATCAGTTTTTCAATGTGGCACTGATTCGCAATAATTCATGACCCATTCTGTGTCGTATTTCGATACATTTTGAGTGTAGAAGACATTACATAAGAACTGAATGCAACATTTTGAATAATGAGAAGATTTTTCCACTATATAGCTGAATGTAGTATAACTTTTACTTCAAAGGGAGATTTTAAGGAAACGCTTCTTGTCTCGACTTCCAATTAATTATGTAAGTTATTTTAAGTATCGAATGATGAGAGGATTTAAAGTTAACCCTCTCTCAAACTGACAAGCGTACAGTTTGGGTGTCAAGCAACTTTTAGCAATTGACGGACAATCGCCAGGATGAAGCACAAATCAGAAGAAAGGATGGTGGATTAATAGTGAGCCGCCACACGAATGTAGGATGTGATCACCATACAAATATGTACGGTAACCAACGACCCCATGCAAGGAGTTACGGTAACTAATCAGGAAATCATCATAATAAATCGTTATGAGTCGTAACTGGTTGGGTGCTGAAATATTTTTAATTGTCAAAATGTGTTTACATTCCTTTGCCTTGTTGCAATTTATGAGAAAGTAACTACAGGCACTGTCACAAAAAGTATGATAAGAAAAATCCCTAACAGTAGTCAGGCCGAGACTGCCGGGTCACTTATCTAACAAAGGGCAATTGTTCTAGGATAAAGGCCTGTTGTTCTCCTATTGTTTGCCTATTGTATGGGATTTGTGTGGGGCTTTGATACTATTGTTCCAGGTAAAACTGAAGGTGTGCAAATAAAGGTGCGTCATGGTTCTGACTTTTGTTTGAGGATAAAGCCGATTGTTTTACTGGCTTGACACACCGCGAACCCTATTGCCCTGTTGTGTTAGGTAATAAAACGTGCGTCACCGGGTGTAAAGTAAGAGTGAGTCACTGTTCAGTTTATTGCATCATGCCATCGGCCTATTTTCTCACAGACATAGCGGCCCCAAGGACCTCGTTTATTATTTGGCTATTGTTGCGGCACTGACTCAGGCCAGACATTCTTAAAAATGGAGGAGGAGGGCTAAAAATCGCTTCCCTCGCGTGGCCTAGGGGAGCAATTAACTCTCCTTAAGCTCACAAAAGCTAAAAGTTGCAAAATTAAGTTTAACTATTAATGAAATCTGCGCGTGGGCTTTGTACATTTTATTTGGTGCTGCTAACAAGGTAGTTTTTGTGAGACAGCTACACTCCCCCTCCCACACCTCCGGGCCCCGACAAGGCCCAGAGTTGTGAGAGGAGCTGTGTGTCCGCCTTACAGAGACCACTAACAAAGCAGAGATCTGAAAAGATGTGAGTTTCAGGATGAAATGATAGTAGATTTCTGATTTTAAAGGCAGACACAAACAGGTCTGGAATTCCAGAAAATAAAGGGGTGCAAAAAATTGCCGCCCTCATTTTTTTCTAGGCATGCAATAGTCGTGCTGCACTCCTAAAGAATGCCAGGCCTGATGGCATGTTCTTAGATCGCAAAAGCCTGAAGGTTATGTATACTTGTACGCCATTTTGTTTAAATTCACTTCAAGGTATTAATATTGTGATTGCAAAATTGTACCACATTCAGTAACATAGTGGAAAAATTGGCACACACATCTCATTATTCAAAATGTTGCATTCAATTCTTATGTGACTGTCTTCTACACTCAAAATGTATCGAAATGCTACACAGAATGGGCCATGAATTATTGCGAATTAATGCAACATTGACAAATCTGGCACAGAGAACACATTGGAACTCAGAAGACGAAATGACAATAGATTTTGAAGGCAGTCCCAAACAGGATCGGCATTCCAGAAAATTAAGGGGTGCAAAAAACTGCCCTCCTCAATTTTTTCTAGGCATGCAGTAAGCTTGCAGCACTCCTGCACTCCTAAAGAATGCCAGGCCTGATTGGCTCAAAATTTCGATGACTGGTTTCCTGCATCGATTTCTCGTTTTTGACCTGACTCGCTCTCCCTATAAGGAATTAGAAAGTGAAACATGCATTTTCTCGATTTTCATCTACATAAAATGTTCAACTTTTGTCATAGTTTTTAGGTCATTTTGTAGCAGTTTCTTCTACTGACCGGGAAGCATGATTTGGATTACTTTCGTAGTTTTTTTCATAACATGTGGCCCCTACCCGATGTCTCGTTTTGTAATAGTAGTTGGTATGCAAGGAGAGTATTGGCATACCACATCACTGTGCGACAAATCTGTTTCAGAAATCAGTCGCTATGTTATGCCTGTTCCATAGCAACATGGGAAAGAAAATCGAGGAAATGTTCAAATTCACCCGCATTTTCTTGCACTCTTCACAAGTGTAGATGCGTCGCAACAAAGCACACAAAAAGGAAAGAAAATTGCGAAAATAAAAGAAACTGATCTCTCAATAAATTGCACACAAAAGCCGAGACGTTTCCGTTAATTTCTAGCACAAAAATGTAGGTATTTTTTCACTCGTTTTCTGACTCTGTTAAAAAAAGATGGAACCTTCAGTCCAACCACTGGATCTTCATGTGTAAAATGAGGAGATTCGTTTAGGGATTTTAGCACGGGTGCTTTTTTTAGGATATGCAGGATCTTGTACAATTATGTCCCTCTGAGATAATAGTGAAGGCGCTGAGTGTGATGACGTTGGTATCGTTTGTGTGCACAGTTCACTGCACTGTGACGAGGAATGACTACTCGATTCTGCTGTTCTGACGAGTAGTGACGAGTAAGCTCCAGGCGTGGATGAACTTGATCCCAACGAAAATTATTCCTCTCTATTAACTGGTAGACTGTGATTTGTAACAGGTGTATTTTTTTCTAAGATGCTATGGTTTTTTAACTAAACATATTTTTATTTGCCAATAAACAATGCATTTGGTGACTGAAAGACAAGTGCTTTCCCTTTAGTACACCTTCCGTTCCCGTGCAAATTAGACGAATTGAATGGTTTAACGCGCCGAAGGCGCGCAGGTACGGTATGGGGAACAAGCCCCTTTCGACCCTCATTGGCTGTAAATGATTAATTTCCGCATGTCTACTCGTGTTGAAGGAGGAACAGGTTCAGGTACTCGGCAGGTGTCATCGGTTGCGGCGTGAAGGTCTTTTTGACTGATGTCGGTTGAACCCTCGGGTGAGGACCAGTGTGAGAGGTTGGGTCCTCTCACAAAGGTACTACCTCTCCCCGAGGGTGCAGTCGATTTGGATTTTCAGGCAAGTATAGTCTGCCATTTCGGAGATGATATTGAGCGATGGCCATCACTGGCAAGTATAATCTGCCTCAGGCTGTCTCTGTTTGATAGGATGTCTTTGAAGGAAACAACAACGACCCCTTTCGGGGACCAACAAGAAGAAGACCCCGTGCAAATTAGAGAACTGAACTGGCAGTTATAATGTCAGCTGTACGTAGATCTGGGTTCCCCAACAGGAGGGTATTAACAGTGTTCAGTTCTACGCCATATGCCATGCAATCAGCAATAGTGGCCTTAGATTCCTAAGACTTTTTCTATAAATAAGTGTTTTGTTACAATGTATTGGAGAGTGCTTTATTGCACTCTCCAATAAACTGTAACTAAACAATTCTATTTAAACATATTTTTAATAGAGCCAGGAATGTGGCTTCTAGCACTCAACCGGTTAACGCCATGTAATCAAAGATGACATGACGTGCCGATGGACCCGCCTACAGTTAATACTAGAAGTCCTGTCACGAACTGTGCGCTTATCTAGGCTTAATTGCGCGTAGGAATTGTGCGCAATTGCCATATCGAATGACACCCAAGGCACGACAGGTTCACCTGGTTACGCACAGAAAACACAGTCAATGTTTCTTCCAGTGGACCTCCGAGTTATCCGGATGTCCATCGGCTGAAACTTTGCTTGTGCACAGGTCATATTCAAAGAATTTGATAGCCTTATTATGGTCATAACGCGTTGATTAAGGCGCTGATCGACGTGCTATTTGTGCGCATTTCATGACAGGACTTCTAGTTTTAACTTTGGGTACCCCTAAACCATAGAGGAAAGGATATGCAGGCATCCCAAAGGAGGAAATGAAGGTGGTAAAATCACGATGTGTCCGGGGACCAATCCCAATCCCGCCAATAGAGGAGTAAACTTATCCAACACAGCAAATGGACACTTTCGCGGGGTCTGCCTCTGTTAAGTTATTTCTTATTTATTTATTGGGGTTTAAAGACACTTTCGACAGCCACGGTCACCTCGATTCGGACAAGTTTTACGGGTGGAGGAAGCCGGAGTACCCGGAGAGAACCACCGAGCAACTGCGAGCAACCGTCAAACGTCTTAGCGTACTAACTCCACACAAGCAGGGTTAGTATTGGTTGTAGACAACTTCTCCATTGAAGTGCAGTAAGCCTTAGTACACAACGCGACCGTGCCCCCACGTCAGCAGTTGGGATTATGTATCTTGCCCTAGGTGCGATTCGAACCGAGTACCTCTTGGATTGCAACCTGCATACTCTGCGTACAGAGCCACCGCTCTCTCACTCCCCTTCTGTTAATTATAAACCTGCCTAGTCGTGGATTAATAGTGTTATTATTAGGTCACGACCTCCAAAGAAGAATTCAGTTCGGTATCAACTAGAGCCCTACATCCGCCGTGTGTCCGTCTATTTGTACTAACACTTTGTCTTTTTACTAGGGATGTAGATACTCCAATTGATTGTCTGTTGGTATGCTGGTAGACATGGAAAAAAATCATTTCCACTTATGGATTCTGTTCACAGTTTAATCCCAGAGTTATTCTACTTATGCAGACAGGTGCATGCAATGGGGGTATCGGTGAACTTATGCAATTGTATTCACAATCCGTGTTACAACATTATATTTTATTTTAAATCTACCTCGGACCTCAGAAACAGCAAATCTTTTAACATCAGATATGTCTACCTGCAGTTCAGCGTTACGCCGCAAATTATCTGTTGCTCACAATGGGATAACATATACCATCTCCGCCTACCGTTTGTATACAGATTTCAGCCGAATGTGCCAACAGTTTTTTTTTATTTCCGTTGTAATCAGAAAAGAACAGGAGTACAGTGGTTCAATTGTTGTAGCATTTGACTTCAAACTGAAAGATGCACGGCCCGATCCCCACTAAGCAATCCGATACCTACGTGAGTACACGGTGACGCCGTGTACCACGCCGCACTGCGCGTCGATAGTGCAAATGTCTTCAACCAATCCTAACTTTGTTTGTGCGTAGTTAGTATGTTGGGGAGTATTGATAGTTATCGCCGTTGCTCGGTGGTTCTCTCTGGCTTCCTCCCCCGTAAAACTGTCCGACACGAGGATACTATGACCAAAGGGTCGGCCTGCTAAGTGGGACCAGGCGTTACTTCCACCGTGGGAATCGCTCAATTAGGTGTCTATACAGGTGTTAGCACTTTCTGATAAATAAAAATTACCGTCCCCTGGAACGCCGCCGTGGCAAAGTCTCGGAGAGAGTGAATATTTGTTCGCCAGAGGGCGCTCGTCAGCTTTGCTGGGGACCTAGGATACTCTTTCACCGGGGACGGGGGACTTTTACTAGCTCACTCTTGTAGATCGCAATTGCTTATTCACAAGCCACTGAATGGTGTCGCGTTTCAATCGATTGCTTTCAACGGTAATGAACTAACGCGAGCCAATTTCTTGGCGGGGCTGAGGTTTCATCAAACCCTAGGGTACTCAGGACTTCTTCATTAATAAGCTAACGACTATTAACAATTCAACAATTTATATATATATAAATCTTCTATGCTCTTATTTACAAATAGCCAACAAATCCTAAATAAATAATCCCAAACACAATTGAAATGAGTTTTGTGACTAGTCACTGAATCCCACCGAAAACAAGTACTAAAATATTACCTAAAACTATATTGTTTCCCAAATTTATATTCGTAGAGAAAGGTCGAAGCTGCAACTACTGATAAGAAATCACGCAATATTTTACTCAACCGCCCGTGGTCGTATTTATCCCGTGGCGTCTGCCGAATTATGGGGAATTATCTTTAATATTAAAATTCACCTTTTAGATTACTTTATCACCTACAATTTCTACTAACAGTGCTTCTAACCCGCAATAACAACAACTGATCATCTAATAACATAGGTTCACTAATACACTTGAAACTGTTAACCAATAACCATGTAACTACGACGTGTTATCACAACTAAATACTATAAACTAAATACAACATATACTCGGTTCTTCTTCGGCGTCTCCCCTCGATGCAAGTCATCAGATCGGGAATCCTGTCATCCAAATGACGGCTTACCGGAACCACACAAATACATTAACTCTTTACTACATCGCGTGAACTAACGATTATTCCACCCTAGCGAGTCTGTCTTGAAGTTAATTCGAGAGGTTTTATATGCAGTACGTGGAGAGTGGATTGTAACTAAATCACTCGCGGAGTGGAGTTATCACCTAAGCTATAATTTGCAAATTCTGTACATATTGACCAAACACACAAGCAATGTTTCAGCCAATGGACCTCCGTGTTTAACCCGGAGGTCCATTGGCTGAAACTTTGATTGTGCTGGTTATGCTTTGCAACAAATTTGCAATTACTGCTCGGGTGCAGTCTCCACTCTGCGGGTGATTTAGTGATAATACACTCTCCACGTACTGTAGGCGCGCGCATCACCTATCAAAAGCTCGATTTGGGCAAAGGTGCTAATTTAGAAAAGACGGCTTTGATGAGTTGCAGTGACATGAAGTGACTTTTCAATAAGTTCTAATTTGGAATGCATTGTTTATACAGTCCCTGCATGACAGCGACTGAACAAAGAACGCTTCCCGAATACGAACTTAATTAAATTAATGCGCTTACCCAGTTTACTGCCACTGATTATTAAAACGTTTCTTTCCTTCATTCATTCTAAAAAAACTCATATTGTTTACTTATTTTTAAAGTTTAGAATAACCTTAAAATAACAACCCTGTGATCATACCATAGCTGGTTAAACCAAAATAACAAGTAGAATAAAAATCAGAAAGGAATGGCACAACTGACGGACAGACAGACAGGCAAATTATAAAATGAAAGACAGTACGGTCGACCTGACGGGTACATTGAATTGTATATTTCATGTTGTAACCGAATCTAAAACTTACGAAATGGATGGACGACAGGCATGACTATACCCTCCTTTATGCGGGTGTTAGCTCGACTTTTTCTCCTTTCTTTCTTTTGTAATTCAGACATTTGTTCTGATGAGCGCTGTTGTAGGATATTAAATAATTAGAGGAAACTTTAATAGAGGGTCATAGGTAGCAACGTATGCTATTCAATGTCTACTTAATATAATACCAGTCAATCACTGAGTTCTACTAATGCAAAGTTCATTTTAATGTAATATTGTTGTATTTATGTCCATTTTTGTGATCGGCCAATCGAAATGTCGCATTCTGACCACGATCAACGCGGAAACTACGGAGACAGCTGATAAATCGAATGTCAAGTGGATAATGTTTCTGTTCAAACTCTCCAACATAAACGAAATTAAACTTATTCTATCAATGGGGGGAAGGAGTGGGGTTGGGAGGAGGACATATTTGAAGTTCTTTATTCCTAAACAACATTAAATCTTAGAAGCCGGGAGTCGAGTTTTTGTGCCTGTGATGTAATACGGCAGGTAATCTGGCTTTGGCGGTTAGGCTATCTTTGGGCCGGGGGGGGGGGGGAATTAAACACTGAGCAGGTGCTTCTAGTCAAGTGTCGTCTGCCTGAATTGGCAGACGACACTTGACTAGAAGCACCAGCTTACTGTATTTTGACACAGATCAATTCGGAAGCTTTGGAGACAGCTGACAAATCGAATGTCAATTGGAAAATGTTTTTTGTTCAAACCCACTAACATTAACGAAATTGAACTTATTCAGTCAATGGGCGAGGGAGTTGTGTGGGGTCGGGATGAGTTTATAACACTCAAGTTTTGACTCTGAAGTAAATATCTCTCAGATCACTGCAGCTAATTTCTTAAAAATACGAACAAAAAAGTAACCTATTTGGACAAAATTTCCATTTATATTTTTCCGTTTACGTAATGATCTGTCAGACGTGTTTGTCAAATCACATACGAGTTTTGTTTTTGTGTTTATTTCAAGACGACATAAGAACTGTGTGGTGTTTGCTTTTTTAACTTAACCCTTTACCAAACGTAACGGCCAAAACCGGCCAGCGCTATTCTCAAAAATCACCAATTAATTTTCATTATATTTTCATTTTGGTCTCAAAAACATAGGTTATGACCCCTCTTTGGAACGTTATGAATCATCTTTGGAACGAGCTCGTCGGGCTCGTTCCGATAAGGAGTCATCACCTATGTTTTTGAGACTAAAATGAAAAAAAAATAGTTATTCAAGAATTTTTTTTGCACGTGTCGTCTGTTTGTCATGTTAGGTAAAGGGTTAATGGATTCTATGTCATAGTGGTGTGTAATAAACACGAAAAAGCACGATGTGTGAATGCGCCTCTTGTTCTATCATTACGCGTTTCCCCCCGTGCCGCATTAACGAACTCATTAACTCAGCCTGACGTTCTGTGTATTTATATACGTTTCATTCTTGATTAAAATCATACGAAAGGACACTTACGGAGCGACATATTTGAACTTCTTTATTCCTAAATCTTAGAAGCCGGGAGTCGAGTTTTCGTGCCTGTGATGTAACACGGCAGGTAATCTGGCTGTTACGGTAAGGCTATCTTTGGGTCGGGGGAGAGTTAAACACCGAGCAGGTGCTTCTAGTCAAGTGTCGTCTGCGTGAATTGTCAGACGACACTTGACTAGAAGCACCTTCTTACTGGAAGTTTGTCGCGGTATGTCATGTTCAATAAATTCATTCTGATTCCCCGGCTGCTAAGAGTTAATATATGTTTCTGTTTTGTTCTAATGACCCAAATCTCCTCACACTCCAGTGAACATGCCGTGGGCGTTCCTTGTGGACGTCTTAGTCCTGTTTTAGATAGAAAGAGATATGTAAACGTGGTTCAGAAAGAATTTCTGTGCACAATGCCGTTGTGTTTTCCATTTTACACCCGACATTGAGTGTCTAAACACAGTACCAATGACGTCTTACAAATATCTACACTGTACAAAGCTTATCAATTTAGTTATTTATTTATTTATTTTTTTATTTATTTATTGGTGTTTTAAAGGTCACATATTTCTGCACAATGGCTAATCATGACCGTGACAGTTTTACGGGTGGAGGAAGCCGAAGTACCCGGAGAGAACCACCGAGCAACGGCGAGCAACTGTCAGCTCCCCAACATAAAAACTCCACACAATAGGGTTAGCATTGGTTGAAGATAGGTGCACCATCGACGTGCAGTACGCCTTAGTACACAACGTCACCGTGTCCCCACGTGGGCAATGGCGGTGAAGTGTCTTGCCCAAGGACACAACGCGGTTGCCGCAGGTGGGAATCGAACCGAGGACCTCTCGGCTTGCAGCCTGCACCTCTACCTACTGAGCCACCGCGCCCCCGCTTATCAATTAATAGTTATAATTGTATTTCCTTTAATTGTCTAATTTGTTCGCATGCGATTGATCGAGGTGGGTTTTCGTAACTATATGAGATATTTTTCTATATTATGAATGTTTTCACTTTGTTCCGCCCTTTTGTTAGATACACAATTGGGGGTGTACTTGCTGTTAGATGGCTATAGATAGTAGTGAAGTGGGATGTTGATACTAGTTTTTCTCTTGAGTATTTGATTCCGCGTCTATTAGCCTACGTTGAAAATGGTGAAATGTTTGCGTAAGAGCTGATATGACTGCAATGAAGGCAGTGTTCGACCGTGTAAGGCGATATTGTTATTCAAGTAAACAGTTTAAATGAAATTATAACATTTAAATTGTTTTATCTTACAAACAACATGTATTTTGCCTGTATTAACTCCGCAACTGTCGTGTATCCGACCCCCTGATACAGATGTTTGTATCAGAGGGTCGGATACAAGCACGTTCCTTTCGCGTGAGTTCCATTTTTTCTTTTGTTCCTCCATACGAATAAATAGTTCGTTATATATTCGTCTACATTCTTGACCTATCCCCAGTATATTGTAAGATAAAATGATTATTACCATTATGTGGATGTACAAAATAAGTATCCGAGTCTCGCTCCGGGTTCTTAGGGTAGATCACGACTCGTCTTCGACTCGTCGTGATCTGCCCT
Source organism: Pictodentalium vernedei (assembly GCA_031216915.1). Lineage (NCBI taxonomy): Eukaryota > Metazoa > Mollusca > Scaphopoda > Dentaliida > Dentaliidae > Pictodentalium > Pictodentalium vernedei. The sequence goes on along the minus strand of CM062292.1, from coordinate 24,581,535 downwards.
TAGAACCCGGAGCTCGACTCGAATATATATTTTGTACATCCACATAATGGTAATAACCTCTATTTATCTGTCGCGCACGGCACACACTACAGTCCCAGTGGTCGTAATCCAAATGTGAGCAGTGATGTCCACGCATGCGTATACCGGGTAATAAAAACCATCAGCAAAATCTTAGATAATGAAGCACCGGGTTGGACCCGGTGCTTCATTAATTAAATTTTGATGATTATTCCTATAATTAATTTGGAGTCTAGTATTATTGCAACTGTTGAAATATTGTCCACCCGTGGGAAGTAACCAGTCCACGGCGAATGTACTGTAAATTTCCAGTAATCTCCAGGTTCGATTTGCAGTTTCTGAGTTATGGACTTCCTTCCAATGGTCAGGGATATAAAAGGCTTTTGAAAAGGTGAACAAAATGACAAAATCGAATTGACATTTATATATTTTTTTTATTTAAATGAGGTAGAAGAGAATTATGAATTTTCTACTGCAGATAAAGCAACAACTTCATGTCTTCAGGTTTTAACCCTTTACCTAACGAATCGCCCGTGTCCGCCCGCGTAATATGCAAATTCAGCAGTCGAAAAAATATTATTTTTCACAACATTTCAACAAAACCATATCATGTGACCCCTCGCTGGAACGAGCTCGTCGAGCTCGTTCCAACGAGTGGTCACATGATATGGTTTTGTTGAATTTTTTTGGAAACTTTGAAAAAATGATATTTAAAATAATAAATTTTGATATCGTCTGCGTTGGGTAAAGGGTTAATTAAGACTAATTAGAATACCTCAAATTAACAAGACAACTGGGAAAATCCTGACAGTGGATAATTTGCCCAAATTGGGTGTCCACATCTATTTCCCCATTACAAGAGTTCACTCCTATTTTAACATCTGTGAACGGAACACATCTCGAAGACCTAATTTAAAAATATTGAAGCTTACATGGGGAGTGGAATTAAACTAACCCAAACGGGATGGAGAGAGTTGTTCTATGTTTTATGCAAACAATCAGACACCGAATGACAGGGTATCTCTTTATTTATACAATTTCTACATGCTTAAGGGGACGTCCAACCTAACTTTGGTCAAATTTCATGTAATTTTCTTCCAAGTCTAAAAAGACCTAAAATGAATAACCCTGATAAATTATATACCAAAATGCTTAGAATGAAACATAGAAACGTGGAAACTGGAATTTGCCTTGGAACTGCTGTCATGTGTCGATGGCACTGCCTGAAAGTCTGCTATGGCATAAGTAAGAGAACATTTTTTTTACAATAAAATACCTCAAAATAAAATAAGAGTTGTCTTCTATAAACATTGAAGTACATGCTCGAAGAAATCTTTTCCCAGTTCTTGAAAGTAATAAAGATTGAGACCAAATGTTATAAGTGGAGTGCTCACTGACCTAAGGCAGACATTTTCTGTTGTTTATGTTTTGATTTGGTGGAGTTCAAGAAAGGTCAACTTGAAGGAGTCCACTGGAATAAGTATGGAAGGACAAAAGAGTGTATCCCAATATAACGATGTATGTGTCACTGTGGTGGTTTGGAAAGAAACTATGATAATTTATAATTCGTTTGGGTTTTGACCATCACGGACACGCTGGCCGCTGTTATGTTTGTTCCGGTAAAGGAGATTTGTCACATTTGTCAGTCTAAAACGATGGCAAAAGACACTCATCGACGCTAGTGTTGGTATGGATGATTGCAAGAAAAAATTACATTCACAGCATCGTCCAATCACACCTTATTTAAAAGCGCGAATGCATCATTTTCAACCCATCTTCAATCGGTCATTTGCGGACATCAACACTGTCTCGACAAAGACCCATGGTTACTAGGAAGTAAATAACTTCACAACATCGGGGGAAATCAACACGCTCAATATAGTTCCAGGTCACTTGGAATATACTTTGATAAAAAAGTGATTTCTGAAGCATTCTGCTTACTTTTTTATGAATATTACCTTATTTTATGTGTATCGTACCGATTTTATACACTCGGTTATTTTTTTACAAGTGGCTCATGTTGCCTTTTTAGTGCGCAATAATTCAGATGTTTTGTCAACAAAAAAGTTCAGACGGCCTGTAAACCCTGCATGTCACTGGAGCGAATTTCAGTTATGACATTAACAGCTCAAGTATTTGCTGTAACCTGTTTGCAAATCCGCTCCAACATTGTCTCGAACAAATAAAGAGCGCGATCACGTCTTTTCATTCTTACTGTCGTCCAAAATGAGTATTCCTGCAAGAACCACATCGTAATCACATGACCGGAATAAACATCATTGAAACATGGCCTCATCCGGAACATCCAAAATTTGTGTTGGTGGTATTGCATTCCAACATCAAAACACACCAGAGTGTGTGTCATAAAAATGCTTTCTCCGAGTCTGTAGTATGTTATCATTACTTTGAGGACAAGGCTTTCGAATTACCGATCATTTTGTGGTTTTACGTGTTCGTTACTTATGCCAGTGGCAAATTAATGTTCTTCAAAATCATAAAATTCACTGTTTTCCTGAAGAAAATTAAAAGTACCTTTTCTATGCACTTTACTCATTATTTTGATTTATAATTGTTACTTCTCTTACCTGTTTCTGGGGCATTGGAAAAATGTCAACAAATTAACCAAAGTTAGGTTGGACGACCCCTTAACAGCCAATAAATGTAAATAAACTGTACCAATGACAGCCAAAGATACTTGAACTGACCAATCGTAGTGACTCTTACACTTAAGAGCCAGTACAAATCACTTTACACTCAGCAAAGTGAAAGTAGATATGCCAAGAAGTGCTGTGAACAGAACGGGGGCATCGAGAATTACCCAAAACAAGAACAACAAAAGTTGTTTCCAGTTTAAACATTGTTCCATGCTGAGACAATTTTATAACAAGTTAAGTTTCTGAATATAAAAAGAAATAGGTGAATTTGATTATTTCCGTTACATGTATGTTACAGAACCAAATGATTCCAGTGGAGAAGACTGCGCTGTTCTTGGAGTTCTGAATGACTACATAAGAGATGAAGCGCTGCTCGATCTACTTTGCTGTGGACACTGGAATTTCAAGGTTTATTCCGTGCTTTGTGAACTTGGTAGTTATTATTTTTTATGCTCATATCCATGAACGACCTTTTCCTGTCAAGCATGTCAGCATCGTTATTATAAGTAGAAATAGTTTCGGAATTTCTGAACGATAGATCTTGATTTTGAAACATTGATTGATGGTCCATTTCTACCATCTATCACGAATGTAACCAAATCAGCACAAATACTATTTATGGAGAATCGGGGCTAACAGTGACCAGTTAACCGATCATAGTAAGCCCCGAGTCTCCAAAAATAGTATTTGTTTTAAAAGGTCGCTTTGATTATAGAGTTTGCGGACTTCTTTTCATCAGTAGCTTGGCCAATTACTAAATAATATTAGTAAATATTGTAAATAAATTCCGAAAGATCCTCAAATAGATCATAAAAGAAATTTCTGACAGACTTTCTCTCTTCGATCGACCTTGAGGTCTATAATGCCCAATTCCTAATCGCATAGACGAGTTTTGGATCACGTGATTTTTGATGGTAAAATGTCAAATGAAAGAAGAGAAATGAAATTAAGAGAACCCATATAATGTGTCAACATTCGAATTATATAATTATAACCACACCCATAGCCCATATAACAACAGCACAATCACGTTCGTTGGATTGTAAGGCATTGGTTCAGCAACAAAACCTGGTCGCATGCAATGCCATTGCACAGAACTTGGCGTTATTTGTTCAGGGGCGGACTGGGTCAAGACATCTTACCGGGAAATGCACTCAAGGGGGGGGGGGGGGAGTCGTAGAAAATTTAAATTTTCGAACAGAAAGAGCGCTGCTTCTTTGCGTGCAAGCTATCAATGGCAGTCCACACAGAGGAGGACATTTCGATGGTATTGTTGTTTCATTTTCATCGCTCATTCGAAGAAGCACAATAGGGGACCCAGAACCCATCACAGTTAGGCCTAGTGGGAGAAACGTTTGATTTTTCAACTAAAAGAACGCAGTTTCCTTGTATCTGGGCGATCAATGGATGAGTGGACTGCTGGTATATCGAAATACTCACTGTGTGGATTGCCAATTGCACACCACAAAGCGCACCTTTCCTTGTACCGATAATCTATGTAATCAGATCTACTTTGCTTTTTGGTCATTCTCACGACATTTCATACACCAATATATGTTAGGCCGCATCAATTGTGGGGACCCATAGGGCCACCTGGAATTGTCCTGGTGAACTATACGGCCAGACCGCCTCTTTATTTGTTAACGAACACTAAATGTATTCACGTATCATAACAAACTCCTTTAATAATTAATTTTCACACTAACTTCAAATACAGTTTAATTAAAACTAGTGATTAACCGATCTTTGGCAATTGCTTTTGCAACCGGCCGATTTTAAGCCATCGGTTGACCATCGATGGAAGTGTTTGAAAATCGGTTCATGCCGATGGTAACTTGGAATACCATTTGATCAAAATTGTTTGTATTTATGATTGATTCACAATTTCATACAAACAGTATCAAGCTTAGTAAGCTGCCACAATGATTGGCAGGAATCATGATTGGTCTTATTTCATTGATTGATCTGATCTACCCCTTGATAGCTGCCGAAGACACAGGTGCCACGTGTCATGTGATGACTCCACGAAATACGCCATCAGCAGAAACAAGTTAACCCTTTACCCAACGTAACGAACAAAACCTGCCAGCGCTATTTACAAAAATCACCATTCAATTTCCATTTTGTTTTTATTTTTTGTCTCAAAAACATAGCTTATGACCACTCATTGGAACGAGCTCGATGAGCTCGTTCCAATAAGGGGTCATATGCTATGTTTTTGAGACAAATATGAAATTATTCAAGAATGCTGTTTGCAGGTATCGTCTGCTTTTCGTGTTAGGTAACAGCGTGGCGTCTTTGATCATTCATCAAAGACGCTGCGCTGTTAACTTCTTTCCGATGATGTCGTATTTTTATTATAGTACACACAGTGACATGCTCTTATGGTCAACGAACTAATCAACTGTATTGTAAAATTAACCCTATTCTATGCATTCTTTCAAAATGTTCTCCGATCTGTTACTGTTTTTTATTACTTTCCAAAGTGTTATTTATTGGGATTTCTGGGTTTGATTGTAAATGATAACTTAAGAAGTGAATTATGCAATCAACAACTGGTCATGTCTCCGTGCGCGCAAACGAAGACGCTTTGCCGTGGGTGTAATGGGAACTTTAGTGTTTTTTTAACCCTTTACCGAACAAGAAAAGCAGATGACACTTGCAAAAAAGCTCGCTCTAATGAGGGATCATAATCTATGTTTTAGAGACAGAAAATTAAAAAAAATAATGAAAATTAAGTGGCGATTTCTGAGAATAGCGCTAGCCGGTTTTGGCCGTTACGTTAGGTAAAGGGTTAAATAATATAATTATCGTTAATAATGAAAAGTAATAAACAGAGTAATCGCTTGACTGGACTGGTTACGTGAAATAAATCATTCGAGGCGATGGACTATATTGTAAAACACTCGTGCGCATTCGCACACTCGTGTTTCAACAACGTCTCTCGCCTCTCATAAATTATTTCACGTTTCCAGTCCAGTCAAGCGATTACTCTATATCTAATCGCGTCATTGTTTCTCATTCGTTTCACAAAGTACAAAATTTCCTCTTCGTCAAGCTCAGTTATCCGCACGTTTCGGCTTTCCCAGAGGCGAAGCCACGGCGTTCGGATAGCCGAACTATTTCTAACGACTTGCTCATAAATTCCACCATATGAACAAAGTGCCCGACACTAGACTGGATATTGTAAACTTGTACAAAATGCACCGATGGAATACAGAAAAGGTCCACGATACTAGATGCCTGGCTTTGTACATCACATGGTGATACAAACGTATCATAGCATATTTCTAAAATAGAAGAGGTGACTCACCCAGTGTTCGTGTGAAGTAAAAAGGAAAGGTAAACCAAAGAACGCAAAATTGTGATACATGTGGTTCATCAATTGTACACCACAGACACATACACACACAGAGAGAGAGAGAGAGAGAGAGAGAGAGAGATAGAGAGAGAGAGCGAGAAAGAATGAGAGAGAGAGAGAGAGTGGGGGAAGAAGAGAAAGAAAGAGAGAGAAGAGAGAGAAGAGAGTGAAGAGAGAGAGAGATATATATTTATTCATGTATTTATTGTAGTTTATCGTCACTTTCGATAGCCAGGGTCACTCGTTTTGCACAGTTTTACGGGTGGAGGAGGCCAACACATATCCAACACATATCATTGCCAACATATATCCGGTCTTCCAGAAGTTTAAATGAGTTCAAAACAAATCTTAAGACCCACCTTTATCAAGAGGCTTACGAGGTTTGAGCTACTTAGATTTGACCTGTTTGTTTACTTTTATGCGTATAATAGGGAGCTTGAATGTATTTATTTATTTTTGTTTTCCATGTAAAGCGTTTTAGAGCACAACTATGTGGTTTTACGCTATACAAAAACTCCATATTATTATTATTATTATTATAGAGAGAGAGAGAGAGAGAGAGAGAGAGGGTGAGAGAGAGAGGGAGAGAGGAGGAGGAGGAGGAGGAGGAGATAAAAGAACACAAAAATAGCCAAGATGGCTCACCTAGTATACGTATATAGTGAGAGATAACAAATGAATGAACACAGAATTACTGACTAACGAATGGAACAAATTAGTTTAGAGCGTACGTTCGAAAGAATGTTGATCGAAGTGATACATACAAAATACGACCAAAGCGTCGGAACACTTAGTAAAATTGTTACTACTTTACTGCTTTGCTGTTATGTAACAAAATATATTTTTTTATTTACAGACACCCATTCGAACCCTAGTGACGAAGTATTCCACAGAAAATGTTTCCCGGGTATGTAATATTGTATTCACGTATGAGATATACCATAATAATTGTAGGCTGTAACAGTCATGTTCTCAACAGATAAGTTTTCTAACTTTCTATCTGTTCAATTACGCTGATACTGGTTTTTGAAAATACAATCTTAACTGTTTGGGCGCAAGAAGCTGCAATCATGGCTCCACTGAAAAAAGGTTCAAAGCCAATTTGGTGGCTTTACACTGCATGCACTGTTGTATGCTCTCTTCTCAGAAGTATAACAATTTTTACATGTAATTGTTTTATTACAATTTATTGGAGAGTGCCTCTTGTCTTATTGGCATTGTCCAATAAATTATAACAAAACAATTATGTAAGAACAAAATCCTACACAAGTAGGTTACTCTGGCTGGTAGCATGATATCTTTGGAACAAAAATAATCAAGTACACATGACATTTGAAAAATAATTTAGCACTCCAGCAGTTAAGGATCGATTATCGTATTAATAGTGTTACAGGGCGCGTTAAAGATCGATTATCGTATTAATAGTGTTACAGGGCGTTAAGGTTCGATTATCGTATTAATAGTGTTACAGGGCGTTAAGGATCAATTATCGTATTGATAGTGTTACAGGGCGTTAAGTTTCGGTTTTCGTATTAATAGTGTTACAGGGCGTTAAGGGTCGATTTTTGTATTAATAGTGTCACAGGGCGTTAAGGGTCGATTATCGTATTAATAGTGTTACAGGGCGTTAAGGATCAATTATCGTATTGATAGTGTTACAGGGCGTTAAGTTTCGGTTTTCGTATTAATAGTGTTACAGGGCGTTAAGGGTCGATTTTTGTATTAATAGTGTCACAGGGCGTTAAGGATCGATTATCGTATTAATAGTGTTACAGGGCGTTAAGGGTCGATTACCATATTAATAGTGTTAAAGGACGTCAAGGTTCGATTATCGTATTAAGAGTGTTGCAGGGCGTTAATGTTCGATTATCGTATTAATAGTTTTACAGGACGTGAATGATCGATTACCGTATTAATAGTGTCACAGGGCGTTAAGGTTCGATTATCGTATTAATAGTGTTACAGGGTGTTAAGGTTCGATTTTCGTATTAACAGTGCTACAGGGAGCTAATGATCGATTATCGTATCAATAGCTCATAGATTTCATTATAAAATAAAGGCACTATTATAAAAAATGAACGACTATGTACAATTAAACAAAAAACTTTATAATTTTAATGTCGGTCTATTTCTTCTAAATTAGACTTGTGTTGTAGGGCCGATATAATACCATTACGGTAAGAAATATGTATTTATTCCTTTGTTAACGATCACGATAAGCAGTCTACGCAAACAAAATCCTGAACTCGCAGAATTTTTAACCAATAGAAACCTACAGTTAAAACTAGAAGTCCTGTCACGAACTGTGCGCTTATCTAGGCTTAATTGCGCGTAGGAATTGCGCGCAATTGCCATATCGACGGGCATCCAAAGCAAGGCATGTTCTCCTGGTTACTCATAGCAAACACAGGCAATGTTTCTGCCAGTGGACCGCCGGGTTACCCGGAGGTCGATTGGGCGAAACACTGCTTGTGTACAGGCCATATGTACATAATTTGATTGCCTTACTATGGTCAAAACGCGTAGATTAACGCGCAGATTTACGTGCTATTTGTGCGCATTTCATAACAGGACGTCTAGTTTTAACTGCAAATGACATTTTGGAGTGAGAGTGGGGTGGAAGATTGGAACCGGTAGGTTTTAACTGTAATGATGGGACGGAGCGGGGGTGGAGGCTGTGGGCGAGTAGGGGATTGGGGCTTGCAGTTATTCTGTGAATTTAAGAGCGCTTTATTATTACGGTATATAGATTTTTTACGGAGTATTGTAACACAGTGGAGTCGATTTTATGAACACGTACGAGTGATCTTTGTCAAAATGATCTTTGTACTGTGTAATTCGATTGACTTGTTCCACGCCAGAAAGGGCTGGTGTGGTTAAAGTATGTACATTGTCGCTTCAAGGCTTTCACGACAACTAATTTGTAAATTAGGGCTGTCACGATTTTTTAATTTAGGAATCGATTAATCGTCCAAATAATCGATTAACCGTACTTAGATGACCCTCCCCACCCCTTCCTCTCTTTGAAGTCGTTAAAAATTAAGTTCAACTTAGCTGACCAGCCTCCAGTAAACAACGAAGATTATCCTCTTTTTGGTAAATTCAAAGCTTCGATGTTCGGAACTTCTGAACCATCAGTGCAAAAATCAAGACCGGTCGTCAGTTGCGAACTTCGCAAGGTCGCAACTGCCGAACGGTCTTGATTATTACACTGACGGTTCGAATGCTCAGAACATCAAAGCTTTGACGTACCTGAAATACAAATGCTTCTAACGGCTTCTTGAGGTTTAATGTCGACGTTCTTGACCTTTTACCTTTAGAAACAATAGTTTTTTCATCCAATTTTTTAAATTATTACACGTCTAAAACGGAGTAAAATTTAGCGATTCGTCGACAACGAAAAATGCTTATCGATTTCGGCGTGATCACTCGACAATCGATTAATCGATTAATCGTGACATCCCTATTGTAAATAGCGGACTATTTTTGGATTGCGTTTTGTTTCTTTGAACCAGAAACACCCCCTTGTTAAAAAACCATCATCGTCCTAGTGGGTCAGATTAAAAAATCTCCAAATTCAAGCCCTATGTAAATAGTGGTGTATTTTTTCGAGTGAAATCAACAGTTTCGATCTCACAAATCTACACACCAGGAAATATTGGACAAAACAAAATTATTCTCATGACTTTTTCGCACACAAACACTGGTCAAAAACGTCTGAAATCATTATTGTCTAGACGAATCTGGCTGTGTAAACCGACAAAAAATAATTTGCCTCTTTCATCCACGAACGCTGGTGAAAAAACGTCGAAATTGAAATCGCGAAAGGATCTTCATCGAAAACTTAATTCGAGCGACACATTACGTGCAACGTTTGTGGGAAAACGTCGAAGTTATAATTCCGACAACAAATTAATCACTGTCGTTTCTCCAACCATTTGAGATAATCGAAAATGTAATGTTTCAGTTTTGATTTTCCAAACAAAGAATTAAAAATGTGAACTTTCAGTTTTAATTGCTCCAAAAGAAAAAAATGGAAAACATGTTTAACACTTTTATCTGCCTTTTTTTAAAAAAACGGGAGTATTATGTTATGGTGTTGTCCGGGCTTCAGTCCGTTAGCTTTTTCGGCCATATCGTTTTAATGGATGATGATATCACAATGAAACGCACACATTATATGCACCACCGCCAGCCACTGTGTACCACACAACACTCAGGACTGGTCCACTAAGGTCAAGGTCACATATAGAGAAAGATAGACACATTAAATCAGCATTCACATCAACTTTGCTGCATACAGGACATAATGCTTTACGCTTTTGTGTATGGTGATATCACAATGAAACTTACAGTACAGTCGCCGTGAACTGGTCGTAATCCACGCTTGCGCAGTGATGTCCACACATGCGTTTACCAGTAATAAAAATCTTTATTAGCAAATTTTTAAATAACGAAGCACTGGGTTGTACTCGGGGTGGACCCTGTGCTCCTTCAACCCTTTACCCAACGAATTGGCCGCATCCGCCCGCGTAATATGCAAATTCAGCAGTTGAAAAAAAAAATTTTCAATAAAATTTAACAAAACCATATCATGTGACCCCTCGTTGGAAGGGGCTCATCGAGCTCGTTCCAACGAGGGGACACATGACATGGTTTTGTTGAAATTTTGTGAATAATTAAAACAAAATTATTTAAAATAATAAATATTGATATCGTCTGCGTTGGGTAAAGGGTTAAATATTTGATGATTATTCCTGTTATTAGTGTATGTAATCTAATATTTTTGCGTCCGTGGAAATATTTCCCACCCGTGGAAAGTAACCAGTCTACTGAGGCCGCATTGTATGTACCACCATAAGGCGGCGTGCCACATACAAATCTGAAGACAGACCCAACAAGGTCAAGGAGAGAGGTGAACACCTGGAATCAGCCTGCTTGTCTACGTTGTCGCATCCAGGCCATAACTTCCCAGTGGGAAAACGATATCACAATAAAAGTTACACAGCATATGGACCGCCACTAGACGAAGTGCCACTCACAGAATTACTATTTAGAGCGCACGAATGACTAATTCCCGTGCAGGAATAACTATTTATAACTATAATCTGGCGTTGAAGTAAAATGTGATTTGTGTTTGTATCTACAATGTTTCTCCTGTATTTAACCCTTCGTACTACTGACCCAACTGATGCCTTATTTTATACCATCTCATAAGTGAGAACTCATAGTGTGGTGTTCTAGTGTTGTAGCGATGGGGTGGTAAGGTAGTATATTATGGAGTGTAAATACCTTTTCTGTTATCAGGTTTGGGTTTTTCTATCCTGTTGGTCAACCAAATGTCGCGTACATTTTGAGGTCTCTACAGGATTTCCCTATATTGTCGGCCTACCTTTCGCCGGATACTACACCATACTACGGATAGTCTACCTGATCTTTGTTCTTTACTGTAGATTTGCCTCATTTGTTAGATTGCCTGACATCTTGGACTGTACCACCATATGAGTCTCGCTTAATGATAGGATCACGTGGTATTCCAAGGTTATATTCAATAGTGTGGTAGTATAGTATGAACCTTTACTGCCCGTGGTCCTTCATACAACTACCCCCCCCCCCTCCAAAAGCTTATGAATTGCCCTATGGGTGTTCCCTCCTCCTACACAGAGTTGCACCAAAGCCTTAATTATTTTCAGTGATCAACATTATGCGTGTCTCTTCCAGATCGAAACAATAAGGAGTGTGAGAAAGTCACTTAACGGGGACTGACCTTGAGGCGCTCGTGTCTTCGTCTGAACCCTGAACGGTCATTGAACATGAGCTGAAGTCCACTTTGGGGAGGTTAGCTGTACGAAAAACCAAGTGCGGATCTGATGAGTCTAAATGTTCCATATTATACTGCCATACCTAACAATACGTAAGATTCATAATGTGATTTCGTATAAGTAGCAGGCTAACACATGTGGAAAAGTTAAACAAAAGACCAAAGGGTGAGGAGACCGTCCATTATGTGATACAATATAAAGCGTTAGGCGGACCAACGTGTAGGAAAAGTCTCAAGATACCAAAATATGTGCTGCCAATACACACTACACTACCACAATAGAACATCTAGGACCTATCTCAGAATCACGTGATCTGGCTTTGCATGCAACCCACGTCAACCACAGACTAGTCCAGTAACGTCATTAGGTGCAACAATAGCTGAAAATATTGAACATAGTAACAAAAGAGGTATTTACACTGCATATTAAACTACCATGCCGCCATACTCTCCCGTCAACTATAGCGCCAGAATACTACACTATGATGGCATAGTACAATGATTCAGATTGGTCAACAGTTCTAAGGCTTGAAGATATGTCAAAGAGGGTCACATTATACTACCACGCCGGATATTATTTTACGTGAGATAGAAATTCCTGTGGGAGAATTGGTAATTCGTGCGCACATTATAGTTATTCATGCGCACGAAATAGTATTTCCTTATTGCGCACTTAAAAATGTCTACCATGTCAACTGGAGAGGAGGGGGAGGGTCGGCCGTGGGGAGAGGGGTGAGGATCGGTCCTGGGGAGGAGGAAGGGGAGGGGCGATCTGCACAGATATGAAAAATACATAGAGTTATTCCACGAGTATTTTATGGTGGTTTTCATGGACCAAAACTCTCATGTTTACACGACTAAGGGTTATCATAAATTTGAGGTGTCTGTGATTTTGCAAATGAATGAGTTAGTACAGAAGTGAGTAAAATCATTACCGCTATATATAACGTTCTCGTTTATTTTTGTCTGATAATATAACAATAACATGAGTTTGGAAGGCGTTACGGTTTATTAATGGCCCGATAGGAATGAATAACAGCCCGAGGGTTTATTATCGGGTCTCGGGCCGTTAATAAACCAGTGGGCTATTATTCAGGACTCAAGGGCCGTTAATAAACCGGGACGCTCGACAAAATCATGTTATTGCTATTATTACCATGGCCGGAAGCAGGTGTCGGGCTGTTAATGAATTTCGTTTTCAATAAAACGCCCGCCGCTCGCTTCCGGTTGCATGACATCATGAATTACTGAATTACCGCTAAATCTGTTAGTATGCGAGAGAACGGCCGCCCAAGTGGTAATAAATGCTATTAAAGAAATTAAATATTCATCATGACCCTTAACTGTTTGCGCAGTATTATATACTAGAGGAAAAAAGATACGCAAGTTTTTTTTTCTGTGGTAAATATTTTAAATGTGTTATAGATAATTATTGCATTGTTTGGATTTTGATGTTATTCCTTCATTACTGATTATATTTGACGACTTTTGTTGTCTTAACACAGACGGCGTTTGCATGGATAACGTTCAAACGTGGGCACCCTATGCCATTTCCTCACCAAAATCATTAGCGGGTGTGCCCACCCCGGGGTTCAGTCACTGCTCCAACTCTCCTTACCATCGACCCCATCAAGTTGTTAATGTTCTTTTCTGGGATGTTATTCGACTCCTGAAGAAAAGCCTGCGTTTACGCACGCGTCAGAATATCGCCCACCTCGACGTCGATAGCAATGTTGTCGTCCATCTGACCTGCAAAGCGTGTACCGAGACTCGTCAGTGAATAACGCACGTCCCCAGTGGGCCAAGTGAAACCAATTTGGTGCATGTGCCTGCAGCCATTGCAATCGACGTTGACGTCGCATGGGTATAAATTGCGGACCAACGTAGGGACGTCTTGGTCCTAAATTGAACTCTCGCAACCGATTCCTAACTGTTCTTGGACACATTCTGCGACCATGAGTGCCTACAACCTGACTCGGTGTCTCCGTCGACGTCTGAAATCGGTTACGGAGGTTTGATTGTATGCCTCAGTCTTGATGTAGCGACGTAACGCGCGGATGTTTTCTCCTGGGACGGTCACCTAATGTTCCTGTGGCTCTAAATAAGCTATCGTTGACTCGTGGGCCTCAATCTCCTGGGCGACGAGATGTTGCGATTGACCCTGCATAATTAGAGCAATAGCCCTTTCCCAATCAACTTCGAACATTCGCGGCATTTTGCTTTCCAGTCGACTTGAAATGAAATGTTGTGCAATCGATGTGTACTGTTCGAAACTTCGATTTGCTGTGGTTCTGAAGCCCATAGCACGTGAGGGTGCCCAGGATACACGTTTTATCGGTAAATCTGTTGAACATTTGCAGCGTCGCACATGCTCATGGTTGACCAAATCTTAACCAGAGACTCTTTAGACAGAAAACTGAGGTAGACATGTGTCAGAGTTTGCAACATTTGGTCACGGATAACAAAATTATATTACCAAAACTGAACTTGCGTTTCTTTTTCCGTCAGTATATCAAGGGTTGGGGGAGAAGACTAATTTATCGGGTTGTGCAGTACGTGGAGAGTGGATTATCATTAAATCACTCACATAGTGGAGATTCCACCCAAGCAATAATTGCAAATTTGTTGCAAAGCATAACTAGCACAAGCAAAGTTTCAGCCAATGGTCCTCCGGGTTAAACCCGGAGGACCATTGGATGAAACATTGCTTGTGTTTTTGTCGATATGTACAAAATTTGAAAGTTATAGCTTGGGTGATAACTCCTTTCCGCGGGTGATTTAGTAACAATCCACTTTCCACGTACTGTATGTTTTCGGTTTCTGTATTATTTTCATGTGGAGCTGGACCGGTCTCAAATTTATCGAGTTGAAAATTTTGGACAGAAATATGTGTTTGAAAAACGACTTGTGAATTAAAACATTTTTTTTTTTCTGTCTGGAACCTCAATTAATACTTATTAATTAACACGTCATGCATGTTAGTAAACTGGAAGAACATTTCAAGAGCCTTATTTAGTTTCTAGAATTAACTTATTCTGTTTCTTCACTCGTAATTTAATGAATATGTTTCCAGAGGTATTGAAGTGACCTAATACACCAATAAACAAACACAAGGGATACTGTAATCTTTTATCTCTTCAATGTAATACAGTACTGGTTATTTTCCACGAATGGGCAATATTTCCACGGATGTAATAATATTATATTTCAAACACAAATTATAGGAATAATCATCATGAAAGTAATTACAACACATCGCTTCATTAATTAAAATTTTGACCCCGATGATATTTAGTACATGGTAAAAGCATGCGTGAACATCACTGCCCACGTGTGGCTTACGACCAGTCTACGCCGACTGTACTGTAACTCAACAAAATAATTTCAATATTTCATTTGCGTGTTCGTTTAGACAAGCAATATTTAAAAAAAATGGATAATTGGAAGTTATTACTTGGTTAGTTAATAGCAAATAAAATGAACTTTTACAAAGATACAAACAGGTGTACAGACAGGTACCCCCCCCCCCCCCCAACACAGTCAAAAAAGTGAACAGTCAAATACCGTCACAAAATAATGAAAATGTACACACAAAACACCCTATGAGAACTGAATATATATTCTGGTTATGAGTGGATTAATGCTCACACTGAGAGAAATGTGTTGACATTTTCAGCCCTGTTTTGATTTTTAAACTCTGTGAGCATTTGTTATCTGTTATCCCACATCATACAAACTTGTACATATCTAACCCATTCTCTTTGTGCACAACTCCTACCTGCACAGTATACTCATTTGAATTTTCATAAATTTAAGTAATGGCTGTTTTGCAGCAGCCATGGTTTGATTTTTCGAAAAACCCAATAGAGACGTCATTAAATTAATTAACTTTACACTTCCAAGAATTTTTATGGAATCAGTTAGGTAAAAACGTTAGGTAAAAATAGTCTGATATAAATATACTTTCCTGTCTACTACACTCGATTGGAATATCAACAACAACATGCAAGGGGTCACTCTTTGAATACACGCACCTACTATACGAATACGAGTTAAACTTACTGTACTAAAAGGTTGTTAGAGAATTGCAAGCAAACCTGTTTTCTTACTGTAGTAAGATTACCACACTCAAATAGTTATTTTCAGTTAATGTTATTATTGATTGTCATTTTTTAACAAAGGTTTATCAATACATATTCAAATGATACATGTATTTAGTATATGACTATGCAATTTAACCACTGAATATCACTGCTGTTTGACAATCTTTTCCTCGTCCCCGGAAAATCAATAGTGTGGAATCTGATTCCCTACCACTATAGAATGACCAACTATTTACGGCTGCGTTCGAATACGCATACTTAGCTGTTCCGGTCGCAGAGAGTACTTTATTCTGAACTAAAATGGGTGCGCGCGAACGCGACAAGTTGCTATACCTACCCAAAAACGAGTTGAATCGCGACAAAAGATCGTATACAAGCATAGCGAACACATAACACCTTTGTGTATCATTCAGTTGGCTGAACCCATCACCACGACTTCTCGAAAATAGTTATCGAAACGAAAAAGCTACACTCATCCAATTAAAACAACGGGACTCGGCTTTCAATTCTCTCAGCCCAACGGTGCGAGAGGGGATTCCTATCAACATGAATGACAAAATATACAGTTAAAACTAGAAGTCCTGTCACGAATTGTGCGCTTATCTAGGCTTAATTGCGCGTTGGAATTGCGCGCAATTGCCATATCGAATGGCATCCAAAGCACGGCAGTTTCTCCTGGTTACTCATAGCAAACACATGCAATGTTTCTGCCAATGGACCTCCGGGTTACCCGGAGGTCCATTGGCTGAAACATTGCTTGTGCACAGGCCACATGTAAAGAATTGTATAGCTTTACTATGGCCATAGGGCGTACATTAACGCGCAGATCAACGTGCTATTTGTGCGCATTTCATGACAGGACTTCTAGTTTTAACTGTAATCAACTCAGCCTAAGTATGCCTTTTCTGTCAGGCAATGATATTTCTAAACAAATGCAATTCAATTCATGAGTTAACCCAGATTGGTGATTTGCGAAAACAGCTAGGGAATTATATTTCTGTATTGCGCAAGAATCTCTTTAAGTACCTGTCATCACTTCATTCATTCTTTTTAGAAGCGTGCAAACGACAATGAGATTGACGTTACGTTTCAAAGTTTTCTCGCTGTGACTTTAAATTTTTTCGATTGGCATTCATCTCGTTTGCTTTGGTGTTTTGCATGGTGGGTTGTTTATGTACTGGATCGTGCATTTCGCAGTGACGTGGAATGTGTATTCACACAAACTAGATGCATCGTTCAATGTAGCATATAAGATTTTGAGGGAAATGACCTGTGATTGCCAGGACAACTGAATTGGTCCGTTGGGCGCGCAATCTAGGAAACCCAGATGTGGTAATGTCCAATTTATCTTACAATACCCAACCCCCCCCCCGCCCCCCCCCCCCCCTCTTCTGGGCTTTTTTTCGCATAATGAAGGGATTGAGTACAATTTGACAATCATTATCTATTGACAATAATCCAGGGTCTACGAATTGATTTTTTTTATAAATGAAGATCACGACGTCATAGTGTTGGGGTGGAATCACGCGCTGTGCATGACGTAATCCCAATTCATTTGTCTTAGTTTTCATTTTAACACATGGTAGGTGTATATAAAATATAATAATAGTAAAAATTGTCTTGTCTAATTCATTTCGTTGAGCTGGTAATTTATTTATCTTTTAATTACTATTATCAAAACAGAGGCATCGATATGTGTAATAACTCGAAGCCATTTGAATGCTGGTATAAATGTTATTTTCAAGAATCGAATAATCGCAGATGAGGTTGCTACCCTCGATACAGATTTGAATTTAGCCTAGACGTTTTACTTGTACTGGGGGAATTACGTTCTTGTTGTAAGGTAAAACACTGGAGACATGCGCTCCCCTTAACCATTTCTCCAGTTCACAGGAATTTGTTCTCATGCTGAAATAATTTAAAATGCCAATATAGGTTATTGTCCATTATTCAAATAGGTCCTCTGGTATTCCTCTGTTTTCTGCTAACACTCCCCCTCGCCCCAAGAGAAAAGGTTTGCTTTTTGCTAAATATCACTCTGAGTATATCTGAAAATAATAATACCTCCTTGTCGCAGTCTAAACGATACGAACTTCACGATGGGACTTGCTTCCGCCCTCGGGTGTTATGATAAGTAGTGGAGGGAGTCCTATAGGCAGATTGCTTCTTGCCTACCTTGAAGCACCGTCTTTCTGCTGGCGAAAATGAAACACTAATACTCTAATCCCAGAAAAGTAATGATTCGATCGTCATTCTCCATCATGTGTCACATGATTGGCTCTCAGTTCATTCTTTCAGTCACAGTCTGTTTGCAATCACCCCATCTTCTTCCAGAGGGGTTGCAGGTAGACAGTCAATCTGGCTATGCCACTTCCCACGGTATATTTCTCATTACATTTGTGCAATATGTTTATTTGTAACCATTTTACATGTATGTGTACCGTGAATAAAGAATCTGAATCTGATATATGATGCATTTTGTCATTATGTGTGGGTGGAGAGGTTATTGTTACCCGACTTGCCTTGACTCGACTCAACACAGCATCCTGTAGTTAACCTTATATTATAGCGGTCCATGTATAAACCCGCACATATCTCTCCTCCTGTTACATTTGGGTGTTCGTCCAATCATCAGCAGTTGGTGACGTTGTGGACGCTGTGGTAAAGCATGGTGGATGTTAAGACCGCTCTGAGGTGGAATCTGGGGTGAGATTCACGGTGGCTGAATCTCAAAAGAAGGGGAGAGTAGTCTAGCGGTCTATGTATAAAGGCCACTTTCCAACCAGCCTGGTTGGCCCGGATCTCTTAGTCTCGTGGTAAATCGGTCGCACTGTATGCTAGAGGTCGACGGTTCGAACCCCGGCTCCCGTATTTATCTCTCCTCCTGTTACATAATGTTATCTGGCACTTCCAAGTGAGGGTGTTGGGTTTATTCAAGTTCATTTTTGTAACTACTGGGCAATTAACTGGAACGTTCCAAGAATGAGAAACTGGCTGCAGTGTTGGAAAAATATTAACGAGAGTTCAAAATGATTGTTTGATGGCAACTTCCATGTCACCTCTGCCACGACGAGTACGCATTGATTAATTTTAACCCTTTGAGCTCTGGTGGTATCTTCCATGTCAGTTCTATGGCAGCAATTGGAAAAGTCCATATTTATTATTTGGAGTATATCAATTAATATTTTCAACGTGCAGCAGTCTTGAGGCTACACGTTGAAAATATTGATTGGCCTACCGCTCACATTCACTTAACAGTCAACATACGTAATGAAATTATGACATATACTGTTCCAACATACGTAATGAAATTATGACATATACTGTTCCAACATACGTAATGAAATTATGACATATACTGTTCCAACATACGTAATGAAATTATGACGTATACTGTTCCTACATACTTAATGAAATTATGACATATACTGTCCCAACATACGTAATGAAATTATGACATATACTGTTCCAACATACGTAATGAAATTATGACGTATACTGTTCCAACATACGTAATGAAATTATGACGTATACTGTTCCAACATACGTAATGAAATTATGGCATATACTGTCCCAACATACTTAATGAAATTATGACATATACTGTTCCAACATACGTAATGAAATTATGACATATACTGTTCCAACATACGTAATGAAATTATGACGTATACTGTTCCAACATACGTAATGAAATTATGACATATACTGTTCCAACATACTTAATGAAATTATGACATATACTGTCCCAACATACTTAATGAAATTATGACATATACTGTTCCAACATACTTAAGGAAATTATGACATATACTGTTCCAACATACGTAATGAAATTAAGACATATACTGTCCCAACATACGTAATGAAAAATGAAATTATGACATATACTGTCCCAACATACGTAATGAAATTATGACATATACTGTTCCAACATACGTAATGAAATTATGACGTATACTGTCCCAACATACTTAATGAAATTATGACATATACTGCTCCAACATACGTAATGAAATTATGACATATACTGTCCTAACATACTTAATGAAATTATGACATATACTGCTCCAACATACGTAATGAAATTATGACATATACTGTCCCAACATACTTAATGAAATTATGACATATACTGTCCCAACATACGTAACGAAAAATGAAATTATGACATATACTGTTCCAACATACGTAATGAAATTATGACATATACTGTCCCAACATACTTAATGAAATTATGACATATACTGCTCCAACATACGTAATGAAATTATGACGTATACTGTTCCAACATATGTAATGAAAAATGAAATTATGACATATACTGTTCCAACATACGTAATGAAATTATGACATATACTGTCCCAACATACTTAATGAAATTATGACATATACTGCTCCAACATACCTAATGAAATTATGACGTATACTGTTCCAACATACGTAATGAAAAATGAAATTATGACATATACTGTTCCAACATACGTAATGAAATTATGACATATACTGTCCCAACATACTTAATGAAATAATGACATATACTGCTCCAACAAACGTAATGAAATTATGACATATACTGTTCCAACATACGTAATGAAATTATGACATATACTGTTCCAACATACGTAATGAAATTATGACATATATTGTTCCAACATACGTAATGAAATTATGACATATACTGTTCCAACATACGTAATGAAATTATGACATATACTGTTCCAACATACTTAATGAAATTATGACATATACTGTCCCAACATACTTAATGAAATTATGACATATACTATTCCAACATACGTAATGAAATTATGACATATACTGTTCCAACATACGTAATGAAATTATGACATATACTGTTCCAACATACGTAATGAAATTATGACATATACTGTTCCAACATACGTAATGAAATTATGACATATACTGTTCCAACATACGTAATGAAATTATGACATATACTGTTCCAACATACGTAATGAAATTATGACATATACTGTTCCAACATACGTAATGAAATTATGACATATACTGTTCCAACACACGTAATGAAATTATGACATATACTGTTCCATCATACCTAATGAAATTATGACGTATACTGTTCCTGGACAGGAGAAACGGCCTCTCCGGTTCAAAGGGTGAAAAATTGACCATCATTCTTTAGTCACAGATGTAATAAAAAGTAACGCTGCTTTCGTTCTGCCTCAACCAGAACGTGTTGGAAATAACAAGTAAATTTCGCCGTGCATCGATTTTGTACATATCTCAAAGCCATTGTCTTAAAATTAAACAAAAGTCGAATACATGATTATTTTCATCATATCTGAACCAGAAATCTTTTAACAATCTTTGAAAGGCATTTCAATAAAACATTATAACATAATGCAGTTGCATAAGGCATGATTATTTTTTGAGGTGTTATCTGCAAAGTAGAGAAATGATTGGTCAGCTCTTTCGAGACGAAATAACTCGACTGGTTTTCTTTCTGGTTTGGAAATGTGCCAAATATTTCATCACACACGTATGCGACACAACTTCATTTTTATCCTACATTCTGATATAGCGTGCACAAAACAGTTTGTAAAACATTCCACCAATTTTACTAACCGATGTGAGAGCAGTGCTTCATTTTCGATGCTTGCTATCGTGCTCGAACATACATGAAATATCTTATTTGCAACCGAGGAACACTTTATTCTTGTACTCCTAAAATATAAGTAGGATATATCTAATAATTTATTCGACACACCTTAGGCCTACCAGGGCACTGGGCTCGGGAGTAGTATAGTACGTATGTTTGGCCTCTTGGTTGGATAATCTCATGTAAGGTCTCACGTGACGTCAGTCACGTGACCCAGTGGCGCCATGTTTGGATGTCATGATAGCCAGCGTGAAAGGCCATGTTGTGTCGTAATTACCATAGTGATACGTGGTATTAGTGCGCATGCGCAGCGCGTATTGTTGGGGTTATGCGTATTTCCGTCGTCCATTTTGTATATTAGAGGTCCCCGTATGGTTTCTATTGTTGGACGTGCAGAATATGTGAACCAATACCCCCCTAATAGGACAGGGAATGTCCGGATGATGCATTCATATGTATAAGACGAAGCTATATATAAGGGGAAACGCGAAAGAAGGTTGCCATCATTTTTTTATACAGGACGATATAGAAATAAAAGAAGCAAATAACATAGCAAACGAATTCAACAATTTTTTCATCAGCATTGGAAAGGCTGTAACCGACCAGATTAAGAAACCAAACCAGTCCTATTTAGACTACATGAACACCAATATCCCCAACAACTTTTATTTGTTACCCACATATCCCACAAAAAGTGAGCGGAATAGTAAATAAAATGAAGCCCAATTTATCGAAAGACTGCGATGGTATAACTAGCAGTCTTCTTAAACAGACAATAAACGAAATACTGGATCCCCTCACACATGTTATTAATAATTCTTTTATTAATGGCAAAGTACCTGATACGATGAAGATAGCAAAGGTGATATCTATATTCACAACAGGAGACGAGAATAGATTTACCAATTATAGACCTGCTAGTGTAGTTCCCGCGTTTTCAAAAGTACTTGAAAAGCTAATGGAAACAAGACTTACAAATTTTCTAAATAGATTCCATATTTTATACCCCCACCAGTACGGATTTAGAAAACGCCATAGCAACATTCACCCAACCCCTCAACTTCTAAAAAGCACCGCAATAGAAAACAATAGACAAGAGAAAACAGCACTTTAGCACTGTTCTTGGATTTGTCAAAGGCCTTCGATACGATAAATCAAGAAATTATATTATGTAAACTCACAAAGTATGGTATCCGAGGCCTCGCAAATAATTGGTTCAGAAGTTGCCTGTCTGACAGGCTTCAGAATGTTATGTACGAAGAACACAAATCAGATTCAGCGAAATAAAGCTGTGATGCCCCACAGGGCTCAATTCTCGGCCCCGTACTCTTTCTTTGATATATCAACGGCATTAGTGAATCAACATCACTTGATCTATTGTCGTTTGCGGATGATACCACGGTACACTGCTCCGGTTCAGATGGGAATACCATAACACACTATTTCAACAACTAAGTTCAAAAAATGTTTGAATGGTGCTCGGCGAACCAACTACTGTTGAATGCTAAAAAACCCACTTATATTACACTTAACCCAAATAAAAGTAAAAAATAATCATTTCTGTCAAGAGATAAAAACAAATAATCAAAAGATAAGCAAAGTCGGGGGAAGTGAGACAGAAAAATCTCTAAAATTTCTTGGAATAAGCATTGATGAACACTTAACCTACAAAGCTCATATATCTGGGCTATGCTCCAAAATAGACCACGCAAATTATAGCCTTAACAAAGTAAAACATATTCTCCCACGTAAAGTCCTGAAAACATAGTACTACGCCCTGGTTCATAGCCATCTGGTATACGGGATTTTAGCATGGGGCAATTCAAGAGCTGTTAATAAAGTAGTTATCATGCAAAAGCGCTCATTAAGAATAATAAATAACAAAAAAATACAATTCCCATACAGACCCCTTATTTAAAGAAAATAAAATACTCAAAGTAGATGATTTGTTCAAATTGCATGCATTACTGTTCGCACATGACTGGCAAAATGGCAGATTATCAGTTTCTTTTAACGATACATTCAAGGTTACTGACAACCCACTCGGTAGGACAACCCGGCAGTCGGGACATTCATACACAGAAACAACACGTACACGAACGCTAGATAAACTTCATCCATACGCCATCCCGAAACTATGGAACGCTTTAGACGACACTGTTCGAAATATCAGTAACATGGCTACATTTAAGAAAACATTAACCTCAACATTTCTTTCGTCATATTCGACGTATGTCCGTTGCGATAATCCCTACTGTCCAGACTGCACTTAGTAAATATTGATCATAGTGGCCCATAAGCAAATTAAACAAATCCGCAATAGAAACATACTAATCGAGCGATATGTCCTAATCTTGCATCCTCGTCCAGTGCAACCTGCAGAGTTTTCCCTCTAGTTGCCCTACTAACTTCGCGTAGAGCCACACACGGTTAAGAAGCTGGAAACAATACTCTTGAGGAACAAATTTGCGTTCGGTAACACATATTTAAGCAAGTGCTTGGTCAAGTCGGTCGGCTAATCATGGGGAGTCGCATCGCATGCGGTGAACTGACCGACACCTAAATGCTCCCAGCTAGTTTACGGCATTCGACCCCCCCCCCCCCCCCCCCCATGGTGCGCCACCGATATAGACCCCTCATCCAATTGTAAAGATCATGATCTTCTCTAGTTGGAACGATATCATCCACTCGATTTGACTGATTGTGGCTCTTGAACTTAACTCGGAGCAATTACGGTAATTTAGCAAGCAGGTTGCTCTCTGCCTAAACAGAAACACCACCCTCCCGCCCTTTATTCTAGCTTCTCATACTTGACCCAAGGAACGGAAAAACGGCATCCCTATCATAGACCGGACGGATCGCTCCATGTTTACCCATCTAGTCACAGTCTGTTCGCGCATTCTGTTTCCTTTAGGGGGGTGGCAGATAGACAGCTAATCTGGCTAAGCCACTTCCCACGGTATGCTATTTGTTACTCATGTATAATATTTATTTTTGTTTACATCTTACATATATGTATACCGTGAATAAAGAATCTGTAAAAATCTAAGAGTGCATCTAATCACACAATGTCATAGGTATCCTCAAATACCGATATGTGTCGTATATAGAGGATATGAAATGAGTGTTTTTCTCATATGATATTTATGAAACGAGTCTAAGAATTTTCCGTTTTGACGAGCCTTTGGTGAGCCCAAACGGAAAATTCGGACGAGTTTCATAAATATTATATGAGAAAAACACTCATTTCATATTCTATTTATCAAATGACTCACACACGCACAAATCAGCCACTTAGTATGAGTATTTAACCCATCGCCTAACTTGAGTTGTGGACGGCACTTGGAAAAAAAACATCCTCGTATAACTAAAAATTTTCATTTTTTAATTCCAAAACATAGGTTATGACCCCTCATTGGAACGAGCTCGGCTCGTTCCAATGAGGGGTCATAACCTATGTTTTGGAAGCCAAAAGTGAAAAAATAAAAAAAAATCAATGGCGTTTTTGTTGTAGGTAAAAGATTAATACAATATAACCCACCCTAAATAGGACAGATAACGCAATTTCTCCCTTCTGAAATTATGCAAATGTGACCCAGTTCTATTTTGTTTAGCCAATCAAATTGTCCAGTTTTGAAATTGACCAATGAAAGCTCCCAACTCTAATTATGCAAATTACGAAAATGTGGCCCAGTTGTATTTTGTTCAGCCAATCAAATTGTCTAGTTTTGAAATTGACCAATGAAATTGACGGAAGGCTTTATTTATCACTGATTAATATGAAAACAAAATATCAAATGTTTTAAAGTAAAATAAACGGACGAGTCATATGATAAAGCAATATATTCGTTCGCTGGCTAGGTCATGTGCTCGATGGATTCGAGTCGTTCGAGTAATTACTTTTTCAGTAACTGATCGATAGGTTATTTGCTCGATCGAGTCGTCCAACCAATTCATGTTCCAGTTACTGCTCGATTGACACTTGGATTACTCCTAGAAACCCTTGTATAGAAAATGATGGGGCAGTGGTTGGGGTTTAGCTGAATGGAGTGATCCGATTGGTTAGTTAGCCTCAGTAAACTGAACTGACTGGGTGATCTAGATAAATGAAACATGTTGTTCGAACAAGATCGGGAATACTCGTAATAGGACTAGAGCTAGCCAGAACAGTCCAGAAAAGTCAAATGTAGTAACAATAACAGAACCGTTCCAGCTGATAACCTCCTCCACTCTACTGGAGTATACCCCGGAACAAACGAACGGTGTTGGATATACAGAATAACGATAATTTGAAAAGAAGTGGAGCAGAGGATTCCAAATAAATTCGAACTAATACAATTTGTCGGGTTGTTTGCGGTAATTCTACGAAT
This sequence comes from Pictodentalium vernedei, assembly GCA_031216915.1. Lineage (NCBI taxonomy): Eukaryota > Metazoa > Mollusca > Scaphopoda > Dentaliida > Dentaliidae > Pictodentalium > Pictodentalium vernedei. Next base: position 24,555,564 of record CM062292.1, on the reverse strand, counting down.
GAACCAAGGTTTCTGGGTTATTGGATTTACTCTTCTATAATCGAACGCACATGATAACACTACGTGCAACTATTATAAGCCCAAAACGGGGCTTCTGAAAGGCTTTTCGGTAGTTTTGGGTGATTTGGGGTGATTGTTTGGTAATTAGATTTACTCTTATACAAAGGAATACACCCACCGAGCATACCCCTGTCCTACTATAGGGTTTTGGGCCACATAGCAACCATGTAGAATTAACCAAACCAAGATGACGTCCTCCAATATACAGAATGGACGACGGAAACACGTATCACCCAAGCAACACTCGCTACGCGTGCGCACCAACACCACGTATCATTATGATAATTACGTCACAACATGGGACCACTGGGTCACGTGACTATGACGTCTCATCAGATCATTTATGAGATCCTCCAACCTGGGGGGTGAAAGATAAATGATACACTACTCTCGGGTAAGACTAAGATGCGACGTACAAAATATTAGATACAACATACAGTTGATATTTTACACGCGCTGAGATGAGGCGTAACTCCCGTCAAAGAAGCTAATAAGTAAACTACTACAAAGTTACGTATATAAAATATATTTTTATGAAGAAAATATTCCTACACTTTCCCTAACCATGTCGCCTGAATACCTGCGGTAATAATTTTAGCTCCCCAAATAGCACATCTTAATAAAGGTAGAGGCGCTATTTTTCACTCACCTTGTGTTCACAGAAATAAAGTATGGTGGTATTTTAATCTTCACTATACCCCACTCTACCCCTCCAATTCCCAACGCCATAACAAACAAACCCCTAAATTGTAAATCGGAGTCCTGATCCCTCGCCCACATCTCACCGGGATCTCTTCAAAACATCCCTGCTCCACAATCCTTTCTGGTTGTTCTTCACGTAACAGCGAATGAACAATATATGTAGAGCTACTTCAGGAACACTGTGGTATTTCTTGACATGAATGCACCCTGACACACATATTAGTAAATAAACTGTGCTCATTGAATCGAATTGATAATCTAGGTACATATGTTTATCTCTTCTTTCTATCTGCAGAGTATTTCGCAAACACAACAACACCGATGACTGGTACAACTGGCAATCTATTGAACACATCTGCCGAAACTCAACCCGGGTCAACAATCACTGCGTATACGTCTGCCGACACTTCATCGGAATCGACTGGAGGAGCAACTACGCCAGATGGAATAGAGCCAGTGACAAACAAAGACACTGCAACCAGTACTATTGGTTCTGCTGACACTCCATCAGATTCTCCCGTTGGTGCAACCACGCCAGGTGGAACAGAGTCAGACTCAAACGAAGAAACTACGACTAATAATATTGATAGTACTGGTGCGACAAGCGAACAGCTGCCCAGCGTCATGAACACGAGTATACAGACAAGCGCATATACTCAGCCAACCTCTTCGGGAAGCCAAACAATCGCAAAGCGATATGAATTTCTACCTATACACACATCATGCCGTTGTTTGTCAAACAGTGTTTTTGTACCAAGTAACCTCAATAATCTAAGTTTTGTGAAAACCAATTTGTCATCCTACAAACGTACCAAATTTTCTGCTTCTGATGATAGAGTCTCCAGCTGCTTGGTTGGTGTTGTTGCTTTCACATTGGTTTTTTGTCTTGGTCTGCTATTATTAGCTTCAGATTTTAATCGACTTCGGATCGATATCGGGAATGCATGGAATAGAAGACCAGTTGGAGTATAAATGGGATTTTGTAAGAACAGTTTCAAAACACAATATTTTGTTATTCATTTTGTTCAAATTGGTTTCTTTCTTGCTGTCAATAAACAACTTACTTCTTTCCAAAACTCTATTGCTGTTGTGAGAATATCATCCCACACCACCACAGAACGGAAGAGCCGATTCCATCGAACAACCTATGACTGAATATTGAGGTATAAATGTAGACCCAGCTACATGCAATAGCCATCAACATTATTAAATTTACCTCACGTTTCGGCGATAACCCGGTCATAAACTATGTTCTGAAAGTAAAAACGGAAAATGTTTTCACAAATGCACGGGAAGGCATCGTATAGTAGCGAAACTACCCCACTCTTCATACTCTCCCGCTCAACACCCGCCAACGTTTGTGTTGAGCTATGCAACAAAGAGAAGTTTTATGGAATGACAATGGAGATTGCGAAACACACAGATGGATGAAGTAATCGACGGAGTTGGTCCCCTGAGTTCCAATGTGTTCTATGTGCCCACTGGAACACATTGAAACTCAGTGGACGAGTTGTCTGCCCTGCAAGACTCTGATATTTTTTTGTGAACGAAGTTCAGATTTTATATCAAATAGTGACGAAGGTGAGATTCCTTTCATCACATATCACATACAGTACAGTCGCCGTAGACTTGCCGTAATCCAGGCGTGGGCAGTGGTGTCGACGTATGCGTTTACCCGGTAATAAAATCATCAGCAAAAAATTTTTATTTTACCGGGTTGTATCCGGTGCTTCATTAATTAATTTTTTGATGATTATTCCTATAATTAGTGTTTGGAATCTAATATTATTGTTTCCGTGGAAATATTTTCCACCCGTGGAAAGTGACCAGTCCTTGGAAGCTGTACTGCAATATGTAATTTAAACTTTTACCTAACGCGACGAGTAAACTGACCAGCTCTATCCACAACCATATTTTGTTACTTTTTCAACCTTTGCCTTAAAACATAGCTTATAACCCCCGACTAGAACGAGCTCATTCCATAGTCATAGGCGCAGTTTCCGATGCAATAAATGAAAATGTTTAATTATTCAAGAAATGTTTTTGTTTTTTTTGTAATTGTCGTCTTCTGATTGTATTTGGTAATTAGTTAATGAAATATAAGAGAATTAATTCAATTTTACTTCAGAAACCAAATCACAGCGTTACGACATCGACGCTGACTTCTGACGTCATTCCCGTATTACACGTGTTGTGAACAATATTTTCTGTAATGAATTATTTGATGGTGATCTTGTGATAAACAAAACACGATTCCACGGTGGTTTGCAACTTTATCTAAAATACTGTAAATATAGCACATCATAATTTATTCAAATCTCAAAATTACTGTTCGTGTTGTTGCAGATATAAAGCGCGATAACGGAAGGAAAAATAGGTATGGATTAAAGAATGGACAATGGAACGCACAGATAGAAAGAGCTCAGCAGCCGCAGCTCCATATCCAATTACTGTGTGTCGAAGACGTTATCAAGCAACATATCAGGATTAAAATTATCACAATTCAATGAACACGATTCAAGTTGTGGCACAACACAAGGAACAATTTTCTTCTCAATGTCATCAACAAATCAATGATTTTCAAACTTATCAAACAGTTTGACAAAATTGAAAATCACTATTATTTGTCGAGACACTTTGTTAATATATTTGTTAATTATAGCAATACACCAACATTTCGTCGCTTGCGTGCTAGAATGTTCTATGTCCCCCATGGGACATAGAACATTCTAGCACGCAGGCGACGATTTATCGCATTCCTGTACCATAACTACTGTCAGAGTAACTGCATTAAGATTAAACTTAAAAGGAGTAAACAAGGGGATGTAACTCCCTATGTTTAGAAGATATCACAGTTATTTCGAATTTATCCACGACATCGCCAATAATATAAAATAGGAAGCTAACATTTATTGAAATTCAACAAGCGCTGTTCAGTTTATCGAATGCTCCAACAAAACACGAACGGGTGCATTCCATCGGTTTGATACCGGTTTTTACATCAATCCGAAACCACAAATCCCAGCAAAATCCGACAGAACGGTTTTATCGTGTTTGCGCATAAATTGGTCAAACTATCGTACTGGGAGGGAGTTGGTCTAGTAGCTCGTATTTAGCTTAGTTTTTCCGACAAGTGGGCGAAAAAGTATTGGCCTCATTGTTACACTTTCTCCATTATTGAACGATTCAAGGAAGTGGAAAATATAACAACGAGGACACAACACAGATCACAGCACCTGGAGACTGTGACTGACGCTGGAAGTTTGGTAACTGTATCAACTGATCACCAAATGAAAACCCTGCTTAATACAACTTTCCTGAAGAATAGAGAAATCCACGGAACGGGACATGAATTGAACTAAAAACATCAGGCATTAAGTGTTTGAACCCAAGATGCCTCACTTCCGGCCCAGGAACATGATACGTCATAATTTCATTAAGCAGGATGACTGTTGAGACAGTGTGTGGAGTGGACCAATCAATAGTTTCAACGTGCCACCAAATAATGAATATGGACTTTTCCAATTAAGTCCATTGAACTAACATGGACGACACCACCAGCGTTCAAAGGGTTTAAAGTTAAAGGGAACTAACTCACTAAATTTTTGAAAATCTGCAATGTTAAAAAAAAATACAAAATGAGTGGTGATTGAAATAAGTATTCTCCATCCTCATTTAATATAAAGCAGCATCTCTAATGTTATTAAGATTTGAGATCTGCTGTTCACGTTATTGCACATACAATGAAATTTCGCACAAAATTAACCCTTTACCCAACGAATCGCCCGCATCCGCCCGCGTAATATGCAAATTCCGCAGCTGAAAAAATATTATTTTTCGAAGAATTTCAAGAAACCCATATCATGTGACCCCTCTTTGGAACGAGCTCGTCGAGCTCGTTCCAAAGAGGGGTCACATGATATGGTTTTCTTGAATTTTTTTTTTAAATTTTAAAAATGATATTTAAAATAATAAATTTTGAAATCGTCTACGTTGGGTGAATGGTTAAACAAAGGATAATAACTCTTTTAAGTTTCATCGAATCATGGTGGTTACTTACAGTACTGCCGCCGTGGACTAGTCATTTTCACCTGGTGTGCAATATTTCCACGCACGCAGTAATATTAGATTTCAAACACTAATTATAGGAATAGTCATAAAAAATTTAATTAATGAAGCCCCGGGTACAACCCAGTGCTTCATTAATTAAAACTTTGCTGAATATGAGTTTTAAAACCCGCTAAACGCCTGCGTGGACATCACTACCCGCGCGTGGATTATAGCCAGTCCACGACGCCTGTATTGTACCTTTCAAGGCAATGTGAATACAAAGTGGCTGAGGTGGACGGTTTTCCGGTTTGGTGCCGGTTTTTGCATCAAACCGAAACCGGAAGACGCCGCAAAAAACAAACGAACGGTTTTACCGTGTTTATGAATAAATTTATCAAACTATTTTAATGCGAGATGGCTGGACTAGTGACTCCTATGGACTCTCGCCGATGGCACTCTGGCGAAAAAAAAATGTCTATGGGAATTTGCAGTGTTAAATCAGGTCCCCATAGTGCCTTCACTTACTGCTCTCCCTGAGGGGTGGGGGTGGACAGGAGCTGGACTAATGGCTCCTATGGACTCTCTCCACCTAGTCTACCCGGCAAAGAGGAGAATACGTAGTGGCCTCAGTGTCACACTTTCTCTCTTATTGACGTGTCTCCGTAACGAGTCGACAAAGGAGAAAAAATGACTATGAGAACACAACATAGATTACAGCATCTAGAGACTGTGACTGACGCTGGACGTTTGGTAACTATATCCACTGATCAACAAATGGCTATCCTGCTTAATACAACCTTCCTGGCGAATAGTGAAATCTGCGAAGCAGGACATAACTTGCCCGTGTTTCGTTCTTAGTGCTCAGAATCTCTTTCCTACATGAAGGTGACGGAAGCAGATGTCAACGAGATACTAAGCTCTCTTGAAATTAATAAAGCAACTGGCCATGACCCACCAGTAACCGAATGCCGAAGGAGACAAGGCAAACAATGTGCAGGTAACTTCTACTGTTATTTCAGCAGTCACTTAGTTCTTATACGTATCCATCAGACTGGAAGCTGGCGACAGTTTTACCAATCTTCAAGAAATGCGACACCTTCCACACTAATAATTATGGGCCCGTTTTTCTTCTTAGTTGTGGGAATAAAGGCATGGAAAAGGCTCTTTTCAATAAAGTATTCTGCCACTTTCACAACAATAATCTATTCTTTAAATATCAATTTGGTTTCTTACCGAAACAAATACTGTATTCCAACTACTCGAAATCTATCACAACTTATACTAAGCAAATGAAACCCATTTCTTCTCACTGTAGGTATTTTGCGAAAAATTCTGAAAAATTCTGATCTGGATCAGGTCAGTACAGATATTAATTATGAACTTGATGTTGTATTAGAATGAGCCCAGCAGTGGTTCGTAAATTCTAATCTGTCAAAAACCAAGATCCTGTTATGTACCAGGAAAGCAGTAGCCGTGAATCCAGTTGTAAGATTTAGGGAAACACTTCTGGACCTCACAACTGAATAAATACACAAATCAGACTAACTTTACAAGCCGATTTGAACTGGCATTCACATATTTGCAACATATGCAAGAAAGCTAACTCTATGCTTTCCCAGTTGCTCTCCCAAAATTGTATTCTATTCTCAGCGATGACGGACTATTTTTCTGACATGTTTTGAAAGTAACCACGGAAACAATTAAAAGGGTTGTTTTGGGAAAACAAATAAGGAAAGAAAAAATATAAATACAAAAGTTCACGCCTCGGATTCGAGTAGGATTTTATCCACTTGTGTGTCGCGCGGATTATTTTACGAGGCGTTAGAGCCCCACTCCAGGATAAAAAATCGTTCTAGAATCCTAGCAGTGAACTATTGTCTATATATTGAACAGAAGACTTGTATCAAAGGAGTCTCTTACGAAGTAGTCGATATAAAGTCATCGCACACACAAGTTTACGCTTTCTGTCAGTGTTCTGCTACAAAGAAAACAGATCATCATGTTCGTACTTCTTCTCACTGTTCAAGTATTTACAACATCGGTGTTCCTTGCATCAGGTATTTATACTTAACACTTTGCCTTACGAATCCGCTGCATCCTATTGTGTAATATGCAAACTGAACAGTTGAAGAAAATTATCTTTGAAAGAACTTCAACAAAACCTTATCATGTCACCTTTTATGGAAACGAGCTCGTCAGGCGCGTTCCTAAGAGGTTTCACATGATCTGGTTTTGTTGAAATATTTTGAAAAATCATTATTTAAAGTAGCAGATTTTGGCATCGAGTTCAATGGGTATAGAGCTCAATAAGTTATAACACCATTCTTCCATGATACATACAGTTAAAATTAGAAGTCCTGTCACGAAATGCGCACAAACAGCACGTCGATCTGAGCGTTAATCTACGCGTTATGTCCCTGGTAAGGATATCAAATTCTGTACATATGGCCTGTGCACAAACAATGTTTCAGCCAATGGACCTCCGAGTAACCCGGACGTCCATTGGCAGAAACATTGCCTGTGTTTGCCTAGAGTAACCAGGATAATCTACCGTGCTTTGGATGCCATTCGATATGGCAATTGCGCGCATTTCCTACGCGCATTTAAGTCTAGATAAGCGCACAGTCATGACATGACTTCTTGTTTTAACTGTAAATTACTATATGATATATATTTTTGTGTATTTTTCTTTGTTTTTAATTTTTGTTTAATAAGTTCGTTATTTATTTATCTTACTTCTTCCTTAATTTAATTTAGAGTTTATTTTACTTTCTTTACTCAATGTTGAAACTGAAGAAATCTAATGATGTTTTTCTTTTATACCTTTGTATATTTTGTTGATTGTATAAACTATGCAATATTTTCCCTTGTTTATTTCTATTTTCTATTTTTGGGTTCATATTGTCTCTATTTAATTATTTCACGAACACTTTATTTTTTAATTTACCTTGTTTATTCAATGTTTAAACTAGAGAAATCAGGTGAAGTTTTGTTTTATCCCATTGTATATTTGTTGACTGTATTATGCACACAGTACGTCGTGGCATGGCAGTAATAACATTCATCATATAAAATTTGTCCATCTTAGTATCGCTGGTGTCAGAGGCGACGGAGCATGGGGCAGATGGACTAACTTGCCCCTGCCCCATGCAAAGGGGTACAGGGGACAGCCCTCCTTTCCAGTCGGGGTGTACCTTACTCCAACTGTCTCGTAGGAACGTTACTTGTTTCCGTAAATTGCACGGAGCGTCGTTTACCGGGCGTTTGAAATTGTAGCCTAGATGTTCCGTGATAATTTCAGGGTTTTAATCGATGCCCTTAAAACACTGGTACGGAGTATCAGCCTCTTGGGACTCTATAGGCGCATGATCTCGTCTGAACAATCAGGGCAATAACTGTTGTAACTTTGTCTTGTCTTACGGAAGTCAGGTGGTATCAGGTTGCTCTAAAGATCGGTATGTCCCCCCTGCCTTTTCCATCTTCCGACGCCCCTGGCTGGTGTTGAGCCTAGTTTAAACTAAAATGGATGAAATATTTATGGGGATGTACAATAATACACACTCTGCACTCATTAAAGAAATTCCTTCACTCATAATATTTTTTTCATGCTTTTAACCTCTTTTATTTATTCATGCGTTTTATTTTATTTATCCTCTTTTTTATTTGTGAAACACTCACAATTGGGTTTGATAAAAAATCACAAGACGGATCAATTGTTCGTTTCTTAAGCCTTTGAACTCCAGAGGCCGTTTTTCCGCTCGGGTCAAAACCTACGTCATAATGTCATTAAGGGGGATGGCTGCAAGGTAAATATGTGGTGTTGACCAGTCAATATTTTCAACGTGCAGCCCAAAGGCTGCACGTTGAAAATATTAATTGGTCTATCCACAAATAATAAATATGGACTCTTCCTATGGCTACAATGGAACTGACATGGAAGATACCACCAGAGTTAAAGGGTCAATACACTTCAAAGGTGTGATCTTATGATGCCTTTGGTGGTGAAATGTACATATCCTTAGTTAAAATTTATAATAAACACAATGACGAAATGTCCTATCTAAACAGTGAGTGTGGGGTTTTATTAGACACATTGAATTTAAGGTGCCACCTATTCTTGTTACCTTTTGTTATCATTGTTTGAAATGGTTTGTCTGTCGAAATATTCGTTGACAACGCAAAGCTTGCTCGCAATGAGTCAACCTGGCCGAAAGGTAGTTCGAAATAGCTGACGATTGTTTACTCATAATCTTGCTCAAGTAAATCAATGAATTACTATGAACGTAAGCTATTCTACATGAATTCAGTCGCAAATGCGCACTAAGAATTTTGATTGGACGCGACTGTGTCCTGATCCGATCGAAAGTATCTCCTCCGCTTTTCTCCCGACAGCACTGTGTCTCACCTCTCGGAAAAGAAATTCGAAACACCGAATCTAGGATTCCATTTTCGTCTGTTTTTCCTTGCTTTGGTTTTGATTTCGAAATATTTTATTTATGAAATCTCGAACTGGGTAACTGTATGATGTGATCGAGAAGAAAAACACTTTTGCGATCAGAATACTGTGATCAACTTATCGCTTTTGCACTGTGGGATGAACGTGACAGCTGAACCTAATAATTTCGAATTCAGACAGCAATAAAAAAAATGTTCTCAAGAGCAGAAGTTAGGTACACATATTCGTGGTCATCCGATGAAAGTGTATGAGGACACAACCCTAGTTATCCTGCTCCAATTCATTTTGATCAATCGAAAATAAATCAGTTTCGATAGAAACTCAAAACTAATAGGCCGTATAGGATATGTAAAATTCACGTTTCGTTGCATGACCCTTCTTAATTTCAATGTGATCTTCCACATTTCAACAATTATGTAAAATCTGTCCGTTGCAGTTGGAGAAATCCTTTACTCGATCGACCCACCTACTCAAGGATGATTGCCACCGTGAACCTTTTGGTATATTTTCTCTGTACAGCATGTCATCTGGCTGGTGAAAATGACGGTTCTGACTACTACCATGACACCTTGACCCAAAGGCAGCCAAAACCTGGTCACTGCGTGATTCAGGAAACATTAAAGAGAGATTTTGAGGTTAAAGAGCGCATGGGACTGAAAACTGGTAATGGCGGGTAACATAAAATTAGACGAGATCCAGGCGCAGGGGGAATATGATTTCTTTAATAGGTATGAATAAAGATTTCTTAATACTGATGATAACGATGAGTCCCCGTTTGGGACATTCAAGCCGCAATGCGAATACTATTCACCCGAAGAATTTCGTACTGCATTTACTAACCAAAATAAAACATTCTCCTTGTTCCATATAAACTGTCAAAGCTTAAGCGCACACTGGGATGGCCTGAATGAATTACTATTTAGTTTACTCGAGCAAAAAAATTCCTTTGATGTGATCGGGTTGACTGAAGGATTTCATATTCCCGATGACATCTCTTACACCCTCTCTGGCTACCAGCCCCTATGCTATGCAAATAGACCCGATAACGATGACCATAGAGGTGGGGTGGGACTTTTTGTCAGGGAAAATGTTGAATATAAAATTCGTGAGGATCTATCTGTCTTTATACCACATGTCTTCGAATCGATATTTATAGAACTTACGAAATCCAAAAAAATAGTCGGTATTATTTATAGACCCAATACTCCCCCTAGGGCAGATGTCGATGTGTTCATAACACGGTTAAATGGCATAATCGATAAGTTAAACAGGGAAAGGAAAAATTCTTATATAATGGGAGACCTCAATATTGATCTCCTGAAAATGGATTCCCATACAAAAACTGAAGAATATGTTAATCTGTTGGTCAGCAATGGAGTTTTGCCTTCTATTACAAAACCCACAAGAGTCACCGACCACTCGGCAACAATAATTGACCACATATTCACAAACAATTTACAATGCACCGCTTGTTCCGGCATAGTACTTACCGATGTCTCTGACCATTTTGGAGTTGTTTATCTCGAAACCCACAATGACGAGAAAGATTACATATACACGCCCCTTAGAAGAAAAATAACTCCCCAAACTATTGAGAATTTTAAGTCATACCTCTCTGTGTGCGACTTTTCCACAGTTTTAGACGAAAGCTGCCCAAATGAAAGTTATAACAAATTTATCAACATTTACCTGCAAGCATTCAATATTTTTTTCCCGTTAATCCATATCAAACCCAGGAAAAAATTCTTGAAGCGTCAACCATGGATGACTAAAGACCTCATCAAATCCTCAATTACCAAAAGACAATTTCGCATTAAAATGTTAAAATGTCCCAATGAACGAAATAAAGTCAATTATAAACGTTATTGTAAAATATACAATAGAATAAAAAAACAGTGTAAATCCATGTACTTCCAAAAAATACTCGAGGATAACATACACAATATGAAAGCAACCTGGAGAATCCTGAATGATAGCATTAATAAGTCCAAAGCCAGAAAAGAATTACCATCCGTTTTTATTCACAACAATAAGGAATTGAATGAACCTTTTGAAATCGCCAACAAATTCAACACCTTCTTTGCCGGCATTGGGTCTGCAACGGGCGAACAAATACCACAGTCTAACAAATCAGCCATGGATTACATGAAACGGAATTTCCCTAACAATTTCTTCCTTAGTCCAACGTCTCCGTGCGAAATTATTAGTATAGTAAGGAAAATGAAATCGAAGACGAGTGAAGACTGCGATAGCTTAACGTCATCCATTATGAAACAAACAATACATGCTATTGCTGTTCCACTAGCTCAAATAATAAATAATTCATTTGAGCAAGGTAGAGTACCCGACAAAATGAAAACAGCCAAAGTAATTCCCGTATACAAAAGCGGTGACGAGCGCTTATTTACTTACTACAGGCCCATTAGCATTATCCCTACATTCTCCAACGTGTTAGAAAAAGTTGTGTCTCTCAGACTATTAAGCTTCCTACAAAAATTTGATATTCTCTATCACCATCAATACGGATTTCGTAAAAGACACTCCACTATTCATCCAATATTGCAGCTCATTAAGTATATTACAGAGGCGGACAATAATAATAATGATAAAACCTTGACTGTTTTCCTCGACTTTTCTAAAGCTTTTGACACATTAAATCATAATACACTCCTGAAGAAGCTCGAATGGTATGGGTTTAGGGGGATAACTAATGACTGGTTTAAAAGTTATTTATCTAGTAGAACACAATACATGAGCTACCGGGGTCAAATGTCAAATTTAGCTACTATTATCTGTGGCGTCCCACAAGGTTCAGTTTTAGGTCCAATTTTATTTCTTTTATATATTAATGATATAAATGAGTCAACCTCCATAAATCTTTTACTGTTTGCTGATGATACGGCTACATGCACATCCGAATCTGACATAAATACTTTAACAAGTACAACAAATACCGAGCTGGATAAACTATCGAACTGGTGTTATGCAATTCGACTGGCATTAAATACAAAGAAAACAAATTACATTGTCACTAAAGTCAATTCTAGTCATACAATAACAAACATTATTCGTATAAATGATCAAAATATAAATAGAGTGGGATCTGATGAAAATATCAAATCTATAAATTTTTTAGGAATAAGATTTGACGACAAATTATCCTTCAATTGTCATGTTAATCATTTGTGCTCCAAAATCGCCTGTGTAAATTACGCTTTGAAAAAAGTAAAAAATATCTTACCATTGAAGGCTTTGAGAACTATTTATTATGCACTTATCCAAAGTCATCTTGTATACGGAATTCAGGTATGGGGTAATTCTAGATCTCTTAAAAAACTTTTTTTAATGCAAAAACGCGCAATACGAATAATAGGCAATAAAAGGTACAACGCCCACACTGAACCACTATTTTCGAAATTTAATATTCTTACAGTATACGACTTGTTCAAATTACACAGTTTACTATTTGTTTTTGACTGGCATAAAGGAAATCTTCCATCATCGTTTAACTCATTTTTTGAAAGCGCTGATTCACATAGGCAGAGAATATCTCGACAATCGGGACTTCTCTACACTCATCGCACAAGAACTAAATCACTCGATAAACTTCCATCGTATTCCTTTGTGAAAATGAGGAATGATTTGGACCCGAAACTCCGCGTAATGGATAGCAGGAACTGTTTTAAAAAAGAACTAACTCATAGGTTTATTTCTTCATATTCCCAAATTGTAGAATGTGATAATCCATATTGTCCTGACTGTTCCACCTAGTAAATGGCCCCGATATGAATCGTAGCAAGCACTACAGTTTTATGCAATTTGGACTCCCTTGCGTCTGGTACTTATCTCGTCACACTGTGAACGTTAGTATGTGTCTGCTCACTTTTCCCACCTGGGGCTGACACCGGTTCATTAGCCTACGATGTCTGTGCTGTGCTGAACGTAGCACTTCTATGCAGTGCGCAGTTCAGTCTGGGGTAATGACGTTTGAGAGCTGACAGGTGCTCGTCGTTGCTCGGTGGTTCTCTCCAGCTTCCTCCACCCATAAACCTATCACCGACACGATACGACCCTGGCTGTCAAAGTGTCCTTAATCACCAATACATTTAGCCATAGTGCATAAATATGTGACCTTAAACACCAATAAATAAATATCACCAATAAATAAATTAATTAATAACGCCTGTTGTCACAACTGTACTCTTGTGACAAGGTATACGTTTGCAACTTTAGCAATCACAGGTGGGAAATAATAATCCTAATCCTCAAGCTCTTGTCAAACCGCCATTTATTACCAATAAAACCTCCCATGCCTCTGGTCCTGATCTTAGATCTTAGCCTTCTGTTGTGATGTGTTACTGTATTTCAATTCCTTATAAGGTTGTCCACAGCATCATGACATGGCCACCCATATTCACCACCAGATTATTATTATTATTATTATTATTATTATTATTATTATTATTATTATTATTATTATTATCAACTCTTTTTTCTCCTTTTCTTCCTTTTTGTGTCCTTTTACTACTCCTTTTCTTTTTTTACCTTTCTTTGTTTTTTTCTTTTACTCTTCTTCAAGGGGAAATCAGGAAGACAGCCAATATGGCTATGACTTTCCCTAGCAATATACTCCTATATACTATGTAATGATCTTTGTGACTTGTTTGATATCCTTGTGTTACTTTTTTATTGTAAACATATGTATGTAATTATGTACATTGCTGAATAAAATCAATCAATCAAACCCCCACATACAATGTCATCACCTTTCTGAATTCTCAAAACAGACACTGTGAGATATAAATAAATAAAACATTTCCACACTAAAAATCCAACTTAAAAATTTTCATTGGTAAAACGCTCAATTTCGATGTCGTGTGTAAATTACAGTTGTCCAGAGATCTTTCAATATATTCCACCTCAGTTATTTCATTTCTCTCTTGATCCTTTGATTTCGCAAGACCAATTTGTCGGTCTAATGAGGCATACAGCCTCCCTATTTATGTCTGATTATAAGAGGTCTATACACATGGCATTGATGATGATACAATAATAAATGCAGTCTGCCGTGGGACCCGATTTGAACAAACTTGTATCTGACTCCCTAGAGATGTTGCATTCCAAATATCAAAATATTTTCTCTTGTGGATCTGATGAAGAAATTTTTTTAAACAATATTCCTCATAATGCACTAAGGTAAACTTTAGGCTGCAATAAAGAGCCCAAATATTAACCCAGGAATCCGATTTGAACAAATTTGAATCCGACCGACACAGAGACATTGTATACCAAATATGAAAGGATTCTGACTGATGGATCTGTAGAAGCAGATTTGTTAAAGAAAATTCTTCATATTGCACATATTGCACACTAAGTTTCAAATCTAATAGGGAGCCCAAATATTAAACCAGTGACTAGATTTGAACAAACTGGGATCTGCCCCCCCCCCCCCCCCCCCACCCTCCTCACCAAAAGAAGTTGTTTACCAAATATGAAAGGATTCTGAACGGTGGATCTGAAGAAGAAGATTTTTAGATAAATTTCCTCACATTGCACTAAGTTAAACTGTGGACTGCAATATATAGTCCAAATATTAACTCAGGGACCCAATTTGAACAAACTTGAATCTGACCCCCTAGAGATGTCGCATACCAAGTTTGAAAATATTTTCACTGGTGGATCTGATGAAGAAGACTTTTAAAGAATATTCCTCCTAAAGCACTAAGTTAAACTTTGGGCTCCCATAGAGAGCCCATATATTAAGCCAGGGACTCGATTTGAACAAACTTGAATCTGACACACACAGATGTCACATACTAACCATGAAAGGACTCTAACTGGTGGGTCTGAGGAAGAAGATTAAAAAAAAAAAATGTCCTCAAATTGCAATAAGTTAAACTTTGGGGCTCCAATAGAGAGCCCAAATACTAAACCTGGGACCCGAATTGAACAAACTTGAAATTGCACCCCCCCCCCCCCCCCCCCCCACCCTCCGTGATGTATACCAAATACGAAAAAACTTATGACTGATGGGTTTGGAAAAGAAAATTTTTTAAATGCATTGCCCCATAATGCACTAATTTCAAATTCGGGAACCTAAATATTAACACAGGAGCGTACGCATTTGGGGGCGAATTGGGCTGAATAGTGTGCAATAAAATGTCTCGTAGCATATAATAAAGATGAAAATCTACTCTATTTTAGTCAGAGTCTGGAATTATCTCAGGAGTGTGGACCTGGAAGTTTTATATTTCACGAGCGCTTGTGCGAGTGAAAAATAATATTTTCAGATCCACACGATGAATTTTTCAGTTGCTTCCTAAAAGACGTTACGCTTCGGCGCATGATATCGCCTTGAACGTCACCTTGAAGGAATTATCAGCAGCTTTGTGTTATTGTCTTGAAACTGTTTGCAGTCGAATTGGGCTGAATACTGCGAAGTAAAATGTCAAGTAGCATATAATAAAAAGAAACTCTTCGCTGTTTTAGTGAATATCGCGTGGGCGTGAAGGGCAAGCGCTCGTGAAAAATAAAACTTCCACGTCCACACCCATGAGATAATTTGCGACATTCACTAAACCAGCGTAGATATCCTCTTTAACTTACGGATTTGAAATTGCATTTCATGTATTATACCGAAGTCGAAAAAAATCGATTATTGCTGTGAAAAGCTTACTTGAAAAATAAGGTAACAAACAGGTAACAATTTCGAAAACCCCACTTTCTGTGCACCAGTGAATTGAACGGTATTGAGATGCTTGTTAATGTTTTTCTTGAAAACAATTTCCCGATGCCAGTGTATCATGTTACCCCCCCCCCCCCCCCCACACCCCCAATATCTCCCCCTCCAGACAAAAGATATCCTAGAATAACTTTCCTCCATCCACGCCACCCTGAATATCTCCACCCATGATTTTTTTTTGTTCATTCAAAGCCTTTTGTCACTCAAATGTTGAGACATCCATTTTTGTCATCCATTTGAGGTATTTGATTTGAAAAACTATCGTCCCCACCACATAACAATGCCATTTTGGTCAGAATTAACAATCGTATTATCAGTTTGCATATCACAAACCAGTTTGTGCATGTCCCCAATTTTAGGGTAAATATCTTTGTTTTGATGACAAATCTTTTTTCATGGGGGATGGGAGGATATCGAATTATGGATATCTCCCCTCTCCCGACCTCACATGGGTCATTTTTCACAATTTGGCTTATATGGTGTTATATGTGGTTCTTTGTATCGTGTAGGCGGAATTGAGATGTTTTTATTATTAACTGTTAACTATTATTTTTTCTTATTAACTCAATGCTATTAGATGTACAGCTGTTGACACATACATACACAGAACCGCACACGCGTGTGAATGGGCTAATAGATATGGTTCTTGTGCCATCGCGGGAAGTATAAAACTTGAGGCCTGCGGTTTTATCCCTCCGAGCTGGCACTCGTGCCATATCGATTAATCCATTCACAAGCGTGTGTCGTTCTGTTTTATTACACGCCTTGTAAAAGCAATTATTAGAAGGACGGTCACTCAGCAATTCATTCGACAACCGTCCCCTGAGTTCCTCCGTGTTCTATGTGCTAGCAGGAACATTGGAACTCGGGGAACGAACTATCAACAAAAAGAATACATTTTATCGCCAACCAAATTTGCGAGGGCGAGCCGTGTTATATTTTTTAGTAATCGCCAGCGTTTCAAATTGTAATTGATATGGACGATTTGTAGAAAAGTAAAGTGAAATTTCGCTTCTATTTAAAAATAGTCCTTCAATGATTTCCGTTCGGCTCATGTAATACATTTTTGACATCAATTCCAGGTGTTTGGGTTTGGAGGAAACATCACTCCAACCAACTGCAATGACATTTGGGGTGGGTATCTTCCTACCCTACCCTTTCACGCCCAAAATCAACGTATACAATACAAAGCATCAGTTCTAAATCTTCATCAAAAGGTAACATAGGTCCTTCATAATATGAACACTAACACCATATAAACGAATTATGGAAAATGCCCTATGTGAGGTGTTGGGGGAGATATCCAGAGTGGATACCCACCCCCTTCTCCCCACCCGCCATAAAAAAAAAAGATTTGTCATTAATTCGATGCTATTTGGCAGTGGGGAGGCATACAATCTAAACAAAATTTTGGAAATATGTCTAATAGATTCTGATTTCGTCGCCTTAGTGCTAGAATGTTCTATGTCCCTCGTGGGACATAGAACATTCTAGCACTCAGGCGACGATTTGGTGAATGATTACATGACTTTGTTAATCCTGACCCGAGTGACATTTCTATTTTGTGCGTTTTTGCAAAGCAAATACCGGAACTGATGACAAAGATGTTCGTCTCAACACCTGAGCATCAAATAGCACTAAATTAAATTAAAAAAAATCATGGGTGTGTGGAAGATATGACGGGGTTATATCCTCTTACACCAGGGCTCAACAATAGCACACTTCACTTCAAAGGGTAGCTAGTGGTATACAGCATGTCTCCATTTCTCAAACTTGAAAGAATGATGCAGCGCACAAAGTTGACAGAAGACATCAACGGTTCTTGAAAGTCTACTACTGAATTTGTACCAAACCTGATTATAAAATAATATCCCATGAGGACAACTCCTGGCAAAATGTTCTTCAAATATCCCGGAACAAACCTTGGCATTCACAATTCCTCAAATTGCAGGGACAAGGCTGCGTTAAGGGTAGTTCCAAAACTGTCGGCGTTGTTTGGGAAGATGTTCATGCACCTTGTTTACGTGCAAGTCAAGGTCAGCAAAGGCAAAAAGCACCGATATTCATTGCCTTCTAAATGACTCTATGAGACCGATCACTTTCACCGAATGTCGCCACCAGGAAACTGAGCAGTTAGGCGAATTACTTCCTAGGTATTGCGGGCACTTTCTTGATTTTTGTAGAGTTATGAAATTTATTTCTGTTAAAAATTGAGGAGTGCCTATAGTATCACATGACAATAACAAACTATTTGTAAAGGACGCCTCCTTCAAGAAAAAGACACTGAGAGTGTTGCATTCTCATCCACACTGCTCTGTCGCTGCATTTGGAATTCTCAGAATTGTTCTTTGATACCTTTAGCATATCTGGCCACAAGTTGTTCTCATGAAATATTATTTTATTATCCGTTCTGGTATGAAAATGGTACCAATAGCACACTTTCAGGAACTGTTGATTCCTTTTATCAACTGTGCAAGATGTACTCATTTTTGGGGGTCTATATACTAGAACCTTCATTTTGCTGTATACTTTAAAAATATTTATTTGGAATTTATAAAATTTCAGACATGGGTATTTTATAGTACATTGTTTTCCTTTATTTATGGAGCTTTTAAGTAACTGGCAATATGGGCGGACATACTAAATGCCGAGCAATACTGAGCAGAACCGTGCAGTAGAAAAATAAGACAAATAAATCAAAATAAATGCCATCAGATGGTATATTGAGATGATTTAAATTGTCAATTTAGGCCAAGTTGGAATATAACTATGTTTTCCGAAGCTTAGAATGTAATGCGTCCATCGAAAACCTCTGCTTGGTATTTAGTGGGTTGAACAAAAATCCAGTAAACACGTAATCAGTACTCGGTGTTTCCATTTCTGCCCTGTATTTTGCATAAAACACAAACTGACGGTATTTTGAGCAGAAAAATAAAATCAGAAAGGAATGTAAGAGGCACTTTGAGCCAATTTATTATAATCTCCCCTCGACCTTTGTCCGGGCTTGGGATAGGCAGACTTAACCCTTTGAGCTCTAATGGTATCTTCCACGCCAGTTCAATGGCAGCAATTAGAAGAGACCATATTCATTAGTTGGGGTAGACCAATCAATATTTTCAAAGTGCAGCCTCAGGGCTGCACGTTGAAAATATTGATTGGTCTACCCCATACATGTAATCAACAGCGATCCTATATAATGACGTTATGACGTATCATGTTCCTGGCCGGAAAAGAGGCCGCTAGGATTCAAAGGGCTAAATCAAGTTAGGCGGAGATAGAGTTGTTTTTCTCTCTATTTGCAGCTTTGCAGTATTTATTGTATTTCAATTTTAATTTTTTCTCTTTACCTTCCCCATCTTATTTTGATAAATTGCTACTGCCGCACTGAGCAGAAGACAAAAAGACGAATAAGCAAAAGAAATGGCATAGATCAAGACATGTGAATGTAGAGCTTTCTTTACATTTTTTGTTTGTTTTTGTTTTCGTTTTCTCTCTGCATATTTTGCAAATTTACTGGTATTTTTTTTGTCTGCATTTCTTTACTTACTGGTGAAAATGTCGGTTTGTGTTTCTTTGTCTTATTGACACTGTAGTGCCTTTGGCTACAGTTAGCTATGTGTTTTGAACATATACTGTGCGGTGCATTTGTATGCTGTGCTACCGCTGACGGCTAGGTGGACACGTTTTGACTACTGCCGACAGTTCATTTTTGCTATTGCCTTCTAAAATATAATTTCTAAATTTCTATGTTACGTCAAACAATACTACAGGAATCAAGTCAAAATTTGGTGGGATGAAGGTCTTGCAGGGGTAGAATGTTTGACTCATAACAGCCCAGTTTTATTTTACACACAATGCAGGCAACTAAAAACCGAACAATGATTGCATATTTCTTTTACTGGGTATAGTCAAATCCGGTTGAAATTCTTTGTCGCTTGAAAAAATAAAGAGTTAATGACTAATTGTGGGTCCAGAATGTGTTTTATGCACACACAACACAAACAACTAAATACCAAGCAATTACCATCATTATTGTATTATTTATTTTTTGGTGTTTAAGGTCAGGGCAATGGCGAGCAGCTGCCAGCTCCCCAACATCGTAACTCCGCACTACAGCACAGGCAGGGTTAGATTGGTTGAATACCTGCGCACCATCGACGTGCAGTACGCCTTAGTACACGGCGTCATCGTGCCCCCATGTGGACAATCTGGATTAGGTGCCTTGCCGAAGGACACAACGCGGGAGTCCGAATCGATTGCTGAGACAGTCACCCATCTGAGAATTAACCGGGTTCGACGTTGCTCAACTTCGGTGATCTGACGAGAACCCATCATTGTTGTAGTTCTTTGTTCAACATATTGAATACCGAAAAGACATTTATGGTTGACGCATTATATTTCAATACACATAACATTTACAATTTTATTCAAACTTTACCAAAATTAATCATTTTCATTGAAGCAGCTCAATATATCATCATATAGCGTTTATTTTGATTTATTTGCCTTCTCATTAACTGGAAATCTCTTCTCGTCGCAGTCGCGATTCGGTTAAAATTCTCGGTCAATAGAAATATGATTTTCTTCGTAATACCAACATAACATTGGCTCATCGTCCCTCTTCTTTTCCGTTTTGATATTATTTTTCTTCTCAAAACAGCTTCAGTTTGTGTTTTATGCAAAATACTGCGCAGACAGTAAAACGTGAACAATGATTACGTATTAATTGGATTTTTGTTGCACCTACGGTTCTGCTGCTGTCACTTTCCACGGGGTGGGCAGTATTTCCACTGACACAATAATATTACATTGCAAACACTAATTAGGGCAATAATCATCAAACATTTAATTAAGGAACTCGGGGGCACAACTCGTTTCTTCTGATTAAAATTGTGCTAATGATTATTTTTATTACCTGGTAAACACATGCGTGGACATCACTGCCCACGCGTGGATTGCCAGCAGCTCACCACGGCGACTAAACTGTACTAAATATCGAGCAGAAGTTTTTGATCGACGTGGTACATTCTAACCTCCATAAAATGCAATTTTATTCCATCTTGGCTCAAATTGATAATCTACGTTGAACTCGTCGTAACCCTTTACCCACCATAACTGCCAAAACCGGCCAGCGCTATTCTCAAAAATCGCCAATTAATTTTCATTATTTTTTTCATTTTTTGTCTCAAAAACATAGGTTATGACCCCTCATTGGAACGAGCTCGTCGAGCTCGTTCCAACTAGGGGTCATAACATATGTTGTTGAGACAAAAAATGAAAAAAAAAAATTCAAGAATTTATTTTGCAAGTGTCGTC
This sequence comes from Pictodentalium vernedei, assembly GCA_031216915.1. Classification (NCBI taxonomy): domain Eukaryota; kingdom Metazoa; phylum Mollusca; class Scaphopoda; order Dentaliida; family Dentaliidae; genus Pictodentalium; species Pictodentalium vernedei. The sequence goes on along the minus strand of CM062292.1, from coordinate 24,534,238 downwards.
TGCTTTTCATGTTAGGTAAAGGGTTAATATTATTTTTCTACTACTCGGTATTTAACATGACCCGAATTTAGCTTGGAAAAAGGTGACATATTATTTTCGATGGCGTTATATATCTAAAAAGTTTAGAATTTTTCCGTTTTTAGTCTAAAAAACTACAAAGCATAGATCATAAATACCAACACCAAGGAGGTAACAAATTTGGTTGGTTGTGGTCATGATTAGCCACTGTGCAAAAACATGTGACCTTAAACACCATTAAATATTAAATAACAAATTTGGTTGATATCGGCCCTAGAATTCTTAGAGGAGGATATGGCAATTGCATTGCAATAGACAATTCAACACCGGAAGTCACGTGATTTTTTCGCTGAAAACTGATCGCCAATCCAAAACATCGCTTTGACGGCATGGCAAATTCTATTCTAGAACACATTTATCCGATGAAGTCTATGGACCCCCAGCGTGGGCTTTCATACTGAACTATTTCTATTGCCTGAGTCAGACATTAAATTTCGAGTTGTCGCCCCTATTTTTCACACTTGACTTCACGGGTAATTATTAAAAATCTTCGCACCTCGCTGTGTACCATCGGTGAAGTAATTAATTTACAGTCGTCTCGAACACACACGCACTTTGGAATATGAAAACGCAATGTGATTACCAATAGTCGGCGACCATTCGTTACCTGCACATCGTATTTATATCTCGGTATACTTGTATGTTTGGAATTCAATGCAATTCACAACTTTACAGTTGGCTGTCGGTCGCGTCATCTGCAGAACTCTAAATGTAAAAAATGAAAAGCAAAGACTAAAATTTGATGTGAAATGTTTTTATTATTAAAATTCAAAAACTTAAACACAACAAATAAGTAAGGGGATGTGAGGACTGGGAGTGGGAGGAGTGGGGTGGCGTTCTTCATATTTTAATTTTTGAATTCTTGGTTTGCAATAGTAGAGTAAAATGCATTTGAGAACAATTTTATAGCCCGAAAAAAATGATTTTTTAGGGCAGTTTCATTTTTTTCGGGCAAGTTTGTGTTGCCCCCCACCCCCCAAACAAAATATGAACATCGCCCGAAAAAATCGATTTTCACAGTGCAACTTTACAACTTTGGCTGCCCTAAAAATTGGCTCCCTAGAATCATGTGAGTGTGTGTGGGTGCTGAACTTGCTCAAAAATATATTTGGCCTTAAAAGTGAATGATTTCCTCCGCAAATGCGAGGTAAGAAAGGCAACCTTTTTACGCATTCTCTTCATATAGTAATAACAAGAACGATAGTTACCTTGCACTGAAATTTATCAATTTATCATTTAGAAAATAAAAAAACGTTACAAGTTGTAGTAAAATGGGAAATAAACAACTCAGAATTTGTACATTTTCGCTGAGTGGAGAATCAGCTCCTTGGGGGGGGGGGGGGGTGCTGGGGGGGATCCACACTCCGGTACTTTATATTCGTGTTTAATTAATCACCATAGCTTTTGCATGCACTCATACTCCAGCCATGGTAGACTCGGACTTAGCGTAACACAGGAGGAGCTGACTTCTCCACGCTAGACCTTGCATACACTCATACTCCCGTCCATGGTAGACTCGGACTAAGTACGGGATCAACGGTTTACGGGATCGTACTTAGCGTCACCACATAATGAGCTGACTTCGTTACTTTTATACTTACACACCCTCACCCATGGTGGACTCGGACAAAGTGCAGGATCACCGTCTTGCGGGATGGTACTTAGCGCCACCACAGAATGAGCAGACTTCGCCACGCTAATCCTTACAGACACTCATACTCCCACCCATGGTGGACTCGGACTAAGTACTGATCACCGTCTTATGGGATAGTGCTCAGCGTCACCACAGAATGAGCAGACTTCGCCACGTTAATTCTTGCACACAATCATAACTATTTAATGCCCTACTAAACAGAAGTAATTCATCTTTATTGTGAGCCATTTTATCATTACTTAACACCTCTGTCGAATGGAAACCTACAGTGGGGAGAAATAGGATTACCACAAGACCAATACAGACTATAATTTCCACCCAGGAAAATAAACCTACAACTGCACACCCACAGGTAGATTTTCCTCTCAACTTTCAATGTCTGAGAAAGAGCATAAGAACCGCTCGCAGGTTTCTTTTGTTAATGCACCACCGGATAAACCCGGCGAGCCATGAATAGCAAGCTTGCAAGCGGTTTTTATGCTCTTTCTTAGGGATTTCCTCTCGACATATGGCAATATCTGGGTGGGTGGGTGTGTGTGTGTGTGGGGGGGGGGGGGGGGTATGGTCCTTTACAACTCGCCCCATGTAGATCCCCACCCCTCCACCCAGGTCGTAGATCAGCAAATAAATCTCATCATACATATATGGTCTGATGAGACACAAATGTGCTGAAAACGCATACCAGACTGTTTATGTATAGTAAATAATTAAAATATCGTTATACTTGTATGGATAAACTTTTAATCTCCTTTTATATATAAAAGGAAATTAAGAGTTTATTCGTGCATGTAGAACACCGGTCCAGTGAGTTATCTGTAATTCAAATTATTATAATTCATATTTTACAACATATAACAAAAATTGGTAAGCCTTCCAATGCATTTGTCACATCAGACCTTATAAATATAGGTTATATATATATATATTTTTTGGGGGGGGTGGAGGGGGGTATCTGCATGGAGTTGAAAATTACAATAGCCTCACCAAAGAAATGGTCATTATTTTTCCTTGGGAACCTTTTGCCCAAGGGGACCCAAACTAGTAGAGGGCCGAAGGAGCCGACCTCTCCCTCCGCCCGCATGATAATCTGCCGGAAATAATTTATACCTCTGTTTACTGAAATTTTAGAAGTTTTTTGCCACTTTTCACTAGAGTTTGTGAGCAAAATGAAGGGTTTGGGGTTATTTTCCCAATATTGTCAGAAATTTTGTCGAAAATTTTCAAACTTCGCCATACTCTCTCGACCCCACCCCTCCCCCTTCCCCACTAAGGTAAAGTCTGGTTTCGAGCCTGGGCTCCACTCACTTCGACATCCTTAGGGCAGATAAATAATAATGAACTCACCGTTTTGTTTTTCTTGTATGTTACGAATCTATCAACTTGGTACGTTGAAGGTAAAACATTTCTTGTTGATATAACGCGTTCAGTTCGAGGAAGTTTTTCTCCTTCTGATAATTTTTTCCAGTCAGTTTTTTTTTATGAAGACGGAGTGACCGCTCTGCCATGGCTCAGGGTTTATATATTCAGTTATGGAAGAACTGAATTCATTCAACTATTACCTATGAAAATGTACTGGTTTTATAATAATTAGAAACCTGACATTGAGTAATTGTTAAAAAAAACAACACCCACATCAAAGTTTTTCCAATTAGCTGTCAACTTCAAGTTAACCTAATTGTTCTAAACCTGTACACCGTCAGCAAAGTTATTAATTCTAAATTGTTAAAATCACATACATTGTGTTCAAAGCAAAACACTTATATTAACGAGTCAATAGAAATGATGGAGAAATGGGATTATTGACAGCCGTACTGATCGGACGTGTCTGTGAAAGCTCCTGACTGAACACATCTCACAGCTTGGATATTAACAAAGCCTATTGTTCTCTGTACCACTTCTGTGCACTCTAGTGTAATTTTGTAAGTGTTTATCTTTAACTCTATCTATTTTCTGTCTGCTTTTCTTTTGTTAAAACTAAAAACGAATATTTAAGTCAATACAATTTAAGTCAACACAATTAAATTAAAATCTTTAATAACTTAAAAAATAAAATTTAGAATTTTAGAATTTTTTACAAATAAAAATAATGGATAAACAAAGTCAAGCTCAGTTAAACAGTTCTGCCTTTAATTCTGGTAGTCTGAGTAACAGTGGAAATTCCACTAATATTGATATGACATCGATGATGTCGATGATGTCTGGCTTCCAGAAAGAAATAGCCAGATTAAATGACACCATAGAGGGTTTGCGGTCAGAGCTTCAAGCCCAGAAGCGGCAGGCAGATAAAGAGAAGGCTGAATTGAGAAGGGAATTGGAAAAGGCAATTCTGAAAGCCAAACCAGGTAAGGAGGACCATGCTCCTCCTGTTCCCGAGTTACCATGTATTGACGCTGCTACAGAAATGAGAAGACCTGCGTCCGCCGGCTCACTGCCGGGGATATCTGAGATAGATTCAGATCTAATTACCCCCAGCCAGGATAACTGGCTGCGTTCCATAGTAGAAGAAGCTACCAACACGGTCGCAGTTTCCCCGGCCATGGCGGTTGAAATTCAATTGGATAAAAATTCAGCTAAAGTCCCCAAATCGCAGTGACAGAAAAAATCACCAAACCAAAATCGATCGAAAAGGAAACTCTCCAATGAGTTCCGTGAAAATGATGAAACCGTGGACGTCGAAGACGAAAATGGTTTCTGTATGACTATTGATCGGCATGTCAAGAAGACAAAAATCATCAAGAAAAATTCACAGAGCACCGCTACTGAAAAGGACTCGGTGGTCACACCAAGAAATGGGGACTCTGTTAACGCAACAGAGTCTACATCACCGGAAATAGTGAATGCGACAGCTAGCCCAACCAATAGAGCGACGTACGCCGATAAAGTAAAAGCCAAAACGCCCCCTAAGGTGACCAATAAAACCAACAAAACACAGGGCTACCCGCAACCAAACCCCTGTGTCGTAATCACACGCGTCCACCCCAAAACGGAAAAAAACTCGATCGATAAAGCCCTTCCAGGATGCTCGTGGGAGAGACTAATCTCCAAAGCCACGGGTAACCATACTTGGAAAATAAAAGTAAAATGCCCTAATCAGACTAACTTTACAAGCCGATTTGAACTGGCATTCACATATTTGCAACATATGCAAGAAAGCTAACTCTATGCTTTCCCAGTTGCTCTCCCAACATTGTATTCTATTCTGAGCGATGACGGACTATTTTTCTGACATGTTTTGAAAGTAACCACGGAAACAATTAAAAGGGTTGTTTTGGGAAAACAAATAAGGAAAGAAAAAATATAAATACAAGAGTTCACGCCTCGGATTCGAGTAGGATTTTATCCACTTGTGTGTCGCGCGGATTATTTTACGAGGCGTTAGAGCCCCACTCCAGGATAAAAAAATCGTTCTAGAATCCTAGCAGTGAACTATTGTCTATATATTGAACAGAAGACTTGTATCAAAGGAGTCCCTTACGAAGTAGTCGATGTAAAGTCATCGCACACACAAGTTTACGCTTTCTGTCAGTGTTCTGCTACAAAGAAAACAGATTATCATGTTCGTACTTCTTCTCACTGTTCAAGTATTTACAACATCGGTGTTCCTTGCATCAGGTATTTATACTTAACACTTTGCCTTACGAATCCGCTGCATCCTATTGTGTAATATGCAAACTGAACAGTTGAAGAAAATTATCTTTGAAAGAACTTCAACAAAACCTTATCATGTCACCTTTTATGGAAACGAGCTCGTCAGGCGCGTTCCTAAGAGGTTTCACATGATCTGGTTTTGTTGAAATATTTTGAAAAATCATTACTTAAAGTAGCAGATTTTGGCATCGTGTTCAATGGGTATAGAGCTCAATAAGTTATAACACCATTCTTCCATGATACATACAGTTAAAATTAGAAGTCCTGTCATGAAATGCGCACAAACAGCACGTCGATCTGAGCGTTAATCTACGCGTTATGTCCCTGGTAAGGATATCAAATTCTGTACATATGGCCTGTGCACAAACAATGTTTCAGCCAATGGACCTCCGAGTAACCCGGACGTCCATTGGCAGAAACATTGCCTGTGTTTGCTATGAGTAACCAGGATAATCTACCGTGCTTTGGATGCCATTCGATATGGCAATTGCGCGCATTTCCTACGCGCATTTAAGTCTAGATAAGCGCACAGTCATGACAGGACTTCTTGTTTTAACTGTAAATTACTATATGATATATATTTTTGTGTATTTTTCTTTGTTTTTAATTTTTGTTTAATTAGTTCGTTATTTATTTATCTTACTTCTTCCTTAATTTAATTTAGAGTTTATTTTACTTTCTTTACTCAATGTTGAAACTGAAGAAATCTAATGATGTTTTTCTTTTATACCTTTGTATATTTTGTTGATTGTATAAACTATGCAATATTTTCCCTTGTTTATTTCTATTTTCTATTTTTGGGTTCATATTGTCTCTATTTAATTATTTCACGAACACTTTATTTTTTAATTTACCTTGTTTATTCAATGTTTAAACTAGAGAAATCAGGTGAAGTTTTGTTTTATCCCATTGTATATTTGTTGACTGTATTATGCACACAGTACGTCATGGCATGGCAGTAATAACATTCATCATATAAAATTTGTCCGTCTTAGTATCGCTGGTGTCAGAGGCGACGGAGCATGGGGCAGATGGACTAACTTGCCCCTGCCCCATGCAAAGGGGTACAGGGGACAGCCCTCCTTTCCAGTCGGGGTGTACCTTACTCCAACTGTCTCGTAGGAACGTTACTTGTTTCCGTAAATTGCACGGAGCGTCGTTTACCGGGCGTTTAAAATTGTAGCCTAGATGTTCCGTGATAATTTCAGGGTTTTAATCGATGCCCTTAAAACACTGGTACGGAGTATCAGCCTCTTGGGACTCTATAGGCGCATGATCTCGTCTGAACAATCAGGGCAATAACTGTTGTAACTTTGTCTTGTCTTACGGAAGTCAGGTGGTATCAGGTTGCTCTAAAGATCGGTATGTTCCCCCTGCCTTTTCCATCTTCCGACGCCCCTGGCTGGTGTTGAGCCTCGTTTAAACAAAAATGGATGAAATATTTATGGGGATGTACAATAATACACACTCTCCAATCGTTAAAGAAATTCCTTCACTCATAATATGTTTTTCATATCTTTAATCTCTTTTATTTATTCATGCGTTTAATTTTATTTATCCTCTTTTTTATTTGTGAAACACTCACAATTGGATTTGATAAAAAATCACAAGACGGATCAATTGTTCGTTTCTTAAGCCTTTGAACTCCAGGGGCCGTTTTTTCCGCTCGGGTCACAACCTACGTCATAATGTCATTAAGGGGGATGACTGCAAGGCAAATATGTGGTGTAGACCAATCAATATTTTCAACGTGCAGCCTTGAGGCTGCACGTTGAAAATATTAATTGGTCTATCCCCAAATAATAAATATGGACTCTTCCTATTGCTACAATGGAACTGACATGGAAGAGACCACCAGAGTTCAAAGGGTCAATACACTTCAAAGGTGTGATCTTATGACGTCGTTGGTGGTGAAATGTACATATCCTTAGTTTAAAATTTATAATAAACACAATGACGAAATGTCTTATCTAAAAAGTGAGTGTGGTGTTTTATTAGACACATTGAATTTAAGGTGCCATCTATTCTTGTTACCTTTTGTTATCATTGTTTGAAATGGTTTGTCTGTCGAAATATTCGTTGACAACACAAAGCTTGCTCGCAATGAGTCAACCTGGCCGAAAGCTAGTTCGAAATAGCTGACGATTGTTTACTCATAATCTTGCTCAAGTAAAACAATGAATTATCATGAACGTAAGCTATTTCTACATGACTTCAATCGGAAATGCGGACTAAGAATTTTGATTGGATCGCGACTGTGTCCCGATCCGATCGAACGTATCTCCTCTGCTGTTCTCCCAACAGCACTGTGTCTCACCTCTCGGAACAGAAATTTGAAACACCGAATCTACGAGTCCATTTTCGTCTGTTTTTCCTTGCTTTGGTTTTGATTTCGAAATATTTTATTTATGAAATCTCGACCCAACTGGGTAACTGTATGATGTGATCGAGAAGAAAACCACTTTTGCGATCAGAATACTGTGATCAACTTATCGCTTATGCACTGTGGGATGAACGTGACAGCTGAACCTAATAATTTCGAATTCAGACAGCAATAAAAAATGTTCTCAAGAGCAGAAGTTAGGTACAAATATTCGTGGTCACCCGATGAAAGTGTATGAGGACACAACCCTAGTTATTCTGCTCCAATTCATTTTGATCAATCGAAAATAAATCAGTTTCGATAGAAACTCAAAACTAACAGGCCGTATAGGATATGTAAAATTCACGTTTCGTTGCATGACCCTTCTTAATTTCCCCCACATACAATGTCATCACCTTTCTTAATTCTCAAAACGGACACTGTGAGATATAAATAAATAAAACATTTCCACACTAAAAATCCAACTTAAAAGTTTCCATTGGTGAAACGCTCAATTTCGATGTCGTGTGTAAATGACAGTTGTCCAGAAATCTTTCAATATATTCCACCTCAGTTATTTCATTTCTCTCTTGATCCTTTGATTTCGCAAGACCAATTTGTCGGTCTAATGAGGCATACAGCGTCCCTATTTATGTCTCATTATAAGAGGTCTATACACATGGCATTGATGATGATACAATAATAAATGGAGTCTGCCGTGGGACCCGATTTGAACAAACTTGTATCTGACTCCCTAGAGATGTTGCATTCCAAATATCAAAATATTTTCTCTTGTGGATCTGATGAAGAAGTTTTTTTTAAACAATATTCCTCATAATGCACTAAGTTAAACTTTAGGCTGCAATAAAGAGCCCAAATATTAACCCAGGAATCCGATTTGAACAAATTTGAATCCGACCGACACAGAGACATTGTATACCAAATATGAAAGGATTCTGACTGATGGATCTGAAGAAGTAGATTTTTTAAAGAAAATTCTTCATATTACACATATTGCACACTAAGTTTCAAATCTCATAGGGAGCCCAAATATTAACCCAGTGACTAGATTTGAACAAACTGAGATTGCCCCCCACCCCCACCCTCCTCACCAAAAGATGTTGTTTACCAAATATGAAAGGATTCTGAACGGTGGATCTGAAGAAGAAGATTTTTAGATAAATTTCCTCACATTGCACTAAGTTAAACTTTGGACTGCAATATATAGTCCAAATATTAACTCAGGGACCCAATTTGAACAAACTTGAATCTGACCCCCTAGAGATGTCGCATACCAAGATTGAAAATATTTTCACTGGTGGATCTGATGAAGAAGACTTTTAAAGAATATTCCTCCTAAAGCACTAATTTAAACTTAGGGCTCCCATAGAGAGCCCATATATTAAGCCAGGGACTCGATTTGTACAAACTTGAATCTGACACACACAGATGTCACATACTAAACATGAAAGGACACTAACTGGTGGGTCTGAGGAAGAAGATTTAAAAAAAAAAATGTCCTGAAATTGCAATAAGTTAACTTTGGGGATCCAATGGAGAGCCCAAATACTAAACCTGGGACCCGAATTGAACAAACTTGAAATTGCATTCCCCCCCCCCCCCCCCCCCCCACCCGTGATGTATACCAAATACGAAAAAACTTCTGACTGACGGGTTTGGAAAAGAAGATTTTTTAAATGCATTGCCCCATAATGCACTAATTTCAAATAAGGGAACCTAAATATTAACACAGGAGCGTACGCATTTGGGTGTGAATTCGGCTGAATAGTGTGCAATAAAATGTCTCGTAGCATATAATAAAGATGAAAATCTACTCTATTTTAGTCAGAGTCTGGAATTATCTCATGAGTGTGGACCTGGAAGTTTTATATTTCACGAGCGCTTGTGCGAGTGAAAAATAATATTTTCAGATCCACACGATGAATTTTTCAGTTGCTTCCTAAAAGACGTTACGCTTCGAACGTCACCTTGAAGGAATTATCAGCAGCTTTGTGTTATTGTCTTGAAACTGTTTGCAGTCGAATTGGGCTGAATACTGCGAAGTAAAATGTCAAGTAGCATATAATAAAAATAAACTCTTCGCTGTTTTAGTGAATATGGCGTGGGCGTGAAGGGCAAGCGCTCGTGAAAAATAAAACTTCCACGTCCACACCCATGAGATAATTTGCGACATTCACTAAACCAGCGTAGATATCCTCTTTAACTTACGGATTTGAAATTGCATTTCATGTATTATACCGAAGTCGAAAAAAATCGATTATTGCTGTGAAAAGCTTATTTGAAAAATAAGGTAACAATCACGTAACATTTTCGAAAACCCCACTTTCTGTGCACCAGTGAATTGAACGGTATTGAGATGCTTGTTAATGTTTTTCTTGAAAACAATTTCCCGATGTCAGTGTATCATGTTACTCCCTCACCCACACCCCCAATATATCCCCCTCCAGACAAAAAATATCCTAGAATATCTTTTTCCCACCCACGCCACCCTGAATATCACCACCCATGATTTATTTTGGTTCATTCAAAGCCTTTTGTTACTCAAATGTTGAGACATCCATTTTTGTCATCAATTTGAGGTATTTGATTTGAAAAACTATCGTCCCCACCACATAACAATGCCATTTTGGTCAGAATTAACAATCGTATTATCAGTTTGCATATCACAAACCAGTTTGTGCATGTCTCCAATTTTAAGGTAAATATCTTTGTTTTGATGACAAATCTTTTTTCATGGGGGGTGGGAGGATATCGAATTGTGGATATCTCTCCTCTCCCGACCTCACATGGGTCATTTTTCACAATTTGGCTTATATGGTGTTATATTTGGTCCTTTGTATCGTGTAGGGGGAATTGAGATGTTTTTATTATTAACTGTTAACTATTATTTTTTGTTATTAACTCAATGCTATTAAATGTATAGCTGTTGACACATACATACATAGAACGGCACACGCGTGTGAATGGGCTAATAGATATGGTTCTTGTGCCATCGCAGGAAGTATAAAACTTGAGGCCTGCGGTTTTATCCCTCCGCGCTGGCACTCGTGCCATATCAATTAATCCATTCACACGCGTGTGTAGTTCTGTTTTATTACACGCCTTGTAAAAGCAATTATTAGAAGGACGGACACTCAGCAATTCATTCGACAGCCGTCCCCTGAGTTCCACCGTGTTCTATGTGCTAGCAGGAACATTGGAACTCGGGGAACGAACTATCAACAAAAAGAATACATTTTATCGCCAACCAAATTTGCGAGGGCGAGCCGTGTTACATTTTTTAGCAATCGCCAGCGTTTCAAATTGTAATTGATATGGACGATTTGTAGAAAAGTAAAGTGAAATTTCGCCTCTATTTAAAAATAGTCCTTCAATGATTTCCGTTCGGCTCATGTAATACATTTTTGACATCAATTCCAGGTGTTTGGGTTTGGAGGAAACATCACTCCAACCAACTGCAATGACATTTGGGGTGGGTATCTTCCTACCCTACCCTTTCACGCCCAAAATCAACGTATACAATACAAAGCATCAGTTCTAAATCTTCATCAAAAGGTAACATAGGTCCTTCATAATATGAACACTAACACCATATAAACGAATTATGGAAAATGCCCTATGTGAGGTGTTGGGGGAGATATCCAGAGTGGATACCCACCCCCTTCTCCCCACCCGCCATAAAAAAAAAGATTTGTCATTAATTCGATGCTATTTGGCAGTGGGGAGGCATACAATCTAAACAAAATTTTGGAAATATGTCTAATAGATTCTGATTTCGTCGCCTTAGTGCTAGAATGTTCTATGTCCCTCGTGGGACATAGAACATTCTAGCACTCAGGCGACGATTTGGTGAATGATTACATGACTTTGTTAATCCTGACCCGAGTGACATTTCTATTTTGTGCGTTTTTGCAAAGCAAATACCGGAACTGATGACAAAGATGTTCGTCTCAACACCTGAGCATCAAATAGCACTAAATTAAATTAAAAAAAATCATGGGTGTGTGGAAGATATGACGGGGTTATATCCTCTTACACCAGGGCTCAACAATAGCACACTTCACTTCAAAGGGTAGCTAGTGGTATACAGCATGTCTCCATTTCTCAAACTTGAAAGAATGATGCAGCGCACAAAGTTGACAGAAGACATCAACGGTTCTTGAAAGTCTACTACTGAATTTGTACCAAACCTGATTATAAAATAATATCCCATGAGGACAACTCCTGGCAAAATGTTCTTCAAATATCCCGGAACAAACCTTGGCATTCACAATTCCTCAAATTGCAGGGACAAGGCTGCGTTAAGGGTAGTTCCAAAACTGTCGGCGTTGTTTGGGAAGATGTTCATGCACCTTGTTTACGTGCAAGTCAAGGTCAGCAAAGGCAAAAAGCACCGATATTCATTGCCTTCTAAATGACTCTATGAGACCGATCACTTTCACCGAATGTCGCCACCAGGAAACTGAGCAGTTAGGCGAATTACTTCCTAGGTATTGCGGGCACTTTCTTGATTTTTGTAGAGTTATGAAATTTATTTCTGTTAAAAATTGAGGAGTGCCTATAGTATCACATGACAATAACAAACTATTTGTAAAGGACGCCTCCTTCAAGAAAAAGACACTGAGAGTGTTGCATTCTCATCCACACTGCTCTGTCGCTGCATTTGGAATTCTCAGAATTGTTCTTTGATACCTTTAGCATATCTGGCCACAAGTTGTTCTCATGAAATATTATTTTATTATCCGTTCTGGTATGAAAATGGTACCAATAGCACACTTTCAGGAACTGTTGATTCCTTTTATCAACTGTGCAAGATGTACTCATTTTTGGGGGTCTATATACTAGAACCTTCATTTTGCTGTATACTTTAAAAATATTTATTTGGAATTTATAAAATTTCAGACATGGGTATTTTATAGTACATTGTTTTCCTTTATTTATGGAGCTTTTAAGTAACTGGCAATATGGGCGGACATACTAAATGCCGAGCAATACTGAGCAGAACCGTGCAGTAGAAAAATAAGACAAATAAATCAAAATAAATGCCATCAGATGGTATATTGAGATGATTTAAATTGTCAATTTAGGCCAAGTTGGAATATAACTATGTTTTCCGAAGCTTAGAATGTAATGCGTCCATCGAAAACCTCTGCTTGGTATTTAGTGGGTTGAACAAAAATCCAGTAAACACGTAATCAGTACTCGGTGTTTCCATTTCTGCCCTGTATTTTGCATAAAACACAAACTGACGGTATTTTGAGCAGAAAAATAAAATCAGAAAGGAATGTAAGAGGCACTTTGAGCCAATTTATTATAATCTCCCCTCGACCTTTGTCCGGGCTTGGGATAGGCAGACTTAACCCTTTGAGCTCTAATGGTATCTTCCACGCCAGTTCAATGGCAGCAATTAGAAGAGACCATATTCATTAGTTGGGGTAGACCAATCAATATTTTCAAAGTGCAGCCTCAGGGCTGCACGTTGAAAATATTGATTGGTCTACCCCATACATGTAATCAACAGCGATCCTATATAATGACGTTATGACGTATCATGTTCCTGGCCGGAAAAGAGGCCGCTAGGATTCAAAGGGCTAAATCAAGTTAGGCGGAGATAGAGTTGTTTTTCTCTCTATTTGCAGCTTTGCAGTATTTATTGTATTTCAATTTTAATTTTTTCTCTTTACCTTCCCCATCTTATTTTGATAAATTGCTACTGCCGCACTGAGCAGAAGACAAAAAGACGAATAAGCAAAAGAAATGGCATAGATCAAGACATGTGAATGTAGAGCTTTCTTTACATTTTTTGTTTGTTTTTGTTTTCGTTTTCTCTCTGCATATTTTGCAAATTTACTGGTATTTTTTTTGTCTGCATTTCTTTACTTACTGGTGAAAATGTCGGTTTGTGTTTCTTTGTCTTATTGACACTGTAGTGCCTTTGGCTACAGTTAGCTATGTGTTTTGAACATATACTGTGCGGTGCATTTGTATGCTGTGCTACCGCTGACGGCTAGGTGGACACGTTTTGACTACTGCCGACAGTTCATTTTTGCTATTGCCTTCTAAAATATAATTTCTAAATTTCTATGTTACGTCAAACAATACTACAGGAATCAAGTCAAAATTTGGTGGGATGAAGGTCTTGCAGGGGTAGAATGTTTGACTCATAACAGCCCAGTTTTATTTTACACACAATGCAGGCAACTAAAAACCGAACAATGATTGCATATTTCTTTTACTGGGTATAGTCAAATCCGGTTGAAATTCTTTGTCGCTTGAAAAAATAAAGAGTTAATGACTAATTGTGGGTCCAGAATGTGTTTTATGCACACACAACACAAACAACTAAATACCAAGCAATTACCATCATTATTGTATTATTTATTTTTTGGTGTTTAAGGTCAGGGCAATGGCGAGCAGCTGCCAGCTCCCCAACATCGTAACTCCGCACTACAGCACAGGCAGGGTTAGATTGGTTGAATACCTGCGCACCATCGACGTGCAGTACGCCTTAGTACACGGCGTCATCGTGCCCCCATGTGGACAATCTGGATTAGGTGCCTTGCCGAAGGACACAACGCGGGAGTCCGAATCGATTGCTGAGACAGTCACCCATCTGAGAATTAACCGGGTTCGACGTTGCTCAACTTCGGTGATCTGACGAGAACCCATCATTGTTGTAGTTCTTTGTTCAACATATTGAATACCGAAAAGACATTTATGGTTGACGCATTATATTTCAATACACATAACATTTACAATTTTATTCAAACTTTACCAAAATTAATCATTTTCATTGAAGCAGCTCAATATATCATCATATAGCGTTTATTTTGATTTATTTGCCTTCTCATTAACTGGAAATCTCTTCTCGTCGCAGTCGCGATTCGGTTAAAATTCTCGGTCAATAGAAATATGATTTTCTTCGTAATACCAACATAACATTGGCTCATCGTCCCTCTTCTTTTCCGTTTTGATATTATTTTTCTTCTCAAAACAGCTTCAGTTTGTGTTTTATGCAAAATACTGCGCAGACAGTAAAACGTGAACAATGATTACGTATTAATTGGATTTTTGTTGCACCTACGGTTCTGCTGCTGTCACTTTCCACGGGGTGGGCAGTATTTCCACTGACACAATAATATTACATTGCAAACACTAATTAGGGCAATAATCATCAAACATTTAATTAAGGAACTCGGGGGCACAACTCGTTTCTTCTGATTAAAATTGTGCTAATGATTATTTTTATTACCTGGTAAACACATGCGTGGACATCACTGCCCACGCGTGGATTGCCAGCAGCTCACCACGGCGACTAAACTGTACTAAATATCGAGCAGAAGTTTTTGATCGACGTGGTACATTCTAACCTCCATAAAATGCAATTTTATTCCATCTTGGCTCAAATTGATAATCTACGTTGAACTCGTCGTAACCCTTTACCCACCATAACTGCCAAAACCGGCCAGCGCTATTCTCAAAAATCGCCAATTAATTTTCATTATTTTTTTCATTTTTTGTCTCAAAAACATAGGTTATGACCCCTCATTGGAACGAGCTCGTCGAGCTCGTTCCAACTAGGGGTCATAACATATGTTGTTGAGACAAAAAATGAAAAAAAAAAATTCAAGAATTTATTTTGCAAGTGTCGTCTGCTTTTCATGTTAGGTAAAGGGTTAATATTATTTTTCTACTACTCGGTATTTAACATGACCCGAATTTAGCTTGGAAAAAGGTGACATATTATTTTCGATGGCGTTATATATCTAAAAAGTTTAGAATTTTTCCGTTTTTAGTCTAAAAAACTACAAAGCATAGATCATAAATACCAACACCAAGGAGGTAACAAATTTGGTTGGTTGTGGTCATGATTAGCCACTGTGCAAAAACATGTGACCTTAAACACCATTAAATATTAAATAACAAATTTGGTTGATATCGGCCCTAGAATTCTTAGAGGAGGATATGGCAATTGCATTGCAATAGACAATTCAACACCGGAAGTCACGTGATTTTTTCGCTGAAAACTGATCGCCAATCCAAAACATCGCTTTGACGGCATGGCAAATTCTATTCTAGAACACATTTATCCGATGAAGTCTATGGACCCCCAGCGTGGGCTTTCATACTGAACTATTTCTATTGCCTGAGTCAGACATTAAATTTCGAGTTGTCGCCCCTATTTTTCACACTTGACTTCACGGGTAATTATTAAAAATCTTCGCACCTCGCTGTGTACCATCGGTGAAGTAATTAATTTACAGTCGTCTCGAACACACACGCACTTTGGAATATGAAAACGAAATGTGATTACCAATAGTCGGCGACCATTCGTTACCTGCACATCGTATTTATATCTCGGTATACTTGTATGTTTGGAATTGAATGCAATTCACAACTTTACAGTTGGCTGTCGGTCGCGTCATCTGCAGAACTCTAAATGTAAAAAATGAAAAGCAAAGACTAAAATTTGATGTGAAATGTTTTTATTATTAAAATTCAAAAACTTAAACACAACAAATAAGTAAGGGGATGTGAGGACTGGGAGTGGGAGGAGTGGGGTGGCGTTCTTCATATTTTAATTTTTGAATTCTTGGTTTGCAATAGTAGAGTAAAATGCATTTGAGAACAATTTTATAGCCCGAAAAAAATGATTTTTTAGGGCAGTTTCATTTTTTTCGGGCAAGTTTGTGTTGCCCCCCACCCCCCAAACAAAATATGAACATCGCCCGAAAAAATCGATTTTCACAGTGCAACTTTACAACTTTGGCTGCCCTAAAAATTGGCTCCCTAGAATCATGTGAGTGTGTGTGGGTGCTGAACTTGCTCAAAAATATATTTGGCCTTAAAAGTGAATGATTTCCTCCGCAAATGCGAGGTAAGAAAGGCAACCTTTTTACGCATTCTCTTCATATAGTAATAACAAGAACGATAGTTACCTTGCACTGAAATTTATCAATTTATCATTTAGAAAATAAAAAAACGTTACAAGTTGTAGTAAAATGGGAAATAAACAACTCAGAATTTGTACATTTTCGCTGAGTGGAGAATCAGCTCCTTGGGGGGGGGGGGGGTGCTGGGGGGGATCCACACTCCGGTACTTTATATTCGTGTTTAATTAATCACCATAGCTTTTGCATGCACTCATACTCCAGCCATGGTAGACTCGGACTTAGCGTAACACAGGAGGAGCTGACTTCTCCACGCTAGACCTTGCATACACTCATACTCCCGTCCATGGTAGACTCGGACTAAGTACGGGATCAACGGTTTACGGGATCGTACTTAGCGTCACCACATAATGAGCTGACTTCGTTACTTTTATACTTACACACCCTCACCCATGGTGGACTCGGACAAAGTGCAGGATCACCGTCTTGCGGGATGGTACTTAGCGCCACCACAGAATGAGCAGACTTCGCCACGCTAATCCTTACAGACACTCATACTCCCACCCATGGTGGACTCGGACTAAGTACTGATCACCGTCTTATGGGATAGTGCTCAGCGTCACCACAGAATGAGCAGACTTCGCCACGTTAATTCTTGCACACAATCATAACTATTTAATGCCCTACTAAACAGAAGTAATTCATCTTTATTGTGAGCCATTTTATCATTACTTAACACCTCTGTCGAATGGAAACCTACAGTGGGGAGAAATAGGATTACCACAAGACCAATACAGACTATAATTTCCACCCAGGAAAATAAACCTACAACTGCACACCCACAGGTAGATTTTCCTCTCAACTTTCAATGTCTGAGAAAGAGCATAAGAACCGCTCGCAGGTTTCTTTTGTTAATGCACCACCGGATAAACCCGGCGAGCCATGAATAGCAAGCTTGCAAGCGGTTTTTATGCTCTTTCTTAGGGATTTCCTCTCGACATATGGCAATATCTGGGTGGGTGGGTGTGTGTGTGTGTGGGGGGGGGGGGTATGGTCCTTTACAACTCGCCCCATGTAGATCCCCACCCCTCCACCCAGGTCGTAGATCAGCAAATAAATCTCATCATACATATATGGTCTGATGAGACACAAATGTGCTGAAAACGCATACCAGACTGTTTATGTATAGTAAATAATTAAAATATCGTTATACTTGTATGGATAAACTTTTAATCTCCTTTTATATATAAAAGGAAATTAAGAGTTTATTCGTGCATGTAGAACACCGGTCCAGTGAGTTATCTGTAATTCAAATTATTATAATTCATATTTTACAACATATAACAAAAATTGGTAAGCCTTCCAATGCATTTGTCACATCAGACCTTATAAATATAGGTTATATATATATATATTTTTGGGGGGGGGTGGAGGGGGGTATCTGCATGGAGTTGAAAATTACAATAGCCTCACCAAAGAAATGGTCATTATTTTTCCTTGGGAACCTTTTGCCCAAGGGGACCCAAACTAGTAGAGGGCCGAAGGAGCCGACCTCTCCCTCCGCCCGCATGATAATCTGCCGGAAATAATTTATACCTCTGTTTACTGAAATTTTAGAAGTTTTTTGCCACTTTTCACTAGAGTTTGTGAGCAAAATGAAGGGTTTGGGGTTATTTTCCCAATATTGTCAGAAATTTTGTCGAAAATTTTCAAACTTCGCCATACTCTCTCGACCCCACCCCTCCCCCTTCCCCACTAAGGTAAAGTCTGGTTTCGAGCCTGGGCTCCACTCACTTCGACATCCTTAGGGCAGATAAATAATAATGAACTCACCGTTTTGTTTTTCTTGTATGTTACGAATCTATCAACTTGGTACGTTGAAGGTAAAACATTTCTTGTTGATATAACGCGTTCAGTTCGAGGAAGTTTTTCTCCTTCTGATAATTTTTTCCAGTCAGTTTTTTTTTATGAAGACGGAGTGACCGCTCTGCCATGGCTCAGGGTTTATATATTCAGTTATGGAAGAACTGAATTCATTCAACTATTACCTATGAAAATGTACTGGTTTTATAATAATTAGAAACCTGACATTGAGTAATTGTTAAAAAAAACAACACCCACATCAAAGTTTTTCCAATTAGCTGTCAACTTCAAGTTAACCTAATTGTTCTAAACCTGTACACCGTCAGCAAAGTTATTAATTCTAAATTGTTAAAATCACATACATTGTGTTCAAAGCAAAACACTTATATTAACGAGTCAATAGAAATGATGGAGAAATGGGATTATTGACAGCCGTACTGATCGGACGTGTCTGTGAAAGCTCCTGACTGAACACATCTCACAGCTTGGATATTAACAAAGCCTATTGTTCTCTGTACCACTTCTGTGCACTCTAGTGTAATTTTGTAAGTGTTTATCTTTAACTCTATCTATTTTCTGTCTGCTTTTCTTTTGTTAAAACTAAAAACGAATATTTAAGTCAATACAATTTAAGTCAACACAATTAAATTAAAATCTTTAATAACTTAAAAAATAAAATTTAGAATTTTAGAATTTTTTACAAATAAAAATAATGGATAAACAAAGTCAAGCTCAGTTAAACAGTTCTGCCTTTAATTCTGGTAGTCTGAGTAACAGTGGAAATTCCACTAATATTGATATGACATCGATGATGTCGATGATGTCTGGCTTCCAGAAAGAAATAGCCAGATTAAATGACACCATAGAGGGTTTGCGGTCAGAGCTTCAAGCCCAGAAGCGGCAGGCAGATAAAGAGAAGGCTGAATTGAGAAGGGAATTGGAAAAGGCAATTCTGAAAGCCAAACCAGGTAAGGAGGACCATGCTCCTCCTGTTCCCGAGTTACCATGTATTGACGCTGCTACAGAAATGAGAAGACCTGCGTCCGCCGGCTCACTGCCGGGGATATCTGAGATAGATTCAGATCTAATTACCCCCAGCCAGGATAACTGGCTGCGTTCCATAGTAGAAGAAGCTACCAACACGGTCGCAGTTTCCCCGGCCATGGCGGTTGAAATTCAATTGGATAAAAATTCAGCTAAAGTCCCCAAATCGCAGTGACAGAAAAAATCACCAAACCAAAATCGATCGAAAAGGAAACTCTCCAATGAGTTCCGTGAAAATGATGAAACCGTGGACGTCGAAGACGAAAATGGTTTCTGTATGACTATTGATCGGCATGTCAAGAAGACAAAAATCATCAAGAAAAATTCACAGAGCACCGCTACTGAAAAGGACTCGGTGGTCACACCAAGAAATGGGGACTCTGTTAACGCAACAGAGTCTACATCACCGGAAATAGTGAATGCGACAGCTAGCCCAACCAATAGAGCGACGTACGCCGATAAAGTAAAAGCCAAAACGCCCCCTAAGGTGACCAATAAAACCAACAAAACACAGGGCTACCCGCAACCAAACCCCTGTGTCGTAATCACACGCGTCCACCCCAAAACGGAAAAAAACTCGATCGATAAAGCCCTTCCAGGATGCTCGTGGGAGAGACTAATCTCCAAAGCCACGGGTAACCATACTTGGAAAATAAAAGTAAAATGCCCTAATCAGACTAACTTTACAAGCCGATTTGAACTGGCATTCACATATTTGCAACATATGCAAGAAAGCTAACTCTATGCTTTCCCAGTTGCTCTCCCAACATTGTATTCTATTCTCAGCGATGACGGACTATTTTTCTGACATGTTTTGAAAGTAACCACGGAAACAATTAAAAGGGTTGTTTTGGGAAAACAAATAAGGAAAGAAAAAATATAAATACAAGAGTTCACGCCTCGGATTCGAGTAGGATTTTATCCACTTGTGTGTCGCGCGGATTATTTTACGAGGCGTTAGAGCCCCACTCCAGGATAAAAAAATCGTTCTAGAATCCTAGCAGTGAACTATTGTCTATATATTGAACAGAAGACTTGTATCAAAGGAGTCCCTTACGAAGTAGTCGATGTAAAGTCATCGCACACACAAGTTTACGCTTTCTGTCAGTGTTCTGCTACAAAGAAAACAGATTATCATGTTCGTACTTCTTCTCACTGTTCAAGTATTTACAACATCGGTGTTCCTTGCATCAGGTATTTATACTTAACACTTTGCCTTACGAATCCGCTGCATCCTATTGTGTAATATGCAAACTGAACAGTTGAAGAAAATTATCTTTGAAAGAACTTCAACAAAACCTTATCATGTCACCTTTTATGGAAACGAGCTCGTCAGGCGCGTTCCTAAGAGGTTTCACATGATCTGGTTTTGTTGAAATATTTTGAAAAATCATTACTTAAAGTAGCAGATTTTGGCATCGTGTTCAATGGGTATAGAGCTCAATAAGTTATAACACCATTCTTCCATGATACATACAGTTAAAATTAGAAGTCCTGTCATGAAATGCGCACAAACAGCACGTCGATCTGAGCGTTAATCTACGCGTTATGTCCCTGGTAAGGATATCAAATTCTGTACATATGGCCTGTGCACAAACAATGTTTCAGCCAATGGACCTCCGAGTAACCCGGACGTCCATTGGCAGAAACATTGCCTGTGTTTGCTATGAGTAACCAGGATAATCTACCGTGCTTTGGATGCCATTCGATATGGCAATTGCGCGCATTTCCTACGCGCATTTAAGTCTAGATAAGCGCACAGTCATGACAGGACTTCTTGTTTTAACTGTAAATTACTATATGATATATATTTTTGTGTATTTTTCTTTGTTTTTAATTTTTGTTTAATTAGTTCGTTATTTATTTATCTTACTTCTTCCTTAATTTAATTTAGAGTTTATTTTACTTTCTTTACTCAATGTTGAAACTGAAGAAATCTAATGATGTTTTTCTTTTATACCTTTGTATATTTTGTTGATTGTATAAACTATGCAATATTTTCCCTTGTTTATTTCTATTTTCTATTTTTGGGTTCATATTGTCTCTATTTAATTATTTCACGAACACTTTATTTTTTAATTTACCTTGTTTATTCAATGTTTAAACTAGAGAAATCAGGTGAAGTTTTGTTTTATCCCATTGTATATTTGTTGACTGTATTATGCACACAGTACGTCATGGCATGGCAGTAATAACATTCATCATATAAAATTTGTCCGTCTTAGTATCGCTGGTGTCAGAGGCGACGGAGCATGGGGCAGATGGACTAACTTGCCCCTGCCCCATGCAAAGGGGTACAGGGGACAGCCCTCCTTTCCAGTCGGGGTGTACCTTACTCCAACTGTCTCGTAGGAACGTTACTTGTTTCCGTAAATTGCACGGAGCGTCGTTTACCGGGCGTTTGAAATTGTAGCCTAGATGTTCCGTGATAATTTCAGGGTTTTAATCGATGCCCTTAAAACACTGGTACGGAGTATCAGCCTCTTGGGACTCTATAGGCGCATGATCTCGTCTGAACAATCAGGGCAATAACTGTTGTAACTTTGTCTTGTCTTACGGAAGTCAGGTGGTATCAGGTTGCTCTAAAGATCGGTATGTTCCCCCTGCCTTTTCCATCTTCCGACGCCCCTGGCTGGTGTTGAGCCTCGTTTAAACAAAAATGGATGAAATATTTATGGGGATGTACAATAATACACACTCTCCAATCGTTAAAGAAATTCCTTCACTCATAATATGTTTTTCATATCTTTAATCTCTTTTATTTATTCATGCGTTTAATTTTATTTATCCTCTTTTTTATTTGTGAAACACTCACAATTGGATTTGATAAAAAATCACAAGACGGATCAATTGTTCGTTTCTTAAGCCTTTGAACTCCAGGGGCCGTTTTTTCCGCTCGGGTCACAACCTACGTCATAATGTCATTAAGGGGGATGACTGCAAGGCAAATATGTGGTGTAGACCAATCAATATTTTCAACGTGCAGCCTTGAGGCTGCACGTTGAAAATATTAATTGGTCTATCCCCAAATAATAAATATGGACTCTTCCTATTGCTACAATGGAACTGACATGGAAGAGACCACCAGAGTTCAAAGGGTCAATACACTTCAAAGGTGTGATCTTATGACGTCGTTGGTGGTGAAATGTACATATCCTTAGTTTAAAATTTATAATAAACACAATGAC
The DNA here is from genome assembly GCA_031216915.1 of Pictodentalium vernedei. Taxonomy (NCBI): domain Eukaryota; kingdom Metazoa; phylum Mollusca; class Scaphopoda; order Dentaliida; family Dentaliidae; genus Pictodentalium; species Pictodentalium vernedei. The sequence continues at coordinate 24,511,489 of CM062292.1, read as the reverse complement.
GAAATGTCTTATCTAAAAAGTGAGTGTGGTGTTTTATTAGACACATTGAATTTAAGGTGCCATCTATTCTTGTTACCTTTTGTTATCATTGTTTGAAATGGTTTGTCTGTCGAAATATTCGTTGACAACACAAAGCTTGCTCGCAATGAGTCAACCTGGCCGAAAGCTAGTTCGAAATAGCTGACGATTGTTTACTCATAATCTTGCTCAAGTAAAACAATGAATTATCATGAACGTAAGCTATTTCTACATGACTTCAATCGGAAATGCGGACTAAGAATTTTGATTGGATCGCGACTGTGTCCCGATCCGATCGAACGTATCTCCTCTGCTGTTCTCCCAACAGCACTGTGTCTCACCTCTCGGAACAGAAATTTGAAACACCGAATCTACGAGTCCATTTTCGTCTGTTTTTCCTTGCTTTGGTTTTGATTTCGAAATATTTTATTTATGAAATCTCGACCCAACTGGGTAACTGTATGATGTGATCGAGAAGAAAACCACTTTTGCGATCAGAATACTGTGATCAACTTATCGCTTATGCACTGTGGGATGAACGTGACAGCTGAACCTAATAATTTCGAATTCAGACAGCAATAAAAAATGTTCTCAAGAGCAGAAGTTAGGTACAAATATTCGTGGTCACCCGATGAAAGTGTATGAGGACACAACCCTAGTTATTCTGCTCCAATTCATTTTGATCAATCGAAAATAAATCAGTTTCGATAGAAACTCAAAACTAACAGGCCGTATAGGATATGTAAAATTCACGTTTCGTTGCATGACCCTTCTTAATTTCCCCCACATACAATGTCATCACCTTTCTTAATTCTCAAAACGGACACTGTGAGATATAAATAAATAAAACATTTCCACACTAAAAATCCAACTTAAAAGTTTCCATTGGTGAAACGCTCAATTTCGATGTCGTGTGTAAATGACAGTTGTCCAGAAATCTTTCAATATATTCCACCTCAGTTATTTCATTTCTCTCTTGATCCTTTGATTTCGCAAGACCAATTTGTCGGTCTAATGAGGCATACAGCGTCCCTATTTATGTCTCATTATAAGAGGTCTATACACATGGCATTGATGATGATACAATAATAAATGGAGTCTGCCGTGGGACCCGATTTGAACAAACTTGTATCTGACTCCCTAGAGATGTTGCATTCCAAATATCAAAATATTTTCTCTTGTGGATCTGATGAAGAAGTTTTTTTTAAACAATATTCCTCATAATGCACTAAGTTAAACTTTAGGCTGCAATAAAGAGCCCAAATATTAACCCAGGAATCCGATTTGAACAAATTTGAATCCGACCGACACAGAGACATTGTATACCAAATATGAAAGGATTCTGACTGATGGATCTGAAGAAGTAGATTTTTTAAAGAAAATTCTTCATATTACACATATTGCACACTAAGTTTCAAATCTCATAGGGAGCCCAAATATTAACCCAGTGACTAGATTTGAACAAACTGAGATTGCCCCCCACCCCCACCCTCCTCACCAAAAGATGTTGTTTACCAAATATGAAAGGATTCTGAACGGTGGATCTGAAGAAGAAGATTTTTAGATAAATTTCCTCACATTGCACTAAGTTAAACTTTGGACTGCAATATATAGTCCAAATATTAACTCAGGGACCCAATTTGAACAAACTTGAATCTGACCCCCTAGAGATGTCGCATACCAAGATTGAAAATATTTTCACTGGTGGATCTGATGAAGAAGACTTTTAAAGAATATTCCTCCTAAAGCACTAATTTAAACTTAGGGCTCCCATAGAGAGCCCATATATTAAGCCAGGGACTCGATTTGTACAAACTTGAATCTGACACACACAGATGTCACATACTAAACATGAAAGGACACTAACTGGTGGGTCTGAGGAAGAAGATTTAAAAAAAAAAATGTCCTGAAATTGCAATAAGTTAACTTTGGGGATCCAATGGAGAGCCCAAATACTAAACCTGGGACCCGAATTGAACAAACTTGAAATTGCATTCCCCCCCCCCCCCCCCCCCCACCCGTGATGTATACCAAATACGAAAAAACTTCTGACTGACGGGTTTGGAAAAGAAGATTTTTTAAATGCATTGCCCCATAATGCACTAATTTCAAATAAGGGAACCTAAATATTAACACAGGAGCGTACGCATTTGGGTGTGAATTCGGCTGAATAGTGTGCAATAAAATGTCTCGTAGCATATAATAAAGATGAAAATCTACTCTATTTTAGTCAGAGTCTGGAATTATCTCATGAGTGTGGACCTGGAAGTTTTATATTTCACGAGCGCTTGTGCGAGTGAAAAATAATATTTTCAGATCCACACGATGAATTTTTCAGTTGCTTCCTAAAAGACGTTACGCTTCGAACGTCACCTTGAAGGAATTATCAGCAGCTTTGTGTTATTGTCTTGAAACTGTTTGCAGTCGAATTGGGCTGAATACTGCGAAGTAAAATGTCAAGTAGCATATAATAAAAATAAACTCTTCGCTGTTTTAGTGAATATGGCGTGGGCGTGAAGGGCAAGCGCTCGTGAAAAATAAAACTTCCACGTCCACACCCATGAGATAATTTGCGACATTCACTAAACCAGCGTAGATATCCTCTTTAACTTACGGATTTGAAATTGCATTTCATGTATTATACCGAAGTCGAAAAAAATCGATTATTGCTGTGAAAAGCTTATTTGAAAAATAAGGTAACAATCACGTAACATTTTCGAAAACCCCACTTTCTGTGCACCAGTGAATTGAACGGTATTGAGATGCTTGTTAATGTTTTTCTTGAAAACAATTTCCCGATGTCAGTGTATCATGTTACTCCCTCACCCACACCCCCAATATATCCCCCTCCAGACAAAAAATATCCTAGAATATCTTTTTCCCACCCACGCCACCCTGAATATCACCACCCATGATTTATTTTGGTTCATTCAAAGCCTTTTGTTACTCAAATGTTGAGACATCCATTTTTGTCATCAATTTGAGGTATTTGATTTGAAAAACTATCGTCCCCACCACATAACAATGCCATTTTGGTCAGAATTAACAATCGTATTATCAGTTTGCATATCACAAACCAGTTTGTGCATGTCTCCAATTTTAAGGTAAATATCTTTGTTTTGATGACAAATCTTTTTTCATGGGGGGTGGGAGGATATCGAATTGTGGATATCTCTCCTCTCCCGACCTCACATGGGTCATTTTTCACAATTTGGCTTATATGGTGTTATATTTGGTCCTTTGTATCGTGTAGGGGGAATTGAGATGTTTTTATTATTAACTGTTAACTATTATTTTTTGTTATTAACTCAATGCTATTAAATGTATAGCTGTTGACACATACATACATAGAACGGCACACGCGTGTGAATGGGCTAATAGATATGGTTCTTGTGCCATCGCAGGAAGTATAAAACTTGAGGCCTGCGGTTTTATCCCTCCGCGCTGGCACTCGTGCCATATCAATTAATCCATTCACACGCGTGTGTAGTTCTGTTTTATTACACGCCTTGTAAAAGCAATTATTAGAAGGACGGACACTCAGCAATTCATTCGACAGCCGTCCCCTGAGTTCCACCGTGTTCTATGTGCTAGCAGGAACATTGGAACTCGGGGAACGAACTATCAACAAAAAGAATACATTTTATCGCCAACCAAATTTGCGAGGGCGAGCCGTGTTACATTTTTTAGCAATCGCCAGCGTTTCAAATTGTAATTGATATGGACGATTTGTAGAAAAGTAAAGTGAAATTTCGCCTCTATTTAAAAATAGTCCTTCAATGATTTCCGTTCGGCTCATGTAATACATTTTTGACATCAATTCCAGGTGTTTGGGTTTGGAGGAAACATCACTCCAACCAACTGCAATGACATTTGGGGTGGGTATCTTCCTACCCTACCCTTTCACGCCCAAAATCAACGTATACAATACAAAGCATCAGTTCTAAATCTTCATCAAAAGGTAACATAGGTCCTTCATAATATGAACACTAACACCATATAAACGAATTATGGAAAATGCCCTATGTGAGGTGTTGGGGGAGATATCCAGAGTGGATACCCACCCCCTTCTCCCCACCCGCCATAAAAAAAAAGATTTGTCATTAATTCGATGCTATTTGGCAGTGGGGAGGCATACAATCTAAACAAAATTTTGGAAATATGTCTAATAGATTCTGATTTCGTCGCCTTAGTGCTAGAATGTTCTATGTCCCTCGTGGGACATAGAACATTCTAGCACTCAGGCGACGATTTGGTGAATGATTACATGACTTTGTTAATCCTGACCCGAGTGACATTTCTATTTTGTGCGTTTTTGCAAAGCAAATACCGGAACTGATGACAAAGATGTTCGTCTCAACACCTGAGCATCAAATAGCACTAAATTAAATTAAAAAAAATCATGGGTGTGTGGAAGATATGACGGGGTTATATCCTCTTACACCAGGGCTCAACAATAGCACACTTCACTTCAAAGGGTAGCTAGTGGTATACAGCATGTCTCCATTTCTCAAACTTGAAAGAATGATGCAGCGCACAAAGTTGACAGAAGACATCAACGGTTCTTGAAAGTCTACTACTGAATTTGTACCAAACCTGATTATAAAATAATATCCCATGAGGACAACTCCTGGCAAAATGTTCTTCAAATATCCCGGAACAAACCTTGGCATTCACAATTCCTCAAATTGCAGGGACAAGGCTGCGTTAAGGGTAGTTCCAAAACTGTCGGCGTTGTTTGGGAAGATGTTCATGCACCTTGTTTACGTGCAAGTCAAGGTCAGCAAAGGCAAAAAGCACCGATATTCATTGCCTTCTAAATGACTCTATGAGACCGATCACTTTCACCGAATGTCGCCACCAGGAAACTGAGCAGTTAGGCGAATTACTTCCTAGGTATTGCGGGCACTTTCTTGATTTTTGTAGAGTTATGAAATTTATTTCTGTTAAAAATTGAGGAGTGCCTATAGTATCACATGACAATAACAAACTATTTGTAAAGGACGCCTCCTTCAAGAAAAAGACACTGAGAGTGTTGCATTCTCATCCACACTGCTCTGTCGCTGCATTTGGAATTCTCAGAATTGTTCTTTGATACCTTTAGCATATCTGGCCACAAGTTGTTCTCATGAAATATTATTTTATTATCCGTTCTGGTATGAAAATGGTACCAATAGCACACTTTCAGGAACTGTTGATTCCTTTTATCAACTGTGCAAGATGTACTCATTTTTGGGGGTCTATATACTAGAACCTTCATTTTGCTGTATACTTTAAAAATATTTATTTGGAATTTATAAAATTTCAGACATGGGTATTTTATAGTACATTGTTTTCCTTTATTTATGGAGCTTTTAAGTAACTGGCAATATGGGCGGACATACTAAATGCCGAGCAATACTGAGCAGAACCGTGCAGTAGAAAAATAAGACAAATAAATCAAAATAAATGCCATCAGATGGTATATTGAGATGATTTAAATTGTCAATTTAGGCCAAGTTGGAATATAACTATGTTTTCCGAAGCTTAGAATGTAATGCGTCCATCGAAAACCTCTGCTTGGTATTTAGTGGGTTGAACAAAAATCCAGTAAACACGTAATCAGTACTCGGTGTTTCCATTTCTGCCCTGTATTTTGCATAAAACACAAACTGACGGTATTTTGAGCAGAAAAATAAAATCAGAAAGGAATGTAAGAGGCACTTTGAGCCAATTTATTATAATCTCCCCTCGACCTTTGTCCGGGCTTGGGATAGGCAGACTTAACCCTTTGAGCTCTAATGGTATCTTCCACGCCAGTTCAATGGCAGCAATTAGAAGAGACCATATTCATTAGTTGGGGTAGACCAATCAATATTTTCAAAGTGCAGCCTCAGGGCTGCACGTTGAAAATATTGATTGGTCTACCCCATACATGTAATCAACAGCGATCCTATATAATGACGTTATGACGTATCATGTTCCTGGCCGGAAAAGAGGCCGCTAGGATTCAAAGGGCTAAATCAAGTTAGGCGGAGATAGAGTTGTTTTTCTCTCTATTTGCAGCTTTGCAGTATTTATTGTATTTCAATTTTAATTTTTTCTCTTTACCTTCCCCATCTTATTTTGATAAATTGCTACTGCCGCACTGAGCAGAAGACAAAAAGACGAATAAGCAAAAGAAATGGCATAGATCAAGACATGTGAATGTAGAGCTTTCTTTACATTTTTTGTTTGTTTTTGTTTTCGTTTTCTCTCTGCATATTTTGCAAATTTACTGGTATTTTTTTTGTCTGCATTTCTTTACTTACTGGTGAAAATGTCGGTTTGTGTTTCTTTGTCTTATTGACACTGTAGTGCCTTTGGCTACAGTTAGCTATGTGTTTTGAACATATACTGTGCGGTGCATTTGTATGCTGTGCTACCGCTGACGGCTAGGTGGACACGTTTTGACTACTGCCGACAGTTCATTTTTGCTATTGCCTTCTAAAATATAATTTCTAAATTTCTATGTTACGTCAAACAATACTACAGGAATCAAGTCAAAATTTGGTGGGATGAAGGTCTTGCAGGGGTAGAATGTTTGACTCATAACAGCCCAGTTTTATTTTACACACAATGCAGGCAACTAAAAACCGAACAATGATTGCATATTTCTTTTACTGGGTATAGTCAAATCCGGTTGAAATTCTTTGTCGCTTGAAAAAATAAAGAGTTAATGACTAATTGTGGGTCCAGAATGTGTTTTATGCACACACAACACAAACAACTAAATACCAAGCAATTACCATCATTATTGTATTATTTATTTTTTGGTGTTTAAGGTCAGGGCAATGGCGAGCAGCTGCCAGCTCCCCAACATCGTAACTCCGCACTACAGCACAGGCAGGGTTAGATTGGTTGAATACCTGCGCACCATCGACGTGCAGTACGCCTTAGTACACGGCGTCATCGTGCCCCCATGTGGACAATCTGGATTAGGTGCCTTGCCGAAGGACACAACGCGGGAGTCCGAATCGATTGCTGAGACAGTCACCCATCTGAGAATTAACCGGGTTCGACGTTGCTCAACTTCGGTGATCTGACGAGAACCCATCATTGTTGTAGTTCTTTGTTCAACATATTGAATACCGAAAAGACATTTATGGTTGACGCATTATATTTCAATACACATAACATTTACAATTTTATTCAAACTTTACCAAAATTAATCATTTTCATTGAAGCAGCTCAATATATCATCATATAGCGTTTATTTTGATTTATTTGCCTTCTCATTAACTGGAAATCTCTTCTCGTCGCAGTCGCGATTCGGTTAAAATTCTCGGTCAATAGAAATATGATTTTCTTCGTAATACCAACATAACATTGGCTCATCGTCCCTCTTCTTTTCCGTTTTGATATTATTTTTCTTCTCAAAACAGCTTCAGTTTGTGTTTTATGCAAAATACTGCGCAGACAGTAAAACGTGAACAATGATTACGTATTAATTGGATTTTTGTTGCACCTACGGTTCTGCTGCTGTCACTTTCCACGGGGTGGGCAGTATTTCCACTGACACAATAATATTACATTGCAAACACTAATTAGGGCAATAATCATCAAACATTTAATTAAGGAACTCGGGGGCACAACTCGTTTCTTCTGATTAAAATTGTGCTAATGATTATTTTTATTACCTGGTAAACACATGCGTGGACATCACTGCCCACGCGTGGATTGCCAGCAGCTCACCACGGCGACTAAACTGTACTAAATATCGAGCAGAAGTTTTTGATCGACGTGGTACATTCTAACCTCCATAAAATGCAATTTTATTCCATCTTGGCTCAAATTGATAATCTACGTTGAACTCGTCGTAACCCTTTACCCACCATAACTGCCAAAACCGGCCAGCGCTATTCTCAAAAATCGCCAATTAATTTTCATTATTTTTTTCATTTTTTGTCTCAAAAACATAGGTTATGACCCCTCATTGGAACGAGCTCGTCGAGCTCGTTCCAACTAGGGGTCATAACATATGTTGTTGAGACAAAAAATGAAAAAAAAAAATTCAAGAATTTATTTTGCAAGTGTCGTCTGCTTTTCATGTTAGGTAAAGGGTTAATATTATTTTTCTACTACTCGGTATTTAACATGACCCGAATTTAGCTTGGAAAAAGGTGACATATTATTTTCGATGGCGTTATATATCTAAAAAGTTTAGAATTTTTCCGTTTTTAGTCTAAAAAACTACAAAGCATAGATCATAAATACCAACACCAAGGAGGTAACAAATTTGGTTGGTTGTGGTCATGATTAGCCACTGTGCAAAAACATGTGACCTTAAACACCATTAAATATTAAATAACAAATTTGGTTGATATCGGCCCTAGAATTCTTAGAGGAGGATATGGCAATTGCATTGCAATAGACAATTCAACACCGGAAGTCACGTGATTTTTTCGCTGAAAACTGATCGCCAATCCAAAACATCGCTTTGACGGCATGGCAAATTCTATTCTAGAACACATTTATCCGATGAAGTCTATGGACCCCCAGCGTGGGCTTTCATACTGAACTATTTCTATTGCCTGAGTCAGACATTAAATTTCGAGTTGTCGCCCCTATTTTTCACACTTGACTTCACGGGTAATTATTAAAAATCTTCGCACCTCGCTGTGTACCATCGGTGAAGTAATTAATTTACAGTCGTCTCGAACACACACGCACTTTGGAATATGAAAACGAAATGTGATTACCAATAGTCGGCGTCCATTCGTTACCTGCACATCGTATTTATATCTCGGTATACTTGTATGTTTGGAATTGAATGCAATTCACAACTTTACAGTTGGCTGTCGGTCGCGTCATCTGCAGAACTCTAAATGTAAAAAATGAAAAGCAAAGACTAAAATTTGATGTGAAATGTTTTTATTATTAAAATTCAAAAACTTAAACACAACAAATAAGTAAGGGGATGTGAGGACTGGGAGTGGGAGGAGTGGGGTGGCGTTCTTCATATTTTAATTTTTGAATTCTTGGTTTGCAATAGTAGAGTAAAATGCATTTGAGAACAATTTTATAGCCCGAAAAAAATGATTTTTTAGGGCAGTTTCATTTTTTTCGGGCAAGTTTGTGTTGCCCCCCACCCCCCAAACAAAATATGAACATCGCCCGAAAAAATCGATTTTCACAGTGCAACTTTACAACTTTGGCTGCCCTAAAAATTGGCTCCCTAGAATCATGTGAGTGTGTGTGGGTGCTGAACTTGCTCAAAAATATATTTGGCCTTAAAAGTGAATGATTTCCTCCGCAAATGCGAGGTAAGAAAGGCAACCTTTTTACGCATTCTCTTCATATAGTAATAACAAGAACGATAGTTACCTTGCACTGAAATTTATCAATTTATCATTTAGAAAATAAAAAAACGTTACAAGTTGTAGTAAAATGGGAAATAAACAACTCAGAATTTGTACATTTTCGCTGAGTGGAGAATCAGCTCCTTGGGGGGGGGGGGGGGTGCTGGGGGGGATCCACACTCCGGTACTTTATATTCGTGTTTAATTAATCACCATAGCTTTTGCATGCACTCATACTCCAGCCATGGTAGACTCGGACTTAGCGTAACACAGGAGGAGCTGACTTCTCCACGCTAGACCTTGCATACACTCATACTCCCGTCCATGGTAGACTCGGACTAAGTACGGGATCAACGGTTTACGGGATCGTACTTAGCGTCACCACATAATGAGCTGACTTCGTTACTTTTATACTTACACACCCTCACCCATGGTGGACTCGGACAAAGTGCAGGATCACCGTCTTGCGGGATGGTACTTAGCGCCACCACAGAATGAGCAGACTTCGCCACGCTAATCCTTACAGACACTCATACTCCCACCCATGGTGGACTCGGACTAAGTACTGATCACCGTCTTATGGGATAGTGCTCAGCGTCACCACAGAATGAGCAGACTTCGCCACGTTAATTCTTGCACACAATCATAACTATTTAATGCCCTACTAAACAGAAGTAATTCATCTTTATTGTGAGCCATTTTATCATTACTTAACACCTCTGTCGAATGGAAACCTACAGTGGGGAGAAATAGGATTACCACAAGACCAATACAGACTATAATTTCCACCCAGGAAAATAAACCTACAACTGCACACCCACAGGTAGATTTTCCTCTCAACTTTCAATGTCTGAGAAAGAGCATAAGAACCGCTCGCAGGTTTCTTTTGTTAATGCACCACCGGATAAACCCGGCGAGCCATGAATAGCAAGCTTGCAAGCGGTTTTTATGCTCTTTCTTAGGGATTTCCTCTCGACATATGGCAATATCTGGGTGGGTGGGTGTGTGTGTGTGTGGGGGGGGGGGTATGGTCCTTTACAACTCGCCCCATGTAGATCCCCACCCCTCCACCCAGGTCGTAGATCAGCAAATAAATCTCATCATACATATATGGTCTGATGAGACACAAATGTGCTGAAAACGCATACCAGACTGTTTATGTATAGTAAATAATTAAAATATCGTTATACTTGTATGGATAAACTTTTAATCTCCTTTTATATATAAAAGGAAATTAAGAGTTTATTCGTGCATGTAGAACACCGGTCCAGTGAGTTATCTGTAATTCAAATTATTATAATTCATATTTTACAACATATAACAAAAATTGGTAAGCCTTCCAATGCATTTGTCACATCAGACCTTATAAATATAGGTTATATATATATATATTTTTTTGGGGGGGTGGAGGGGGGTATCTGCATGGAGTTGAAAATTACAATAGCCTCACCAAAGAAATGGTCATTATTTTTCCTTGGGAACCTTTTGCCCAAGGGGACCCAAACTAGTAGAGGGCCGAAGGAGCCGACCTCTCCCTCCGCCCGCATGATAATCTGCCGGAAATAATTTATACCTCTGTTTACTGAAATTTTAGAAGTTTTTTGCCACTTTTCACTAGAGTTTGTGAGCAAAATGAAGGGTTTGGGGTTATTTTCCCAATATTGTCAGAAATTTTGTCGAAAATTTTCAAACTTCGCCATACTCTCTCGACCCCACCCCTCCCCCTTCCCCACTAAGGTAAAGTCTGGTTTCGAGCCTGGGCTCCACTCACTTCGACATCCTTAGGGCAGATAAATAATAATGAACTCACCGTTTTGTTTTTCTTGTATGTTACGAATCTATCAACTTGGTACGTTGAAGGTAAAACATTTCTTGTTGATATAACGCGTTCAGTTCGAGGAAGTTTTTCTCCTTCTGATAATTTTTTCCAGTCAGTTTTTTTTTATGAAGACGGAGTGACCGCTCTGCCATGGCTCAGGGTTTATATATTCAGTTATGGAAGAACTGAATTCACTATTACCTATGAAAATGTACTGGTTTTATAATAATTAGAAACCTGACATTGAGTAATTGTTAAAAAAAACAACACCCACATCAAAGTTTTTCCAATTAGCTGTCAACTTCAAGTTAACCTAATTGTTCTAAACCTGTACACCGTCAGCAAAGTTATTAATTCTAAATTGTTAAAATCACATACATTGTGTTCAAAGCAAAACACTTATATTAACGAGTCAATAGAAATGATGGAGAAATGGGATTATTGACAGCCGTACTGATCGGACGTGTCTGTGAAAGCTCCTGACTGAACACATCTCACAGCTTGGATATTAACAAAGCCTATTGTTCTCTGTACCACTTCTGTGCACTCTAGTGTAATTTTGTAAGTGTTTATCTTTAACTCTATCTATTTTCTGTCTGCTTTTCTTTTGTTAAAACTAAAAACGAATATTTAAGTCAATACAATTTAAGTCAACACAATTAAATTAAAATCTTTAATAACTTAAAAAATAAAATTTAGAATTTTAGAATTTTTTACAAATAAAAATAATGGATAAACAAAGTCAAGCTCAGTTAAACAGTTCTGCCTTTAATTCTGGTAGTCTGAGTAACAGTGGAAATTCCACTAATATTGATATGACATCGATGATGTCGATGATGTCTGGCTTCCAGAAAGAAATAGCCAGATTAAATGACACCATAGAGGGTTTGCGGTCAGAGCTTCAAGCCCAGAAGCGGCAGGCAGATAAAGAGAAGGCTGAATTGAGAAGGGAATTGGAAAAGGCAATTCTGAAAGCCAAACCAGGTAAGGAGGACCATGCTCCTCCTGTTCCCGAGTTACCATGTATTGACGCTGCTACAGAAATGAGAAGACCTGCGTCCGCCGGCTCACTGCCGGGGATATCTGAGATAGATTCAGATCTAATTACCCCCAGCCAGGATAACTGGCTGCGTTCCATAGTAGAAGAAGCTACCAACACGGTCGCAGTTTCCCCGGCCATGGCGGTTGAAATTCAATTGGATAAAAATTCAGCTAAAGTCCCCAAATCGCAGTGACAGAAAAAATCACCAAACCAAAATCGATCGAAAAGGAAACTCTCCAATGAGTTCCGTGAAAATGATGAAACCGTGGACGTCGAAGACGAAAATGGTTTCTGTATGACTATTGATCGGCATGTCAAGAAGACAAAAATCATCAAGAAAAATTCACAGAGCACCGCTACTGAAAAGGACTCGGTGGTCACACCAAGAAATGGGGACTCTGTTAACGCAACAGAGTCTACATCACCGGAAATAGTGAATGCGACAGCTAGCCCAACCAATAGAGCGACGTACGCCGATAAAGTAAAAGCCAAAACGCCCCCTAAGGTGACCAATAAAACCAACAAAACACAGGGCTACCCGCAACCAAACCCCTGTGTCGTAATCACACGCGTCCACCCCAAAACGGAAAAAAACTCGATCGATAAAGCCCTTCCAGGATGCTCGTGGGAGAGACTAATCTCCAAAGCCACGGGTAACCATACTTGGAAAATAAAAGTAAAATGCCCTAATCAGACTAACTTTACAAGCCGATTTGAACTGGCATTCACATATTTGCAACATATGCAAGAAAGCTAACTCTATGCTTTCCCAGTTGCTCTCCCAACATTGTATTCTATTCTCAGCGATGACGGACTATTTTTCTGACATGTTTTGAAAGTAACCACGGAAACAATTAAAAGGGTTGTTTTGGGAAAACAAATAAGGAAAGAAAAAATATAAATACAAGAGTTCACGCCTCGGATTCGAGTAGGATTTTATCCACTTGTGTGTCGCGCGGATTATTTTACGAGGCGTTAGAGCCCCACTCCAGGATAAAAAAATCGTTCTAGAATCCTAGCAGTGAACTATTGTCTATATATTGAACAGAAGACTTGTATCAAAGGAGTCCCTTACGAAGTAGTCGATGTAAAGTCATCGCACACACAAGTTTACGCTTTCTGTCAGTGTTCTGCTACAAAGAAAACAGATTATCATGTTCGTACTTCTTCTCACTGTTCAAGTATTTACAACATCGGTGTTCCTTGCATCAGGTATTTATACTTAACACTTTGCCTTACGAATCCGCTGCATCCTATTGTGTAATATGCAAACTGAACAGTTGAAGAAAATTATCTTTGAAAGAACTTCAACAAAACCTTATCATGTCACCTTTTATGGAAACGAGCTCGTCAGGTGCGTTCCTAAGAGGTTTCACATGATCTGGTTTTGTTGAAATATTTTGAAAAATCATTACTTAAAGTAGCAGATTTTGGCATCGTGTTCAATGGGTATAGAGCTCAATAAGTTATAACACCATTCTTCCATGATACATACAGTTAAAATTAGAAGTCCTGTCATGAAATGCGCACAAACAGCACGTCGATCTGAGCGTTAATCTACGCGTTATGTCCCTGGTAAGGATATCAAATTCTGTACATATGTCCTGTGCACAAACAATGTTTCAGCCAATGGACCTCCGAGTAACCCGGACGTCCATTGGCAGAAACATTGCCTGTGTTTGCTATGAGTAACCAGGATAATCTACCGTGCTTTGGATGCCATTCGATATGGCAATTGCGCGCATTTCCTACGCGCATTTAAGTCTAGATAAGCGCACAGTCATGACAGGACTTCTTGTTTTAACTGTAAATTACTATATGATATATATTTTTGTGTATTTTTCTTTGTTTTTAATTTTTGTTTAATTAGTTCGTTATTTATTTATCTTACTTCTTCCTTAATTTAATTTAGAGTTTATTTTACTTTCTTTACTCAATGTTGAAACTGAAGAAATCTAATGATGTTTTTCTTTTATACCTTTGTATATTTTGTTGATTGTATAAATTATGCAATATTTTCCCTTGTTTATTTCTATTTTCTATTTTTGGGTTCATATTGTCTCTATTTAATTATTTCACGAACACTTTATTTTTTAATTTACCTTGTTTATTCAATGTTTAAACTAGAGAAATCAGGTGAAGTTTTGTTTTATCCCATTGTATATTTGTTGACTGTATTATGCACACAGTACGTCATGGCATGGCAGTAATAACATTCATCATATAAAATTTGTCCGTCTTAGTATCGCTGGTGTCAGAGGCGACGGAGCATGGGGCAGATGGACTAACTTGCCCCTGCCCCATGCAAAGGGGTACAGGGGACAGCCCTCCTTTCCAGTCGGGGTGTACCTTACTCCAACTGTCTCGTAGGAACGTTACTTGTTTCCGTAAATTGCACGGAGCGTCGTTTACCGGGCGTTTGAAATTGTAGCCTAGATGTTCCGTGATAATTTCAGGGTTTTAATCGATGCCCTTAAAACACTGGTACGGAGTATCAGCCTCTTGGGACTCTATAGGCGCATGATCTCGTCTGAACAATCAGGGCAATAACTGTTGTAACTTTGTCTTGTCTTACGGAAGTCAGGTGGTATCAGGTTGCTCTAAAGATCGGTATGTTCCCCCTGCCTTTTCCATCTTCCGACGCCCCTGGCTGGTGTTGAGCCTCGTTTAAACAAAAATGGATGAAATATTTATGGGGATGTACAATAATACACACTCTCCAATCGTTAAAGAAATTCCTTCACTCATAATATGTTTTTCATATCTTTAATCTCTTTTATTTATTCATGCGTTTAATTTTATTTATCCTCTTTTTTATTTGTGAAACACTCACAATTGGATTTGATAAAAAATCACAAGACGGATCAATTGTTCGTTTCTTAAGCCTTTGAACTCCAGGGGCCGTTTTTTTCCGCTCGGGTCACAACCTACGTCATAATGTCATTAAGGGGTATGACTGCAAGGCAAATATGTGGTGTAGACCAATCAATATTTTCAACGTGCAGCCTTGAGGCTGCACGTTGAAAATATTAATTGGTCTATCCCCAAATAATAAATATGGACTCTTCCTATTGCTACAATGGAACTGACATGGAAGAGACCACCAGAGTTCAAAGGGTCAATACACTTCAAAGGTGTGATCTTATGACGTCGTTGGTGGTGAAATGTACATATCCTTAGTTTAAAATTTATAATAAACACAATGACGAAATGTCTTATCTAAAAAGTGAGTGTGGTGTTTTATTAGACACATTGAATTTAAGGTGCCATCTATTCTTGTTACCTTTTGTTATCATTGTTTGAAATGGTTTGTCTGTCGAAATATTCGTTGACAACACAAAGCTTGCTCGCAATGAGTCAACCTGGCCGAAAGCTAGTTCGAAATAGCTGACGATTGTTTACTCATAATCTTGCTCAAGTAAAACAATGAATTATCATGAACGTAAGCTATTTCTACATGACTTCAATCGGAAATGCGGACTAAGAATTTTGATTGGATCGCGACTGTGTCCCGATCCGATCGAACGTATCTCCTCTGCTGTTCTCCCAACAGCACTGTGTCTCACCTCTCGGAACAGAAATTTGAAACACCGAATCTACGAGTCCATTTTCGTCTGTTTTTCCTTGCTTTGGTTTTGATTTCGAAATATTTTATTTATGAAATCTCGACCCAACTGGGTAACTGTATGATGTGATCGAGAAGAAAACCACTTTTGCGATCAGAATACTGTGATCAACTTATCGCTTATGCACTGTGGGATGAACGTGACAGCTGAACCTAATAATTTCGAATTCAGACAGCAATAAAAAATGTTCTCAAGAGCAGAAGTTAGGTACAAATATTCGTGGTCACCCGATGAAAGTGTATGAGGACACAACCCTAGTTATTCTGCTCCAATTCATTTTGATCAATCGAAAATAAATCAGTTTCGATAGAAACTCAAAACTAACAGGCCGTATAGGATATGTAAAATTCACGTTTCGTTGCATGACCCTTCTTAATTTCCCCCACATACAATGTCATCACCTTTCTTAATTCTCAAAACGGACACTGTGAGATATAAATAAATAAAACATTTCCACACTAAAAATCCAACTTAAAAGTTTCCATTGGTGAAACGCTCAATTTCGATGTCGTGTGTAAATGACAGTTGTCCAGAAATCTTTCAATATATTCCACCTCAGTTATTTCATTTCTCTCTTGATCCTTTGATTTCGCAAGACCAATTTGTCGGTCTAATGAGGCATACAGCGTCCCTATTTATGTCTCATTATAAGAGGTCTATACACATGGCATTGATGATGATACAATAATAAATGGAGTCTGCCGTGGGACCCGATTTGAACAAACTTGTATCTGACTCCCTAGAGATGTTGCATTCCAAATATCAAAATATTTTCTCTTGTGGATCTGATGAAGAAGTTTTTTTTAAACAATATTCCTCATAATGCACTAAGTTAAACTTTAGGCTGCAATAAAGAGCCCAAATATTAACCCAGGAATCCGATTTGAACAAATTTGAATCCGACCGACACAGAGACATTGTATACCAAATATGAAAGGATTCTGACTGATGGATCTGAAGAAGTAGATTTTTTAAAGAAAATTCTTCATATTACACATATTGCACACTAAGTTTCAAATCTCATAGGGAGCCCAAATATTAACCCAGTGACTAGATTTGAACAAACTGAGATTGCCCCCCACCCCCACCCTCCTCACCAAAAGATGTTGTTTACCAAATATGAAAGGATTCTGAACGGTGGATCTGAAGAAGAAGATTTTTAGATAAATTTCCTCACATTGCACTAAGTTAAACTTTGGACTGCAATATATAGTCCAAATATTAACTCAGGGACCCAATTTGAACAAACTTGAATCTGACCCCCTAGAGATGTCGCATACCAAGATTGAAAATATTTTCACTGGTGGATCTGATGAAGAAGACTTTTAAAGAATATTCCTCCTAAAGCACTAATTTAAACTTAGGGCTCCCATAGAGAGCCCATATATTAAGCCAGGGACTCGATTTGTACAAACTTGAATCTGACACACACAGATGTCACATACTAAACATGAAAGGACACTAACTGGTGGGTCTGAGGAAGAAGATTTAAAAAAAAAAATGTCCTGAAATTGCAATAAGTTAACTTTGGGGATCCAATGGAGAGCCCAAATACTAAACCTGGGACCCGAATTGAACAAACTTGAAATTGCATTCCCCCCCCCCCCCCCCCCCCACCCGTGATGTATACCAAATACGAAAAAACTTCTGACTGACGGGTTTGGAAAAGAAGATTTTTTAAATGCATTGCCCCATAATGCACTAATTTCAAATAAGGGAACCTAAATATTAACACAGGAGCGTACGCATTTGGGTGTGAATTCGGCTGAATAGTGTGCAATAAAATGTCTCGTAGCATATAATAAAGATGAAAATCTACTCTATTTTAGTCAGAGTCTGGAATTATCTCATGAGTGTGGACCTGGAAGTTTTATATTTCACGAGCGCTTGTGCGAGTGAAAAATAATATTTTCAGATCCACACGATGAATTTTTCAGTTGCTTCCTAAAAGACGTTACGCTTCGAACGTCACCTTGAAGGAATTATCAGCAGCTTTGTGTTATTGTCTTGAAACTGTTTGCAGTCGAATTGGGCTGAATACTGCGAAGTAAAATGTCAAGTAGCATATAATAAAAATAAACTCTTCTCTGTTTTAGTGAATATGGCGTGGGCGTGAAGGGCAAGCGCTCGTGAAAAATAAAACTTCCACGTCCACACCCATGAGATAATTTGCGACATTCACTAAACCAGCGTAGATATCCTCTTTAACTTACGGATTTGAAATTGCATTTCATGTATTATACCGAAGTCGAAAAAAATCGATTATTGCTGTGAAAAGCTTATTTGAAAAATAAGGTAACAATCACGTAACATTTTCGAAAACCCCACTTTCTGTGCACCAGTGAATTGAACGGTATTGAGATGCTTGTTAATGTTTTTCTTGAAAACAATTTCCCGATGTCAGTGTATCATGTTACTCCCTCACCCACACCCCCAATATATCCCCCTCCAGACAAAAAATATCCTAGAATATCTTTTTCCCACCCACGCCACCCTGAATATCACCACCCATGATTTATTTTGGTTCATTCAAAGCCTTTTGTTACTCAAATGTTGAGACATCCATTTTTGTCATCAATTTGAGGTATTTGATTTGAAAAACTATCGTCCCCACCACATAACAATGCCATTTTGGTCAGAATTAACAATCGTATTATCAGTTTGCATATCACAAACCAGTTTGTGCATGTCTCCAATTTTAAGGTAAATATCTTTGTTTTGATGACAAATCTTTTTTCATGGGGGGTGGGAGGATATCGAATTGTGGATATCTCTCCTCTCCCGACCTCACATGGGTCATTTTTCACAATTTGGCTTATATGGTGTTATATTTGGTCCTTTGTATCGTGTAGGGGGAATTGAGATGTTTTTATTATTAACTGTTAACTATTATTTTTTGTTATTAACTCAATGCTATTAAATGTATAGCTGTTGACACATACATACATAGAACGGCACACGCGTGTGAATGGGCTAATAGATATGGTTCTTGTGCCATCGAAGGAAGTATAAAACTTGAGGCCTGCGGTTTTATCCCTCCGCGCTGGCACTCGTGCCATATCAATTAATCCATTCACACGCGTGTGTAGTTCTGTTTTATTACACGCCTTGTAAAAGCAATTATTAGAAGGACGGACACTCAGCAATTCATTCGACAGCCGTCCCCTGAGTTCCACCGTGTTCTATGTGCTAGCAGGAACATTGGAACTCGGGGAACGAACTATCAACAAAAAGAATACATTTTATCGCCAACCAAATTTGCGAGGGCGAGCCGTGTTACATTTTTTAGCAATCGCCAGCGTTTCAAATTGTAATTGATATGGACGATTTGTAGAAAAGTAAAGTGAAATTTCGCCTCTATTTAAAAATAGTCCTTCAATGATTTCCGTTCGGCTCATGTAATACATTTTTGACATCAATTCCAGGTGTTTGGGTTTGGAGGAAACATCACTCCAACCAACTGCAATGACATTTGGGGTGGGTATCTTCCTACCCTACCCTTTCACGCCCAAAATCAACGTATACAATACAAAGCATCAGTTCTAAATCTTCATCAAAAGGTAACATAGGTCCTTCATAATATGAACACTAACACCATATAAACGAATTATGGAAAATGCCCTATGTGAGGTGTTGGGGGAGATATCCAGAGTGGATACCCACCCCCTTCTCCCCACCCGCCATAAAAAAAAAGATTTGTCATTAATTCGATGCTATTTGGCAGTGGGGAGGCATACAATCTAAACAAAATTTTGGAAATATGTCTAATAGATTCTGATTTCGTCGCCTTAGTGCTAGAATGTTCTATGTCCCTCGTGGGACATAGAACATTCTAGCACTCAGGCGACGATTTGGTGAATGATTACATGACTTTGTTAATCCTGACCCGAGTGACATTTCTATTTTGTGCGTTTTTGCAAAGCAAATACCGGAACTGATGACAAAGATGTTCGTCTCAACACCTGAGCATCAAATAGCACTAAATTAAATTAAAAAAAATCATGGGTGTGTGGAAGATATGACGGGGTTATATCCTCTTACACCAGGGCTCAACAATAGCACACTTCACTTCAAAGGGTAGCTAGTGGTATACAGCATGTCTCCATTTCTCAAACTTGAAAGAATGATGCAGCGCACAAAGTTGACAGAAGACATCAACGGTTCTTGAAAGTCTACTACTGAATTTGTACCAAACCTGATTATAAAATAATATCCCATGAGGACAACTCCTGGCAAAATGTTCTTCAAATATCCCGGAACAAACCTTGGCATTCACAATTCCTCAAATTGCAGGGACAAGGCTGCGTTAAGGGTAGTTCCAAAACTGTCGGCGTTGTTTGGGAAGATGTTCATGCACCTTGTTTACGTGCAAGTCAAGGTCAGCAAAGGCAAAAAGCACCGATATTCATTGCCTTCTAAATGACTCTATGAGACCGATCACTTTCACCGAATGTCGCCACCAGGAAACTGAGCAGTTAGGCGAATTACTTCCTAGGTATTGCGGGCACTTTCTTGATTTTTGTAGAGTTATGAAATTTATTTCTGTTAAAAATTGAGGAGTGCCTATAGTATCACATGACAATAACAAACTATTTGTAAAGGACGCCTCCTTCAAGAAAAAGACACTGAGAGTGTTGCATTCTCATCCACACTGCTCTGTCGCTGCATTTGGAATTCTCAGAATTGTTCTTTGATACCTTTAGCATATCTGGCCACAAGTTGTTCTCATGAAATATTATTTTATTATCCGTTCTGGTATGAAAATGGTACCAATAGCACACTTTCAGGAACTGTTGATTCCTTTTATCAACTGTGCAAGATGTACTCATTTTTGGGGGTCTATATACTAGAACCTTCATTTTGCTGTATACTTTAAAAATATTTATTTGGAATTTATAAAATTTCAGACATGGGTATTTTATAGTACATTGTTTTCCTTTATTTATGGAGCTTTTAAGTAACTGGCAATATGGGCGGACATACTAAATGCCGAGCAATACTGAGCAGAACCGTGCAGTAGAAAAATAAGACAAATAAATCAAAATAAATGCCATCAGATGGTATATTGAGATGATTTAAATTGTCAATTTAGGCCAAGTTGGAATATAACTATGTTTTCCGAAGCTTAGAATGTAATGCGTCCATCGAAAACCTCTGCTTGGTATTTAGTGGGTTGAACAAAAATCCAGTAAACACGTAATCAGTACTCGGTGTTTCCATTTCTGCCCTGTATTTTGCATAAAACACAAACTGACGGTATTTTGAGCAGAAAAATAAAATCAGAAAGGAATGTAAGAGGCACTTTGAGCCAATTTATTATAATCTCCCCTCGACCTTTGTCCGGGCTTGGGATAGGCAGACTTAACCCTTTGAGCTCTAATGGTATCTTCCACGCCAGTTCAATGGCAGCAATTAGAAGAGACCATATTCATTAGTTGGGGTAGACCAATCAATATTTTCAAAGTGCAGCCTCAGGGCTGCACGTTGAAAATATTGATTGGTCTACCCCATACATGTAATCAACAGCGATCCTATATAATGACGTTATGACGTATCATGTTCCTGGCCGGAAAAGAGGCCGCTAGGATTCAAAGGGCTAAATCAAGTTAGGCGGAGATAGAGTTGTTTTTCTCTCTATTTGCAGCTTTGCAGTATTTATTGTATTTCAATTTTAATTTTTTCTCTTTACCTTCCCCATCTTATTTTGATAAATTGCTACTGCCGCACTGAGCAGAAGACAAAAAGACGAATAAGCAAAAGAAATGGCATAGATCAAGACATGTGAATGTAGAGCTTTCTTTACATTTTTTGTTTGTTTTTGTTTTCGTTTTCTCTCTGCATATTTTGCAAATTTACTGGTATTTTTTTTGTCTGCATTTCTTTACTTACTGGTGAAAATGTCGGTTTGTGTTTCTTTGTCTTATTGACACTGTAGTGCCTTTGGCTACAGTTAGCTATGTGTTTTGAACATATACTGTGCGGTGCATTTGTATGCTGTGCTACCGCTGACGGCTAGGTGGACACGTTTTGACTACTGCCGACAGTTCATTTTTGCTATTGCCTTCTAAAATATAATTTCTAAATTTCTATGTTACGTCAAACAATACTACAGGAATCAAGTCAAAATTTGGTGGGATGAAGGTCTTGCAGGGGTAGAATGTTTGACTCATAACAGCCCAGTTTTATTTTACACACAATGCAGGCAACTAAAAACCGAACAATGATTGCATATTTCTTTTACTGGGTATAGTCAAATCCGGTTGAAATTCTTTGTCGCTTGAAAAAATAAAGAGTTAATGACTAATTGTGGGTCCAGAATGTGTTTTATGCACACACAACACAAACAACTAAATACCAAGCAATTACCATCATTATTGTATTATTTATTTTTTGGTGTTTAAGGTCAGGGCAATGGCGAGCAGCTGCCAGCTCCCCAACATCGTAACTCCGCACTACAGCACAGGCAGGGTTAGATTGGTTGAATACCTGCGCACCATCGACGTGCAGTACGCCTTAGTACACGGCGTCATCGTGCCCCCATGTGGACAATCTGGATTAGGTGCCTTGCCGAAGGACACAACGCGGGAGTCCGAATCGATTGCTGAGACAGTCACCCATCTGAGAATTAACCGGGTTCGACGTTGCTCAACTTCGGTGATCTGACGAGAACCCATCATTGTTGTAGTTCTTTGTTCAACATATTGAATACCGAAAAGACATTTATGGTTGACGCATTATATTTCAATACACATAACATTTACAATTTTATTCAAACTTTACCAAAATTAATCATTTTCATTGAAGCAGCTCAATATATCATCATATAGCGTTTATTTTGATTTATTTGCCTTCTCATTAACTGGAAATCTCTTCTCGTCGCAGTCGCGATTCGGTTAAAATTCTCGGTCAATAGAAATATGATTTTCTTCGTAATACCAACATAACATTGGCTCATCGTCCCTCTTCTTTTCCGTTTTGATATTATTTTTCTTCTCAAAACAGCTTCAGTTTGTGTTTTATGCAAAATACTGCGCAGACAGTAAAACGTGAACAATGATTACGTATTAATTGGATTTTTGTTGCACCTACGGTTCTGCTGCTGTCACTTTCCACGGGGTGGGCAGTATTTCCACTGACACAATAATATTACATTGCAAACACTAATTAGGGCAATAATCATCAAACATTTAATTAAGGAACTCGGGGGCACAACTCGTTTCTTCTGATTAAAATTGTGCTAATGATTATTTTTATTACCTGGTAAACACATGCGTGGACATCACTGCCCACGCGTGGATTGCCAGCAGCTCACCACGGCGACTAAACTGTACTAAATATCGAGCAGAAGTTTTTGATCGACGTGGTACATTCTAACCTCCATAAAATGCAATTTTATTCCATCTTGGCTCAAATTGATAATCTACGTTGAACTCGTCGTAACCCTTTACCCACCATAACTGCCAAAACCGGCCAGCGCTATTCTCAAAAATCGCCAATTAATTTTCATTATTTTTTTCATTTTTTGTCTCAAAAACATAGGTTATGACCCCTCATTGGAACGAGCTCGTCGAGCTCGTTCCAACTAGGGGTCATAACATATGTTGTTGAGACAAAAAATGAAAAAAAAAAATTCAAGAATTTATTTTGCAAGTGTCGTCTGCTTTTCATGTTAGGTAAAGGGTTAATATTATTTTTCTACTACTCGGTATTTAACATGACCCGAATTTAGCTTGGAAAAAGGTGACATATTATTTTCGATGGCGTTATATATCTAAAAAGTTTAGAATTTTTCCGTTTTTAGTCTAAAAAACTACAAAGCATAGATCATAAATACCAACACCAAGGAGGTAACAAATTTGGTTGGTTGTGGTCATGATTAGCCACTGTGCAAAAACATGTGACCTTAAACACCATTAAATATTAAATAACAAATTTGGTTGATATCGGCCCTAGAATTCTTAGAGGAGGATATGGCAATTGCATTGCAATAGACAATTCAACACCGGAAGTCACGTGATTTTTTCGCTGAAAACTGATCGCCAATCCAAAACATCGCTTTGACGGCATGGCAAATTCTATTCTAGAACACATTTATCCGATGAAGTCTATGGACCCCCAGCGTGGGCTTTCATACTGAACTATTTCTATTGCCTGAGTCAGACATTAAATTTCGAGTTGTCGCCCCTATTTTTCACACTTGACTTCACGGGTAATTATTAAAAATCTTCGCACCTCGCTGTGTACCATCGGTGAAGTAATTAATTTACAGTCGTCTCGAACACACACGCACTTTGGAATATGAAAACGCAATGTGATTACCAATAGTCGGCGACCATTCGTTACCTGCACATCGTATTTATATCTCGGTATACTTGTATGTTTGGAATTGAATGCAATTCACAACTTTACAGTTGGCTGTCGGTCGCGTCATCTGCAGAACTCTAAATGTAAAAAATGAAAAGCAAAGACTAAAATTTGATGTGAAATGTTTTTATTATTAAAATTCAAAAACTTAAACACAACAAATAAGTAAGGGGATGTGAGGACTGGGAGTGGGAGGAGTGGGGTGGCGTTCTTCATATTTTAATTTTTGAATTCTTGGTTTGCAATAGTAGAGTAAAATGCATTTGAGAACAATTTTATAGCCCGAAAAAAATGATTTTTTAGGGCAGTTTCATTTTTTTCGGGCAAGTTTGTGTTGCCCCCCACCCCCCAAACAAAATATGAACATCGCCCGAAAAAATCGATTTTCACAGTGCAACTTTACAACTTTGGCTGCCCTAAAAATTGGCTCCCTAGAATCATGTGAGTGTGTGTGGGTGCTGAACTTGCTCAAAAATATATTTGGCCTTAAAAGTGAATGATTTCCTCCGCAAATGCGAGGTAAGAAAGGCAACCTTTTTACGCATTCTCTTCATATAGTAATAACAAGAACGATAGTTACCTTGCACTGAAATTTATCAATTTATCATTTAGAAAATAAAAAAACGTTACAAGTTGTAGTAAAATGGGAAATAAACAACTCAGAATTTGTACATTTTCGCTGAGTGGAGAATCAGCTCCTTGGGGGGGGGGGGGTGCTGGGGGGGATCCACACTCCGGTACTTTATATTCGTGTTTAATTAATCACCATAGCTTTTGCATGCACTCATACTCCAGCCATGGTAGACTCGGACTTAGCGTAACACAGGAGGAGCTGACTTCTCCACGCTAGACCTTGCATACACTCATACTCCCGTCCATGGTAGACTCGGACTAAGTACGGGATCAACGGTTTACGGGATCGTACTTAGCGTCACCACATAATGAGCTGACTTCGTTACTTTTATACTTACACACCCTCACCCATGGTGGACTCGGACAAAGTGCAGGATCACCGTCTTGCGGGATGGTACTTAGCGCCACCACAGAATGAGCAGACTTCGCCACGCTAATCCTTACAGACACTCATACTCCCACCCATGGTGGACTCGGACTAAGTACTGATCACCGTCTTATGGGATAGTGCTCAGCGTCACCACAGAATGAGCAGACTTCGCCACGTTAATTCTTGCACACAATCATAACTATTTAATGCCCTACTAAACAGAAGTAATTCATCTTTATTGTGAGCCATTTTATCATTACTTAACACCTCTGTCGAATGGAAACCTACAGTGGGGAGAAATAGGATTACCACAAGACCAATACAGACTATAATTTCCACCCAGGAAAATAAACCTACAACTGCACACCCACAGGTAGATTTTCCTCTCAACTTTCAATGTCTGAGAAAGAGCATAAGAACCGCTCGCAGGTTTCTTTTGTTAATGCACCACCGGATAAACCCGGCGAGCCATGAATAGCAAGCTTGCAAGCGGTTTTTATGCTCTTTCTTAGGGATTTCCTCTCGACATATGGCAATATCTGGGTGGGTGGGTGTGTGTGTGTGGGGGGGGGGGGGGTATGGTCCTTTACAACTCGCCCCATGTAGATCCCCACCCCTCCACCCAGGTCGTAGATCAGCAAATAAATCTCATCATACATATATGGTCTGATGAGACACAAATGTGCTGAAAACGCATACCAGACTGTTTATGTATAGTAAATAATTAAAATATCGTTATACTTGTATGGATAAACTTTTAATCTCCTTTTATATATAAAAGGAAATTAAGAGTTTATTCGTGCATGTAGAACACCGGTCCAGTGAGTTATCTGTAATTCAAATTATTATAATTCATATTTTACAACATATAACAAAAATTGGTAAGCCTTCCAATGCATTTGTCACATCAGACCTTATAAATATAGGTTATATATATATATATTTTTTTGGGGGGGTGGAGGGGGGTATCTGCATGGAGTTGAAAATTACAATAGCCTCACCAAAGAAATGGTCATTATTTTTCCTTGGGAACCTTTTGCCCAAGGGGACCCAAACTAGTAGAGGGCCGAAGGAGCCGACCTCTCCCTCCGCCCGCATGATAATCTGCCGGAAATAATTTATACCTCTGTTTACTGAAATTTTAGAAGTTTTTTGCCACTTTTCACTAGAGTTTGTGAGCAAAATGAAGGGTTTGGGGTTATTTTCCCAATATTGTCAGAAATTTTGTCGAAAATTTTCAAACTTCGCCATACTCTCTCGACCCCACCCCTCCCCCTTCCCCACTAAGGTAAAGTCTGGTTTCGAGCCTGGGCTCCACTCACTTCGACATCCTTAGGGCAGATAAATAATAATGAACTCACCGTTTTGTTTTTCTTGTATGTTACGAATCTATCAACTTGGTACGTTGAAGGTAAAACATTTCTTGTTGATATAACGCGTTCAGTTCGAGGAAGTTTTTCTCCTTCTGATAATTTTTTCCAGTCAGTTTTTTTTTATGAAGACGGAGTGACCGCTCTGCCATGGCTCAGGGTTTATATATTCAGTTATGGAAGAACTGAATTCATTCAACTATTACCTATGAAAATGTACTGGTTTTATAATAATTAGAAACCTGACATTGAGTAATTGTTAAAAAAAACAACACCCACATCAAAGTTTTTCCAATTAGCTGTCAACTTCAAGTTAACCTAATTGTTCTAAACCTGTACACCGTCAGCAAAGTTATTAATTCTAAATTGTTAAAATCACATACATTGTGTTCAAAGCAAAACACTTATATTAACGAGTCAATAGAAATGATGGAGAAATGGGATTATTGACAGCCGTACTGATCGGACGTGTCTGTGAAAGCTCCTGACTGAACACATCTCACAGCTTGGATATTAACAAAGCCTATTGTTCTCTGTATCACTTCTGTGCACTCTAGTGTAATTTTGTAAGTGTTTATCTTTAACTCTATCTATTTTCTGTCTGCTTTTCTTTTGTTAAAACTAAAAACGAATATTTAAGTCAATACAATTTAAGTCAACACAATTAAATTAAAATCTTTAATAACTTAAAAAATAAAATTTAGAATTTTAGAATTTTTTACAAATAAAAATAATGGATAAACAAAGTCAAGCTCAGTTAAACAGTTCTGCCTTTAATTCTGGTAGTCTGAGTAACAGTGGAAATTCCACTAATATTGATATGACATCGATGATGTCGATGATGTCTGGCTTCCAGAAAGAAATAGCCAGATTAAATGACACCATAGAGGGTTTGCGGTCAGAGCTTCAAGCCCAGAAGCGGCAGGCAGATAAAGAGAAGGCTGAATTGAGAAGGGAATTGGAAAAGGCAATTCTGAAAGCCAAACCAGGTAAGGAGGACCATGCTCCTCCTGTTCCCGAGTTACCATGTATTGACGCTGCTACAGAAATGAGAAGACCTGCGTCCGCCGGCTCACTGCCGGGGATATCTGAGATAGATTCAGATCTAATTACCCCCAGCCAGGATAACTGGCTGCGTTCCATAGTAGAAGAAGCTACCAACACGGTCGCAGTTTCCCCGGCCATGGCGGTTGAAATTCAATTGGATAAAAATTCAGCTAAAGTCCCCAAATCGCAGCGACAGAAAAAATCACCAAACCAAAATCGATCGAAAAGGAAACTCTCCAATGAGTTCCGTGAAAATGATGAAACCGTGGACGTCGAAGACGAAAATGGTTTCTGTATGACTATTGATCGGCATGTCAAGAAGACAAAAATCATCAAGAAAAATTCACAGAGCACCGCTACTGAAAAGGACTCGGTGGTCACACCAAGAAATGGGGACTCTGTTAACGCAACAGAGTCTACATCACCGGAAATAGTGAATGCGACAGCTAGCCCAACCAATAGAGCGACGTACGCCGATAAAGTAAAAGCCAAAACGCCCCCTAAGGTGACCAATAAAACCAACAAAACACAGGGCTACCCGCAACCAAACCCCTGTGTCGTAATCACACGCGTCCACCCCAAAACGGAAAAAAACTCGATCGATAAAGCCCTTCCAGGATGCTCGTGGGAGAGACTAATCTCCAAAGCCACGGGTAACCATACTTGGAAAATAAAAGTAAAATGCCCTAATAGAGCAACGAAATTAAATCTGATAAGCAAAGGGGTAATTATTAATGGCAAAAAATACGAAACCGAGGAATATCGTGTTCTTCCGCAACCCGTTCAGTGTCACAAGTGTCAGAAATTTGGGCACTTGTCACACAAATGCAACGGGGAGCAACGATGTATGAAATGCGGTGACAAACACATCGCGAAGGCATGTAGTGCTAAAACTCTGAAATGCCCGAATTGCGGTGGTCAACACCCCAGCAACTACCGGGGTTGTAGCCACTTCAAAAAAGTTAAAACAAACATCCAGCTTAAAGCTCTAAATGTAAGTAATGTCGAGAACTCATCTTCCCCTTATTCCACGTGTACTCTAATGGCTGGCTCTATTTTCAGCATAATGAAGAAACACTTGGACACTAGTCTTTCGGACGTTTGCAAAGAGATTAGTAAAACAGCTTCTAAGTTATATAATACTCAAACATCTCACACGCTATTAGAAGCGGCCGTCAACAGAATATAATTATGTAACAATATTACAAATAGTAATTAAACTTAAATAAACTTAGTACAGTTATTCCTAAACCATTCATGGATACACTAAAAATAGTCCAGTGGAACGCTCGAAGCGTTAATCAGAAAAATTTGCAAATGTCACATTATTTAAAAAATACGGACGTAATTGGAATTAGCGAAACCTGGCTTAAACCAGACAAACAATTCTGATTAAGTGGTTTTGATATTATTAGAAGAGATCGCCCCGCCCAAAAAGGCGGCGGTGTCGCTCTGCTAATAAGGCAGGAGATTAAATACAAATCAATACCATGCGACCAC
The DNA here is from genome assembly GCA_031216915.1 of Pictodentalium vernedei. NCBI lineage: Eukaryota > Metazoa > Mollusca > Scaphopoda > Dentaliida > Dentaliidae > Pictodentalium > Pictodentalium vernedei. The sequence continues at coordinate 24,482,380 of CM062292.1, read as the reverse complement.
CTCAATGCTGAAGTGATTGCAGCTGAAATTGAACTTGACCACAAACACGTGGCCATCATATCATATTATAACAAGCCGCAAGCAACAGTAGACAGTAAAGTATTTGAATTTTTTACCAACAAGTACAAGCACTGCATATTCTTGGGGGATTTCAATTCCAAACACCAGGTATTCGGTTGTCATAAGACTGAGCCTAATGGTGACGCCCTTTTCCACATCATTGAAGAACTCGATCTATTTGTGGTAAATAACGATCAAGACGTAACATACATAAGCAACAACCCACTCCATCAATCAGATATCCTAGACTTGATTATCACCAGCAAATCACTAACCAGCCAAATGCAAGACATATTTGTAGGAGATGATGATCTAGGCAGTGATCACCTGCCGGTTCACGCCACTCTGAAATGTAATACTGGTCCCGCAAGGTATCCCCCCGTGAATAGGAGGAACCTATCAAAAATTGACTGGAACCTCTTCAGAAACATCATCGAAGTAAAAATAAAGGCAAATGACCCCTCAAATGTTCATGAACTAGAAAAAGCCTGCATCCACCTTAACGAGGTTATCAACAGTACACTAGACGAAATCTGTCCCAAGCAAACAGTAATGACGCTGATAAAAAGAATAACCCAAACAACTCTTCAAATAATCAAACAAAAAAGAAAAGCCTTCCGGGCTTACCAATCAGAGAATGATCAAATGAAAAGAGCAGAACTTAAAACCGCGTATAATCGCCTTCATGGGGAAGTAAAAAAGGCCATAGCTAACGACAATCGCGTGAGATGGGAAAAAGCAACCGAAAACCTAAATGGGCTGAGAGAACCTAAGAGGTTCTGGGATACATTTAAAACTCTTACTGGCCAAAAGAGCAAAATTGCCAATAATAATGCGCTAAAGACTAGCGACGGATCTATGGCCATAGACGACAAGGCAAAGGCCAGTGCTTTTGCCGAACTTCTAAAGAAGGCACATCGTCCACAAGAAGGGAACAGATATGACAACGATTTTAAGGTACGAGTAAATAAATTTGTCCAAGATAACAACTCAATCTTCAATGAACCGAACTTCGACCAAAGGCATGAAGACGGGGACGACCATGAATTAACCGAACCAATAGGCGTAGAAGAGGTCATGTGTATAATCGGAAAATGCAGGTCATCTTCGTCCCCAGGAGAAGACGAAGTCTCTTACAAAATAATGAAACAGTGCCCCAACATCTTCTACTGCAGACTTACCAAACTCTTAAACTGCTGTCTCTCCTGTGGGAACTTCCCAAAATGCTGGAAAGTGGCCACGGGAGTCATGATACCTAAACCCGACAAAGACCTTACCAACCCTTCCAACTACCGCCCAATCAGCTTGCTTAGCTGTGTTGGGAAAATATTTGAGCGGATTCTCACTACGAGACTTCGCAGCTATCTCGAATCAATCAACTTTTTCAACAAATGGCAAAGAGCGTATAGGAGTCAGAAAGAGGGAATCGAACACGTATATAGACTGGTCGATTATATGAAAACAGCATTTAGTCAAAACGAAATCGGAACCGCGCTTTTCTTGGATGTAGAAAAAGCGTTCGACTCGGTATGGCACAATGGCGTGAGATATAAACTAGCGAAAATGGGATTACCCACTAAAATTCTAAGGATCATATCATCATTTCTAACTGACCGAAAAATCAAGGTGAAGGTTAATCGCGAGGTGTCAGAGGAAGTAATACTCGAAGCGGGAACACCACAAGGGTCGGTTCTAAGTCCGCTTCTTTTCATAATATATGTGAATGATATAGAAAAAGTAGGGAAAAACTTTGTTGAACTATCGCAGTTCTCAGACGACAAAGGCATTTGGACAGCCAGCAAGTCCAGAAACATAATTAAAAATCGTCTACAGGATACCATTCGCGATCTTGAGAGCTGGTGTGCCCTGTGGCGCATCAAACTCAATGCAACCAAAACTCAGAAAGTTACGTTCTTCAAAAAGCAAAGGAAAAAACCAGTCCCGAGTATCGATCTCCAGTTATACGATCACAAACTAGAAGCAAACAAAGAAGCCAAATTTTTGGGATTTATCCTAGATAGCAATCTCAGTCTAAACAGTCACGTAAACTCCATTACGGTTAGAGCTACTAAACGTGTCAATTTTCTGAAGATGATCAGAGGTAGAAATTGGGGAGCAAACAAAGATGTGCTTCTCAAGCTCTACAAAACATTTATACGTCCGGTACTAGAATACGGTGCCATAATAACAAGCGACCTAAGCAAAACCAACATTCAGAAGCTACAGAGGGTTCAAAATTATGCCCTGCGAGTGGCACTATGCAAACCGAAATGGACACCGATAAAGGAACTTCACGAGCTAGCAAAAATAGAAACTATTGATACGCGATTAAAAGACCTACAAAACAAAACCCTCAACAGACTCCAAGATAGTGAATTAATGGTTGAGCTGAACGAACACCGATCCCTTAACAGAAAAACAAAATAAGTTTCCAGAAAAAAAAAATAAATAAATAAAATAAAAATTATACAATATAACTAAATCACGTGGAGTCAGTGAGGATTGCCTCGCTACTCATTGGGAACTTTAGGATAGAGTCTGGGAGGACTGCCTCGCAACTCTGCTGAAGCGCGATTGAAACGCGTTTAATAAGATCTATATAACAAAACCCTCCACACTCTCCAGGACAGTGAATCAATGATGAAGCTGAACGAACACCGAACCCTAAACAGAAAAACAAAATAATCCACAGTAAATTAAAAGTACTCAATAGCATGGAGTCAGTGAGGATTGCCTCGCTACTCATTGAGATCTTTAGGATTGAGTCTGTGAGGATTGCCTCGCAACTCTGCGTGTGGGGAGTGGGCTCCGAAGAAACACACCCCTTACCCCATCCATAGCAACAATCACACAGCATGCACAATATACAATAGCGGATACCTATCTTTCTCTCTACCTATAACTTTTCTAACTGAACGTTCTCAAATTTTCTTGCAACACTCTAATCAAGAAGACGCATGGAAATGGTAGACAAAGCGTAGGAGGAATTGGTGCAACCTACCTTTCTGCAACATATACAAGAAACCACCAAACGATAGGCAAGGATTGAAACAAGCTTGTCTGGCTGGGAACGAGTGTACATTTGATATAAATAAACATTTGAATAAAGATTTAACAGCCCTTTTAAGGGCTTGAGGGTGTGTGTCAGTGAGAGTTTTTTTTTTTTTTTTTTTTTTTTTTTTTTTTTTTTTTTTTTTGTTGGGGGGGGGGGGGGGAGTGTGGAGGAGGTCATTTGGAATTCCCGAAGGATAACCAGATACCTCAAAATCACATACGGCATCCTATCTCCCAGAAGGCTTGATGGATGACTCCCGGTTTTTTAAAACTATACTGTTGGAGCTTTCTCCACTTCTTTTTTGTAACCGCTATGGTCATATACCGGGGCCGCTACCAAACCGGCGTTGCTGTTTGGTTTTCTTTTCTCTTCTTCCCTTTAACTTGCCATCGCTCAACTTTACATTCTGGCTCGCCACCATGGTAGGACTCAAACCTCTACCATCGCCGAACTGGAACCGAATAGAACTCGCCCTCTAATAGTTTTAAAGGCGTTGAGGGATTGAGTATTGACCATCTAACACTACAACGTAAACTGCCGGGTATTCTAACCGCGTGCATAACCCCCTCAGACTCCATTTTGGGCAATAGGAAAGCTAGGCCTGTGTGATCGAAGGGAAAAATAAGGTTAACCGGATCGCAAGGGATTTGTAAATCCCACATCGTCCCTGCGCGCCTTCGGCGCGCTAAAACCTTTCATTCATCATGATGGAGCTTTCAAGTCCTTCCATTCACGTCAGTGAAGACAATATTAGCCGTGGAGAATCGTCTGTTGAAATCGCATAAATATAAAAATCACCATTTTCAAAGTGAAATGGAAACATTAAAACAAAACCATAATTGAAATATTTTTATAGAATCAAATAATTTAAACTTTACTTTATTCCGAATGATGTACGCGGAATGCATGCTATTGATGGTTAATATATATTTTTAACTTTAAAGCTACCCCAGTCGGCCTTTTTTCATAAATTCATAAGGAAATGCACACAGATAAAATAAGATATTTAAAACAAAAATGGAAACATGAAGAAGTTTGTCTAGCAATAAGTATTAAACATCACTTTAAAGAGGATGTCCCAAACTATTTGACCATATGTACGCGAATTTTATTGAAAAGCAAATATAGATGAAAAATGAAGTTTTATTGCTTTCTCCCATTGACCTCTATTGTAAATTGGATAATGAAGATAGCTCTGTTTTTCACGCATGCGCAACTACGGGGATAGAAATAGTTGCACATGTCCCACGCCTTGGGGTTCCCATAAAAAAGTCAGCCCTGATAGTCAATGGCTAGGAAGTATTCGACATTTTAAGTTACTTTGTACATCGACAACGCGTTTTGACAGTTTACTGAACTGTTATACAGATTTTAGTCTTATATAGATTAGTTAAACTCGTATAACAGTTTACCTAACTGTAATAGCAATTTACTAAACTTTTATAATAGTTTAACTTAAGTGTTCTCACAGAGTACTAAACTGTTATATGTATTTAAGATAAACTGTTCTAACAATTCAGGATGTTAAATTATAACGGCGCTAATACGCAGTCCAAGTTAATGTTAAGATTGTTGCGTTCGTGTGTCCCTAGTATCAATCGTCACGCGACCTGTATGTTAGGATAACTGATTTCCATTACAGGGCTGTGTCTTCCCGACTTACGAGCGTCCAATATAGACACCTTAAAGTTAGAGTCTCATTTTCATTGATTCTTAGTTTCTATCGATTAAGGAAATGTTGGATCCAATTGGAGTACATTTTGTTGTCGATACTCAAATCACAATGCAGAGTCCTCTTGGCAGATTGGAGCATACATTCAGTGTCATTACGTTTATAACTTGCAGATGGCTCAAACTGTTTAACAAATATTGCGCGAGATAGCCAGCCATATGGCAGTTAATGGACTCGAGAGTCAATCTCGTGTAATATTCGTTCTATTAAACTTTTACCCAGCGTAACGGCCAACACAGGCCAGCGCTATTCTTAAAAATCGCCAATTAATTTTCATTATTTTTTTCATTTTTTGGCTCAAAAACATAGGTTATGACCCCTCGTTGGAACGAGCCCGTCGAGCTCGTTCCAACGAGGGGTCATAACCTATGTTTTTGAGACAAAAAATAAAAAAAATAGCTATTCAAGATTTTTTTTGCAAGTGTCGTCTGCTTTCCATGTTAAGTAAAGTGTTAAACCGTAAAACATATTGCTTTACCATTATCTATCATCCTGTGAAATTTATTGTCATTCCAAGTTTAGGATGCACTCTTTGTGCACTTGTATTGTATACCATAAATTAATGATGCTGAGAACTTCCAAAAAACATATATGTTTTAAACATTTAATAGTCTCACTTTCGAAGACCATTTTCTCGTGGCATCTATTCTCGTCCATGTGCAGTCCAACCTTTACAAAATCTACTCTGACCTTTGTGTCTTTTTCTAGTGTATATGAGCTGAGACCTGGAGATTTTATATATTGCGTCATGAAAGAAATATGAGCAAACTTTCTATAAATATGCTGATGAACCTAATGTAAACAAACACCAACCATCTTGATCATGTTAATAACTAATGTTCTGCAGTTAAAACATTTGAAGTTATAAAAACCCCACTCGCTATGTAGACCACATGTGTGTACAGTTAAAACTAGAAGTCCTGTCATGAAATACGCACACACTGCACGTCGATCTGCACCTTAATCTACGCGTTATGACCATAGTAAGGCTATCAAATTCTTTACATACGGCATGTGCGCAAGCAATGTTTCAGCCAATGGACCTCCGGGTAACCCGGAGGTCCATTGGCAGAGACATTGCCTGTGTTTGCTAGAGTAACCAGGGGAAACTGCCGTGCTTTGGATGTCATTCGATACGGCAATTGCGCGCAATTCTTACTCGCAATTAAGCCTAGATAAGCGCACAGTTCACTGAAAAAATTGCCTTTAATGAGGGAGGGGGTGGGGCAAGGTTTTTGGCCTAACCCAAAATGTATGTTTTCTGAATGTACAAACTGATTTGAACCAAATTTTGTATGTGGTATTATTAAGCCATAAGATCCTGTTCACAAAAAAAACAACATTTTTCCACATTCCAGTGGGAATCCCAGGGGCTTAAAATAGAAATATTTTCAAACGCTCATATTTCTCAAACTGCATGCAACTGAGATCTATTATTTAGAATGAAGTATCCATGGGACAAGTAGAAAGGAAGCGAAAAGAAATTGCCATCGACTTTGTCAGTGCACTGCAAGAGAAACTGAAAACCTGCTGATTCAGCATATTTGAAAAAATGCAAATTGTCTTCTGATCAGAATTGTTTGATATCTGGATACAGCATCCAAAGAGGGTAAGATACCAGTTTGTTAAATTGAAGCCCCTTGGTTCATATTTGGGTTCAACACAGGAGACCAAATTTTAACTTGGTGCTATTTGAGAAATACTCTTTAACTGGATGAGTGTTAAATTATTTTTGGCCATCAAATCTCGAACATATGTCTTTGTCTTGTGACAGTTTTTGAGAGAGTGCCGTATGGGCACTCTCCCATACACTGCAACAATACAAACCCTTACAGACTAAATAATATCACTTCATAGATAATACAAATCACATCCACTGAATATGAGCCTTCAAGTTGTGGTACCTGCACTTCAGAATAAAGCCCAAATATGGGCTTCCATCACTCTACCAGTTAAATAATCTTCTTCTCCAGAACCAACAGTCAGGATTTTGTGATGGTTGGTATACAATCTCGCTACGGGTTCACATTTGCGTTTGTTCAAATCAAGTTCCCCAATTAAATGCCTTATTTTCACCCTGGTGTCATATGAGTAATATTATCTTTAAAACCTTCTTCTTCAGATTCACAACTAAGAATCTTTTGTTAGTTGGTATATAGCATAGGTAAGGAAGTCAGATCTAACTTAGTTCAAACCAAGTTCCTGTGTTAACATTTGGACTCCCTATTCAGGGATTCTTTTGGGTGTCTACATAGGCCAACTATAGGACCCTTTCCCAGTGGCATTTTCGCATGATTTTTGGTATTTCGAATAAAATATTTCCAATATCAGTCCTCATTCATATAAATATTTAATTCTTCTTTAACTCTTGGATGTCTAATGTTGAATTTCATCGCTTTTTACTGCTAAAAGCAGGTGTTCAGTGTTTGGATATGTTTCATCTCAATAACCTTATCAGTAGTTTCTGGGCAAGTCTTGGCTTCCTTCTAGGGCTATCAAGACTTGTCTGGTCACAACAGAACGCCACAGAATGTAGACCGTTGGACAGTAGCGAAATGCATAAATTTCTTCATTATTTAGGAACAATTTATTTGCTAGAGATTACATGTAGTAGCTTCTGTATTAAAGTTCTCAATTCAACATGAAAGTAACATTTCTCATTCTTTGTGTGTTTTTTTTTTTGTCCCCAACAAATTCCCAGTTGGACATTTCGTGACGTGACTTACATGGGTCCCTCAGACGCCTTCCTACAGAGGCCAGAAGAATCCCTGCTGCTGAAGCCTGAATTTGAACTTAGTCACATATGAGGAATAATCACTAAAACTGTACTTCTCCAGAAACACGAGTTAGAATATTTTAATACATGGTATATAAATTTCTTACAGGAGTAAGATACAAGTGTCTTCAAATCAAGTTCATCGCTTGATATTTGGGCTCCTTATTGGAGCCCGAGTAATTACTTAGTTCACTTCTACTTCAGACCCGCCAGTCAGATTCTTTTGATATTTGGAATGCAGCATCTTTAGGGAGGTTAGATCTAACTTTGTTCGAGCCAAGTCTCTGAGTTGATATTTGGGCTCCAAGTTGGAGACTGGATTTTAACTTAGTCTAATACGCCAGTGCAATGTTTGTACCAGTAAAGTCCCTATAGGTCCTAATCTTTACTAGGTGCACAAGACAAATATTCTTTGAAATCTTCTTGAGAACCACCATTCAAAATGTTTTTATACTTGATACACAACACCCTAGATGGGCTCAGATATAAGTTTGTTCAAATTAAGTCCCTAAAAGCATGTTTGGGTTTTCCTTTGAGGCCCAAGTTTTAACTTAGTGTAATATGACGAATAATGAATACAAATATCTCCTTTTTTCAGATTTACCATTCTGAATCTATTGATATTTGGTATATGACATACTGAAGTAGAGGGGAAGAGGTCAGATTCAAGTTTGTTCAAGTTAAGTCCCTAAGCTGATACTTGACTCCCTAGTTTTGCATTACTGTAAACATGAGCATTATTTCTGTGGTAGCATCCCAATATTAGAAATTATGGAGCTGAAATTTGACGCAAACCAATAATGGAGTTTTTATTCTCCAGAACCACCAGTCAGAATCTTTTGACATTAATTATACCGCATCCCTATAAAGCCTTTAGCATTTGAAAATGGTAGACATGCTGTATAGAACATGCTGACATTTGATGCGATGCACGCTATTGTTGAGTCCTTCTATAATTCATGGTATATTGTTCTTACATTTGATGGGATACACGCTATTGTTGAGTCCTGGTACAATTCACGGTATATTGTTGAGTCCTGGTATAATTCATGGTATATTGTTCTTACATTTGATGGGATACACGCTATTGTTGAGTCCTGGTATAATTCACGGCATATTGTCCTTACATTTAATGGGATACACGCTATTGCTGAGTCCTGGCATAACTCATGGTATATTGTTCTTACATTTAATGGGATACACGCTATTTCTGAGTCCTGGTATAACTCATGGTATATTGTTGAGTCCTGGTATAATTCATGGTATATTGTTCCTACATTTGATGGGATACACGCTATTGTTGAGTCCTGGTATAATTCATGGTATACTGTCCCTACATTTGATGGGCTACACGCTATTGTTTAGTCCTGGTATAATTCCTGGCATATTGTTACATTTAATGGGACACACTCTATTGTTGAGTCCTGGATATAATTCATGGTATACTGTTCTTACAATTAATAGGATACACGCTATTGTTGAGGCCTAGTATAATTCATGGTATATTGTTCTTTCATTTGATGGGATAACTCTATTGCTGAGTCCTGGTATAATTCATGGTATATTGTTCTTGCATTTGAGCGGATACACGCTATTGTTGAGTCCTGGTATAATTCATGGTATATTGTTCTTACATTTGATGGGATAACTCTATTGATGAGTCCTGGAATAATTCATGGTATATTGTCCTTACATTTGATGGGATACATACTATTGTTGAGTCCCGTATATAATTCATGATATATTATCCTTACATTTAATGGGATGCACGCTATTGTTGAGACCTGGTATAATGCATGGTATATTGTTCTTATATTTCATGGGATACACCCTATTGTTGAGTCCTGGTATAATTCATGGTATATTGTTGAGTCCTGGTATAATTCATGGTATATTGTTGAGTCCTGGTATAATTCATGGTATATTGTTCTTACATTTGATGGGATAACTCGATTGTTGAGTACTGGTATAATTCATGGTATATTGTTCTTACGTTTGATGGGATACACGCTATTGTTGAGTCCTGGTATAATTCATGGTATATTGTTGAGTCCTAGTATAATTCATGGTATATTGTTGAGTCCTAGTATAATTCATGGTATATTTTAGAGTCCTGGTATAACTCATGGTATATTGTTCTTACATTTGATAGGATAACTCTATTGTTGGGTCCTGGTATAAATCATGGTATATTGTTCTTACATTTGATGGGATACACTCTATTGTTGAGTCCTGGTATAATTCATGGTATATTGTTGAGTCCTGGTATAATTCACGGTATATTGTTGAGTCCTGGTATAATTCATGGTATATTGTTTTTACATTTGATGGGATAACTCTATTGTTGAATCCTGGTATAATTCATGGTATATTATTGAGTCCTGGTGTAATTCATGGTATATTGTTCTTACATTTGATGGGACACACGCTATTGTTGAGTTCTGGTATAATTCATGGTATATTGTTCTTACATTTGATGGGATACACGCTATTGTTGAGTCTTGTTATAATTCATGGTATATTTCTCTTACATTTGATGGGATACACTGTATTGTTGAGTCCTGGTATAATTCATGGTATATTGTTGAGACCTGGTATAATTCACGGTATATTGGTGAGTTCTGGTATAATTCATGGTATATTGTTCTTACGTTTGAATGGATAACTCTATTGTTGAGTCCTGGTATAATCCATGATATACTGCTTTTACATTTGATGTGATACACTCTATTGTTGAGTTCTGGTATAATTCATGGTATATTGTTGAGTCCTGGTATAATTCACGGTATATTGCTGAGTCCTGGTATAATTCATGGAATATTGTTCTTATATTGGATGGAATACACCCTATTGTTGAGTCCTGGTATAATTCTCGGTATATTGTTGAGTCCTGGTATAATTCATGGTATATTGTTCTTACATTTGATGGGATAAGTCTGTTGTTGAGTCCTGGTATAATTCATGGTATACTGTTCTTAAATTTGAAGGGGCGCACTCTATTGTTGAGTCCTGGTATAATTCGTGGTATATTGTTCTTACATTTGATGGAATACACGCTAGTGTTGAGTCCTGGTATAATTTCTGGTATATTGTTGAGTCCTAGTATAATTCCTGGTATATTGTTGAGTCCTGGTATAATTCATGGTATATTGTTGAGTCCTGGTATAATTCACGGTATATTGTTGAGTACTGGTATAATTCATGGTATATTGTTCTTACATTTGATAGGATAGCCCTATTGTTGAGTCCTTGTATAATTCATAGTATATTGTTGTTACATTTGATGGGATACACGCTATTGCTGAGTCCGGGTATAATTCATGGTATATTCTTCTTACATTTAATGGAATACACCCTATTATTGAGTCCTGGTATAATTCATGGTATATTGTTGAGTCCTTGTATAATTAATGGTATATTGTTCTTACATTTGATGGGATACACGCTATTGTTGAGTCCTGGTATAATTCATGGAAAATTGTTATTACTTTTGATGCGATACACGCTATTGTTGAGTCCTAGTATTATTCATGGTATACTGTTGATTCCTGGTAAAATTCATGGTGTATTGTTGAGTGCTGGTATAATTCATGGTATATTGTTGAGTCCTGGTATAATCCATGGTGTATTGTTGAGTCCTGGTATAATTCATGGTATATTGTTGAGTCCTGGTATAATTTATTGTATACTGCTCTTACATTTGATGGTATACACTCTATTGTTGAGTCCTCGTATAGTTCTTGAAAATTGTTCTTACATTTGATGGGATACACGCTATTGTTGAGTCCTGGGATAATTCATGGTATATTGTTGAGTCCTGGTATAACTCATGGTATATTGTTGAGTCCTAGAATAATTCACGGTATATTGTTCTTACGTCTGAGGGGATACACGCTATTGTTGTGTCCTAGTATAATTCATGGCATATTGTTCATACGTTTGATGGGATACTCTCTATTGTTGAGTCCTGGTATAATTCATGAAAATTATTCTTACATTTGAAGGGATACACGCTATTGTTGAGTCCTAGTATAATTCATGGTATATTGTTCTTACATTTGGTGGGATACACGCTATTGTTGAGTCCTCGTATAATTCATGGTATATTGTTCTTACATTTGATGGGATAACTCTATTGTTGAGTCCCAGTATAATTCATGGTATACTGTTCTTACATTTGATGGGATAGACGCTATTGTTGAGTCCTGGTGTAATTCATGGTATATAGTTCTTACATTTAATGGGACACACGCTATTGTTGAGTCCTGGTATAATTCATGGTACATTGTTCAGTCCTGGTTTAATTTACGGTATATTGGTGAGTGCTGGTATAGTTCATGGTATATTGTTCTTACATTTGATGGGATAACTCTATTGCTGAGTCCTGGTATAATCCATGGTATACTGTTCTTACATTTGATGGGATACACTCTATTGTTGAGTCCTGGTATAATTCATGGTATATTGTTGAGGCCTGGTATAATTCACGGTATATTGATGAGTCCTGGTATAGTTCATGGTATATTGTTCTTACGTTTGATGGGATAACTCTATTGTTGAGTCCTGGTATAATCCATGGTATACTGCTTTTACATTTGATGTGAGACACTCTTTTGTTGAGTTCTGGTATAATTCATGGTATAATGTTGAGTCCTGGTATAATTCATGGTATATTGCTGAGTCCTGGTATAATTCATGGTATATTGTTCTTACAATGGATGGGATACACTTTATTGTTGAGTCCTGGTATAATTTATGGTATATTGTTGAGTCCTGGTATAATTCATGGTATATTGTTCTTACATTTGATGGGATAACTCTGTTGTTGAGTCCTGGTATAATTCATGTATACTGTTCTAAAATTTGAAGGGACGGACTCTATTGTTGAGTCCTGGTATAATTCATGGTATATTGTTCTTACATTTGATGGGATACACGCTAGTGTTGAGTCCTGGTTTAATTTCTGATATATTGTTGAGTCTTGATATAATTCCTGGTATATTGTTGAGTCCTGGTATAATTCATGGTATATTGTTGAGTCCTGGTATAATTCCTGGTATATTGTTGAGTCCTGGTATAATTCATGGTATATTGTTGAGTCCTGGTATAATTCACGGTATATTATTGAGTACTGGTATAATTCATGGCATTTTGTTCTTACATTTGATAGGATAACCCTATTGTTGAGTCCTTGTATAATTCATGGTATATGGTTCTTACATTTGATGGGATACACGCTAGTGTGGAGTCCTGGTATAATTTCTGGTATATTGTTGAGTCCTGGTATAATTCATGGTATATTGTTGAGTCCTGGTATAATTCATGGTATATTGTTGAGTCCTGGTATAATTCACGGTATATTGTTGAGTACTGGTATAATTCATGGTATATTGTTCTTACATTTGATATGATAACCCTATTGTTGAGTCCTTGTATAATTCATGGTATATTGTTCTTACATTTGATGGGATACACGCTAGTGTGGAGTCCTGGTATAGTTCATGGTATATTGGTCTTACATTTGATGGGATACACGCTATTGCTGAGTCCTAGTATAATTCATGGTATATTGTTCATACATTTAATGGGATACACCGTATTGTTGAGTCCTAGTATAATTAATGGTATATTGTTCTTACATTTGATGGGATACACGCTATTGTTGAGCCCTGGTATAATTCATGGAAAATTGTTCCTACATTTGATGCGATACACGCTATTATTGAGTCCTAGTATTATTCATGGTATACTGTTGATTCCTGGTATAATTCATGGTGTATTGTTGAGTCCTGGTATAATTCATGGTATATTGTTGAGTCCTGGTATAATTCATGATATATTGTTGAGTCCTGGTATAATTCATGGTATACTGCTCTTACATTTGATGGTATACACTCTATTGTTGAGTCCTGGTATAATTCATGGTATATTGTTGAGTCCTGGTATAACTCATGGTATATTGTTGAGTCCTAGTATAATTCATGGCATATTGTTCATACGTTTGCTGGGATACACGCTATTGTTGAGTCCTGATATTATTCATGAAAATTATTCTTACATTTGATGGGATACACGCTATTGTTGAGTCCTGGTATAATTCATGTTATATTTTTCTTACATGTGATGGAATGAACGCTATTGTTGAGTCCTGGTATAATTCATGGTATATTGTTGAGTCCTGGTGTCCTGGTATAATTGATGGTATATTGTCTTACATTAGATGGGATGAACGCTATTGTTGAGTCCTGGTATAATTCATGGTATATTGTTCTTACATTTAATGGGATACACGCTGTTGTTGAGTCCTGGTATAATTCATGGTATATTGTTCTTACATTTGATGGGATAACTCTATTGTTGAGTCCCAGTATAATTCATGGTATACTGTTCTTACATTTGATGGGATACACGCTATTGTTGAGTCTTGGTGTAATTCATGGTATAAGGTTCTTACATTTAACGGGATACACGCTATTGTTGAGCCCTGGCATAATTCATGGTATATTGTTGAGTCCTGGTATAATTCATGGTATATTGGTGAGTGCTGGTATAGTTCATGGTATATTGTTCTTACATTTGATGGGATAACTCTATTGCTGAGTCCTGGTATAATCCATGGTATACTGATTTTACATTTGATGGGATACACTCTATTGTTGAGTCTTGGAATAATTCATGGTATATTGTTGAGTCCTTGTATAATTCACGGTATATTGTTGAGTCCTGGTATAATTCATTGTATATTGTTCTTACATTTGATTGGATAACTCTATTGTAGAGTCCTGGTATAATTCATGGTATATTGTTCTTACATTTGATGGGACACGCTCTATTGTTGAGTCCTTGTATAATTCATGGTTTATTGTTGAGTCCTGGAATAATTCATGGTATATTGTTGAGTCCTGGTTAATTCATGGTATATTGTTCTTACATTTGATGGGATGCACGCTATTGTTGAGTTCTGGTATAATGCATGGTATATTGTTGAGTCCTGGTATAATTCATGGTATATTGTTGAGTCCTGGTATAATTCATGGGATATTGTTCTCACTTTCCTTTATGCATTGTATTATTTGGCCTATTTCCCCATCAATAGATTTTAAACCTTTACAGAAAACACATGATATCACATAATATTTTTTTTATTTTAATTTTTGTGCTCTCCGAAAAAATCCGTGCATGCATCTATCCGTCCTTACACAGCGATATCTTAACGGTGAGTGGATTGTTTTCAAATTTGGTATGAGGGATCATTGTCACAAGCCAATCCAGCACATGTTATAAAATTTGCCTGCATATTTTTCACTAGAGTTAGGGTCCTTACTTTGGCAATTTTTCATGATTGTTTTCCGTGCGCGGCAATATCTCAGCAGTGAGAGGATGGAAATCAATGAAACAGGTATGAGAGGGTCCTTGTGACAAACTGCCCCTGAACATGTTATAACAACGGCCGCTTTGTCTCTCCGTCCATCCGACCTCAGCGATATCCCAACAATGAATGGATGGATTTAAATGGAATTTGTTGTGAGAGATCCTTGTTCCATCTCACTCCTGCTCGTTATAAAATGTTGCCGACATACTTTTGCAGCAGAGATATGGTCCTTGCATTTCAAAAACATTTGTCAAATGGTTTTCCATAGTGGGGGACCACAATTTTACGAATCTGCCTGTTAACTGAGTCGACCGTCGGGGAGCATCCATCAGTTTTACAGATTTTCTTGTTTTCAACCAATTTTTAAAAAAAACATTTCAACAAAACCATATCACGTGACTCCTCAAAATAAGGAACCCCACGAGCTCGTTCGAATGAGGGGTCACATATTGCTTTGTTGAAATTTGAATTTTGTTTTTCTTCTGCACAAGCAATTTGGATATTACTCGACGGATGCAGCCGTTTCGTTAATTTAGGGTCTCTCCCTAGGTGGAACCGAGACACGCTGTTGTCTACTCGCTAAAGGTAAACAAAATGCAGGTGCTGTGACACGCTTATGGGTGTCAGATGCAAATCTGTTCAAATCAAGTTCATGGGTTAATATTTTGGCCCCACATGGGAGACCAAATTTTAACTTTGTGGAATATGAAGAATATTCTTTCAACTCTTTATCTCCAGAACCTCCAGTCAGAATCTTTTGATATATAATCACACCATTCAAAGAGGAGTCAGACTCAAGTTTGTCAAAATGAAGTCCCTGGCTTAAATATTTGTGCTCCTTATTAGATCCCAAAGTTTAATTTAGTGCAATCAGTATATGAAATAATCTTTGAAAATCTGCTTTGCCAGATCCAATGGTCAGAATCCCGATGGGAAGTGTATGTGTGTGTTTGCGGGCGGGGAGGGGGGGGGGGGAGTTTAAGTTTGTTCAAGTCAATTGTCTAGGTTGCTAATTGAGCTACCTATATTCCATTATTACACGCCTGCTCTGTGTAATTCTATCTAAAGGAACACTAAACCATGCGAAAAATGACATCATTGACGGACTATTTTTAAATAGGAACGGAATTCCACTGGAGTTTTCTACAAATCGTGCCACGCAATTACAATTTGAATCCCTAACAATAGCTGAAAATCGCCTCCCGAGTTCCAGTATGTTTTAAGTGCCGTACATAGAACACATTGGAACTCAGGAGATGAAATCGTATTATGGGTTCCCCTCGCAAATTTGGTTGGCGATAAAATGTGTTCTTCTTGTTGATAGTTGTCAAATGAATTACTGAGTGTCCAAAATAATTGGTTTTAAAGACGTGAAGGCGGGGAATGAAGAATAGTTACAAGACATTATTCCTCTGTAGTATTAATTAACCCATCTCCTAGCGTGTGTCGTGGAATGAAGAATAGATACACGACATTATTCCTCTGTAGTATTAACTACCCCATCCCCTAGCGTGTGTCGTGGAAGGAAGAGAAGTTACACGACATTATTCCTCTGTAGTATTAATTAACCCATCCTCTAGCGTGTGTCGTGGAATGAAAAATAGTTATACGACATTATTCCTCTGTAGTATTAACTAGCCCATCCTCTAGCGTGTGTCGTGGAATGAAAAATAGTTACACGACATTATTCCTCTGTAGTATTAATTAACCCATCCTCTAGCGTGTGTCGTGGAATGAAAAATAGTTACACGACATTATTCCTCTGTAGTATTAATTAACCCATCCTCTAGCGTGTGTCGTGGAATGAAAAATAGTTACACGACATTATTCCTCTGTAGTATTAACTAGCCCATCCTCAAGCGTGTGTCGTGGAAGGAAAAATAGTTACACGACATTATTCCTCTGTAGTATCAATTAGCCCATCCTCTAGCGTGTGTCGTGGAATGAAAAATAGTTACACGACATTATTCCTCTGTAGTATTAACTAGCCCATCCCCTAGCGTGTGTCGTGGAATGAAGAATAGTTACACGACATTATTCCTCTGTAGTATTAACTAGCCCATCCCCTAGCGTGTGTCGTGGAATGAAGAATAGTTACACGACATTATTCCTCTGTAGTATTAACTAGCCCATCCCCTAGCGTGTGTCGTGGAATGAAGAATAGTTACATGACATTATTCCTCTGTAATATTAACTAGCCCATCCCCTAGCGTGTGTCGTGGAATGAAGAATAGTTACACGACATTATTCCTCTGTAGTATTAATAAGCCCATCCTCTAGCGTGTGTCGTGGAATGAAGAATAGTTACACGACATTATTCCCCTGTAGTATTAACTAGCCCACCCCCTAGCGTGTGTCGTGGAATGAAGAATAGTTACACGACATTATTCCTCTGTAATATTAACTAGCCCATCCCCTAGCGTGTGTCGTGGAATGAATAATAGTTACACGACATTATTCCTCTGTAGTATTAATTAGCCCATCCTCTAGCGTGTGTCGTGGAATGAAGAATAGTTACACGACATTATTCCTCTGTAGTATTAATTAGTCCATCCCCTAGCGTGTGTCGTGGAATGAAGAATAGTTACACGACATTATTCCTCTGTAGTATTAACTAGCCCATCCCCTAGCGTGTGTCGTAGAACGAAGAATAGTTACAGGACATTATTCCTCTGTAGTATTAACTAGCCCATCCCCTAGCGTGTGTCGTGGAATGAAGAATAGGTACACGACATTATTCCTCTGTAGTATTACCTAGCCCATCCCCTAGCGTGTGTCGTGGAATGAAGAATAGTTACACGACATTATTCCTCTGTAGTATTAACTAGCCCATCCCCTAGCGTGTGTCGTGGAATGAAGAATAGTTACACGACATTATTCCTCTGTAGTATTAATTAACCCATCCCTAGCGTGTGTCGTGGAATGAAGAATATCTACACGACATTATTCCTCTGTAGTATTAATTAGCCATCCCCTAGCGTGTGTCGTGGAATGAAGAATAGTTACACGACATTATTCCTTTGTAGTATTAACTAACCCATCCCCTAGCGTGTGTCGTGGACTGAAGAATAGTTACACGACATTATTCCTCTGTAGTATTAATTAGCCCATCCCCTAGCGTGTGTCGTGGAATGAAGAATAGTTACACGACATTATTCCTCTGTAGTATTAATTAGCCCATCCCCTAGCGTGTGTCGTGGAATGAAGAATAGTTACACGACATTATTCCTCTGCAGTATTAACTAGCCCATCCCCTTGCGTGTGCCGTGGAATGAAGAATAGTTACACGACATTGTTCCTCTGTAGTGTTAATTAGCCCATCCCCTAGCGTGTGTCGTGGAATGAAGAATAGTTACACGACATTATTCCTCTGTGGTATTAATTAACCCATCCCCTAGCGTGTGTCTTGGAATTAAGAATAGTTACACGACATTATTCCTCTGTAGTATTAACTAGCCCATCCTCTAGCGTGTGTCGTGGAATGAAAAATAGTTACACGACATTATTCCTCTGTAGTATTAATTAACCCATCCTCTAGCGTGTGTCGTGGAATGAAGAATAGTTACACGACATTGTTCCTCTGTAGTATTAATTAGCCCATCCTCTAGCGTGTGTCGTGGAATGAAGAATAGTTACACGACATTATTCCTCTGTAGTATTAATTCGCCACAGATACTGATTGAATCCTTCATTAAACAACTTTGTCAGGCGAGTGTATCATGCCCCATGGAGCCTATTGTGCTATTTCGGTGTTATCTGGGTGAAACCTTCAAGGAAGACCAGAATTTCACGAAACATAGTGTGTAGCATCATTAGGTATTTCCACCGTTCAAGTTACAAATTTTGGTTTCTTCAACTTTTTCCCATTGAGGTTTGCACCATTTTGATTCGGAAAATGCAGGCTTGGTGAAGGGTCAAGAACAACAGTTTTTGTGGTCGGTATTTCTCCGACCGACCCTATTTTGTCTTTTTGTTACATTAGGGCGGAGTAACTCAAACTTAACGCTCATTTAAATATCTCACATGGAGTAGAATACATTACAATGTCCGCTTGTTACAAGTTGGCTTCATTAAACTCATATACTATATAACTTATTAAAACCATTAAACAGTTTAGATTTTCTACATCGTAAGAGTAATTATCAATGAAAAACCCATAAAAATAACATGGACACAGGAGGCTGAAGAGCAAACTGTGATTTTGTTACTCGTACGTGAACTGTGTGTGTAAGACACATATGATGCCCCCACAAAGTATACCACACAAAACCACGTATAAATACAAATACAGGTGAAATTCTAGAAAAAGAAATCACGAAGGTCAAAATCCTGACAATATGTACACCTCTGGTATATGTACAAATATCCTGTGAAATTAAAAAGTCCCAGCTTGAAAACTGTGTGAGCTGTTAGACGGATCAACAGTGTTGGACTGTCGGATGGGCAGTGTATGAACGGATGGTCGGCAGACTGACGGGCAGAGGCAAAACAATATGCCTCCCACCCCCGACTATTTACCGCGGAAGCATAAAAAGCCTATGCCTACCTACCGATTCTGTTTTTGCCCAGCATGAAATCCTAACCACACTTACTTTCTCTTGGTCCAGTTATGGTTAAGGGAGTGGGGTAAATCTCAGCTGTACAAATATCCAGAACATGGCAAGTGTTTGAATTCAGTGCGTTTTGCGAAAAACATTATGAATCGCTGATGAATATATACCTCCGCCATTCACGAGTTGACTAAAACGTGCTCATATCGTTGCGTTTAGTGTTTATTTCGCATGTTTGATTCCATGCACTTCCTGCAAACAAATTAATTTTAGTACCATCAACGAGCTAAATGAATGCATGAGACATAGAACCGTTTTACCATTTTGAAAATTTTAGCCAGCGTATTGATAATGATGTTATAGACGCTTCTGTTTCAAGTAAACGTCAGATAACGCGGGCTTGAATTCAACTAGAACTATACAACTCTCGGAATTCTTTTGCATAATAAAATGTTCTCTGGAGGAATAAATGGATGCAGATTAAATAGCTAGAACGCAATGCGCACCTCGATGTAGAATATTTGATCAAACGAGTTGTGATGCGAAGGGATATTAAGCCGAATCCGTAAATTTCTTGAGAAGACCATTATTTGTGCTATTATAACAGATGTGAATATTATAAGGGTCACCAAAGAATTTTATTCCACACTTCTTACTTTATTTTGCGTCGCTATCGGTGACTGAAGCTCAGTATACAACGCGCTTTGTGTGTGGAGAAAAATTAGACAATTTGTCATTTGAGTTCCAATGTGTTCTATGTGCCTACTGGCACATAGAACACATTGGAACTCAAGGGACGAATTGCAGAAAATCGATTGCAGAAAATGTATCCTGGAGAATGGTTGCGGGGTGAAATATTTTACACAATCGAATATGTTCATGCTTTGGAGTTTCTCCGTACGTATTATGATATTAATGCCTTAGCAGTTGGATACAATAATACTTAACCGTAGCTACGACAATACCTGCTGGAAACCCATTTAATCATTTGTGCGGATTGTTCGAAAAGAAATTTTCTTAATCAGTATTAACAGTTTATCGGCATGCCAATTTAATGACGACGACTCTCTCCCGGCGATCAAAAACTGTTCTAAAGATAATATAGGATTAGAGCTTACTGTCATGCTTTTATGAGCACAACCAATACATATTCCATAATAAAAGATTTAATGTGTCTATATTTACTAGCGTTTAACCCTTGAGGACATAGATGGAATTGTGGTGAGTTTCTTGTCTAATGTGTGCATGCAGAACACATGTTCCAACATATAGAAGTGATTGCTGATAAATCTTGCCAATGATTTCCAGGGAAGCCTGCCTGTATTGGCAGCCAAGACTTCATAAGACAACACTGCGTGTGTAGTGTTACTTTATAAAGGAGGGGCGGGACAGGTTCGGGGAGGGGAGGGGGGGTTTAATAGTAGAATTCGCCGGGCCTTTAAGGGCACTTAAATAATGTATTGAAAAATTCAAATGAGCATTGGCTTGCTGTTGGTATATCTATCTTATCACAACCTGTAACGAAGTTTTTATGCTTTGTATCTTTCATTGGTTTCACTACGCTGTACATTCGTACTTTGAAAGCAGATCAACACTTCCTCTGAAGTACATGAATGTAACCATAGTAATTTCTTTCCGAGTCATCCGCAGTTACCCAACATTCCCTTTCCTCCAATGTCTGTTATCCACTTATAGCTCACAAGGGTTGTATTAATGCAATATTATTTTCACATTTTCGTGGACATATTTAAAAAAGACAAATCAATGGTGAGATAAAAATAATCTATAGATGCAAACATTACTCACCGTTTTTATGTAACCTTTGCTTCAGGTATGTTGGGGAGCTGACAGTTGCTCGCTGTTGCTCGGTGGTTCTCTCCGGGTACTCCGGCTTCCTCCACCCGTAAAACTGTCGAGGTCATGATTAGCCATTGTGCAGAAAAATGTGACCTTAAACACCAATAAATTCCGAGCTTAAAATGTTTGCTAGAATCATAATCGATTATGGAACATCATTCTCGCAGGGAAAACAATGATTATCAACATGATATAGATTCAGCAGTAAGCTGACGGTTTTTACAAGGGCTGTTTCAACAGCTGAAGCAAATTTGCTTCAGCTGTTGAAACAGCCCTTGTAAAAACCGTCAGCTTACTGCTGAATCATTGTTTTCCCTGAGAGAATGATTTTCCATAATCGAATTTGATTCTAGCGAACATTTTAAGCTCTGAATTTAAATGATGAATTTTGTTTGTGAATAGGTCTGGCTTATTTTGATGATCACTGTTTTATGTAACCTATATGTCAACTGTTAAACGGCCCAAGTAAAACTGTCGGCTTACTACTGAATCTACATCCTGTTTTTCATTTGTAGTAAACTTGGTATATAATTATAAATTTGGAAATATATATATTATTTTTTATATACCTATCAATGATACGCCATGTTTTGCATTCATCGAATTCTGGTCACAGGATCACATAGAGTGGTTTTCCAATTCCACATC
Source organism: Pictodentalium vernedei (assembly GCA_031216915.1). NCBI lineage: Eukaryota > Metazoa > Mollusca > Scaphopoda > Dentaliida > Dentaliidae > Pictodentalium > Pictodentalium vernedei. The sequence goes on along the minus strand of CM062292.1, from coordinate 24,460,330 downwards.
AGATGGTTGGTCTCAGAACGAGAACGGCACTGGAGAACGTCAATCGAATCCGTCCAGGGTACAAATCATTTCTAGGTGCACTTCATTTGAGTAAATAAATACTATCGAATAATATGAGTTTCTAATATTGTTCTTAACCAATTTGATATTGATTTCTCGTGTGAAAGGTGAATTTCCATAGCGGCATATAATAAACAGATCATTATGACAGTATAGTGATCTGGTTTGTCGCATTCCGACTCGTTGACGAGATCAGATGGCCAGAATACGACAAACCAGATCACTTTACTGTTACCATATTTTCAATTTATATGACATGAAGAATTCGCGAGAATGAAACAAACTTGATTCTCATTATTTTCCTTGCAAGAATCATTGTCCATAATCGATTATGATTCTAGCCAGTATTTTAAGGTCTGAATTTAAATGAAGATTTTTTTCCGAATAGGTCTGGCTAATTTTGATCGTTTCGTAAGATAAAGGTTTAAGAAAATGACGCAGAAAACACTCTTAAAGTGTGAATGGTGTGTACAGCGGTTATATTGCGCAAATGGAATTAAAAAGTCATGTGTTCACAAGCAACGAATTCACTTCCATTGTATGAAATCACGCTGTACACATGTTGAATACAACTAGTACATATATAGACATAACGCTATGTGTGTTTGAATAGGTGGGTGTTTTACATAACGAGTTGCAATGGCGTAGTCATATTTCGCGAGAGCCGTAGGCTCGAGCGAAATATGATTACGCCATTCCAACGAGTTATGTAACACACCCACCGATTAAAACACACATCACGTTCTGTGTTTATTACACAACCCATGCAGTAAAATTCATTTAAATAAACACATTTTAATTCCGATGCTTAAACCCAAAGGTCTGTTTGTTTCGACTGAACCTGTAATGATCAAATGGATCACTAAAAAATCAAAACAACCTTTTCGGAACCAGTGTTTGTTGAAATTCGTATAGCTGTTACTCCTCGGCAAGTGCCAATTCACGCCTAACCATTTGGTGGCTATTACTGTTAGTAAAAATAAAAAAGTACAAATTTGTGCAGATTTGCAGAAAGCTGGGAGAAACATTTTTAAAAGAAGTTCGAAGCATGTCAAGATGTACGAAGATTTACCGAAATAAGGTTGACCAATTTAGATATAGCGATCCGCAAAACTTGACGGCCACGAGTCTGAGTTAATGTTCTGGTTGGAAATGATTCTTTGGGTTTTTTTTTTAAATATTATCTCACTTTTGGTTTACTATTTTTTTGTGAACCGTCTTTATTTTGCTTTGGACGTTTTCATTTTCACGCTATGCGACAGACTGTCGATAATTGTATAGCGAAATTTGGAAACTTTTCGAAGCGAAACTAATGACTCGATGAGGAAGGAACTAGTATGAACGGTGTTGGGAAAAAAGTTCCGGCTTGCACATCACTTGTTGAATACAAAATCACGTATGTCATAGCGGCTATTCCGTTAAATTCAAGGGTTTAAAGTTGAATGCATATGTAATATAAATTTTAAAAGACCACATGTATGCGAAGATTCAACAAGCAGGGGAACCTATCAGTTCCAAGTCGTGTGATGAAACATCTTTCCAAACACATGAACTTCTATTGAGTTTGCAGGCTTAACGTCTAAGCTCATTATTGGGGTCAGTGGAGATGAGTTTTGGAGCCCCGTGACATCACTATCAAGACACACCGCCGAATGTAATGTGCGTTAACTGGAAACTACATTTCCTTTTGACGCCTTTCCTCAACATGGTATCCACCAATATGTCGTCGATGATCAAAACGTTTACTCGTAATTTTAAATTTCTCCCAATTCGAACTGTCGACTAATTTTTCCAGACTGGCCGACATGAATTTTATAACTGTCGATGAAACGTATCTCCCTATGGATGGGAATCGTTTTCTCACTCGATCCATCGACGACTATCGTTTTATCAACAACCTTCCATTTAGTGAAGGTAATGTATTTTTCGTCGCTTTGCACGATGCAACCCCCCTCGCTGACACCCATGTTTTTTCACGAACAGGTGACTGTTGTATCCCGAGTGATTGTGAAATATCACTGCATAGAATTGAGCATCTCGAAACCTTAAATTACTTTTGTTGTGAGCAGCGCCACGAAACAGACCCGTATAGTGATCGTGATCTTTAACTTTTCTATTATTTTCAGAATTATTATCGAATGGTTGTCTACAGATGTGACATTTAATGGTTCCATTGTATTCTTCCCGTTGCTCTGGCGTGATGATTATGACTTTGGATTTTTTAAAGTTGTTGTATAATTCTTAAATTTTCGATCTAACTCTTCCGCGAATTTTTTAGCCACGTTGTCACATTCCGAACGTTTAGTGTAGACGAATGGACCTGACGATTCTCGATCGTCGAAAGAACATTTCACGTAATAACAATAGGCCGAAGGTACATGCTTCTGATATTTTTCGGCGTAAGTCCTATGCTCGTTGGGCTGACAAGAATTCATTTTTGTGGTGAAACATTCGAAACCGGCATAGACGACGAATGGCGGTTCTAATCGTCGATTGCGGTTGTAAAAGTCCACATAAGTGATAGGTTTAGGCATTTAGACGGCAACGCTTGGCTTTTCGTTGCAATATTCCTGATGACGCATCAACGACTCTTGATGACGGAACGAATTCATGCAGTTGAGACAGAAAAATATCTCGCCATTATGTTTAGTAGTCTGCTTCGACAACAATTTACTCATATTTTTAATCCAGCACTTATGTTGGTTGTCACTTTCGGAAATTAATAACAAATTAACAATCTTTTCTCTCTCTTTGTGCGAAATCAGTCTGAGAGGAAAGACTATTCGTTTTTCATTGTCACATCCTAAGACGTTCACGGCCACAGTAGGATATAGCTTTTCGAAATACTCGATGTCTTCCAGCCGAGTCGCGGAAGGCACTCCCATCCAATCAAGATTTTTACAAGTCTCCACATACTTGGAAACTCTATCAACATTCTTTTCTACGGTATATAAGGCCGATGTGATCGCCCATTTGAAACATTCGCTATCATCTTTATTTTTCACGTTAATCACAGCATGTTTATTAGATACGAAATAAGGCAATTTTATATAGGAAGACGTTCTCAAAGGATCGTGTCTGTCCACGTAAATCTCGAGATTCAGTACCTTCCCAAACGTCCAACCACTTCCCTTGAGATGATAATGGGCCATAGATTTCAACATCTTGACTTTCATCAGTTCGTAAACATCGGGTAGTTCGTCGTCTCTAAACACAGTCTCGTTCTTAGATTGGAAATAGGCATCTTCCACAACACTCTCACCCGTGTTCGCGTCGACCATCAGACAATACAAAATCATTTTTATTTTTAGATCCCTTTCTAGATTTTTTCGAAATACATCCAACACTCCACCCTTCGCCCGTTCCATGAATGATTCAGGATCGAGATTTGTGAGACTGGGAATAGCGTCGAAAGTTTTAAAATATCCTTTAATGGCGACATCTCGTTCTATTGGAATCAACGATTTCTCTAACGCTTTGAATACGATTCCCTCTATCACATCACGTCCCTTTTTTTCCTTCAGCACTCTCACGACTGCATCCATCGCTTTTTGTAACGAATCATCATCTCAAACTGCATCACTTTTCATTTTTTTATTGTTCTCTTTCGAAACCTGCCGGTCCACCTTTCATTTAACAGTCTTCCTCTTAGTTTCTATAGTCATTTGTGGACATTGTTTCGTAACTGCTGCCTTCTCATTTTTTGCACGATTCGAGTTTTTGTCGCTGTCGTAGATCTTTCGCCCATTCCCTTTCCATCAAGTAAATGACTGATGCATTCATCTTTTTTTCATTTATTTAACACCTTTCAAATTCAATAACTGAGGTACTTTGGCTTGTAATTTCACCAGTGTTTGATCACAGGTTTCCTCACGCATGACTCCAATCAATTGTCCTTTGGTTTTGTAACGGTTGTAATTTTTAATTCCTAGATTTCTACAGTACTTTTTCAACTCGGTTACGGTAGACGAATAAAACTTTTCCACGTTAGACGTTTTTGTTTTTGTAATTTTTTATGTCGAAACTTCTTATTTAATATAATATTTTAGTTTTTTTTTTTTTTAATTTTTGTGATTTTTTAAACTTCTTATATATATATATATATTTAAATGAAAATCAATTTTTTTTAACACAAAAAAATAAATTAAGACGATTAGGTACATCGCATCAGAGCTAATCGTTTGTACCTCCACCTAAAAAAAAAAAAAAAAACAAAAAAAAAAAAACATTTGACGACTGAGTTCCATCAGTAAAAAGCAAAAAAAAAAAAAATAATTGTATACTGTAGAAAACCAGTACTATCTAGCTTTCCCAATTCATTCCAATCAGAGGCGAATAGAGTCACATGCATCGAGAAACACACTCGCCCTAGATTTGTATATATTAAAATAAGATCTATCAGCTTCGCCTTTTTCACTTCATTCAGTAATGAATGCAGGCGTTTTGAACGCCAGTTCTATTTTTCAAATAAAAACATTGCAATAAGAATATTCGGATGTTCACACAGCGATAAATGCGTGGTTATATATTGCAGTGCACACTTTCAAAGCAGTTATCATTTTTGATTCACACCTCTAGAATCACGCTCGATTGAAATATTAATTGAGTGTGAAAACATACACAACATTCCTCAACTCAAAGAGAGGCTTCATAATTTCGCGTCTGTGAGAAGCATATTCGCTTTAAAAAAATTATCTCCCCATTGATAAAAACATTGGAAAATCAAATTTACTCTCTCAAACGTTCGTTTTTCTCCTGGGATTAAATTCAATCTGTGAATTAGTTCTTTGGAAATGTTCGGTTATATATTACTCCCGTAGAACAGCGATACATCATCTGGGTCGAAATGTTCTATCTTCTCCGAGAGGATTGCCAATAGATCACCTTGACATTCGTACATTAAATCCAGGGCGACTTCATTTAATTTCAATGGTACAGTTAAAACTAGAAGTCCTGTCATGAAATGCGCACAAATAGCACGTTGGTATGCGCGTTAATATGCGCGTTATGGCCCAAGTAAAGCTATCAAATTCTGTACATATGGCCTGTGCACAAGCAATGTTTCAGCCAATGGACCTCCGGGTAACCCGGAGGTCCATTGGCAGAAACATTGCATGTGTTTGCTTTGGGTAACCAGGGGAACGTGCCGTGGTTTGGATGCCATTCGATATGGCAATTGTGCGCAATTCCAACGCACAATTAAGCCTAGATAAGCGCACTATTCGTGACAGGACTTCTAGTTTTAACTGTAAGACACATTTCTCGTATTCCTCTGTCAAACCACTAGTCTCCACATCCTTCAATTCGACGGCATTGTGGAGTTGCAATCTATAAATTTTAGCGTCGAACTTTGAATATCTCTCGACTCTTTTCAATTTTAATGCGGATTGGTTAGGCATTGTGGAGGATTTCGTGACTGATTTTTTTTTTTCGTCCTTTTGTTGAATATTTTTTATAAAAAATATTAAATTTTGTGTTTTTTTTAAGTGATCATAATTATAAATTGTAAAAATATTTGTTTTCGTTTTTTTTTTTGTTTTTTCTTCTTATATATATATGTAAAAAATAAAATAACTTTTTACAGTCTTTTTTTAATGACAAAAACAAGCACGTAATGGTATCGCCTACAATTCTTATTTTTGAACGGTCAATTTTTTTTTATCACTCGTCTTACAACTCGTCATAATAATAATATATTACATACATTTTTTTTCAATCACGATCTTCCTCCCCCAATCCTCCAGATCGCCGTCGTCGTCGAGCTAATCTAATAATTTTTAGACTCGCACACTCGATCTCAAACGGTCGAGTTTCACCAGCTCAATTTCGAATACTTTGTTTGAATCAGATTGTCTTTTCCCGTGGCAATCGACGTTCGATCGCATATTTTTTCCAACTCAAACCGCAAAAAGGACACACTAATCGTGTCTCCTCGAAATTTGGTCAATGGGAAATCTCGATGGAAATCTCAATGCTAAACGTGTCTCCAATCAAAACCCACTTCCAGAAAATTCGCGAAAATTTACCTCGATTGCGAAATCGATGTTACATTGTGAAAAAGTGAATTTTTCACAGAGGTTCGTGTCAAATTTTTTTTAAAAAAAGTGAATTTGTCAAACCGGTTAATTATTTAGACGATTTCGAGAAATTCCATCGAAAGTGAGCCAGAATGCTGGAATTTAAACATTTTCCGGGAAAAAAAACACGGTTGTTCGGTGAAAAATTGAGTTATTTTTGGAAAAATCAACTTTTTTACCAGAAAAATTTGTGTTTTTCGAAAAATAACTCAACTTTTCTGGCTCACCTACATTTTTGGCTCACACGATTGTGATTGGGCCAGGACTTTCCATTACACCCTACTAACGACTGGCAGGCTAGTAAGGGCTAGGCCTCCCGCAAAAAAATATTAACTGAGGCATCTGCAGCGTGAGTAGCCCTTTACTAGAGATTATGTTTTGACGGGGGTCAGGGAAACACTTTACCCCCCCCCACCCCCGCCTTAAACACTTGTTGAAAGAGAACTGCGAGAAAAAATTAATCTCAGGTGCTATTTTCACTCGTTTTTTTTCATTCAGTCTTGATTTTGCAAGATTAGTTTACTGAAATCGCGATCCACTCGAGTGACTGTGTCGCGATCTGATACCGAGCGAGTTGAAAAAAGAGGCGACATTTGTGATCACACTGCTGGACTTACATTCTAGTTACGTAAATACGGAATGGATTTTCATAAGTGGGATAATGTCATTCATCTACATGTACAAGCTGAAGTTCAGATTTTTGGAATCCATGGCTCCTCGAAGTGTTTCTGTTCTTGGCCCTGAAGTGACAAACAGGCACCACACTTCTGAGTAATTACTGTATTCTTATGAGTAAACAGTCTTTGCCAATACACAGCGAATATTAGCAATACTTTTGAGTTCTTCGCAATGACTTTTGGAATATTCACAATAACTTTACAAATATTCTCAATACTTTTGTCAAATATTTTTTAACGTTATCGCGAATATTAGCAATACTTTTGAGTTATTCGCAATAACTATGGGAATATACACAATAACTTTATAAATATTCTTAATACTTTTTTAAAAATTTTTTAACGTTATTGCGAATAGTAGCAATACTTGTGAGTTATTCGCAATAACTTCGGGAATATTCACAATATCTTTGCGATTATTAGCAGTACAATTAAAACTAGAAGTCCTGTCATGAAATGTGCACAAATAGCACAAATAGCACGTTGATATGCGCGTTAATGTGCGCATTATGGCCCAATTAAAGCTATCATATTCTGTACATATGGCCTGTGCACAGGCAATGTTTCAGCCAATGGACCTCCGGGTAACCCGGAGGTCCATTGGCAGAAACATTGCATGTGTTTGCTATGAGTGACCAGGAGAACCTGCCATGCTCTGATGGATGGTGGGCGATATAATGAGTGACTTGTGCAACTGCCGGATTCCATGTACGATTGTGAACTATTGCTGCGTTGTATGATTCTCCATGTACTGCCACACAATGTGTATTATAGGAAAGGGCGCTACTAGTGCTAATATTTTAGTCTGCAGGATTTCAAATAGTCCGAAACAAATTGGACCTTTCATTTGCATTGATGGATTTTGCGTTTGTTGTGTAATATATATTTGCGAGGTACAATACTGTTAGAGAAATAGATAAATCGGAATATGAAATACAATGCAGTTATTAGTTTTCTAAACTGGGTTCAACATATTACACGAGTACAACAGAAACAAAATCATATTTTCCCTTCTTCTCGAATGTCCCATTTCCTTACGCCAAAGCTGCACGAGTACATCAGCTTACATGTTCGACTTCACGGATTTTTTTTCTAATAAGGGAACTGTGAATATTTCAGTCTCCGGTAACAATGTGTTGACAGATAGGCATATATATTAGTGCCACAGTCAAACTCAATATTGTGACCCCACTGGAGGTATAACAAGCCGAAACTCCGCGTGAAGTTCATTTTTTTTACTCGTGCTATCTGAAAAACGATGTTAGAGGTTTTGGGTTCGAGCAAAAATATGAAAAAGAAATTAATTTTTAGGGAAAATTCGCGATATTTAGATGAATTTTGTGGTAACGGTCGTGTGAACAAACAGAAAGGTTAATTTTCACCAGTGCGTTTTTCGTTTCTGTAACATGGTCATGCGAATTATAGATGAAATAAAACACTAGAAAAAAACGCATTTCGTCTTCTTTTGGACATTATTTCTAATTGTTTTTAAAAACTTCGATGTTTTTAAACTGAATTAAAATAATTTGATCTCAAAATTGTAAAATTCTGCTTGAAACAATTCACAACTTTATCGATCAAAATTTTCTACAGGAAAAGAAGAATACATAGAGGATATCTAGTGTTTTTGAGTGGATACCGAAAATTATCTCATGAGTGACCGCGACAAATGTTTCGAAAATAACCATTTATCTCGGTCACAAGTGAGATAATTTTCGGTATCCACTCAAAAACACTAGATTTTCTTTTTATTATACGCTTTTTATAGGAATCTGATAATTCCGCTCGTTTCAACCTTGAATTGATGCATGAAAGTAAACAGCGCATTGAATCATTGAAACGCGGAAGTGATTTGATCGATACTCGGAACAGACAGCGTTTGGAATCTGATTCAGCTGGCGGGTTTTTTGTCCAAACATTACCTGAAAGTCCGTAATGTATACGTTTTTCGATTGGTACGCCCTTTGAAAGGACGTACCAAACCAAGAATTTATATTACGGACTATCAGGCCATGTTCGGACTAGCGGGTTCCATGCATCAATTCAAGGTGAATACGTGTTGAATTATTGCTGGAAATGATCGGTATCCACTCCAAAACACTAGATTTACTTTTCATTATACGTTTTAGAACAAAGTGATCATTTTCAGTGATACTTTGACTCGTGTTCACCTTGAAGTGATGCTTTGAAAGCCACCATTTTGATTGATACTGTAAAAGTGAAAATTTCTATATCTTCACAGTGGGGATACGATTTCTATCTTTCCGCAATTTCTTCGATAATCTATCATTTAGCATATAATACAACGTTATATCACACACTACATGATTACCCCGCACGTAATAATAATAATAACTCTTTGGCCAGCCGCTGATTTGTCGCGGTCCTCATAAGAGAAGGCCATCATTCCCCCTGCACCCCACCCCCTCTTCCCCTCCTCTCCTCCCAGCATTCAGATATAAACTGCTTAATAGTGTCCCTCACTTCCTCTTTTTCAATTTCTTCAATAAGCATTCCTACCCTCTCCCTCGTGTCCCCCTTCAGCCATCTATCCTTTGTTTCTTCACCCCACTTCTGCATTATTCTTCCAGTAAATTTTATTCTATGAGGTATATACTGTGGGCATTCCAAGAGAAAATGTTCCAGGGTCTCCACTACTCCAGAGTGGCACATTTGGCATCCCTTTTCCCCATCTCTCCCAATTTTTCCCCGAAGCTCCAGTGATCTTGATCTCAGTTTGAACAGCAGTGACCCTCCAAAGGTGCCATCTAGGTACTTCTCAAAAGCTGGCTTTTCTTTATATTGTAACCCCTGCAGTGATCTTTTCACGCTAACCCCTGCTCGCCAGTTTCGATTGCAATCTTCCATGACTCTCTCTTTGACAAACCTTTTGCCTTCTTTCATTCCTACTTCTATGTTAGTGACCTCTATAGAGTAATTGTCCATTAGTTCCCTCACATGTTTTGACCACCCCGTTTCTATATTAGAATTCCAAATGGTATCGAGCATCAATTTGCACCACCGGTTGTCAGGCAGGTTTCTCAAGTAGTTAAAGTAACACAGTTTTCCCAAATCTACCCTGTCCTTGATTTTCATCCACCCAAGCTCCCCCCTTACTGCTTCCAAAGCTGCAGCATTACTCGACCCTGTTATCCATCTGCCGGCATCATTTTGAGTATTTTCCAACTTCTTAGTAACGGTTTGGATTAATGGAATCACGTCCGTGCCATACGTTATACTTGGTAAACCCACCCTCTCCCACAGCGTTTTCCCCACAAAGACCTTGTTGAAACTATTTTTCCCTAAAAGTTTTAGTTGGTTCAGAATTCTTTTCCCCTTCAGAATCAGTTTGGCTGAGTAATTTCTGTACACCCCTCTTCCCGTTATATTTATGCTTACCCCTAGATACTCATACTCTCCCGTTTCTCCTACAGTGATTTGTTTGCTTTCCCCTTCGGGGATTGAGAACTCCCCCACTCTCCATCTCTTCGTCATATCTACCTTGCGTCCAACGGGTATTACCTTGCTTTTATTTTCATTTAGTTCGAGCCGCCAAGTGTTCCCATATCTACCAACAATTTCCAGCAGTTTCTCTAGCCCCTGTTCAGTTCTAAACATTAACACCATGTCGTCCGCAAAGAATAAGCCTGGTATCTTTATGTCTCCAACATTTACCCCCTCCGCACTCTGAATTAGTTCGTCCCCTAAATCTTTAACATACAATGCAAACAAAATCGGTGAAAAGATACACCCCTGCTTGAGGCCTATATCCATAGGGACTCGTTTTGTAGTGATACTCCCTAGACTGAGTTGGCTTTGCACATCTGTATACAGTGCTTTCATGATTCCCACAAAGTCACCCCCCAGTCCGATGCCCTCGAGCTTTCGCCACATACCTTCCCTCCACACTCGGTCGTACGCTTTTTTCACATCTAGAAATGCCAGAAACATCTTTTTCTTTTCAGCCTTTGTTGATTCTATCAGTTGGGTGAGTGTAAATAGGTGATCAGTGACTCTTCGTCCTTTCCTGAAACCATTTTGAATTTCTCCTAAAAAACTTTTCTCTTCTATAACTTCCTCTAGTCTACCGTATATGACCTTACAGAATACTTTTCCGATGTTACTACTAACTGATATCCCCCTATAGTTATCTAGAATTTCCTTATCCCCCTTTTTGTGTATGAACGACACCTTACTTTCCCTCCACTCTCTGGGGACCTCTTGCTTTCGCAGAGCCAGGTTGAAAAGGTTTGTCAGGACTTCAATAAGTGCCTCCCCTCCATTTTTGAGGAATTCGTTCGGAATTTCATCAGTCCCTCCCGCTTTACCATTTTTTAATTTCGAGACCACGTTCCGCACTTCTTCTGCCGTTATTTCGCTACATACACGATTGGATAGGTTCTCCTCCACCAGTGTATTTCTTTTTGGTGGGGACCCACTGCCCCATCGCCTATCGTTTATCTTTTCCCAGTGCTTGACTAACTCTGAAGCGATACGGCCTTTACCTTCTGTACTTTCCCCATCCACTTTGATACTCTGCACACTACTTTTCCCCCGTTTATTTACCCAGTTCCAAAATACGTTTGAGCTCGAACCCCCCGTTTTCTTTATTGTTCTGGCAAGACTGCAATTGCGCTCCTTCCTATTATTATCCTTTATCTCATTCACCTTTTTCCGTGCCAGTTCATATTCTCCTTTCATTAGTCTCGTGTCATTGTTATCCACCCCTTTAAGCTTCCTACTTCTTCTGTAAGTAGCGCATTTTACCTTCCTTTCTTTTATAGCCTTTTTCAGTCCCTCGTTAACCCTGTATCCAAGCTCTCTCGTTGGGACCCTCACCCTTCCTATACACTCCTTCCCTGCCTCTGTTAGGCTATTTACTATGCCATCTGAAATACTCTGGACATTTGCATCCCTAGGTATACATTCAAGATTTGGTTTTAGTTTTTCCCGAAACTGCTTCCAGTCGTTACCGGGATACTATGGATCGCGAAATTGGAATTAGTAGTTTTTTTCAGGGGGTCACACGATCAACATTAGGGAGATCGCATAGATAGATCTCAATTGACATCATATCTCGGTGCATTGGGGTTGCCACGTATGTGTCATCATAGCCCGCTCCAGTGGCCATGTTATTAGGCTACTGCCGTGTGATAGGCGGTGTATGCGCGGGCATTGTGGGTTATGTACTGCGGTTATGTTCGAATCAAGGGGAGTATTTCTAATCACCGAGCACGACCCGACAACTGCTTATTTGGCTTGGATTATCCCTGAATTCCCTTTCTTTATTCACATCTCAGGTTTACAAGAGTAACAAGTGGTACAATATTGTCTTAAATATTGGGAGATGTCCTAGATTCGTTGTGGGTATGCCGATTTACCACAAACAGCGCGACAACAATTTAAAATTACTCAAATGCCATTGACAACTATTTTATTTTGCTTGGATTCTTCCAGAATTATCGAATTTTTGCCCACTGCCTTACTACCACAGTAGTCTATCTTGTTGTTTTTGCTGTCTCAGATTCTGACCTTTTTTCCAATTCACATTTTGGCCAAAAAATGTGAAGCGGAAAATCTAAAAAATCGAAACATTCGACTTGCACGCCCTCCTCGAAAAGTACACAAAATGTACAGAACGACACACGTGTTTCAATGGGTTAATCGATATGGTACGAGTGCCAGCGCGGAAGGGAAGAACGAGAGGCTGCAGGTCTGGAGTTTTATCATTCCACGATGGCACAAGTGCCATGCCGATTAACTCATTCACACACGCATCTCGCTCTGTGTTTATTACACGACTTCACGTCTATAAAAAAACTAATTATTTGGAGGACACTCAGCAATTCACTTGATAACTATCAACGAAAAAACCCCAGATATTACCGCCAACCAAATTTGCGAGGGGAACCCATGTTCCTATTTCATCCCCTGAGTTCCAGTGTGTTCTATGTGCCTACTGGCACATTGATCACATTGGAACTCAGGGGACGATTTGTTGCTGTCATTAGCGATTCAAACTGTAATTGGTGTGGACGATTTGTAGAAAATTCCGATGAAATTTCGCTTCTTTATAAAAAATAAGGTCCTTTGGCTGAAACTTTGCTTGTGCACAGGCAATATGTACAGCATTTGATAGCCTTACCATGGTCATAACACGTATATTAACGCGCAGATCGACGTGCTATTTTTGCGCATTTCATGACATGACTTCTAGTTTTAAAAGTACGTCCATACCAGAAGGATTTGTATATGTTTTATTACTCTCACTGAAGCAACCGGAAAGGTTACTGTTATTCCAATCATACACAAAAAGAACTTCCAGTGTATAGAGTTCTTCAAATTTTAATATTTCAGAGTTTTTGAATAGCGGGTCCGTGGGTTCGTTATGTTTTTTATTTGCTATAATACGTACCGGCCTTTTTCTGAACATTGAAAATCCTTTTCAAAGCTGGCGTATGGCCCCAAACTGGATTCCATACAGAAAGTGAATATGGATCAGAGAATAAAAGGCAGTTTCCATGGTATTCGTTGGAAGTATTCTTTTAGATCCATTCACTGCATACATGGCTCTTGCTATTTTCGATCAGACTATTGAAACAAGATGCTTGAAGCTCAAATATTCATCCATATGGGTGCCCAGAAATTTTGTAGATTTGTCAGCCTGGTTGTCACCAACCAGAAGTATGCTTGTGATATTTGAAGTAATGCACCTTACTACCCGCAGCTTTTGTCGAGCCTTGTGTGGGAAGAAAGATACATTTAGTTTCACTGGCATTCAGCGCAAGTTTCTTTCCTTTGTACCCGTTACTTATTTTGGGCGCTTCGCCATTGATGGTTCAGAAAAACATGAAATGAACTTTGTACATCCAGACAGATAGTCTTCGAACCAAGAATTAGCTACACCTCTTGTTCCATATGAATGAAGTTTCCACAACTGAACTGAATAGTCCATCGTGTCGAATACTTTATATAAATCCAGAAAAATAACAGAACAATCCTTGGTAGGTTTGTCGGTCATCTCTGTAGAGTTAATAATTAGCGGGATATAAGATGAATGGTAGAGTGTCTCTTTTACGCTCGACGACCTCGAATAATTCCATGTTGACTGAACGTCACATCGCAGCAAGGAGTAACTGGCGTGGATCACGGCAGCGCCGAGACAATCGTCGGTGGAGCAATGTCATGTTTTCCGATGAATCGAGGTTCACTCTCTACTTCCACGACAGGCGGAACAGAGCGTGGCCGTGGCGGAACGAACGATACCATGACGTAACCGTTAGGCAGCACACTCGTTTTGGTGGTGGACCGATTATGGTGTGGGGACGCATAACCATGACAAGCAGAACAGCATTACATATCATCCAAGGGCGTGTCACAGGGCAGTACTACCGTGACTACATGTTAGCAACTCATGTGGTACCATTTGCGCGACGTCACGGCCATCGATTGATTTTCCAAGATGACAATGCAAGTGCACACAAGGCCCGTCTTGTTACAGAGTTCCTACAGGAGCAGACCATCACTACATTGCCTTGGCCAGCACTAAGTCCAGACCTTTCACCAATCGAGCACGTCTGGGATATGCTTGGCAGGCGCGTACGACAACTCCAGCAGCCCTCTACCAATGTCCAGCAACTCGCTGATGCACTGCGGGAAGAATGGAATAACATATTGGACGTTTGGTGGTGAGGAGTATGCCACGTCGCACCCGGGTTTGTCTCGCGAACCGAGGAGGATTTACAGGGTATTGAGGTCTTGGACTGAATATGGTAAATTCTCTGACTGGTGGCCCATGTCTTCTACAGCTCAGTGCCTGGAATGGGTGCTTGTCAGACACCCAACTATCGCTGAAATCATTCACCAAATGCCACAGTGCAATGCTTCAACTGTCTTTTTGGTGAAAATATAAATATATATATATATATATATATATATATATATACATATATATATATTTCTTCACATATCTCACTTTTATCAAATATCCCCTACTTTTTTAACAGTATATTAACAATTTATGCTGTTATAGTGAATTTTCATCAAATGTTTGAAGTCGCCTTCAAAACGTAAACACTCAGCCATTGTCTTGCATTCTTGTATCTTTTATTTGAGAGTTTTCATTTGTAACTGATGTGAAAACATGTGAAAACACATTTGATTAGAAATGAAAGCACAGAGTGCTTTCCACAGCACCGAATCAGTAGGGGACACAGGAGGACAATTGATAGAACCTGGCTATACTCTCCAAAACAAGTTAAGCACCCCCCCCCCCCCACACACACACACACCTTATAATACCTGCGGGTGTACGAATAGTTCATTTTGTGACATTCTGCATTCCTCTATCGGATCGGACACCCATCCTTAAAACAGGTGAACATTTGCTGGCTATTGATCACTTCATTGCCGTGTCCTTATAGAGAAATGAGACAACATCACACTGAGGGAAATTCGGAAGGTCATGGACTGCATGCCACGCCGATTAACCCTTTACCCAACATAACGGCCAAAACCGGCCAGCGCTATTCTCGAAAATCGCCAATTAACTTTCATTATTTTTTCATTTTTTGTCTCAAAAACATAGGTTAGGACCCCTCGTTGGAAAGAGCTCGTCGAGCTCGTTCCAGCGAGGGAGTCATAGCCTATGTTTTTAAGACACAAAATTAAAAAAAAAATAAGTTATTCAAGATTTTTTTTGCAAGTGTCGTCTGCTTTCCATGTTAGGTAAAGGGTTAAGGTGTGTTAGATACGCTCGAGGCTGTTCCATCAGGTACTGAACAACGTGTCGTTTTTTAAGATCTAGACTAGAGAAACACGTTCGAAATGTTTAACAATGACAGCTTTATAATATTGGCAAACCCTTGAACAAACTACGGGTAGCTGGAGAAATGACGTCGATATGGGCAATTTATTATTTATGTGCATTATGAATACTTGTAAAAGGATCAAAGACAAATTGAGGTCTAATGGCACTCTTTTCAAACCGCAGAAGGGCTCCCATTTAGGCTGGAAATAATGTTCAGAATTGTAAAGTATGTTTTATCGACTCATGGTACGCCAACTAATGCATCCCATTGATTCCTGTAAAGTAAAAAATAACTGTACGTGGAAAATCATTAAAAATATAAACACCACGACGAATTGCAAAACAAAGAAAACCCGCATCTTTCAATAAAAAGTGTTTTATCTATGAAGATGTTGTGAATACCTTTCCTCACAGATGCTGTATATAAACACAACACACTACAATATATATATACACAAAACCTGTCTGTGTGTTCGTCTGGACAATTTCCCACAAAATAGTCGGCCTTACTGCGCACACGATTTCTTGAGAAAAAAGACAACTCTTGGTGCTGGATGTCACATACTTCGAAAGAAAACGAATTAATAAGGCCAAAGGATTAAGAGCTCCATACAGAAGCTGGACAGTTCGAATCCACATTTCTGAAAGATTTCAAAATGATATTGTAACAGAAGGAGCTTTTGTTTTTACTATAAGCGATGACAGGTCTAAGATTTAAAGGTTCTTTTAATTTAGAGTTGTTTAAATTAAATTCATCTTTTTTGCTATTTCGATATTCATTCTGTTGTATGTTCAAGTGAAAGGAATGATGGACCTCCCTTCGCATTCTCCCTGTGATATGTTCCTGCCAAATGACCAGTGGGTTTGAAACGTATTGATCCCGAAAGCTTCTCGTTTTTTTAAACTCTTCTGTTTCTTCTAATTGTAACGACATTGATCTAACCCCACCTAGACCCTTCCTCTGCGCCGACGCTCTCGGCCCAAACTCACTTACAAGAAGTGAGTTCCAGCAGACAGCCTCGCACAGAAGTCAAGAAAGATCTAGCCGTACACAAATTTGTTGTCTGGGGTTTCTGCAGGTTCGTTCCTAAATAGGAATTAGTTTCCTTTCTCAGTCACCTAGGACTGTCACAAACGTTTAACGTTGCCTTGGCACCCCTCTTGCGCCGTTGCCCTCGGACCGAACCCACTTATAAGAAATGAAGAAATGAGTTCTAGCCGACAGCCCCGTCGCAAAAGCCACCCAAGGGTAATCATACACATAGGTGAATTGAAAGGGCATGTTTCAAATCCACTATTGAACCGCGTATAATGATAAAAAAAATAATAATAATATCCGGTCAAGGGCTCAATGAAAGGGCTATAAGCTGAAAAAAACAAACAACAACAAATGGCGAAAGATTTAAATATATGTATTAATTTAACATTTATTACAATTCCCCCTATTACTGTTTCAACTTCGGAGGAAGTCACATGGAATTTTGGATTTACATTTTTCATATTTCAATTGGCATGTACAACTACATCTCCACTCTATAGGTGGAAACAAATTTATTCTACCGTCTATTAGGTATTCACTTTTCAGGCCATAACCACTGTTTCGATCACCAACTCCACTTCCCCGGCAAAAGAGTTACATACCAAACATCGATGATTTTTATAAATATTACGGCTGCTACCACCCTTGGCTAAAGAAGGGGAGCGCTCAGGCTGCTGCCACTATTGGCTAAAGAAGGGGAGCGCTACACAGGTCAGAACCAAAAGTTCCAACACCCGAAACTCTCTACCGGCGGAAGGGTTATGCCAACAATCGTATAAAACTAGGAATTTTCATATCAAGAGCTGTTCAATCTGAATCCCTCGCGCTCACAAATTTTGTCTAAACATCAAAAATTTAGGCCGTTACACCAAACAGCCTGCCGGTCGTATCTCACCTTCTTCCCCCTTAAATAAAAATACGCATTTCAAAGGGTTGAATCGTGCCAATGAATGCGACCATAAAATTCCGTAAAGTTGCCAAATGGGAGGGGCGGGGTTTCAAATCTATCGACCCTCCGAAACTCGTCGTACGCCGAATTTCATCGATTAGACCGAGGCATCTCACAACTAAATAAGATGCATCGGGCTAATCGTGAATAAACTTGTCTTTTTACATAAATTAATAGAGCCGTCATTGGGAATTCGGCGTAGGACGAGGATCAGAATTCCATGATATAGTGACCGGCCCCGATGGGGAGTTAACCTGGAGGAGAGTACAAAATTACAACCTACCTCTATGAAGTCCCGATGTGTTCTCCAAAAGTATTGGGAGTCAACCCAATCACTTCGACTTCCAGATCACCAATAATCCGTGCGTGTTCACATTGATTATCGCATGAGTTGTTTTCACCTCGATGATCAACATGAGACAATCAGCCGACGTGGAAATTAACCCATTTTTCTATCTCTCACTAATGTGTGCGAAAACTTAAGGCCACCACAAAGTGATTTAACACCTTCAATATCGAAGCGACCAATTCGCCTTCAAACACCAGATTCATGCACACATACCTACACATATATATATATTCATATATATACATATTTATAGGCTTGTGTGCACATATCCTATGTATGGTAATTTCTTATATATATTTTCCTTTTTTTTCTTACATAATGTATCTTTAATTGGTTTTTGTTCAAATGGATGGATTTCACAATCGACCAAATAATGGACAGGAAGATTGAAATGTTGTCCTACTGGGGCGTCAGCAATGTTTTATATCCCCTATTTGTGACGAGTAACACGCATTCGGAAATAAATTTAAGTTTGACCGACATATTGTGTCTGATCTTAACACGAATAATAAAAAAACGCAAATATTTGCGACTAGGCTGGCGGCTAAGAAGCTTTTCTATATTTATTTAAACACTGAGAGTATGACAAAATACATATTACTTTTCAACACCCAAGCTGAATTATGTGTGAATACACAAGAGATGTTCCCCAAAACCAATCCTCGGTTAAATGCAGCCATGCCGACCAGGCACAGCCCGGAATAAAACCCTCTTGTATTGTTGGGACAAAATCCTGGAAACCTGTATCCGACATCAATTGCATGGATGCCACGAGGAGGTGCTCGGACCTACACTCGGAACATCATATAAAGACGGCTTATAGCCACAAACTAAGAAAATTGAGTCTGCTTCATGTGAGTGTCTGCCTAGAAATGACGTATTCACACATTTCTACATTATCTCCCTTTCGTAAGAAAGAAAAACCCTTCCCAATTGGTTGAAATTCCTAACGGAAATTTCGGCCGCACAGCTACCTTGTTTAACCCTTTTCGTTGCGACAAGACAATTTTTTCTCGCTATTCTTCGAAACGCGAGAAAAGAACATTTCTGCAGGGTTTACGAGTGATAAGGAAAATGACATTGGATCAGTAACAACGGAGAGACATTCGGATCTGACAATGATTTTTCCTTTATTCAGAGGAAAAATCCTCCTTCTCATCGGGCATAAAAGTACTCAATCTAAAACAAGGCTTTTTGGAATTCTACACTGAGCCACTACAATTCTACAACGGTCTGTTGTGTTCAATTTTCAGTTCTTCGAAATCAGTCATTTCCGCAGGACATTCCAGCTTTTTCAGAGTTTGATATTTCAGGATGCGCCAAAAGCGCAGTGAGGCACCCATCGATTTGATGTCTCCAAATATGGAAGAACAAACCTCGTGGAAATTTACCTTATCACTCGAAATGCGATCGAAACGAATGAGCTGTGATTTGATGATATTTTTAAATGTATGTTGTGGATGAAATTATTTTGTGTGCAACAATTGATATGAATCAGTTGGTTTAAAATATACTTTATAATCTAAATGACCTGATGCCTGGATTTGTTTGCTTTTATACAAGACCACCTCAAGAAAATCAACAGAATCTTGACTGATGGTTGATTCAAATTTCTAAAAATTCATCGAAATATTCTTTGAATGCGCCCAAATGATAAACATGTCATCTATTTATCGGTGATATACGAGAGGACGTTTTGCACATTTTCTTATCCCTTTACCTAACGTAACAGCCAAAACCGACCAGCGCTATTCTAAAAAATCGCCGATTAATTTTCATTATGTTTTCATTTTTTGTCTCAACAACATAGGTTATGACCTCTCGTTGGAACGAGCTCGACGAGCTCGTTCCAACGAGGGGTCATAACCTATGTTTTTGAGCCAAAAAGTGAAAAAAAAATAGTTATTCAAGAATGTCTTTTGCAAGTGCTGTATGCGTTTCATGTTAGGTAAATGGTTAAGGCATTTCCCTCCCACTCCGCTACATAAATGCTTGCAAAATTATCACTATATCTTTTTCCTATTGGGCAGCCCATTATTTGTAAATAATTTTCTCCATTGAATTGAAAGTCATTACCTTTTTAGCTCAGCTCTAAAAGATACAAAATGTGTTCATCGTTGCATGCGGATACTTTTTGAATGCATTTTTAACAGACTTAACACCTTTATCAGTATTAATGTTGATATACATGCTGTCTATATCCAAGCAGCCAAAATTGCAATTTTCGATATTTTCAATTTTAAAATTTTGACAGGAAGTCCTGAGTATTTTTGAGATAGCTCGCTGTATGTTTCATGTGATATATAATCACTGACTTCACAAATGGCAAAACATGTCGAGTTACAGTCCGAGACAATTAGCCTCCAGGGTGGAGTCAAGTCATCCATCCATAAAGAACGGTCCTTGTGGATCTTTGGTAGGAAGTAAAATTGTCTTGTTTGAGCACTGAGTTCAGCTTAACATTTCAATTGTCTTTTTTATTGACCTTCGTCGAAGAGAAATTTGAAGATCTTATTGAATTGTTCAATATTACTAGGCCAAATAAGTGAATCTATTTCCTTATAAAGTTTAGTTTTGCTGAGTTGTCTCATGGCTTCTTTATATGATTATCCCGAGATAGAACGACTACCGACCCACCTTTGTCGGCTGGTTTGATAATGAATTTCTTATTTGTTTCGATGTTTCGTGAATGCTCTCCCTTCACCAGCTGTTAAATAGTTTTTTATCGGAGAGTATGTTCATGCTGAACACATTTTGGAGGATTCGTGTGTTAGCCTCAATAATTCTGCGATCTGCGTGACTATCTGGGGGTAAACAACCAGATGATTCAATAAAAGAAAATTTATAACCGATGAAATTTCTAAAGCGTTCTACTAATATCATTTACCTAAGAAAATTACAGTTATACGGTGGTATATTTGCCTAATTACCAGTTTTAGGCTTCGGTGTTGATCCTAAAGTCAAACCACGATCTAAAATATACTTTTCTTGAGGTGTTAGGTCATTGGTGCCAGAGAGGTTTAACAACATTAGTTCCTAATCCTACATCTGTTGAGTGGTTCTTACCTTTGCCACTACTTAGTTTAAATCTAGACGATTCAACCATTGATAGTACTTGTGGTCCAATGAATACAATGGTGCACAATATCAAACTTCACATCAATTTTAGGTATTACTTTAACACCCTTCACTCTCCGAATTGTCTAGTTGATGATGTCCAACGTCTTCCTCTATGCCAATGCGTGTTTTTGAGAAAAGGTTATTTCCGCGAAATAATTTTTTGCTGATCGAAACAACTTGACCCTGACATTGGTAAATATATTCCGCAACTCCTAATTTACGCAATCAACATTTTCACTACATGAGTTCAGGTCTACAGTTAAAAGTAGAAGTTAACCTGTCATGAAATGCGCACAAATAGCACGTCGATATGCGCGTTAATCTACGCATTATGACCATAGCAAGATACATTATGTAAGAAAAAAATTCTGTACATATGGCCTGTGAACAAGCAATGTTTCAGCCAATGGACCTCCGGGTAACCCATTGGCAGAAACATTGCCTGTGTTTGCTATGAGTAACCAGGAGAACCTGCGTGCTTTGGATGCTATTCGATATGGCAATTGCGCGGAATTCTAACGGGCAATTAAGCCTAGATAAGCGCACAATTCGTGACAGGACTTCTAGTTTTAACTGTATATTTATTAATAGTTTGGGGAGAATGGACTTGCCCCGCTGTCCATTAAATATAGAGCGCAAATGGTTAAACTTGGCGCCTGGGTAACACTCCACCTGGATTTTCGGTTGGAGATCTCGACCAATGGGAACTAAATTTGAACTACCAATCTTACGGATGTTTTTACAAACATCGGGGACTCGCCAGTTCTTTTTGTCAAAATTAACTCTGCTCGGATGCCGAAATTTGGAGAATGTGGTATCAAATGAGCGACCCTAGTTGTAGCTCGGTGGTTTGATTTTCCGTGAGTACGATATTCCTGGTTGAACCATACTAGAACCTGAAAATGTAGAAGTATTCGGAGCAGTAGCGATAGAAGAAGTGGAACCAGAGAGGGGTGGTGGGGTATAAAAAGGAGAAGTTGAAATAGAGAAAGAAGGAGGAGTTCTCGTATGAGCATGAGAGCTAGAGGAAGAAAGTGGAGGAAAAGGAGTAGGAGGTAGAGGGGCAAGGCGAAGCGAGAGAGTGTTACTCAATTTGTGAGCGTCTTCAATCACAATATGGATTGGAGATTATTGCAAGCTGAGGCACATACTCAGAGAGAAGGCAGGAGGAGGGGTAAAACAAAAACGAAGAGGGTAAATGATTTGCCTTCATCTTTTCTTATTTTGTTTTCCGCGTTGAGGGCGAGGGACAACACGGGCAACACGGATGGGAATTTATTTACTCCACCCGGCATTATTCTTTACTCCAGGCACTGGGCAAAGTTCCGAAATATAAGACTCATAGGCAGAAATCGTCTTATTTGTCAACTTACTTTCAAAGTTTTTTCAAGCTCAGATCAAGGCACCCACCAAATCGCTGTTAAAGTCTATTTTCTCAAAGCCTGGTCGTGGTTGCATTGCTGAAGTGATAAAATAATGTATTGTCTATCAGAGAAGATACCTCAATTGGTTAGAGGCAACTTAGGGCCTTTAGAAAATGTATAAACTTATTTCATCCCATTCCGCTAAATAAAGTCTTCCAAATTAAGACTGATTCTTCTGTCCAAAGTCCAATCCATTATTTCTAAAATATCCAAAAAAATTTCATCAGGGCGTTTTGCATCAGGACATTTTTCATTGCATTTTTAAAGGATTAATGTTGGTATATACATGCTGTCAATAGCCAAAGTAGCCAAGATGACATTTCTCGATATTTTCAATTAAGAAATGTTAGACAGGAAATCCTGTGTATTTTCTAGATAATTCGGATGCCTGTTAGATATAGGTTTTAGATGATAATGAAAGAGGTCCGAGATGACATATGATTCCGAGGTGTAATCTGAGACAATTGACCTCCCGGTGGAGTTACAGTGTACGTCATGCCTTCATGCAGAACGGTAAATGGGGATCTTTGGTAGTATGTAACATTGTCTTGTTTGAGCACTGAGCTGAGCTGATATATATCTCAATTGTTTTTTTTTTTGGTGTAAATTACATTTCAACACCCCACCAAAAAGTGTAGCTGCAAGTGCTCCTGGAGCTATGAATAAATTAACTAGAAATGAGCTAATGATAAATTTCTCATCGTAATTTCATGTTCTGTTATGCAACTCAAAATTCCCCCAAAATTATCAAAAACGTTTTGGGAAAAAGTTGGATACTTAGGGCAATCTGGTCAGGTGCCAAAACAGGGATGACCTGTAAACTTCACTTTTCACTGAGAGAGCGACGTAGAGAGGAGAGAGAGAGAGAGAGAGAGAGAGAGAGAGAGAGAGAGAGAGAGACAGACAGACAGAGAGAGAGAGAGAGAGAGAGACAGAGACAGAGACAGACAGACAGACAGACAGACAGACAGACAGACAGACAGACAGACACATGAGAGACAGACAGACAGACAGACAGACAGACAGACAGACAGACAGACAGACAGACAGACAGACAGACAGACAGACAGACAGACAGACAGACAGACAGACAGACAGACAGACAGACAGACAGACAGACAGAGACAGCGAGAGACATACAGACAGAGACAGAACGAGAGAGAGAGACAGAGAGAGACATAGAGAACTAGAGAGACAGAGAGAGGGGGGGGGAGAGACAGAGAGAGAGAGAGAGAAAAAAAATTCCATATACAAAAACAAGAACAATTTCACCAAAATGAGCCTGTCTTAAATACAAGCGTTTCAGGAGGTCACACTAATGTTGTCACAAACAAACCGCAGATATTCCTCACAGCAGTCATTCATGATCTCTTACGTGACGATACAACAGCTCCTACGCCCCCCCCCCCCCCAAAAAAAAACAAAAAAACAATGTCTCATTAATCATTGGCAGGGCTTCTGAAGCTCAAATAAAATGAACTAGTACCTATCAATTTAGCATCATAATTTCGCGTTCTATCATATTACCGGAAAGAAATTTACAAAAAAATGATCTGCATTTTTTTTGTTTTGCAAACGTGTAGCCGCAAACACATTTCAGGGTGTTTTGAAATTGTGTTTTCGCTAAAAACATATTACAGCTTTTTTACAAATATCAGAAAAAAGTATCTTCTTCCACTTCAGTCTCTGTTGCATGGTTTTAATAAAGATTGAAAAGGATACTTCGAATTCTCCCGTTTCATTCATCCCGTATACTCCTCACTGCAAGGTTACCGAGCAATTACTTTGATTTGTTTGAAATCTAGATGTCACATGAACTTTCGCACTCGATTCATCCCCTTAAAGAAGCATTTATTTCTCACGCTATTTTATAGAGATTCCACGGTTATTTTGCCGGCCGGCTGTCTGACAAGAAACTTTCTATACACGAGTTACAGCTCCACACAGCATCCGACATACCACCGTGACACTCTGTTCACTTTCATTATAAAGGTCCATTAGCATCTTCATCGGACTCAGTTGTGAACTCGGAAGGAGATGGGAGGGAACTGTTGCGTAGGGGCTTTCCCAGAGATCTTTACCGAACCTCACACGCGTCCCGATCTTCCCACGTCACCTGCAATAAAATGGGTGGGAAATATCTAGTATTTGTAGTACATTTGTTGTTGATTGTCAAACTTTCACGGATTGTAAAACAAAAAGCAATAATTGAAGGTAACTCGTGGGAAACAAACAACATGTTTCAGGCATGCACAACACATTCCCATGTTTGCCAAACCAGAGTTTTGATAGTAACACCTGGCAGAAGCACCTAAAAGTACTGCAAATAGAAGTGGTGATCCGCTAACTAATTGTCATGTGTACACTCAAGACAATATCACTCAGACGTCACTAACTGTGTTTACTGGCTGTGGTCGCAGCGGTTTGCACGCGCACAGCCAAAGCTTGAATGTTCGCCCCATTTATCGATTATTTTGTGACCTCCTTTCACGCCATGTCGGAAATGAACGA
The DNA here is from genome assembly GCA_031216915.1 of Pictodentalium vernedei. Taxonomy (NCBI): domain Eukaryota; kingdom Metazoa; phylum Mollusca; class Scaphopoda; order Dentaliida; family Dentaliidae; genus Pictodentalium; species Pictodentalium vernedei. The sequence continues at coordinate 24,435,315 of CM062292.1, read as the reverse complement.
CCACCTCACAGGGTGAACAATGAACACACCTCTGTTTGCAGCAGAGAGTGCCCTAAAATGCAAAGAAGACATTTGAGTAGTCAACAGTTTACAGTTCTGCATTTATTGACTTTACACCGTGTAAACATTTATAGATGAATTGGAGGCTACTATTTTCATCAGTAGTACACGTCAATCATTGGACTTATAGTAACGTAGAAGTACCAGTATACACCATCAATAAAATCAATGGTGCTGTTGAGTTAAAGACAGAAATAAGAGAGAAGGGTTAACCCTTTACCCAAAGTAACGGCCAAACCCGGTCAGCGCTATTCACAAAAATCGCCATTTAATTTTATTTTTTTCACTTTTTGTCTCAACAACATAGGTTATGACTCCTCTTTGGAAAGAGCTCGGCGAGATCGTTCCAAAGAGGGTTTCATCATAACCCATGTTTTTGAGACAAGAATGAAAACAATTAGTTATTCAATATTTTTTTGCAAGTGCCATTGGGGTTTAACGACATTTTCAGCAGCAATTTCAATTCGATTCATTCAACGTACGGATAGGAGAAATCCGTGGGACACGGTAAGAACCACCCAACTGTGGCAAATAACTCTCAAGCTCTCCGACTTACTAACCCGGTTGAAGTAGGGTTATCGGTGGTTGAAGGGAAGTACATTTTAGACGTGCTGTACGCCTTAGCAACTGTGCACCCAACACCCAAGTAGACAAGTTGGGATAAAGTTTCTTGCCAACTGACACGGGGGACCATCGTCAAACTGTCGATCTTTCGGTTTGAAGACCAACGTGCTGACCAATGAGTCGACACGCTTGCAATGGAAAATTACAGACCAAACTTTAGTACCACGTTGATGCACATTTACTAAGAATCTGAATTAAAGGCAAATGAGATCTACCCGCGCAGTCCCTGTACGGTTGGTGCATAGACTCTGAGGACCCTAGTAATGATTAATGAATATCCTCATCCTCAGAGCTCTCAAAGTAAGATGCTGGCTTCAGATGTATAGTGAGCTAACTCTCACTTGAAATGGCCATGCCTCGTTGTTATGTTTGGCTCTCCAACAATTTGTTCATGACAACCTAACAACCCATTTACAGATCGGTGTTATCTGTATACAGTTTGAAAGGCAGCTGGTAACATTATTCCTCTGAATGATTCCAAAAATGAAACTTTTATAATTATGTTTGTGTTTGTTTTGATTTCCCAAACTGTTTATTTTATTTTTAGTATACATTTGTTTTGTTTTTTTTTGATTCCCAAAATAGATTATTCATATGATTAGTGTACATTATAAGTTATCTCGGGCAACATCTAGGGTACATGGAGATTTAATACCTGGATGTCGGTTTTCAACCATGAGGCGAAAGCCGAATGGTTGAAAAGGAGACATCCAGGTATTAAATCTCCATGTACCCTGGATGTTGCCCGAGATAACGATTTTGTCTCGCCTCCTAACACAGAAATAATGCCGAGATGTAAAATATGATCCCACATTAAGACTCAGGCGACGAGGTTTAATTTCCACACTGAGCCTCTGGTTTTGAACCAAACAGCGTAACAAACGTCACATCAAAACTATAAGTAGACCGCGTCTATTTCCGAATCGTTGTTTGTAAACCACGTCACATGGCGAAGTTTTTCACTTTGGTGAATTTGAATTCGTTGAATCAGTTTTAAAACTGTGTAAATTCAGTCTTCCAGAGTGTACTATATTTCCATGGAACAAGCTTCAGCATGCATGTTAGATGTGTCGTGTTGTGTGTTTTATTCATGTCTTTGGGAGAATAGCTTAAATATTCAATTAAAGCGACGCTGGACATCATGGAACATGGAAGGTGACATTTTGAATTTCGGGAACGATGTCTCACAATTTCAGACTCCACTTGGGTTTAAACTTGAAGATTTTGAATTGAGACGCAGTCATTGAATTTTGTAAAAGGTAGGTGGAATTAATAGCATACATTTCTACGCTGACCATCGGAAACCGCAAAATAAATTATGAAGTGCGCCGAGATTTAATGACCTGGTAATGTTAATTTGTTGTTGACACCAAGTCTTACAGTAGTTACGCTGACTGTGCCCGTATATTTGCCCGCCGTGGATTTCCTACTTTTACCTCAATTTGGCTCCAAAACCCTCACTGAAATGGTGACCCTCATTGAAAAAAAAAAACCCTTATGACCGGGATTTACCCCGTTACAATTTAATTAACAGTTCTAAAAGGAGTTTCTGCAATCCATGTGACCCAGTCGGGTTCAAAGGTTATTTTTATCACCTGGATGTTTCTCGAGTGACAAACGGGGAACAACGGCGCGAGCTCTTATCACCCGTATGTTTGAAGATAGCCGATACCATGGCTATTTGTCTCGGTCACGTTGACCAATCAGAAGACGCGATGCATACTGATACAGGGACAATTCATTTTATTTTTTAACTTTTGAGTCCCAAAATTGATTATTACTATTTATATTACACGCTGATTTTTTTTTTATTGATTCTCAAAATAGATTATTTCTATTTTAGTACACATTTTGTATATTTAATTATTTTTTATTCACAAAAGAGGTTTATTTCTATTTTAAATGAATTCTTGTTTTTTTTTAAATGTACAGACAGATATTCAAACCCATTAGGAGCATTTGCGAAAATAAACTTTATTTTAGAAGAAAATGTTCTGCATTATTTCGCAAAACTTCGGCGTTATTTTGCAATAGCTATGCGAATATTCACAATAAGTTTCAGGATATTTGCAATATAGATTATACAGTACGTGGAGAGTGGAATATGACTAAATCACCCGCAGAGTGGAGTTATCACCCAAGCTATAACTTTCAAATTTTGTACATATCGACAAAAAACACAAGCAATGTTTCAGCCAATGGACCTCCTGTTTAACCCGGAGGTCCATTGGCTGAAACTTTGCTTGTGCTGGTTATGCTTTGCAACAAATTTGCAATGATTTCTTGGGTGCAATAGAGATTATAAGCAGCACACTTCCTTCATGCAATTAAATATAACTCTTGCTGAGAGGAAGGTATAATTAATGAGGGGGTGGGGTAGCGAATGTTACACTGAACCTCAGTGTGTTCTATGAGGAGAAGGCGCACGTGCTGGTATCTTTGTTGAATGGATTGGACGGAACCTGAACGTTTCACTTGTGGTGATAGCCTTTATGTAGTTTCTGCAAGGGTGAAATACATTCCATTTATCCTGTGTTTAATCTTCGGCATTCATTTTGATTGACTTTGTTTCGTGTAAATATCTGTAGACGAACTGGAGGTATTGTCCGTAGTAATACAGAGCAAACAAAGGGGATTTTACGCACAATCAGTATGATCCATAATGCTATTGAGTTAAAAAGACAATAAGAGAGAAGTGTTAACGATACGTTTGATTATTGGGGTTTAGCGACTCTTTCAGCAATGACTTTCATTTCGCTTACATAACGTGTACCTCGCCTGGGTGGATTGATAATTGGGACCCCAGTAATTTCACTGTGAGGTGAGTTAAAAAAAAAAACACATGATGTCATTGAGTTAGTTTAGTTGTCTATAATTACATATATGTTTTTTTTTCAGTTCCTAATCGCATTTGCTATTCCACTACAAATAGTCCGTTACTGTCCGCAAATAGGAATTCTTGCTGCTAATAATTGGGGGCGAAACATAAATTCTATACAGTTTAGATTAATTTAAAATTTAAAAAAAAACTACCGAAAGATGAATTGTTAAATGAAGTAAATATGTTTTAACGAAGCAGATATATCGTATGGATATTTTCTCATGTGTGAGGTGCGATTCACCAACTTGGCTGTGTTACTTTGAGCTCACGGTTCACTGACACTGATTAACACGTTTCTCTCTTCAGTCAGGGAAAAAACATAAACCAACTAGAGAATTGTAATTTGTTGGACAAATTACGGCCTTTTTAGTGAGAAAAGGCAGTCTGCATATAGCAAAGCAAAGTGTTTAAAATTAACCCTTTCCAAAATGATAGAAAAAAGCATCTAGTGTTGGATAATTTGGTATTCTTAAACTGTACTCTTATTCTCACTCTCATTATGCTTGAGTGTTAATCTGAGTTCAAAACGTAAACAGTAACCTTCTTCTGCAATCACTGTTCCATGTATCCATACCAAAATAACTGCTACAACAACCGTGCAATTAGAGCAAATGAGTACCGAAATTTGCAAAGTTCACTGAAAATCAATTTTTTGGACAGTACTATTCTTTAAGTGGCCAAATCATATGTTGGGTTAAGCCACAGAGCATACCTTATAACAGCGGATTTGTTCATGAGACATCTCTATCTATGGCAAAGCAAAGTGTTTGAAATTAACCGTTTCCAAAGTGATAGAAAAAAGCAACTGAAGTAAGCTAATTTTGGCATTTTCAAATAGTACTCTCATACTCTCCGTCATTGTACTTGAGGGTTAAAGATGAGATTAAAAAGTAAACAGTAACTTTTTTTTGCAATCATTGTTGCATCTATACATACCAAAATAATTGATACAACAACCTTGCAATTAGAGACATTTGCCCTTGAAGTTAGTCAATCTTGAAGATAAAATGCTATATTCATATCATTTGTGGCCAATAGGGGTTAATTTTGAAATATTTATGTGGTAATTTTGGTGAATCATTTTATGCTCTAAATGTGTGGACATCAATCACAGATTGCGTCTCTGATAAGAGGCTTGGGGGAATCTTGCATCTTGGTATTTGGATGAAAATGTACCATTTGAGGGGGTACTCCAATTCAAGGTCTGACAACTACTTGAGGGTTAGAACTTTAAATATAACATGTATCAGCAAAATTGTTCTTCGATGAATGCCCTTTTCTTTTCATTGGAAACGTTTTTGAGAAAATATAGCTTCAGTGCGGAGAAATCGCATATGAAAGTTGGCGAAACTAACAATTATTTCGACAGTACCCTTATGGGAAGTCTCAAATCTGCCAAGGGTTAAATTTTTAATAATAACATATAAAACAAAATATTTCATACTTTAACTGCTGCATGCAGCCATAGAAAACATTCAGAGCTCAATCAATTCGAAATGGAGAAAATTGTCACTTAAACTTATCAAATTCTGAAAAATCGGAGTTTATTTTGACGTTACCTACATTTATGCAACCAGAATGGGCATAAGGTTAAACTTTACAACAACAAATATGCTTGGTAGTTAATTGTAAATACGGACATGCAAAGTGTTTGAAATTAACCCTTTACAAAATGATAAAAAAAACAACAAACAAAATTGGCTCATTTTGGCATTTTCAAACAACACTCTTATTCTCGCCCTCATTGTGCTTTGGGTTTAAATCTGAGATTAGAAAGTAAACAGCAACTGCATTCATTGTTACATCTATCCATACCAAAGAAATTGTTCCAACGACCTTGCAAATAGAGAAATTTTCCCTTGAAGTTGGTCAGTTTTGAAGACAAAACTGCTATATTAATTTCATTTTTGGCCCATAAAGGTTAATTTTGAAATATTTGTATGGTGATGTTGGTGTACCATATTATGCTCTAAATTCATGGAAACTTAGAGCAAGATAACTGTAAACAACTCCCAGACTTTTGAAATATGGTGAAATATTGAAATTTTGATGGGTTTGCCAGAAAATCTTGAAAATAAGCGTTTTCACGAATATGACGATACCCCATTCCCCTAGGTATTTTGACAATAAATACGTTTACAAAATCTGTTTGAAATCGTACAGCTTGTTCTTGAGCTATGTTGAAAAATGGTGGAATTTTGAAAGTTTTGGCAGAATATTTTGAAAATACGCGTTTTCACACATATGACCATGTTTTTCATTGGCCATGTGTTGTTATGGTTTTTCATTTATTTATTTGTGTTTGGTAAGGGGTGGGGGATGGGATATCGAGACTATTTCTGTCAATGTGTTTGACATTGGCAATGGATTATTCCAAAATACTCATTGCGCTTTGGGCTCCCCATCTTCACTCAAAATTTCTATTTCCAGAACCAATGGGCTGATTTGAAACAATTTGTCATGTATTACAACTGGGTCATAGGTACTTGATTTATGCCCGAAATACATCTGGGGGGGGGGGGGGGGGAGTAGAGAGAGCCACAGAAATTCAAAACAAAAACTAATTTTGTGGGGACACCTTTGTGAGACTTCGCAGAACAGAGCTTTGGTTTTGCCAAGGAACGTTTCCTTGGACCAGCAGAAATAAATGGCCAAACAAATTGCCTTTGTTTGTATAATGGCAAATCCAAATATTGCTCTTGATGACGAACACTTACTGACACTCTCATCTCTTTTGATAACTTGAGCCAGGTGAGCGTTTTATGCCTCACTTAGGCCTATGGTTTTATCCAGTTGACTGTTAGATCATTTCTTCGTTTACGCTAAACGCTGAACAATTCCCTATAATACGCTTAGATCTCATTTAATCCCTAACGCAGATCTTCATTTTCGGTAATAACTAGTGTACATACCTGTACATATACGCGGCTGACATGATAATGTTCTATATTATTGTTGGTGAGGTGGTCAACAATGATACAGAACAGCCTTTATCCGTTTGAAGCAGTACACAAGTAGAGGTTTCGCGATCAATACGCAGGGAGTGGAGGGGGAGTGGTTACAAGGCGGCAGAAAAAGTCATTTCATTACACTTTGTAGTCTCTAGTGTTTATAAGTAGTAAACTCATACACATATTTCTGTTTACAAGTTTGTTATGTGACTCTGATATTTTAATATTTTATTCTTTAAGGTTGCAAGGCTGAACATTTGACACGTTTGTTTTCTCTCTATTTCTATCTAAATGTGTGGTTGTAATCTCCATGAGTTTTACGTTTAGGTGTATCTTGCGTCCCGGGACAGTACTGTATTTTGGATCAGCTATGTTACGGGTCACAGAGACGGGTTTTCTGTGAAAAGGATAGGGCTTTACCAATACTGACTTGGGCAGCTAATGATGTACCTGCAATGTATGTGTTAATTTTCCTTTAATTTGTTGGTAATTGACAAGGTATTTTATTTATGTGAATTTTATAAAGTGTTATTTGTTAAAGAACAATGTATTTATGTGTATTGTATACAAACAAATAATACGGGTAATGTTAATCCTGGTACATGAGTCTTGGTTATGTTTTGAAGAACAATATTTTCATGTGTATTGTATACAAACAAATAATACGGGTGATGTGTTTGTCGGTCCATGAACCTTGGGTGTGTTTGGGAAGAACCATGTATTCATGTGTATTGTATACAAACAAATAATACGGCTGATATGTTTCTCGGTCCATGATCCTTAGGTGTGTTTTGAGGAACGATGTATTCATGTGTATTGTATACAAACAAATAATACGGGTGACGTGTTTCTCGGTCCATGAACCTTGGGTGTGTTTTGAAGAACGATGTATTCATGTGTATTGTATATAAACAAATAATACAATGTTTCCTGGTCCATGAACCTTATTTATGTCGATGCAGGTGTTCTTTGAAACACCATTTTGAACCACTTTCATGTGATGTGATTATGGGAATTGTTATGGGTTTGTCTGAGCTAGTATGTGTTTTACATATACTACTGCATTGATATGGTATTTATAAGCTCACGCGTTCGTGATGTTTTATTAAGGGGAGGGTACGACATAATATATGTTTTCCCCACTTATCACACCCCATGGCTCAGTCTACGCCCCTTGCTCCACCGGTCCTATTCTAGACTATTCGAAGATCTGTTTTAAAACTTCAACCTCCCAACACAAAAAGTTAGAAGACCTGGAATACATATCATTGAGACTTCCAAAAGAATAAATCACAAACGAGAGAATGAGGTCCCCAGACGGTGAATTTGCTGATGCTATCCTATACAGTAGGCCGATTTATTATCTAGGTACTTCTTTCCGTTTTGGCTTGAGACCTTGATTTAGACTGAGGTTCGCAGAGTGTAAATTTATTGATGCTACCCTGCTATGCAAGACAGCATTGCCAAATTCACCCTCTGGGGACCTTGTTCTGCAGATGACAGACTGATTATTTCCATGTTTCTTTGGGCTTTATTGTGTGCCCATATCAGCAAAATCTATGTGGTGGCCAAACGTCACACATTATTAGCGGCGAAACCATAAGCAAAGCGGAACTCAGAAATGTTTTACTCTAACCGAATATCAGAACATTGAACAACTCTCCACAAGTGATATCAGTGAAAATCTACATGACTTGGGAAACTTGAAATAGATAGAATCAGGAAAGACAAAAAAGTAAAAGATGAAAAATAGAGAAGAAAATAAAACTACTAGGAAGAATTGGGTAAACTATTGTTGGACCCTCAACACTAACTTATAAATATATATGAATCGGCATAGTTATGGTGACCATATGCATGTGTCCTGAATCCATGTAAGGTGCTATGGGAAAAGGAAAACAGACAGGATGTCAAGTTCAAGTTCTGTCCGGTCAGAGAATATGTTGCCGCAAAAAATCCATCTATCAATTTTAGTAAACCACTGCATAGTCTGCAATAAAACTATTCCCCGTTATTTCCTCCACATGGATTAGTGAGAAAACATTTACACTCTGAAGCGCACCCATGTACACCCATACATGCATGGTATTTAAGCGAATCACCAGATGCAGCAATCAGCCTGATACAATGATACAGCGCAACTAGAGAAAGTCACACTCAATGCACGAATCATTCTGCACATATTCATGTGAACTGACAGAAGTGTTTAGAAGTCATAACAACGCTCGCAGTCGATGTCGGTTACGGTATTTCTCAGCAATAGTGTATGCACAACCACAATCATGTAATAGTCATAAAAAAGAATGGTATTTATGCGAGCATTCGTTCGTTCTGTTTTATTATGGATGAACATATCCAAATTTGGGCATAGAGGGCGCGTACCCCTGTGTAAAGTATCAAGATGATATATAACTTTGAAAAGCGAAATTCTCTCTATCCCTACAGTTAAAACTAGAAGTCCTGTCATGAAAGGCGCACAAATAGCACGTTGATATGCGCGTTAATGTGCGCGTTATGGCCCAAGTAAAGCTATCAAATTCTGTACATATGGCCTGTGTATAAGCAATGTTTCAGCCAATAGACCTCCGCAGAAACATTGCATGTGTTTGCTATGAGTAACCAGGAGAACCTGCCGTGCTTTGGGTGGTATTCGATATGGCAATTGCGCGCAATTCCAACGCGCAATTAAGCCTACATAAGCGCACTATTCGGGACAGGACTTCTAGTTTTAACTGTATATTTACATCCTTTCCATTGCTTCCATTATAATTCAACTGTCCGCTTACCGGACCTCGCTCCGAACTCAATTACCTGAACAGTGCACTAATGACAACTCATTAGTAGTATGCACACAAATCAATCTCGATAATAATACCCTGACCGATACACTATCCAGTCTATAGATTAACCCTTTAACTGAGCACAGATGTATACAATACATAATGTTGTGATCCAGGCCTTGGGAGATCATTTCTAGTACAATCTATATTGAAAGTTGAATGAGACAGTTGCGATGAATTTCAAATGCGGCCATCATTTAAGTATTTTCACCTTTACGTTCGACTACTACTTTCGGTTTGGAAAACTTAAAATCACCCTTTCGAATAATTCCAGGATTTCTCTTTCTCACTGTGTCTCCTTTCGGGAATTTTGTTGATAAAGCAGATCGTTTTCTATCGGTGTAATGCTTACTTTTCTCTTGGTAACGCTTTACACGATGGACAACGTCCTTAACACATTCAAATTCGTACACATCTGTCGGCCATGAATTAGGAATGACGGAGTTTCTCCTGTTGCCGCATGTGGAGTGGAACGGTAGTTCATCAAAAAAGTCGTAAGATATTCTTTCGAAGAGCACACTTCCAACTGTGCAGTTTGAAGACAATCTTTAAGAACGCTATAGAAGCGTCCCACCTTCCCATTCGTTCGTGGATAATACACCGACGATCGCAAATAATATATATTTTCGAAATTTAAAAAATTCGGAAAGCTCGTTTGAAACAAACTGACTGCCGTTGTCGAAAACTAATTCTTTGGAAAACTCTTCTCTCTTGAACACAGTTTTCAAAACTTCGACAAATACTGATGATGTAATGTGCGCGGCAAATGCAATTTCGGGCCATTTACCGAAGTAATCAAGAAGAGTAATTACATGTTGACAGTCATGTGGAGCCTTGCCAAAAGCTCCTACGATATAAATTGCTACCTTTTCCCAGACATGGTCGGGACACTTTAGTGGCTGTAGCGTAACCGTTTTGTCATGTGCTTGACATAAAATAAAACTATTGACAGCCATTTCCACAGAACGATCCATTGTTAATAGCTACCTACCTCTACCTTTAACTGTTGTTTTGTACGCATTATTCCTTGATGACTTTCGTATGCCAGTGAAATTATTTTATTTTGTGAAGAAGGAACAATAACTCTGTATTCACCTTTGAGTACAAGTTCATCATGAAAGTTCGTTTCTTATATTATAAAATGGCAACAAGTCCATGTCCACAAATTTACGTTTTGGCCAAGGTTTAGAAATTTGAATTCTTAGCTTAAGTAATATTTCACATGAAGCACTGGCAGTACGAAAAGCATCTTCGGTTATAGCGTTAAAACTAGATGTTGCTGTAATATACTATTAAAACAAAAGTAAGGGATATTTGATAAAAGTGAGATGTATGAAGAAATATATTAATATTTTCATCAAAAAGACAGTTGAGGCATTGCACTGTGACATATTGTGAATGATTTCAGCGATACTTGGGAGTCTGCAAAGAACAGATTTCACGCCCTGCGCTGTAAAAGACATGGACGGTCGGTTAGAGAATTTACCACCTTCAGTCCAAGACCTCAGTACCTTGTAAATCCTCTTCGGTTTTCGAGACAAGCACGGATCCGACGTGGCATACTCCTCATGAAACGTCCAATATCAGCTTAACTGATGTTATTCCATTCTTCCTGAAGTGCAGCGACGAGTTCCTGGACATTGGTAGAGGGTTGTGGGCGTTGTGGTAGGGCCCTTTCAAGCATATCACAGACGTGCTCTGTTGGTGAAAGGTCTCGACTCAGTGCTGGCCAAGGCATTGTAGCGATGTACTGCTCCTGGCGGAACTCTGCAGAGACACGTGCTGTGTGTGCTCTTGCATTGTCATATTGGAAAATGAATCAACGTCGTGACGTCGCGCAAATGGCACCACATGGGCTGCTAACATGTTGCCAAGGTAGTACTCCCCTGTGATACGCCCTTGGATGATATGTAATGCTGTTCTGCTTGTCATCGTTATGCCTCCCCACACCATAACTGACCCATCACCAAAACAATCGAGCTGCCTAACGGTTACGCCATGGTATCGTTCGTTCCGCCGCCGCGGTCGCCTCCACACTCTGTTTCGCCTGACGTGGAAGTCGAGAGTGAACCTCGATTCATCGGAAAATATGACGTTGCTACACTGACGATTGTCCCAACGCTGTCATGATCCACACCAAATACACCTTGCTGCCATGGAACGTTTAGTCAAACGTGGATTTTTTTGAGGCAGTCGAACGTACAAATTCCAGCTGTGTAGGCGTTTTCCGGATAGTCTGACCGCTGATTCGCACATCTGTCGCTCGGTGCAGCTGCTGTCCAATTCCTGATGCACTCTGATGGCGGTTATATAATGCTATGGTTCGGATGAAACGGTCCTGGTTAGCAGTTGTCACCCTTGGACCACCTGATCGACGTCTGTCATCAACATTGCCTGTCAGACGGTAGAGTGACCACAACCTGCTAATCGCCGATTGAGTAACGTTGAGAATTGCAGCCTCTGCAGTCTGCCTGTTGCCAGCTTCCAACATGCCAACGGCATGTAAAAAGTTCACCACATGCCAGTCTTCATAAACCTCAAAAGTTACGATTCGATCAGCAACTATTCATGAACGAGTTTATACCAATAAAAGAGAGATGAGACATCTGAAAAAGTCCGTCCAGTACAAATGAAAATTTCCAATATACCCCATAGACATTAATGCAGAGCTCATGCAAAAAACCTTCACAAAGTTTTCGTGGGCCAGTAACATTCCTGATCCACACTAAACTTGGTAACATATTGATGTTTCCAGTCACACTTATCCAATACTATTTTCCGAAATTATCAACATCAGTTTGGATATCCCCTACTTTTTTGAATAGTATACTTGCCACAGATTCAATTTGACTCATATCTGGTTCAATTTTAGAAACAGGTCGCCTAGACAAATAATCCACAATGTCATTCTTTTTGCCAGCCCTAGAAGCAACTGTGTAGTTGTAATCGAGCAAACGAGCAGACTATCTAGCAACACAAGAACCGGTCCTGTTATTACCCTTTATGGTTAGCAGGGTGGTTACTGCTTGATGATCCGTTTGTAACATGAATTTTCGACCCCAAAGCCAAGTGCGCCATTTCTCCACTGCCCATACATATTCTTCCTTTTCTGCAATTGACTATTTTCTCTCAGCTTCAGATAAGCTACGAGAAGCTAATGCTACAGTATATTTTGCCCCATCGTGGTTTTGAGTAACGACTGCTTCCAAACCACAATCTGAAGCATCAGTGGAAACAATGGTACATAAATTTGGGTCAAATAATGTCAATGCCGGGCTGTCAACTATCGCAAATTTTACCCTTTCAAAAATTTTCGGAGTTACATCACCCCATTCAAAAGATTTATTCCTCAGGTGAACACTGGGAGTGGTTCAACCAGTGTAGCATAATATGGTATGAATTTACTGTACCAGGATGTAAGGCTTAGAAAAGAATGAAGTTCTGACACATTCGTCAGGGCTTTGTAATTGATCAAGTCAGAAACATGATTCTTATCTGGCTTTAACCCTTTAGAACTTATCTCATGTCCTAAAAAAATCAGACTCTGCTTTCTGTATTCACATTTTTTAGTATTCTTTTTCAAACCACTTTCATTGATTCTGTGTAATACATCTTTAAGATTTTTCTCGTGTTCAGTTTGCGTATGGCCACACCAACCACATCGTCCACATTGCACTGAAAACCAGGTAAATTTTTCAGAATGATCGACATCATTTTCTGAAATGCAGACGAAGAAGATGACAATTCAAATGGTACTCGTCTGAATCTGAATACACCCCCATGAGGAATGAAGGCTGTCAAATCTCTACTATCTTCATGCAACTCTAATTGATAGTGTGCACTTTTAAAATCTAATTTCGTAAACATGTGAGAATTTCTAAGTTCTGAAATAACTTTGTCTATGCGAGGTAAATGGTAGCTATCACTAACAACAGCTTTGTTAGGCTCATGCAGATCAACGCACAGCCTAATTCCACCTCCTTTCTTATGAACTTCTAAGATGGGAGAAATCTATTCAGATGCCTCAATGCATTCAATCATACCATGCATTTCAAGCCTTTGATTTTCTCGTTTAACCTCACCGTGAACTGACAATGGTAAGGAACGTAACTCTTGTGTTACAGGCTTAGCATTTGGCTTCAACTTCATTTTATGCACAAATCTTTGAATTAACTTTCAGCATGCCCAATCTTGGTCTGGAAACATGAGTCTGTGGCCTGTTAAATGATTTGTTAATGGATTTGCCTTGATTATCAAAAAGTACATTTATATCAAAGCTCTTGTAGGGAACCTCCAGTCTGCCGCTGATAATGTTAATATTAAGTTTAGACATCAGGTCCATTCCTAGAATAGGTGTTCCATATTTTACTATGTAAAAATCAATTTGAACCAATTTGTCACCAAAAGTTACGAAACAGGATAAACATCCCAACACAGTCAAACATTGTTTGGAATAGGAAACAAGTTTTACTCGTTCCTTCTATAGTGAACATTGGTGGAAATGTTTCTGATATATTTCTTCAGGGAGAATTGAAACTGTAGAACCTGTGTCGACAAACAGTTTAACTTTGCACTTGCTTGTGGAACGAACTGGAAAGAGCAGTTTCAACATTGCAGTACATTTTACCATTAGAACCCGAACTATTGCTGCCATTATCCAAACAAAGAGCACTGCCACCAGGTACTGTTACTTCATACACAGCATGAAATTTTGAGCGGCAGACTCCGGCGAAATAACCAGTTTTTGAATGCAGTTTACATTGTGCTGTCGCACTATTATCAGCTAAGCATGAAGGTGACCCACAATGATAACATTTCAGCTGCTCTATGAACCCGACTTTAGAAGTTTCCTTAGAATATGTTTTAGATTTATCATATGTTTCTCTTTCAAATGAGTTTAAATGGCCTTTTTGGCTGAACATTATTTACGGAATGTAATTCACCATCTGTGATGAGTTTATGGCTGATTCAATGTTGCAAGCTAAGCTGAGTGTCTTTGTAAGTGTGAGATCGCACTCAAAAAGAAGTCTTTCTCGAATTCTGGGAATATTAGTTTTCTCAATTAACTGTTCCCTGATCATCTTGTCTGCCAAAGTTCCCAAATCACATGAAATGACAAGTTCTCTGAGTGCAGAAATATAATATTCAGTTGATTCACTGGGTCAGTGTTGGCGAAAAATCCATCCATGCAGGCCAATATTTTTAGTAACATCCCCTCTTGGACGGGTACGGGATGGTACAGAGCCAGCAGAATTTATAGGGTTTGCTTCCCTTCTACCCACGCTACTATCATATAAATTTTAGTCTTTCATATTTATATCTACATAGAAATTGTGGAGCACTTCCTTTACTTGTAAACTATTAAAGTATGCAGACTTGACATTTTCTTTATATTCGGCTAAATAATCCCTCAGAGGCCAAAATTTTCACATTTCTAATCACAATGAAAGGTCACAGCAGAATTTATTTTTTAGATCGTTCATCACCAATTTCTTTGACGGTGTTTTCGGCGATGCTGTTATCGGTAGCAGACGACTTTTTCACAAGATTACGGTTTGTGTTATACTCGCTATGTCTAAAATAATACCATGATATTAAAATAATAATACAACAATAACATGGGTTTGGGAACGTTACACTTTATTAACGGCCTAAAATGAATACATAACAGTTTGAGGGTTTATTACCGGCTCGAGTCGAACGAAGGTGAGGGCTGCTAATAAGTCAGAGGCCTGTTATTCAGTCATCGAGGGCAGATAATAAACTGGGGCACCCAACAAGATGATGTTATTACTCGGTCCTATTAGTAATATGAACAGAAACGGGTGGCGGGACATTAATTAACTTGGGCATGAATTACAGAGTTTTACCACCTAGCTAAATAAACTCCGTTAATATACTAGAGAACACTCACTTAAGTGGTGATAATATACTTGCGAAAAAAAGAAATGCAAGGTTTTTTTGTGGGAAATATTTCAAATGTGGTAGGAATGATTATTCCATTGTTTGGATTTTATTCTTATTTCTTCATTATTGATTAATGTTTGATGAGTTTTGTTGTCTTAGCACATACGGCATCTGCATGTTTAACGTTCAAACGTGGGCACCTTATGCTATTTTCTGATCAAAATCAATAGCGGGTGTACCCACCCCGGGCTTCAGTCACTGCTCTGCCTCTCCTTACCATTGACCCCATGAAGTTTTTTATGGTCATCTGTGGGATGTTATTCCACTCATGAAGAAGGACCTGTGTGAGGTGAGCAACGTTGTTTGGGACGTTGACGCGCCCCCTGAACTTCCTGTCAGCTTGTACCCCAATTGCTCGATCAGGGACATTCCCAAGAGGGATAATAACCCATGTTGTTGGAGCAAAGTGTCTTTTAATATGGGCCTCTAACACTCGATCATTTAGCCTTTACCACAGTAAGCAGTATCTAATTTTCATATATATGAGGAAATTTGATACTGATTTCTCAGGCAAAGGCTTAAATGGTCGGGTGATTGAAGCACATATTTGGATTGTATTGTTTATTCGACGGGACCATAATTAAAACAAATTCGTTTTCTGTTGGGTGTAACCAATATTTAAACGTTGGCAATGATTTTGTAGTTCTTATTGACAAAACTGGAATGTGTTGATTGCCATTCACTAAGACAGAAAAAAACAATAATTAGCCCCACCTCTAATAAGGAGTTCCTCTATAAATAGATTACATGACCTTAATTGACCTGGACAAATAGCGAACCCATTAGATAATCATACATAATTACTGGGTTTTTTGGAGACTGCTTTCATACAGGTGATGTGCACATAATGTAAAATGTTTTATCGATGGGGAAACCCGGGTCCCCATGTTTTAATATGAGAATTGTTTTTTTTCAGTTTAAAAAATAGAATATTTCTATTTTTAGTACAATTTTTTTGTTGATTCTCAAAATAGATTATTTTTTATTTGCAGAATGGATTATTTCTAATTTTAGTGAAAATTTGTTGCTGTTGTTGTTGTTTGTTATGAACATTTACAAACAGATACGGAACCCCTTTGGGGACATTTGCAAAAAAGTAACTTTATTTTTGAAGAATATGTTCTGTAGTTTCGCAATGGCTTTGTGTTTGCTTACACCGATGCATTGCATTGATGTATGCGCTGTATGTGCGATATGCTATGGTGTACCATTTGGGTCAAAAGTCTGTTTTCCTCCCGATGGGATTGAAATACAATTCAGACGTGCATTTTCATCGATGCAACTGGAATTCATGGTTGCAACGCTATTATTGAATGTAGTTGCAACTGTAAAAAATAGCGATGCATCTGGAAAATAATCCATGTCCAACGCGCAATTTACACGTCCAACTTGTATTTTATACGTCTGACGTATAAATGCACATTGGACATGTAGAAGATTCCTCAAAACAGAAAATAGAGATGCACCTGTAATTTTTAGATTCCAGAATAGCGTTGCAACACTACAATACAGGCGCATCGATTAAAATACACGTCAGACGTATATTTCAATCTCATTGTGATGAAAAATGCATAATAATATTCAGTAAATAGGTGATACTCAATCGATGTGCTGAGCCACGCAAAAGTATAACTGCAAGTTTTATAAATAATTAGTTTTCAGCTTTGTGACCTTTACCTATGACCTTGTAACCCCTAAAACAGAGCAGGACCAGGGCTGGACATACTCAGTATCTGCGCCAAGGTTGGTGGCATTAATTTAATTTGTTCTAGAGCCGGTGTCCATACAGAAGAACGAAAGCACAGGCAGAGACAGCCGCAGGGAGGGATTGACGGACGGACAGAGAGACAGACCGCTCGGATGTTTCTGCTTTTTCTGTGTCCGATTACTGCTCACAGTATTCGGACACAGAAAATGCAGAAACACATCGACCAATCGTTGGCTTTACGACACCATTTAACCCACACATTAAGAAAATCAAGAGCTTTCCCTAAAATACCTGGCAACGATAAAGACGATAACTTTTCTAAAATACCTGACAATCATCTAGAAAAAATATCCCTACAACCCCAATCCACGTACTCAAAATTGAGCAAATTATCTCACTGACTGCAGAAAATCATTAATCACAGTATGTATATAGTATGCTAGTAACGATGCTTTAAGTTGTGAGTTGGTCAGAGCATGGATGTCTCTTGCAATTACCACTGGGATATACCTCGCATCTGTCTTACATAATGCTCCCATATTCTCAGAGCCTTCGATACTGTGATCACAGCTGACCACGTATCATTATTCACGTTCTGTATAAATGCCGCACATATTCTTTTTGTTTTTGAAGGGATAACATGCAGACAGCCAACCTGCCTAGTGTATCCCATAGCGGAATACATTTTATCTTACCAGAATAGTTCTTCATTTTATTGTTAGTTAGTGTATGCTGCTGAATAAATTATTTATTTACCTGTCTGGATAATCTGATTTGTTTACGTACACGTTTGCTATCCACACCCATGACCGAAACATCGAAAAGAATCTTTCCAACTAGCGGCAGTAATAACTGCTATTTAGGACATATATACTTGTCGCCGTGCAGTTTGCAGTTCGTTAAAGTAAAAATTAGTTGGAAACTTCAAAGTATTAGGACGGAAGGTAAGATTTTATTTCATAGTTAAGTCTCATTACGAGCGGCGAGAAGTCAATTCAAATCAAAACAGAAAATAATTCCTCACAAACCATCACAGCAAATGACTCTTTTTAAGATATGACATCCTCAGAATTGCAAGATACAAGCTGGTTGTAACAGAGATATCTACATGTACGGGCGCTTTTGAGGGTCTCACTTGTTATTTTTTTTCAACTTGCCAGCTTTCAAACAGTATCATATTTAGTGTGTCTTGGCACCGCTTATATTTAATGTTTTCCGCAACAGGAATCATCGAAAAGCCACTTCTTTTAAAAAAACACAAAAAACAAGACTAAGTGACAGGAATCGTAAATCCTCACCAAATACCGCGTGATTCTCTACATAATGTGAAACGAAGCTTGAATGATAACCATCCGTTGAACTCAACGTTCCAGTCTGGATATTTATTTTATACCTAACTTAAACTTATGACCATACCTGGCAAATGCTATTCATAAAAACAGATGTTCAAAGTTATGTTATAAAAGAAAGCTTATGGCCCCTTAATTGGAACGAGCTCGTTGAGCGCGTTCCAATAAAGGGGTCAGACGCTATGATTTGGAGAAAAGTTTGGTTAATCAAGACAATTATTTTACAAGAGTCTTTTCATCGAGTTCGATAAAGGACTAACGTGCTACTGTAATCAGATAGAAACAATTTTTCACTTCACGATTTACTGAATATGAGATTATGCAGAATATAAACGTAGTCAATGTCTGGTGGGTATAGTTTCGACACACAAGTTCTACGCTTAAATCTACTTGAATATTTAATACATTTGGCTATGAGTGTGACCTTTTCGCTTTAGAGAAGGTCAAATAACATATTTTTTCTTTCAGGTAACTGTCCAGGTTCTAACATTTGGAGTTTGTCCGAAAGTGGGTCGTGTTACACGTGCCTCTCCTTTGGATACGATATTGGACCAGTACTTACCGCCAGTGACAAATGTAAAGAAAAAGGAGGCAGTCTTGCTTCACTTCGATGCCCTGCTGATTTTCGACTTGCAAAACAACTACTCCAAAACCAGGTTTGTATTCATTGCGGAGAAGAAACTTTAAGCTTGCATGCAATGTAATATTTCAAATGCAAGTTATCAATTATATGGACAAATTTTCATCATCTAAAATTCCGCTGCTGTGAAGTCGGATCGTTTAATAAAAAGTGCTGGATCTGACATCAAGAAAGTTGTTCGTTGACTACCAAATAGCCCGGTTTGTTGCCGACGTTGATAGGCGATTATTAACATCGTCGTGATGGATGATGAACGGAGGGTTGTTTAGTCAGAGAGGAATGTTAATTATTTAATTAGAAGTGCCGATCAGGTCACAGGGATTTGGTTCATCGATACCCACAAGTCACTGAGTACAGATTTCCAAATATAGTCATATGAATCACCTCCAGTTTATCATTTCACACCTACTGACATCTGTGAATGGGTTGTTGGTCATGATTTCATTAGCCTACGACGCCCCAATGCAGTGGGAAGGGGCCTACTATGTGCCCCATGGCTTCACCCTACATGAATCGCACAGTATATCATTCCGCACCAACTGTAATCGCTAAATGAATTAGTGGTCATGATTTCACTAATTCCCGATGCCTAAAGGTCATGGGAGCTGTGTGGTACAATCTTCCTACATATAGCCATGGAATTCCACGCATTCGATGAATCACTGAGGGTGCTCGCTTAACGAAATAAATGTCCATGGGCTGAACCACTAGCTGTGAGCCATAGAGGTCTTACATTTCAGGGGGTGGGGGTCCGTTGAGGCAGATGCAAATTACCATGGACTGGTAAATGTAGGTCATAGAGGTCATACCTTTCAGGGTGTGGGTGGTTCTTTTAGTAAGTTGTAAATTTCGATGGTTGGACTGTGAGTCATTGCACGTCATACACTCTAGATTATGGTGCATGAGTCAGTAACTGTGAGTCATATAGCCACCACATTCATGTGCACTGGGTATATGATGAGTCAGTAGAAAAGAAACAAATTCCCATGGCTTGATAGCTGTGAGCCATAAAGGCACCCCTCATGCCTTGGCATTATTTGTGTGTGGTTCATGGATGAAAACAAAATCCCCCAAGCCCATAATTGATCAAGTAATGTCTACTGGAAGTTCATTGTTGAAAGGTTGACTGGAGAACATCCGCTGGCACCAAACATTATCTGACTGCGTTATCCGCAATAGTAGGGAACCCCATGGCCTAAGCTTCATTTGTTCTACTATTTTGCCTGTATTGCGGTTTGTTAGGCTCATATTTCTGTTCTGGTTTAGGCATTTGATTTTCATGAGGTCCTGCTGTAGGTATAACCTTTGCATGTTCTTATTGTTTCGTCTTGTGATTGTCTCAATTAATGTTGGAGCAGCTGGCGTTGTTTGAGTTTATTTTGGTTCCGTCTGGTCGCTTTGCCCTATTGTGAATGCCTGCAATAAATATGGAATGGAGTCGTTGAGCCATGTCCATGGTGTTTAACGTTCCACGGATTGTGTTTGTATCTTTTGCTTCAATGTTGTGGCATATGATGGAGTTGTTATCCTCGTGCCATGCATTAATGACACGATGCCACTGCCCTCTTCAAAACTAATTGTTTTTCTGTTCTCACCTTGAGTATATTTTTCTCCCTTTTCTACACATAACAATCTTTCGAGGATGACATATGCTTGCCCTCACAATTTACACATTTAAGTAGATTATTATTGCATGACTTATCGTGTTTTTGGCCGCATTTGTGACAGGCAGACTGGCACCTGCACACCTTTTGACTACTGCCAAACTTTTGACATTTGAAACATCGGAGTAGATTTGGGTAGTAAATATCCACACCAATGTTCGTATGACCAATTTTCACTGATTTCGGTTGCTGGTGAGTACTGAAGTTGAAAATGTATGTATTAGTGCTTATTTTGTTTCCATTGTTCCTGATTTTAATCCCTTTGATTCCCGTTAATCCCCGTATTTTCATGTCATTTATAATTTCTTGTTTATCAATATCGCAAGTAGTTACAACACCTGTGCTGTTATTGAGGATTCTGTGAGCTCCCGCTGTAACTTCAACATTAAAAAGTTTTTGAGGTTTTGACAGATTGAAAGGCTGTATATTTGAATTACATTCAATCAAAATGCCACCTGATCTTAATTTCCTAACATTTTTAACCGACCCAGAGATGCCTTTTATGGCCTTCTCTAATGCGAAGGCGTCGACATTTTTTTGTTTGTTTTCTTTTTTTTGGCTGAATAAAAAGTAATTGAGGCCAATGTTTCGGTATACAAGTCATTGACGAATCACATTCAAAGTCAAAGTCAAATGAATTTGAATTATTTGACGGTTCATGAAGTATTTTGGATTTTTTTTTTTTTTTCTGATGCCATAATTTGAAACTGAAAGAGTTCATTGTCCCGTCACCCACCCAATACGGAGTCCAATATGGGCAGAGTTACTCCTATGCAGTGACCCCACTGAGCTGCCAGCATTTCCGACATACATGTACTAGGGAAGTATACACAGCCAGTGTTCATGCCAACACATGCCACTAACTGACTGGTCCGAACATGGATGTTGCTAGGTCATTCAACCAATCATGTTGCGACGTTCTGAGATAGAATGTACCACTGAAAACTAATACAGGCTGTGCAAAAAAAAAAATTAAACTTTTCTGATTCTCGAAAGTTGGCATACAGAGGCAGTTAAAATTTCAATAAAAAAACGACTGATTTAATGACCTTTAAATGCCACCCGACGTGACGCCCTTTCTGGGGGCGCGGTCGAACCACCCGTCTACTTCTGAAGATAGGGCTACACTGGTGTTTTGTGCTGGTATCTCTAAAATGGAGTTTACCCTACTATGGACACTTTTTTGTCTTCAACTACCAGGATTTCTTCCCCCTTGGCCTTCGAAACGCACCTCACAAGATAACAAGGTGCGTGGATAAAACACGTTCGTACCATTTTGGTCCGGGGTTGCTTATTCATTTATATCACAGGTAGCCTGCCTACGTAAGAGGACCGCCCCTATCTGCCTCCTGGAGACCTACATAGTAAGGTATGGTCAAAGGAGTTTCCGAAACCACAATGAAGTCGATCATTGATCATCCTTTCCATGAATTTACACAGACAGTTTGATCTTTTGTTTTTCTTGTTGTTGCTTGATTACAACTTTCGGACGACGAATGTTTACAAAATACTGAGGTCACTTTGCTTCATATATTTTTCTCCGATGTTATTAGCATGTTGTTATCGTTGAGGTGTTGTACCGTTGATGTTGTTCCTTTACCTTTAATTTTTTATTCATTTTTCAAATTTTGTTGATATGGGTGTGTTGGTTTCTTTCTTTGTGTCCTTTTATTGGGGATTAACGACAGACGGGGTCTCCTAGTGTCGAGCAATGTCACGAGTAGTGGAAGCCAGAGGACCCGGAGTTGACTACGCGCGTTAACATCACCAGGCAGAATGTATGGAGTTGGAAGTTGGTGAATCTGTTGTTCAAGATCATTATGCGGCAGGGTTTTGTTTGGTGAAGCGTACATTGAACATAAGGTAACCGTCTTGTCTAAAGTTAGGCTTGCTGTTACAGTCTGTAAGTTTGTTTGCAAAGGAACAGCACTGTGAATGTCGTTTCGGACTAATACAGACGTTCCACGAACATACAGATTATTGTCACCTTTTGTGGTTTAAAATCCGATGTAAACCTCGGCTATTGCACTGTGTTATATTGCTTTTATTTTTTCTGTCCATATTTGGTTCTTTGATTTAGATGGCGGATAGCTTCTTTGGGTGATTTGTTTCTCGGGGACCTATTCTGAGAGGAGTTCGAGATTAAGCGCCCGAACGTTTCGTCGATGAATTAAACAGTGTTTGCGTTTTTATCTTCTTTTTCTTTTCTTGATTCCTTCTCTGATACTAAGATTTTGAGGGTTTGGTTTCGACTCTGTTTGGTAATTTTCCTCCTCTGACTTTGCTTTGCTTCCTATATTTTTTCTCCTCTTGTTTAAGTTTTCCCTGTTCTTTCGGCGTTTTGTTTTCGGTTGCTGTTTGTATAGTCGATTTTGGTTTAGTTTCATTGAACTGTTCGATTGTAAAGGCTTGTACTAAAGATGGTATTGTGCCACTTAGCCATGTATATTGTGTTTATCATTCCCCTGGTACTGATGGTATATTTTTAATAAGTTTGCCGCATATGGTGGCGATGATGTATTCGCGCCAGGTATTGAGGTTACTATTTCTCTGGCCTCTTTGAAACCTATTTGTTTTTCACATTTGATTTTTGAATTTCTTTTTTCTTTTTCCAAACTGCCCTTTGACGCAGCTGCGTGGCTGCCATGGCAATTGAAACACTTATTAGTATTGGTACAGGGGTCTTAATTTCTTCACCAAACTTGAAGCAAATAGTCTTCCCTCTACAGTTGTTTTGACCGTGTCCAATCTTTTTACATTTGAGGAATCGAAGTGGATTTGGGATATATGAATCATCTGTGATGTTAATATAACCAACCAACTTTAATTGATTCATGCGACTGAGAAGAATGAAATGCTAGAATATATGTATTGGCTTTTATTATTATACCATCCCTTTTAATTCCTGTCTATTTTACATCGCTAGCACATTTTGTTTGGAGTTCACTCCTTATTCCGGTACATTATTGCCACCTAATTCCCTTGTTCGAATTATACCATCATACACTTACTGTTGTTCAGGTTCTACGTGGGAAGGTATTCACATCCATATCCGCCAGTTTATCAACATTCAGTAAATGTATTACGTGTGTTTCTTTTAAAAATTCAACTCCTAATGCGCCAGACCATAGCAATTTAACATTCTTAATGGTACCAGCTATCCCTTTTATGGCTTTCTTCAGCAAAATTGGATTAACGTCTGGTGCCTTATTATTCTTAGAGGCCCCATATATAATAATAAATTTTGGCCAAGTTTTTGATTTTGAAACGTTTTGATCCGAGTCAGAATCAGAGCCAGTAAAAAAAAAAAACTCTCCCACATTTTTTCCTCTGGGAATATTTCGTATTTAATTTTCATTTTATTTCAACATCATTCCATGCCTCTCACCCTTACTCCGACTCAACGTAGCAATTACGTTGCAGATATCCAGCAAACATCACCGAGTGTACATTGAAAGTATACGCGACCAGCGTAGTTCATTCACGTATACCATTGGCCAGATGACCCACTAAGTGTTGGTGGTGTCTTCAGAAGTTGGTCACTGAACCATTTATTTTGTGATACTTGTGAGATGAAATATGCCACTGACACAGCTAACCCAGACAGTGCAATAAAGAGGATGATGTTGAATTTTTTTTTCGAAATTCGTGAAAAAAAGGCTGAATACAAAGGTAATGATAAAATGTTTTTAAACGAAATAATTGATTGAATGACCTGCCAATCCCACCCCCCCCCCCCCCCGACGTGACACCCTTTTGCGGGCTCCGGATTGGCCAGACCGGGCCCATCCGACTATGCGTACGTCCGAAGTTAGGGCCAAACCAGTATTGGACTGCCCTGACCGAGGCAGTGTTTGTTCCTAAACTAGCAGGAGACCGCCTCCAGTGCCTTCGGGACCCCAACCTCACGGGAGAACAAAGTGCCTTGATAAAACAGATTCGTACCATTTTTGGAATGGAGCTGCTTATTCATATATATCACAGCCAGTCTGCCCATTTAAGCAGGTCGTCCCCCATCCGCCACCTGGGGATCTGCCTAGTAGGGTATGGTCAAATGAGATACCAAGGAACCCACAATCCTTTGGGGCAGTGTGTCAATAGGTTTAATCCCGGGAACGGACGTTTTCTGGTTTTCGAATTTGAAAGTTAGTCATGATACCAGGGATTTTTTTGATGTCGTTTCTGAATATCAATCCCGATACCCGGGAATTTCAAAGCACAGAACCGGGAATCAACGACTGCGTTCCGCAACCCTTAACTCCCGATTCTAGTCAATGGATTTCTTGGGCATTTGCACTCACTTTCAGAAATGGGAACTGGCAAATTCTCGATTAAGAGATTAAAGGGTAGTTCCAACGGCGATGCTGGTCTCAGTAAAAGTGATATTCGCCGAAACCTCTTAAACTATAACACGCAATCATTGATCCCATGGTCTATGTGATTCGTGATTGATTTTTAGAACCTGGAGCCGCAAAGCTGTGCAATTCTCTTTTCCTGCTACTAAACCTTATATGTGATATGTAAGCGGCTGATACAGAGTGCAGGTAAGTGATTACCCACCATAAACAAACGCAAGTCATACTTTGAGATACGTTTTTCTACACGTTTCCCTTTTAACCCTTTACCCAACGTAACGGTCAAAACCGGCCAGCGCTATTCTCAAAAATCGCCAATTAATTTTCACTATTTTTTTCATTTTTTGTCTCAAAAACATAGGTTATGACCCCTCGTTGGAACGAGCTCGTCGAGCTCGTTCCAACGAGGGGTCATAACCTATGTTTTTGAGACAAAAAATGAAAAAAATTAGTTATTCAAGAATTTTTTTGGCAAGTGTCGTCTGCTTTTCACGTTAGGTAAAGGGTTAAATCCTCTTTTTCTGTGGGCATCATCCCAAAGAGGACTTTGTGTGTCATCCGGTAAGATGGGGTTTCGATTTTGTTCAAGAGTCGTTCATGATCATTCAACTGAAGATTTGTATTTGGTGAAATGTAAATTGAACATGCAGTAACAGTCTTCTCTGAAGTTAGGTTTATCCTACAGATTTGTTTCGAAAGGAGAATGGCAGTGGATAGTATCTATCATTTCTAACAAGGACAGACGTCACAAGAAGAAGAAGACTATTGGACATTTTGAATTTGAAACCATTACTCATTACTCATTTCTGATTTCTGTTTCAACACAGCTGATATTTTATCTGGATGGCATTGGCGTTTTTATTACTAAAGCAAATAAAAAGTCATTGACATACAGTGAAAAGAATCCACTACATTCCAATTAGGACGATGATATAATTGATTTTACCAAGAAAAGGGTAACAGATAAAAACTTACCCCGCGGAGCCCCGTGAACATAAATGCCATCCAGCGTAAACATCTGCCATGACACCAGTTGCGTTTGAACAGAATTCAGAAATGATTAATAGGAAATGGTTTCAAATTCAAAATGTTCACAGTAAAACAAATTGTGTTGACTTCTGTAAACTCAAGAAACATCAACTTGATCTTGAGTTGAAAATAGTTGGGACTGCTATAAAAGATGTTAAAGAAGAGAAATTCTTGGGTTGATTGTTTGACAATAAACTAAACGTCACTTCTCACATAGAGCAACCAAGGATTACATGTAGAATGGCAAATAATCCTCGGAAGATAATTGGTAGGACTGATTGCGGAGCTGGCCAAAAAAGCTTTACGCTCTCTGCAAAGATCGCTAGGTGATCAATATTGAAGTATGGTTTACGATTCTGCCACAAAATCAGAAAAATTTATTACAAACCACTTGATGCAATACATAATCGTGGAATCAAAATTAGCCTGTGTGCAGTTAGAACATAAGGAATAGGTTCAATGATCCTTGAAACAAGGGGGCTTCTTTTGAGAAGGGCGGAATTAAAGTGTCACTCGCGTATGCTTCTTAATAAACTGATAACCCATCAAATTCCGCTTATGAATATATCTCGGACCCCAATAATATTGCTTTTTACAGCGAGCAGAACATATCTCTCTATTAGAAGTAAATCTCATATTAAAACATTAAACACTTCAATTAGATTCGATAAAAATTAACCATGCGCCACATCGTCCTCCTCGGCATCTGATAAAAATTAATGTTATTTTGGTCCGTACGTCTCCCAGACCTTCTGAGACAACCGGCAATGCCAGCAAACGTGTGCTGTAATAAAATCAGGGCACATAACATATCAAAATATCTCCACATAGAGATCTAAAAATGTATCTATATCTGTGGCTCCAATAATGAAGACCCAAATTGAACTTAAAACTGACAGTATTGTAACCCTTTGAATCCGAAAAATACCCTTTTCGGTCCATGAACATAACACGCCATAACTCATTAAGTAGGATGGCTGGTCCGCCAATATGTGCTTTTGACAAATCAAAATTTTCAAGGTGCAGCCCAAAGGCTGCACTTTGAAAATATTTATTGATTTATACCCATATGATGAACATGGACTCTTCCAATTGCTCTCATTGAACTGACCTGGGAGATACCATCTGCGTTCAAAGGGTGAAAGCGTTTACTATCAAAAGTGGCATAAACCCCTTCTGTGGAACCTACAATTTAGCTGGCAGTCTGAGTTTCAATTCTTTAGCCGACCTTCCCGTGTTCAACTATATCCATCGTTGTTACGTCTTAGCGGCAGTTTCCTATGATGGACGGTATCGTTAGGCGTTGCCGATTTCTAGAAAACAACCTGTAGTCAAACATAATGTACACCAAAGTTAATTTCCGTGACAAATCTGAACAGTATTTCACTAATCACCCTTCGTCAGCTAACCGCAATTACACATCAAAGAGTATTCTCTGCGCGCGCACCAATACTGTACTAGTTATGGAAGAGTCTATCATATCCCACAGTACTTGGTGAAGAAATAGAAAACCCCAGTCAGCAACAGGCAACATCATCAAGCTATGTCGTGCATATCTTAACCTTTGAAGTACCGTATTGTAATGGTTTAGTTCCCCATAGTAAGTTTTTAGTGTAAACACGTCGAAATCAAATCCGCTCGTTGACTTTTAACTTGGAATTTCCTGTGAAATTGCAAGTCCATGGTTTCGAGTTGGTAAGATATAAACTGATGAGTGAACAATTTAAAATTTATTAAAATGGTTCATTTCCTTGAGGAACGACAGAATTGTGTGATAATTTGTGTTGTAAAATAGGATTCGAAGAGACACAATATTACAATACCACCGTCTGGCTATATTCAAATATGCTCCACTGTCAACCCTTGTCGGCAAGGAACACATTCTGGTCGCGCAGTATCCTCTAAAAAAGGAATGTGTAAGTTTTTTATGAACCGATATGACACCTTTAAAGAATGATATAATATTTTATATAACGGATATTTATCAGTAATCCGAAGCGATGGAGCGTGTTATTTGCTGTTCCGTCCCGTTTAGCCTGCCACACAGATCTGATGTGCTTATTGATATGTTGTTTAAAATCACTTAACATGACTTTTAAAAATCGGTGAGAGGCTTGGTCAACGTCTGGTTTGCTGCACTGTCTGTCCTGATGTTATCGGAGATAACCAACATACCCAGGTAACCAGCAAAACACGGTATCATGTCGGTCAGACATGAGAGTACTCATCTTCTTACGAAATTCCAAAATGAGTGGGTTCTTTAACTTGGGGTTGTGTAAAGCAAGAACAGAGGAAAGAGAGTCCGAAAAGATAATCGACTTCCTTCCCTGCACATTCTTGATGTGTTCAACTGTAAGTTGTAAAGCTTAACTTCAGCTGTATAAATTAGAATGTGGTATTGGGATTGTCCGAGACACAACTGTAAACAGGATTTGATGGATTAGCCAACAGTTTAGAAATATATTGCAGTGAAAAAAACTAATCCTGCGCTTCTCAAGAGAAGGTTCCTGTCCTTCAATAAAATTGAATCTATTGGTGATGTTCTAGAAACACGCAGGTCGATTCTAAAACCGTTATTATAAACAGTGTGAAGTCTTTTGAGATACGATTTTCTCGCAGAACTGTAAACCAGACAACCGTAATCTAATTTTGATCTAACAAGAGATCTACACAGAGTGAGTAGTGTTTTGGGTTCTCACCCCAATCAGTGCTGCCAACAACCTTCAAGATGTTAAGTTCCTTTTTACATCTCACTCTTAGTTGTTTGATATGGGAAGTGAAATTCACTTTATTGTCAAGCAATAAACCCAATAATTTCTCTTCCTTGACAAATTTAATAGTACTGCGACTTATTATTCATTTCCGGAACATGGTGGTGCTTCCGTAGCTTGCAGAAATGAACAAAATTCGTGTTAGTTTTCGGGAACGTTTTCTGTAGCCCATTTCTTAATTTCGTTTAATCACAACTGAAGTTTGTGCCCAATGGCATTTATGCTTTTACTGCTGCAGTAAATCAAAAGGCATCGACATGAAATGAAAAATCTACCATATTCTCAACAGTTTCGATGATGACATTGATTTTCAGGGAAAACGGGATAACAGATAGAATACTACCCCGCGGAACACCCAATCCGTGCCCGTTGGGGGCAGATAATGTGGGCCCAAAACTTGAAATTGACGAATTTTTAAACATAAAGAGGCTTACACCCTCTCAACCCCCAATGTTGAAAATGTTGAAAATATCTTTTAAAATCCCGTACTTCCATTTTGTATCATATGCCTTCTCCGGATCAAAGAAGATGGCGATCACATGTTCTTTTCTGGCATAGGTGTTTCGGACGAACGTTTCAAGTCTAAGCATATGATCCACAGTGCGTTTCTGGCTTCTGAAACTACACTGAACATTTAAGGCAGATTATTCGATTCTAGAAACCAGACAAGTCAATCCTTGATTATCCTTTCTATAGTTTTGCACAGACAACCTGTTAACCCTTTACCCAACGTAACGACCAAAACCGGCCAGTGCAATTCTCAAACATCGCCAATTAATTTTCATTAAGTTTTCATTTTTTGTCTCAAAAACATAGGTTATGACCCCTCGTTGGAAAGAGCTCGTCGAGTACGGGTCATAACCTATGTTTTGGGGACAAAAATGAAAAAAATTAGTTATTCGAGATTTTTTCGGCAAATGTCGACTGCTTTTCATGTTAGGTAAAAGGTTAACGAAATAGTCCTATAATTACCTGGACTGCAGTGGTCTTTATCGGCTTTTGGGGTAGGAATTATTGTTGCCAGGATCATGAAAAACTGGCTAGTCGCCGCCCATATGTTACTCCAGAAGGATAATAAAAGTTCGAGTGAAGTTTGAGACAGTGTTTTCTACAAAGAATTATTCAACTCGGCCATAGGAAAAGATTCATCGTTATCCTCCAAATTTGCTTTGATCTTTTGTTTTCCAGTTGTTTTTTAATTTTTTTGAATTCTGGATTACAATTTTCAGACAACGAATGTTTAGAAAATGTTGAGGACAATTTGCTTGATATTTCATTTGTTTAAAAGTAATTTGTATGTTGTTCTCTTCCAAGCATTGTACATTTGATTTTGTTTCTTTACCATTATTTTTTCTTTTAATTATTTTCCAAATTTTATGTTCAGGTCAAAAGATTCTATATTCTACAGTATTGCGAAGATATATGTTGTTACAAAACACTGAACGTTTCTACCATTGGACATTTTTCTATGCTGCGCAGTTCCTTGGGAGTTAGTGAGCTCAGTTCCCAGTGATAACAGATGTTTTGTAATGTCATTTAATAATGTGCAGTTATGTGTTAAGATGCTGAGAGAGAATAGAAAATGTTAAGGCCTTGTCTGGTTTTATTGAGGAAATCGATATTGTATTAATACAATTATTATTGTGAAACTGCACGGCGTGTAAGGCTGAAAAATACGGCACAACATTTGTGCGTGTGTGTGGTTGGGGTGGGGAAGGTTACACGTTAACATATATTGTGATAATGCATTATCTTTCACTCACTTGTATTTGAGCATATTTGTTGTTTTTTTATGATTTTTTATTATGAGAAAAGCAATAACTCAAATACTATTGTACGAACTGTCGTCCTTTCCCAAAGGTCGAGTTTTCATGAAAAATAATCTCTACTGAGTCATATCATGGGAATGGGTACCAATAATTTAGTTCCATTTTTCGATCGAATAAACGTTTAATATTTGTGCCCAAGACGACATTAAAAATGAACCAAAATATAAATAAATAAATAAATAAATAAATAAATAAATAAATAAATAAATAAATGACAGTAGATCACCTGAGAAAATAAAGGTGTTGTTTGACAACACCAATTTACAAAAGTTGGTCTTTGATCTCAGGAAGAAGATGGGTATATCAATATCAACAGCCAAATATAGTGCCCACATGAACACGGGCGCAGCCTCTGAGACCACATGACCTCCATGAATCCAATATGAATACGATAATGCAGTTAACAATTCTTGCGCATTCAGGATAGTCCAAAACTCTGTTCTGAGGCGCACGTGTTATCTTCCTATCAATTTTGGACATATAACAACCAATTGAAACAAAGGAACTCAACAAAACATTTAGCAGACAGGAACAAGAAAATTGAATTAGGATCATTCTGCTTTTGAAATATTCCAGAAACTACGTTTTTTCAGTTGTGTTATTCCCCTCAATCCTCCATGTCGGTTCAATGGCAGCAATTAGAAGAGTCCATATTCATTATTTGGGGGTAGACGAATTAATATTGTCATCGTGCAGCCTTTAGGCCGTACGTTGAAAAGAGTGATTGCTCTGCTCCACACAGTCACTACGCATCCACCCCGCTGAATGAAATTATGAAGTTTTATAATCCTGCCCAAACAAGGATCCTGTATTCAGAGAGTTAATTAGACATTACGGGAGTTATATGAAGAATGTTTTAATAGAACTTCTGAAAACTCAATGATTTGAATTTACAATAAGAGTCATTTCTTGTTATTTATCATCAGCATCCCAGCAATGCGGCGTTATGTCAGTTGTTTGAATAAACGAGTGGGTTAAAAGTTTGGTGAAAGTATAAATAGCGTAACAAAACCCGTGTTTCTCTCCGTCTCAACAGCGGGACTCTACTCAGAATCACTATGGCTGGAAATTTTCGTTATTGCAAGAGATTTATGTGAATGTTAGCTCCCCTTAATTCCGGAAAGCTGACAGTATATTCAGCAGTAATGGTATAGGAATTTCATTTACCAACTGAAATTTCGATATGTTAGCGAATTTGTATCATAATTTCACAAACTTAAGGCATTTTCGTGAAGAGTAGTACAAAAACACAAAAGCTGGCTCTTTACGATTGTTCGCAATCAAAATGGGTTAACGATTGGACGCTGCGTATATTTCTGCTATTAAATGTAACAAGTTGTCTTTTTTATTTTTTGAAGAAAGACGCTGCGAACTGGCCAACAAAATCTAATTATTACTTCGCCTATGTTAGTGGAAATGACATTTTGGAAGAAGGCGAATTCAGATGGCTCGACGGATCAGAAATTAATGGAAGCTTTTGGGGAGCCATAGGTAAGGAGAAAGACATGTTAATTTTCAAAACTTCTAACGTTATCCAAGGTTTGCTGGAGTCGGGGTGTGATTGCTTAACCTTTAAGGTTCCAACTGAAATGATGTATTAAGATGCACATTCCAGATATAGAGAATATGAAAACGAATGTTTCTTCAGTGTGATATTTATGAAACGAGTCTAGAATTGTCCGTTTTGTTGAACCTTTAGCGAGGGAAAACGGAAAGTTCGGACGAGTTTCATAAATATCATATTGAAAAACACGAATGTCATATTCTAATATTCTGACTGAACAAGTGGCGGGAGGGTGGGGGGGGGGGGGGGGCAAAAAAACGGTAAGCGGTAAGTAAGGGTTAAAGAAAGGAATTTCAGCATCAAAGAACAATACTACTGAGACGCGTGACAACCATTGACAACTGTATTGCAAGTTCGCAGATCAGATTCACTCCTCGATCGGCCGCCAAAATAGTAGCAAAGACAATTCCATCGATATTCACTTCATAAATATAGCCAGTTGGACCCGATCACTTTCTTATTATCATCGCATACCCTCATCCTTAATTTTTACATTTGAATTCAATGGAAAATTCGACAGGAGAATAAAGATGGAGCACTGAGATAGCTCGATTCTTTATACGGTAATATGTAGATCAGCCATCCAGGCTGCTGACTTCCTGAAAGCCAACGAACTTGAGGTTGCATGCATTAGTAATTCATAAAGCTGTAAAATACCAAACGATTACAAGGTCAGAAAGCGGTTCAGTTATATACTAAATGTGTGTTATGTGCACACTGTACTTTTACGGAATCCTTTATCGCGATGAGACTCATTTTGGGGATATATAGCTATGAGTCGCGCTTGCGCGACTAGTATCTGTACATTCGCACAAACGAGTCGAGTCGCGATAAAAGAGTCTGTCCAGGCACAATGGACACATAACGTGATTATCTACCCTTCAGTAGACAAAACCCATAAATACGGCTCAAAAATAGCTGTTAACAGGTAGAAATCCACTCTACACTGATCAATATTATGGGCTCCATTTTCAATTCTCTGAACCCAATGCAAGTGAGGAAGTTCTTCCAACTTGAACGAAATCGTGCATGGTAATGACAAACAATCAAACTCCACTCAAGTTTGCTTTTTCTTATGGGCAATGATACTTCAAACCAAATTCAATTCAATTCATTCACCCAATGGATAGGTTGACGATTTGAGAAAACAACTAGGAAATTATATTTTTGTAGTGTGCAAGAATCGCTTTATGTACATGACGTCACTTCATTCATAATTATTAGAAGCGTTCAAACCAGAATTTTCTCGCTATAACTTTCATTTGGTTTTTGTGATTCACTTCCATCTTTTTTGTATTGGTGTTTTGCATGATGGAATGTTCATGTACTGGCTCGTGCAATTCCCTGCAACATGGAATATGTTGAGACAAACTAGATTCATCATTCATTGCAACATTATAATATTTTTTAAGGGAATGACTTGTGATTACCATTACTACTGAAATATTCTGTCAGGCGCGTGTGCGTTCGTTTTTCGCGACGTCATGTGACTTCTATCGCAGCAGCAAGAGTGACACAAAATCTTTTATCGCCGATTTTTTATCGCCACTGATACTTCGGTTTGCGATTGCGTTTTTACGTAAATGGTAGCTAATACCATTGAAGTGACGGATGGTTAACTGGTAGAGGGTTGGAAACCCATATCTGGGTTTTATTCTTAAGTGCAGCAGGTACCTCATCTTAAAGGTTTCATTGTCTGTGGGTGTGCCTCATATTATCTTTGAAGAAAAATTATTCCCTCCCTCTTTAAGGTTCCAATTGAAGTGATGTAGCAAGGGACACATTCTAGTTAGAGAGAATATGAAATGAATGTTTCGTCAATATGATATTTATGAAACGACACTAGAAATGCACTTTGTATGAAACTCGTCCGAATTTTCCGTTTTGCTGAGCCTTTGGCTCAGCAAAACGGAACTTTCAAACGATTTTCATGCATATCATATTGAAAAAGCTCGAATCTCATATTCTAACATTCTAATTGAACAAGTGGAGGGGGGGGGGGTGGGGTGGGGTGGGGCGGGGGGTTTTAAGCAAAATCGGTAAAGGTTAAAGAAAGGAATTTCATCTTGAAAGAACAATGCTGCTGAGATGCGTCACAACCATTGATTACTGTCCTGTAAGTTCGCAGATCTGAGTCACGCGATAGGCCGCCAAACCCGTAGTAAAGTCAATCACATCAGTAAAGTCAATCCCACCATAGTAAAGTCAATCCCACCATAGTAAAGTCAATCCCACACGTAGTAAAGTCAATTCACTTCATAAACACAACCAGTTGTCGCCGATATCCTTCCTATTTCCGTCGGACTACCCTCGTCGTCACTTTTTACTTTAGCATTTAATGGCAAATTTAACAGTAGTATATAAATGGGGCTATGAGATTGCTCGATCTTTCAGACCGTAATATGAAGGTCAACCAACCAGTTTGCACGACTCTCTGATATCCAAGGAAATTGACAAGAGGTTGCATAAATGAGTAATTCATAAAAATGAAAAAGTACGAAAACGACAAGTACAGAAAGCGGTTCAGTTATTTGATAAAAAAATCATTAAGTGACGGGTGATTAACTGATG
Organism: Pictodentalium vernedei; assembly: GCA_031216915.1. Taxonomy (NCBI): domain Eukaryota; kingdom Metazoa; phylum Mollusca; class Scaphopoda; order Dentaliida; family Dentaliidae; genus Pictodentalium; species Pictodentalium vernedei. The sequence continues at coordinate 24,400,512 of CM062292.1, read as the reverse complement.
GAGTGTTGGAAGCCCATATCTCAAAGGCTTCATTGTCTGTGGTTGTGCTTCATATTATCGTTGAAGAAAAAATATTCCGTCGTGAGTGATTTTACTTGTTACAATATTTGGGACAGTGCGTATACGCACTTTTCCATAAACTGCAACAATGTAAAGAAATGTGAACAAATTTTAATAAATAAAAATATTTCAGCACTCAACCAGTTAAGACTCATAACGATATATTATGATGGTTTCCTGGTTAGTTACCGTAACCTATTTGACAGTGACTCCATTAATGGGGTCGTAAGTTATCGCGCATGTTTATATGGTGATCGCATCCGATATTCATGTGAAGGGTCACTATCAATCCCACCATACTTTCTTTTTATTTGTGCTGCAGCCTGTCGATTGTCCGTCGGTAATTAAAAGTTCCTTGACACACAGCTGTACGCTTGTCTGTTTGAGAGGGAGATAACTGTAAACCCTCTCATCTTTCGATACTTGAAATAAATTACATAATTAAATGGAAATCGAGACAATACTCTTTTCCTTAAAATCTCTTTTTGAAGTTGAAAATCCAAAATTGCTGTGGAAGGCGCCCTTATATGAAAAACGTTTGTGGCGCCCACTTTTGTAATAATTGGCCCTTTTCTAAAATATCGCACTTTTGTAAGTTTTTTGCCCTTTTATAAGAGGTCCCATTCTTGTAATAGATTTTTGTTCTTTTGTAATAGTTCTCTTGTGCAAAAGATAAACTTGATTAAGATTATGTTCGTAACTTTTTACGTATCATTTACCCCCTTCCCGGTGGGTTGGAATTGGACATGGAGACTTTCGGCAGGAAATCGAACTTGGCCAACATTAGTTCAAAATTACGATGACTGGTTTTCTGTGCCAATGGCTTGCATTTGACTCTGTTTGCTCTTCCCATTGGGAATTAGAACGCAAATCGTGCGTTTTCGCGACTTTTTATCTATGTAAAATGCCCCGCTTTTGTGGCAGTCTTTTTGGTCCTTTTGTAATAGTGTTTTTCTTCTGACCCGGAAACATGATTTGGATTATTTTCGTAGCCTTTTTCATAACATTTATCCTCTTTCCGATGGGTTAGAGTTGGATTTAGAGAATTTCGATTGGAAAATAGAACTTGACCAACATTAGCTAAAAATGTTGATAACTAGTTTTCAGCGTCAGTGGCTTCCTTTTGACCACGATGTTGATTTTTTCTAATGCAAATATTCTGGAGATTTTTTTAAAAAAATTCGTCGGCGGCTGAAAAAATGTAATGATGACGTTTTTTCAGAACCCTTCGTTTTTCCGATGCCAATTGAGTGGAACATCGAAGATGGAACAAAAAATGCCGTTTCTTTAGGTACCACCCCGAAAGTAAAAATGTGATGATCGTGCGAATCGAATCGAAGCGGGAAAAATTGCCGTTTCTTTTTGGGTGGGCCAGAAGAAAATTGTGATGACCGCCTAGAAACTGTCTTTGGAACATTCGATGTTAATTCTGGAATAAATGCGTATTGTGTCGATGGTTGTTTCCTTATTTCGTCTAGTTTCGATTTAAAAAAAAAATAGCTGAAAAGTGTTTCGAAAATGTGGTATTGTTTGAGCCATTTCTTGTTTATTAGAGTTTATCAAAGCGGAATAATTTAATCCTTTTAAAGGGTTCTACTTGGCATAATAATTTTTCATTCGCTCTGTGAATTATAAAACGATAGAGTCGTTCTATTGTCATTATAATAGGCGTTCTAAAGATTCTTTTTAAATGGAGGCAGTGATCCTGTTAATTGAGACAAGGAACAAGAATCAATTAATTAATTAGTCGAGATTTAATTTTATATTCGAATCACGTCCTCCTCTTTCTGTATGCTGTGTTAATTAATAAAGAGAGAGAGACTGTCGGAATACAAAACGGTTTGAGGATACAGTTAAAACTACAAGTCCTGTCACGAACGGTGCGCTTATCTAGGCTTAACTGCGCGTTGGAATTGAGCGCAATTGCCATATCGAATGGCATTCAAAGCAGGGCAGGTTATTTCGGTTACTCATAGCAAACACAGGCAATGTTTCTACCAATGGACCCCCGGGTTACCCGGACGTCCATTGGCTGAAACATTGCTTGTGCACAGGTCATATATACAAAATTTGATAGCCTTACTGCGGTCATAACGCATAGCTTAACGCGCAGATGGACGTGCTATTTGTGGGCAGTTCATGACAGGACTTCTGGTTTTAACTGTAATTGTCCCAGTCTGGTCTTAGCGATAATTTAGTCTTTAAGTCTATGAGAGAACATCATCCTCAGATGGTCGAAAGCAGTAAACTATTTTCTTTCGGTGAAGTAACCTCGCCACGATATAGGCTCGCAATGACAGAAAGGTTTCTAAATTTGGTTCGATAAAATAATGTCCTCACCGCATTCTCAATGTGCCTTCAGGCGAATTATTGTTATGACTTCTTAATTCAAACTACACTCGACGGTTGATAAAATAGTGTTAACAACTCAAATAGCTTTTTCTTCCACTTTCTGTTCAAATCCCTCCGTAATAGTTGGTGTTTATGGTCACATATTTCTTCTGCACAATGGCTAATCATGACCGAAGATGAGGTCGCGTTTAGAGTCGATCGTTTATACCCATTTTTTAGAGGACTTCCATTCCAAAAATTGATGACTGTATCATATTTTTTACCAGTAAAACATAGCTCGTATACTGTGGTAAACAAGCAGAGGTTCTGCTTCCCTAGGTTTTTCACAAGGTAACTTCATAGTTAGTGTACATTGTTCACCGAATCTAAAAGTTCCTAGCTATTTTGTTTTTAAATTTTTGTTGATAAGCAAAGCGAATATTCTTTCAACAAAAGTTCGTGAAATAATTCAGGATTTATTAATTGTGAATTATATTATTTGTAGGACATCTGTTACATCGATGGGTACTGGAAAAAATATTCCTTACTTAACCCTTCACGTCTCCAAACTAGCAAGGTATTTTTACGATTCGCAAACATTTTTCAAATTTGTCATGGGATACCATCCGCCAATTTTAATATGTTTTAACCCGCGTCAACATTCAGCAAAAAAAACCCCCGAGGCCCGATTAGATTCTTTTCTTGTCTCGTTGTTTTTGTGGAAAGTGTGGGAAAAGTTTCCTGGGTATTCTTAGTAAACTGTTGCGTAGGTTAAATTATTTTGCGGGAAGAAACGAATTAATTCATCGACTAAATAAACGATATTCAAATTTATTACTTTCCAAAGTGTGATTTACTGGGATTTCCGGCTTTGATTATAAACGATAACTTCACAAGTGAATTATGCAATCAACAATTGTGTCATGCAAATGAAGACGCTTTGTCGTGGGTATAATGGGGACTTCATTATTTTTTTAACCTTTTACCTAATATGAAAAGCAGACGACACTCGCAAAAACAATTCTTGAATAGTTATTATTTTCATTTTTTGTCTCAAAAACATAGGTTATGACCCCTCATTGGAACGAGCTCGACGAGCTCGTTCCAATGAGAAGTCATAACCTATGTTTTAGAGACAAAAATGAAAACATAATGAAAATTAATTGGCTATTTTTGAGAATAGCGCTGGCCGTTATGTTAGGTAAAGGGTTAAATAATATAATTATCGTTAGTAATGAAAAGTAATGAACAGATTAATCGCTTGACTGGACTGGTTACGTGAAATAATTCATTCGAGGCGAGGGACTATATTGTAAAACACTCGTGCGCATTCATGCACTCGTGTTTGTACAACGTCCCTCACCTCTCATGAATTATTTCACGTAACCAGTCCAGTCAAGCGATTACTCTCTGTATAATACACTGTAATTGAAAATGCCACTGTTACTTGACACAGACAATAAAATCAAACATGTTTTTAAAATGTAATAATATATTTTAAAAAATAGTACACATTGGCAATGATCATATTATATTAAAGGAAATGACTAATTGAATGACTTTCAAATGCCCTCTGACGTGGCACCCTTTCTGAGGGCTTCCGAGTGACCAGAACGGGTCGGTCCGATAATCCGTCTACTCCTGGTGTTATGGCCAAAGCAGCGTATTGAAGAGGCACCTCCAAAATAGGAATTGCCCTAACCGGGGCACTTTTGTCCTCAATTACCAGGATTCCTTCCTCCAAGGCCTTCGGAACGCACCCCTCAGGAGAACAAGATACCTGGATAACAGGTTCGTCCATTTTGGTCCTGGGCTGCATATTCAGCTATTTCGCCCAAACCTGCTCAAATGAGCAGGCCTTCCTCTATCCTCCACCCCAGGATCCGTTTAGTAGGGTATGGTCAAGATCCTAAGGACCCCGTAACCCCAAAGATAATACAGTATCAGTCTTCACATACTCCTCGTCACCCAGTAAAACTAATCGGGTGAGTGGATGTACACTGTGATGCAGAAAACTGTATATTTCCGATATGGTTATATGCACCATGGAAAATTGCTGGGAAAGTTCATCCTAAAAACATAATGAGCTGACGCCGTATAGATTTTCTCAAATGAAAGACCTCTTCTGATCACCCGGAGTAACCGCTTTCGGATCATACATTTAACAGAAAATACTGACAGAAGCAGGAGGAGATTCTTGAACAACTGCTAGACCTCTGTACGAAAACCAATCATTCTACATGTCTGGAGATGAAACAACCAAGACACTGCCACTGTTTCCCTGTTGTCTGGAAATAGTAATATAGAACAATGCATCAACCCAACTGATCCACATGCATTGTTACACTGAAGGATTCGGAGAATTAGTCAAAAATTCGGGGCTTCAAAATTGTTATTTTGGTTTCACCGGCTTAGTAAACCAATTCGGCGCGGAACAAAATTGACTTTGAAACTACCCTTCGATTGGAAACTAGCCTTCTATTTGAAACTTGCATTCTATTGGAAACAGATTCACCGAATTTCGGTAGAACTGAAACTAATACGCAAGCCTTTGTTGAAAAGTTCGCGTCGACCTCCCAATGCAATTTTATAGAACATTCATGGAGTCACCAAATAGTTCGACTTTTCATTATTAACGATAATTATATTCTTTAACCCTTTACCTAACGTAACGGCCAGCGCTATTCTCAAAAATCACCAATTAATTTTCAATATTTTTTTCATTTTTTGTCTGTAAAACAAAGGTTATGATCCCTCATTGGAACGAGCTCGACGAGCTCGTTCCAATGGTGGTGGGTGGGGGGACATAAACTATGTTTTTGAGACAAAAAATGAAAATAATATTTATTGAAAATTTCATGGGACAGATAACATTTTTAGATATGGTTTTTATTCAAGATTATATTTACAAATGGGGCTGACAAGGAAAGATAATTAAATATGTTTAAATTCGACACTTTTTGGAAAGAGCTTCACAACTGAGAATCTAAAAATGGGCTCGTCAAGGTGACATAATGGACAACATGAGTGTCAAAAGTCCGAAGCGAGTACCCTAAATGTTGCTTCAGATGACAAAAGAAAGAAAAAAAAAGTCTGACGAATTCTATTTCAAACTTCGTTGAATTGTATAACGAGGTAATTATAAGCAAACTTTTGATTTCCTGGTCTTCTGGTAACATTCAAAATATCACATGCAAAAATGACTATCCCAAAAGATATTTGAATTGAAATGAACAATGGTTCTGTTTTTGTCTGGTGTATTACTGTTGACTAGTTAATCAGTTTTATGACTTAATCAGCATGGCTACCATGGCAACCAACTTGGATTTAAAACAGAATTATTTATTTCCCGATTTTCGCATGGATGTTTAAGTGCGATAGAGGATTTGCAGGATCTTGTACACATATGTCCCTCTGAGATAATAGTGAAGGCACTGAGAGTGATGACGTTGGTATTGTTTGCGTGTATAATTCACTCCACTGTGATGGGGAATGAGTACTCTATGTTGCTGTTCTAACTTCTCTCTTGCATCCTTACGTGAGTAGTGACGAGTAAACCTCAGGCGTGGATGGATGGACTTGAACTCAAAGAAAATTAGCGCGCTGTTAACTGGTAGAGGGCTAGATTGTTTTCCAAATGTGATTGGTAACATGAGTATTTGTTTTCCAAGATACAATAAGGGCCTTAGGTTTATAAGCTTTTTTCCATAAACAATTGTTTAGTTACAATTTATTGGAGAGTGCCCTGTGGAACTCTCAATAAATTGTAACTAAACAATGTTAGATAAACAGTTTTTCTATTGGTGGGCAAACAAAAAGTGGGTTTCAGCACTTTTCACGAGAGCCATGATAGTGGTTTCTAGCACTCAACCGGATAACGCCATAAAACCAAAGAGTGCCTGCGATGAATCCGCACAGACACCTCCAAACCATAGAGTGATGGATATACAGGTAGCCTAAAGGGGGACATTAACGTGGTAAAAACAAGAGGTTCCCAGGGACCTACCCCAATCCCACCACTAGACCAGTAAACGTATTTAAACCAGTAACCAAACACTTTCGCGGGGCTCCCAAGGCGAAATCCACTTCTGTTAATTATAAACTTGCCAATCATGGACTAATGGTATTATTATTATGCCACGACCTCCGAATTATGGATATATGTTTAAGGTATTCGTTTTGTTACTTTTTATAGAGGAGTGCATATATTGGCACTCTACAGTAAATTGTAACAAATCAGTACCTGTAAGTTACAGATCTTTGTATTTTACCATATATATTGTACCCTTATGTTTTAGTGACTTCATTGTCATACTTACATTTCATATTTCTATGATTCATAGGGACAATGCACCGCGGATCAAAAAGTTGTTTTTCTTATGACTTACATGTCCCCACTCCATTTTGTTGTTTTTTTTGTCCTAAATTGGACTCCCGTGTACCTGTCTTGTCTATGATAAGATTATGATTATGATCAGTATTGTGGGATGGAAGGAGTATAAAATAGAGGAGTTGTGTGTAAGGGGAGGGGTAGAGGAGAAGTACGCGCGATGCATTGCCCGTCTGTTTCATGTATATATACTTGCTTCTACTATAGCATGCCCTATCCTACGTAACGTTACATTGCTCATGTGGCTGACGTTCTTTCTCGTTCATAACTTCTAAGGCTATCAATTGTGAATAAGGACTTTTCATAGTAAGCAATCTTTTATATATTTTCCGTTTGATAAAAGGTAAGTGGCCGAAAATTTGTGGATAATAGAGTGATGATTTTTTTTATAATATTAAAATATGTTTCTGTTTTGTTCTAAGGACACAAATCTCTTCACACTGCAGTGAACATGCCGAGTGCCTTTTATGTTAACGTTCCAGTCTTGTTTTAGATTGAAACAGATTTGTAAAATTTGTTCCGAAGTAATTCCTATGCACAATGCCGTTGTGTTTGCCATTTTACACCAGACATTGAGTGTCTAAACACAATATCAATGATGTCTTACAAATATCTTCACTGTACAAAGCTTATCAATTAATAGTTATAATTGTATTTCCTTTTATGATCTCCCATTTGCTCGCATGCGATTAATTAAGGTGAGTTTTCATAACTCGATGAAACATTTTTGACTTTGTTCCACCCATTTGTTAGATAAAAATGTGGGCGTGTACAACGGTGCAACGAACCATTTGAACCCTGGTGGTATCTCCCATTCCTTTTTAACGGCAACAAATAATTATTTGGTGGTAGATCAATTAATATTTTCAACGAGCAGACTTGGGGCTGCTCGTTGGAAATATTAATTAGTCTACCTCACACATTCATTTAGTAGCCATCCGACTTAAAGAAAGTTTGACGTATCATTTTCCTGGGCCGGTAAAGCGGTCCCTCGTCTTTAAAATGTTAAATTGTAGTTGCTGCTGGATAACTGTTAGTTGGTTGTGTAATGGGCCGTTGATGCTAGTTATTCTCTTGGTTATGTGAGTCCGCGTGAATTAGCCAACGTTGAAAATGGTGAAACGTGTGCATAGGAGCGGATATGGCTGCAATGAAGGCTAAATATATATTTTTATGCAAGTAAACACTCTAAATGCAATTATAAGAATTAAAATGCGTTATCTGCCGCACCTTATACTCTGCAGTCGTCTTTATCGTAATTCACACGTTGGTAGTGATGTCCACGCATGCGTTTACTGGGTAATACAAATCATCATCAGCAAAATTTTGGATAATGAAGTACAGGGTTTTAATTAATTTTTTTTGACGATTATTCCTATAATTAGTGTTTGGAATCTAATAGTATTGCGTCCGTGGAAATATTGCCCACCCGTGGAAAGTAACCAGTCCACGGTGGTTGTACTGTTCAACTTTACTCCCCCATCCCACTCCGATAAAGCGACATATAATTCATTCAAAGTCTAATGTATTTTACAGAACCAGATGGTCACACGAGAGAAGATTGTGCTGTACTTGGATTTATAAAAGGCTACACAACAGATGAAGCATTGTTCGATATTATTTGCTGTGAGAAGTTGCCTTCCCACAGGATTCACTCCGTGCTTTGTCAACTTGGTAGTTGATTTTTTTTACATTCATATCCTTGAACGACTCTTTCATTCCCATTGACCAAACATGTCAACATCGTTATTATAAGCAAAAGGATTATCGGAATTTCGTAAGGTCAGCACGGTGGCCCGGTGGTTACGGTGTTGGACTTCAAACCGAAAGGTCCACGGTTCGATCCCCCACCAGAGGTAATTGTGTTGTGTCCTTGGGCAAGGTATATCATCCCGATTGTATTGCAACCAAATCAGCACAGATACTATTTGTGGAGAATCGGGGCTAACAGTGACCTCGGGTCTCCATAAATATTAATTGTTTTAAAAAGTCGCTTGGATTATATAGTCAGTGGACCAGTTCCGGATCGCTTCTTCATTCATTTGCTTGTCCATTTGCTAAATAATATTGGTAAATATTGTAAATAAATTCTGAAAGATCCTCAAGTAGATCATAAAAGAAATTTCTGACAGACTTTCTCTCTTCAATCGTCCTTGAGATTTATAATGCTCAATTCCAAATCACATTTTTGGATCACGTGATTTATGATGGTAACAAGTCAAATAAGAAAACACATATAATGTGTCAACATTCGAATTAAATAATTATAACCACATCACAGCCTCTGTAACAACTACAAATCACGTTCGTTGGATTCTACAGGCAGTGGTTCAGCTACAAAACTTCGTCACAGAACATGGTGTTATTTGTTGACGAACACTAAATGTGTTCACGTCTTATTCTTTAGTAATTTATTTTTCACACTTATTTCGAATACGGGACCTCAGGGGTAACCACGCCGTGTCCTTGGGAAAGGCAATTAATCCCAATTGCCCACGTGAGGCCCAGTGGTACTGTGTACTAAGTCGTACTGCACGTCGATGATGCACCTGTCCTCGACAATGCCAACCCTGATTGTGTGGAATTAGTACGTTGAGGACTCTAACAGTTGCTCGCCGTTGTTCGGTGGTTCTCTCCAGTTACTCCGGCTTCCTCCACCCCGTTAAACTGTCCGACACTCGGTGACCCTAGCTGTCGAAAGTGTCGACGACCTTCAATAAATAAATAAATACTTCAAATACAGTTTAATTAAAATACGTCATGGGAATTAGGAGTATTATTGAAGATGACTTATTTCGTTTCTTGCTCTTCATTTATGAGTTATTGTAGACAAGGCAAACATAAAAAGCCTTAAATATAATAACATGTTTCATTATTTAGTAGAGCTGTATATGTCTTTGGGAAAGACTCATTACCAGGATCTTAAAAGAAAGAATATTAATATGCTTTAAACACAGTTTTATTCCACACGGTCAACAGTCAAACGATTAGTGGTTTGACGATCGACCGCCCTCGCGACAGTATTTATATTCTCCCCAAGTTTGTCAAGTGTTTGCGGGTATTAAGTGCCAAATACTGTGTGAACAATCCCCTCATAGAAAGCGGTTGGCCAGAACTGTGGGTAAGAGCTTTCAACAATGCGTCGCCTGAGTGCTAGAATGTTCTATGTCCCATAGTGGACATAGAACATTCTAGCACTCAAGCGACGAATTGACCATATAAAATAGGCAAAATTAAAATATTTTATCTGAAGCACGGGTGCTAATCTGCCAACTTGCCTAGACAGGCTGTACACTGCGCGAGAATTTGCCACTGATTGTTATGGTTTTATTTATTATTAGGAGAGTGGTGGCCGAGTGGATAAGTGCGCTGGTCTCTCATGCCAGAGGTCCCGGGATCGATCCCTGGTCGGGGAAAATTCTCGAGGTGTCCGAACACTCTCTGTCAGCATCAATTGTGTGGTTGATGCTGTCACAGCGTATCGTCCTATCGGATGGGGACGTAAAATGGCTGTCCTCTGTGCGGAGATAGACACACTCTGTGCAGGCTAAAGATCCCTTCGTAGTATTCGAGAATATCTAGGCCACGAAGTTGCCGCTATGAAGGTCACCCCACACACTTATGCCATTGGGCTAAGGAGAGGCGTTAATATAAGTTGCATAAATTGTTCGCCAATCCTTATAAAACAAATAAGATTAAAAAAATGGTTGTATTTCTTACCGACAAGCGTGAAATACAACCGAGGTGAATGACAAAGATTAAATTATGACCGCTAAGAGTATTAGGAAATGTTAAGTGAATTGAGCCTTAACTGAAATAGCAACATATTGGCAGACCGCCCTCCAAACTTATGATGTGAGCTTTTAGTTTGGTTCGTGTATTAAATAATTTTAGTCACAGATTAAATTAAATTTTAAAATTTATATGAAGGTTTATGATCATCAATTTTGGGCGCTATGACAATTACACGAACAACACCTTTATGTTCCATGTTGTTTTGCAGAGTATTAGACGCATATACTATCGTCGCAAGTGTGCAAAAATATGTGACCTTAAACACCAATAAATAGATAAATCGTTGCACGTAGTGACGTCACGGCGTTCTGTTTGTGATTCCAGAAAATCGCCATGAAATATCAATTCTTGTGCCGAAAATGTATTCATTTGTATAGTCAACACGATCACGTGATAAGGATCCCAATTCGTCTTATTTTAAACGTTTTGTAACTCCGATTTGGTCGTAAGTTAACCTCGGTTCAATTCAACTTTGTGGATTTGGTTTCAGATTCTCTACAAGATACTTAGAGGTTAGTTTCATATCGGTCGAGGAAACTTCATATCAGCCTGAGACCGAAGGTGGAAGGCTGACGTTAAGTTACCGGGGGTAATATTTCAGCCAAATGAAACTAACCAAGCAGTTACATCTTTATTTATTAAACCAATACATAAAATTACAAAATGTTCTCCGATCTATTACAGTTTTCTAACAGTGTCATTCTTTCTCATTCGTTTCACAAAGTACGAAGTTTCCTGTTCACCTTGTTCAGCAACCCGGACGTCTCGGCTTTCCCAGGGAAGATGCCGCGTTCTACCTGGTCAGCTGCCCGACCATCTCGGCTTTCCCAGGCAAGACGCCGCGTTCTCCTTGTTCAGCTACCCATACGTCTCGGCTTTCCCAGGGAAGACGCCGCGTTCTCCTTGTTCAGCTACCTAAACCTCTCGGCTTCCACAGGGAAGACGCCGCGACGTTTGGATAGTCGAACTATCTCTACAGTCCTGTCATGAACTCTGCGCTTATCTAGGCTTAAATGCCCGTAGGAACGGCGCGCAATTGCCATATCGAATGACATCTAAAGCACGGCAGGTTCTCCTGGTTACTCATAGCAAACTCATGCAATGTTTCTGCCAATGGACCTCCGGGTTACCCGAAGGTCCATTGGCTGAAACAGTGTTTGTGCACAGGCCATATGTAGAGAATTTGATAGCCTTACTATGGTCCTGACGTGTAGATTAACGCGCAGATCGACGTGCTATTTGTGCGCATTTCATGACAGGACTTCTAGTTTTAACTGTGACGATTCTGTATCTTAATTTGCGATGATTGTTTTGTGCAACGCTCTTCTTTCTTCTCTTCATCCACCTTATCATTACTTATCGCCATCGTTAATTCCTCACCTTTCAAAATATCAGGTTCGCACTATTCCATTATGCATGGGAACCTCAATTCTCCTGATTGCGTTCGACGGCGAACAATTTCGATGGAAACACATTAGTGGCGCATAGTAACGCATCAAGTGGTCAACTCTTGCTTGGTTTATATCCGGCGAGATCGAATTTTGATCTAACACGTGATCTTTAAAGATGAAGTAACGGTTTTTGGTCATCACCCCAGTCAGTGTTATCGTCTACCTTTAGAAAGTTCAGTGCCCTTCCACATTCAACCTTCACTTGCTTTAAGTTGAGAAATGAAATTCAGTTTATTGCCAAACAATAAACCTAAGGATTTCACTTATTTTAAACTATAATGGTATTCCCATCCAATTTCAACTCCGGATCCATGTGGAGCTTCCAGAGCTTACAGAAATGAACGCAATTAGTTTTGGTCTTCGAAAATCTGAAACCATTTTCTGTAGCCTATTTCCGGATTCTGGTTAAACACGGCTAGAGCTTGCGCTCGATGGCATTCATATTCCCGCTGCTATAGCAGATTAAAGCTCCGACGCCACCACCTTGATCCGGAATTCACAACAGATGGGAGTCCTATAAAAGTACCCGTTGTAAAGATAAGATGTGAAGTTCTTGGGTTTATTCTTAGACAATAAACTGAATTTCACGTCTCATATAAAATACTATGTGTAAGATGTGAAAACCACTTAACCTGCTTGAGATGGTTAGTAGCACTGATGGCGTGCCCGCACAAAATTCACTCGTTTCGTAAAGCAATCAACCTTTTTAATAAATTTTAGAACTGTTTTCATTCTTTTAAACTAGACTCTTCAAGTCTCGAAATCATTGCTATCATCTACCTTTAGAAGGTTCAGTGCCCTTTCACATTTAATCTTTAGTTGTTTTATGTTGAGAAATGAAATTCAGTTTATTGTCAAACAATAAACCTAAGAATTTCTCTTCTTTTAAACATTAATGGTACTCCCATCCAATTTCAACTCTGAATCCATGTGATGCTTCCGGGGCTTACAGAAATAAACGTAATTAGTTTTGGTCTTCGAAGATCTGAAACCGTTTTCTGTATCCCATTTCCGGATTCTGGTTAAACACAGCTAAAGTTTGCTCTCAATGACATTCATATTCCCGCGTCTATAGCAGATTAAAGCTCCGGAACCACCGCCTTGATCCGGAATTAACAATAGATGGGAGTCCTATAAAAGTTGTCAGTTGTAAAGATAAGATGTGAAATTCTTGGGTTTATTCTTTGACAATAAAATGAATTTCACGTCTCATATAAAATACCATGAGTAAGGTGTGAAAAGCACTTAACCTGCTTAAGATGGTTTGTAGCACTGATGGCGTGCCCGCACAAAATTCACTCGTTTCGTAAAGTAATAATCTTTTGTAATAAATTTGAAAACTGTTTTCATTCTTTTAAACTAGACTCTTCAAGTCTCAAAATCATCGAACTGATTTATAATGTATTCAATTTTCTTTTATCATCATTCATTACTGTTACTGTTCATACCAATCTGTCTTTGCCATTTTTATTGTAATTATTTCATATTTTTATTCAATTCTTTTATAATTAAACTTGTTTTCGGTTCATGCGTTTTCAGATAAAACGATTGACCCACACGATTCTGTTTTTTCTTTTCATAACTCAATGAACCGAAAAAAACACAATTAGGTCCGCCCACAGGGACGCCCCTAAAATACCAGTCTTCGGAGGTGCAACATGGTGTCAAATCAATAACAGTTAGAACACTGGCACGTTCTAAATATGAAAAAGAAAAATAAATTTATATTACTAATTGATCACCATGAAATTATTTATAAAATATTTAAATGACCGTGGTGGGTCAATTTTTTTTTCTTCACAACTGTATTTATTTGACATTTCAATTTTTACGCACATTGGGTGATCGTCTGCGTTCATCGTTTTACCCAAATCGATTGTAAACAATGGCTGGTCACGACGAATACGGAAATTTTAACATTGCTAATTTATATCTAACTCCACTTTTACAAACTGTGTTTTTTCAGTTCTCGGGAAACGGTCAGAACCAAAATACAATGTAATACTGATGACCTACTTCCACCTACCACGGAACGTAACTTTTACGTGAAGTGAACAGTTGAATGAAATTTGAGGGAGGCGAGGCTTATGACGTTTGGAAAGTGTGTCAATTGCTACCTGCATTTCAATAATATGCGCCCTTTTTTATGTCAGAAAAATAATATGCCTACTAGGTTTAGTTTTTAAGTCTTTGTTCGCTGAAGTACAGGACGACTAACACTATTTATTTATTTGGGTCGCGAACGTTTAATTATAAGGAATGATCGTTTCTTTTTGTCTATTTCTTGAGTTATGAACCCAAAAAACAAAGTCCAAACATCGCGTAAATGGGCTTCGCCCATTTACACAGTTTGGACTTTGGGGGTTCATAACTCAAGAAATAGACAAAAAGAAACGATCATTCCTTAATTTACTTGATATTTAACATGTGTAATCTCTACTGCTTTCTCGACACGATGTAGCCTTATCACCTGATTTGGCGTTAAATAAATAAATAAATAAATGAATAAAAAATAAATAAGGACGACACCAGGTGAAACGTTCCGTTTCAATTTCCTGAGTATTGTATCTAAAAATATGACCCAGTTGGTGAAATGCATTATCATCTACCAACGCTGGATGAAAGATGAAAGACACTTGTATACCAGCATCTTGGAAAACCTTACCATACAAAATGGAATATTTCAACATTCGATTTTTATGTAGGTATATTAAAACACCCAAACCTTTGAAAGACATATTGTAACGATATCATGGAGCTCTATGTGTGATAAACATTTCTTTCAACACTTGTATCTTGTATCCAATGGCAGACTATTTTAGTTGACCTTACAATTTGTTCATAAAATGTAATTTTCAGTGTCATGTCTTCACCTCAAATTGCAGCCACTTTAGAATCACCTTAATGTCGTCTTCGATTGTTCCGCATTCCCTTTTGACAGGCGACATTGCCATGCAGTCGCAATCTGGTCAGTCATCTCGGTCCGAATTCATAAAGTCTTCTGTGTGTTTGGTACAGATTTGTCGCCATGGACTGGTCGCAATCCACGCGTGGGAAGTGATGTCCACGCGTGCGTTTACCAGGTGATAAAAATCGACATCAGCAAAATTTTAATTAATGAAGCACCGGGTTGAACCCGATGCTTCATTAATTAATATTTTGATGATTATGCCTATAATTAGTGTTTGGAGTCTAATATTATTACGCCCGTTGAAATGTTGCCCACCCGTGGAAAGTGACCAGTCCACTGTACCATATTCACAATACATTTGTTCTGAAATCATACATTGCAGTGGTACTTCCTAGTTATACAATGTTTGGCAATCCTTGAAAAACATTGGTTCTAGTAAACTCCATCAAAGGGGGTCGATATATGTTTTAACAATAGATGCTGAAACGCGGACAAAAAGATGGAATGGCGTTTTTTTTCACTGAACAGTTTGTTCATGCGACTGCTCATAAATTCCACCATATGAACAAAGTGCCAGACACTGAACTGTCTGCTGTGATTTTCTACAAAATGCACCAATGGGATGCAGAAAGAGGGTCACGATACTAGATTCCTGGCTTTGTACGTTGCATAGTGACCCAACCGTATCATAATATATTTCTAAAATAAAAGAGGTGACTCACCTAGTATTCGTGTGAAGCGAAAACGAGGTATAAAGGTAAACCAACGAACGCAAAATAGTAGTACAGGTGGTTCACCAATTGCACTTGTGCAGATATATATATATATATTCATTTATTTGTTCAGTGGGGTTTATCGGCACTTTCGACAACCAGGGTGACCTCGTGTAGGACAGTTTTACGGGTGGAGGAAGCCAGAGAGAGAGAGAGACAGAGAGAGCTATATAGAACACAAAAATAGAGAGAGAGCGGACGGGATAGGAGAACACAAAAATAAACAAGATGACCCACCTAGTATACATTTGTAGTGAGAGATAATAGATGAATGAACACAGAATTTCACAGTAACGAATGGAACAATTAAGTTAAGAGGGTGCGTTCGAAAGAATGTTGATGACTGAATACCTAGTAAAATTGTTACTACTTTACTACTTTGCTGTCCTGTAACAAAACGCATTTTTTATTTACAGACACCCATTCAAACATGAGTGACGAAGTATTCCACAGAAAATGTTTCCCGGGTATGCAATATTGTATCGGAGGGCGTTACGGTTTATTAATGGCCGGATAGGAATGAATAACAGGGTTTATTACCGGCCCGACACGAAGTTAATAAGCCGGTGGGTTATTATTCAGTACTCGAGGGCCATTAATAAACCGGGACCCTCGACAAAATCATGTTATTACTATTATTACCATGACCGGAAGCGGGTGTCCGGCTGTAAATGAATTTTGTTTTCAATAAAACACCCGCCGCTCGCTTCCGGTTGCATGACATCGTGAATTACTGAGTTTTACCGCACGTTAAATCTGTTAATACACGAGAGAACGGCCGCCCAAGTGATAATAAGTGATTTTAATGAAAATGAATATTCATCATGACCTGTAAATGTTTGCGCAGTATTATATACTAGAGGTAAAAAGAAACTCATGTTTTTTATGTGGTAAATATTTCAAATGTGTTATAGATGATTATTTCATTGTGTTTAGGCCTGTAGGGTATATCGATAAACCGATATATACCGGTATTCAGATCAATATCGATTGAATACCGGTGTAATAACAAAAATATCGGTTTATCGTCATTATTTATTTACCCACAATTTTGATTTTCCAGATGTCTTGAGTTTTTTAATTCTAGCCCCGAATGAATAATATGATCCCTTTATCCAAGGGATCGTCTGCTTGTCATAACATACAAATCCAGCAGCTGAAAAAATAATTTTAAAAAATTTCAACAAAACTATATCATGTGACAACTCATTGGAACGAACTCGTCGAGCTCGTTCCAATGAGGGGTCACATGATATAGTTTTGTTGAAATCTGGGGAAAATCTGAAAAACTAATTCTGAAAATAATAAATTTTGATATCGTCTGCATGCGATGGGTAGAGATTTTTCGAATCGCATCATCAAGGCATGCTAATTGGTTCCGACTGTGATGCCTCGGGTCCCGATTGTGGTACTTGTGTTCATATATCTGAACAGTTTTCGATATACCGGTATACCGCGGTATTTTTTTGAATACTAATACCGGTATTCAGTTTTGAATGTCGTGCAGCCCTAATTGTGTGTATTTTGAAGTTATTGTTTCATTTCTGATTATATTTTGACGACTTTTGTTGTCTTAACACAGACGGCGTTTGCATGGTCAACGTTCAAACGTGGGTACCCTACGCCATTTCCTGATCAAATCAATAGCGGGTGTGCCCACCCCGGGGTTCAGTCGCTGCTCCAACTCTCCTTACCACTGACCCCATCAAGTTGTTTATGGTCCTTTGTGGGGTGTTATTCAACTCTTGAAGAAAAGCCTGCGTTCAGCGGAGCGACGTTTACGGGCGCGTCACAATATCGCTCACCTAGACGTCGATAGCAATGTTGTCGTTCATCTGACCTGCAAAGCGTGAACCGAGACTCGTCAGTGAATAACACACGTGTCCAGTGGGCCAAGTGAAACCGATTTGGTGCATGTGCCCGCAGCCATTACAATCGACGTTAAAGTCGCATGGGTGTAAGTTGCGAACTAACGTAGGGACGTCTTGGTCTTAAATGGAACTCCCGCAACCGATTCCTAACCTTTCTTGGACACATTCGGCGACCATGAGTGCCTACAACCTGACTCGGTGTCTCCGTCGGCGTCTGAAATCGGTTACGGATGTGTGATTGTATGCCTCATTCTTGATGTGGCAACGTAACGCGCGGATGTTTTCTCCTGGGACGGTCAACTAATCTGCCTGTTGCTCTGCGACGCCCAACTAAATAAGCTATCGTTGACTCGTGGACCTCAAATTGCTGGGCGACGAGACGTTGCGATTGGCTCTGCATAATTAGAGCAATAGCCCTTTCCCAATCAATTTCGAACATTCGCGGTATTTTGCTTTCCAGTCGAGTTAAAATGAAAGGTTGTGTAATCGATGTGTGCTGTTCAAAACTTCGATTTGGTATGGTTTTGAGGTCATAGCACATGAGAGTGCCCCGGATACATGTTTTATCGGAAAATCTGTTGAAAGCTTGCAGCGTCGCACATGGTCATGATTGACTGAATTTTAATCACAGACTCTTTAGACAGAAAATTGAGGTAGATATGTGTCAGATTTTGCAACATTTGGTCACGGATAACAAAATTATATTACCAAAACTGAACTTGCGTTTCTTTTTCCGTCAGTATATCAAGGGTTGGTAGAGAAGACTAATTTATCGGGTTGTATGTTTTCGGTTTCTGTATTACATTTCTGTGGTGGAGGACCGGTCTCAAATTTATCGAGTTGAAAATTTGAACAGAAATATGTGTTTGAAAAACGACTTGTGAATTAAAACATTTTTTTTTATTTTTTTGTCAGGAACCTCAATTAATACTTATTAATTAATTAACGCGTCATGTCGGTTACTAAACTGGAATAACATTTCAAGAGTCTTATTTAGTTTCTGGAATTGACTTATTCTGTTTCTTCACTCATAATTTAATGAATATATTTCCACAGGTATTGATGTGACCTAATACACCAATAAAGAAACACACGGGATAATGTAATCTTTTATCTCTTCAATGTAGTACAGTACTGGCCACTTTCCACGGGTGGGCAATATCTCCACGGATACAATAATATTATATTTCAAACACTAATTATAGGAATAATCCTCAAAAAACTAATTACAACACAGCGCTTCATTAATTAAAATTTTGACGCTGATGATATTTAGTACCTGGTAAAAGCATGCATGGACATCACTGCCCACGTGTGGCTTAAGATCAGTCCACGTCGACTGTACTGTAACTCAACAAAGTAATGTCAATATTTCATTTGCGTGTTCGTTTAGACAAGCAATATTTAAAAAAACGGATAATTGGAAGTTATTAATTGTTAAGTTAATAGCAAATAAAATGAACTTTCGCAAAGCTACAAACAGGTGTACAGACAGGGGCCCCCCACACAGTCCAAAAATGAACAGTCAAATACCGTCACAAAATAATGAAACTGTATACACAAAACACCCTGTATGAACTGAATATATATTCTGGTTGTGGGTGGATTAATGCTGACACACCGAGAGGGGGAATGTTTCCACACACAGATGTTGAAATGTTTAGCCCTGTTGTCATTTTTAAACTGTGTGAGCATTTATTTTCTGTTATTCCACATTATACAAACTAGTACATGTTTAACTCATTCAC
Organism: Pictodentalium vernedei; assembly: GCA_031216915.1. Classification (NCBI taxonomy): domain Eukaryota; kingdom Metazoa; phylum Mollusca; class Scaphopoda; order Dentaliida; family Dentaliidae; genus Pictodentalium; species Pictodentalium vernedei. The sequence continues at coordinate 24,381,182 of CM062292.1, read as the reverse complement.
ACGATGAACAACTCCTACAGTACGCGGAGAGTGGATTGTAACTAAAGCACCCACGGAGTGGAGTTATCACCCAAACTATAACTTTCAAATTTTGTACATATGGACAAAAAACACAAGCAATGTTTCAGCCAATGGACCTCCGGGTATAACCCGGAGGTCCATTGGCTGAATCTTTGCCTGTGCTTGTTATGTCTCGAAACAAATTTGCAATTATTGCTTGGGTGGAATCTCCACTCTGCGGGTGATTTAGTGATAATACACTCTCCACGTACTGTACCTGCACAGTATACGCATTTGAATTTCCATAAATTTAAGTAATGGCTGTTTTGCAGCAGCCATGGCTTGATTTTGCGAAAAACCCAATAGAGACGTTATTAACCCAATAACTTTATACTTCTAAAAATCTTTATAGAATCAGTTAGGTGAAAAGGTTAGGTAAAAAAAAAACTGATGTAAATATACTTTCCTGACTGCTACACTCAATCGGAATATCAACACCAACAGGCGAGGGCCACTCTTTGAATACACGCACCTATTATACGAGTAAAAAAAGGTTGTTAGAGAATTGCAAGCAAACTTGTTTTCTTATTGTAGTGAGATTACCCCACTCAAATAGTTATTTTAAGATAATTTTATTATTAATTATTCATTTTTCACAAAAGTTTATCAATGCATATTCAGATTACACATGTATTTATTATATAACAATGTAATTTAATAAATTCCAAACAGATTTGATAATGGATGTGAGAATCAGTGCTTCATTTCTCAGTCCTCCTGTCGTGCTGGCACAAACATGGAATATCTTATTTGCAACTGAGGAACACTTATTCTCGTGCTCCTAAAATATGAATAGGATATATCCAATAATTTGTTCGCCACACCTTAGGACTACCTGGGCGCTCAGGTCGGGTAAGCCCGAGTTGCGAAGTCGTACACAATATAAGATATACCCTACCTTTGATATTATATACGCGCTGACAATTCCGGTAGAATTGTTGACCATGGTACATAGAGATTATTACCATTATGTGGATGTACAAAATATGGATCCGAGTCGAGCTCCAGGATCTAAGGGCAGATCACGACGAGTCGAAGACGAGTCGTAATCTGCCCTTAGAACCCGGAGCGAGACTCAAAATATGGATCAGAGTCGAGCTCCGGGATCTAAGGGCAGATCACGACGAGTCGAAGACGAGTCGTGATCTACCCTTAGAACCCGGAGCGAGACTCGGATACATATTTTGAACATCCACATAATGGTAATAATCATTTTATCTTACAATATATTGGAGATAACTCAAGAATGAAGACGAATATATAACGAACTATTTATTCGTACGGATGAACAAAAAGAAAAAAATGGAACGCACGCGAAAGGAACGTGCTTGTATCCGACCCCCTGATACAAATCTGTATCAGGGGGTCGGATACGCGACAGTTGCGGAGTTAATACAGACAAAATACATGTTGGTTGTAAGATAAAAAGTATTAGACATAACATACTGTTGATATTTTACGCTAGCTGATATGAGGCGTAACTCCCGATAAAGAAGCTAATCAGTAAACTAATAAAAGTTATATAAAATATATTTTTATGAAGAAAAATGAGAACATCAGAAGGGGATTGGAGTATATTACATTTTATACCATGATTACCTACTCTACTATATATGAAAAGCCTGCGACATAAATTTTAGCTTTACACACCAACCGTGGTGAATACGCCAGCAATGGGATTTCAGTAGTTAAAATTTACACCTACAGTAGAACTACATCCATACTGACCTTTGGTGACGTCGACCTGAATGCGACCTTGTCTAAATTTATCGCACGTCGCCACGCGAAGAGTGAAATGAAAGTGGCAATTATTGATTACGGTTTTAAATGAGTTTACCCCATAAAACACCAACAAATATGCATTGTCTCATGTTAATAAAGCAACCATAACTCGAAATAATGTTATTATGTTATTAAAATGAAAAATGGCCTGTTTCTTTTCCTATTTCGTTTCAGTGATAAAATTGACAGCGGAAGTACCGCACACCAATGCTCATGTAAACAAAAACAAATTCGCACACATGTACGGCTGCTGTTCAGTAAAATGGAGAAAAAATAATGGCGACTCTTAATAATCTGACGATCATGGTATAAATAAAATATACCCAAAGTAGCTTTGTGTACCAAATGTTCACCACTCGTGGTGAAGTGGTGTTAACCGCGCGCCGAAGGCTCGCGGTTAACACCACTTCACCACTCATGGCGAACATTTGGTACACCAAACTGCTATGGGTTTATTCTATATATCCACTTTCCCAAACCATGTCGGTTGAGTACCAGCGGTAATAACTTTAGCTCCCCAAACAACTCATCTGAACTCTTTGAGCCCACGGTTCCAGGAATTGTATAGCTTTTGTGTACACTTTCAGTGACATGAGTCAGTTCAATATCAATATACGGGGAGGATAAAATAGTAACTGCAGACTGCAGCTGCAGACCCCAGGTATTATTTTATCATCAATGCCCCGTGTATAGACCTTTTATAATAATACACAAAAAACGGGATGAAATTATGCCTTTACCGAAATATTGGTCTTACGTGTTCAAAAGGGTCAATAAAGGTAGGGGCACTATTTTTCACTCACCTTGTGTTTACAGAAATAAAGTACTGTGGTATTTTAATCTCTCCCTATGCCCAACCCCATAACAAACGAACCCCTAAATCGCAAATCGGAGGGCTGATCTCTCATCCATGTCTCGCCGGGATCCCTTCAAAACATCTCTGTTCCAGAATTATTTCAGGTTGTGCTTCACATGATAGCGAATCAACAGTTTATAGGGAGCTACTCTGGGAACGAAGCACCTTGACACACGTATTTGTAAATAAACAGTGAACATTGAATGAACTGGTTGTTCTAAAACACACGTCCATCTCTTCTTTCTATCTGCAGATTCTTTCACATCGACAGCAACACAGACGCCTGGTACAACTGGCAGCCTATTGGACATACGTTCCGAGACTCAACCCGAGTCCACAGGCACTGCAAATACTTCTGTTGACACTCCATCAGAATCGGTCGAGGAAGCAACTACGCCAGATGGAACAGAGTCAATCTCAAACAAAGACACTACAACCAGTACTGTTGATAGTACTGTAGGGACAAAGGAAGAGCTGCCTACAGTCATGAATATGAGCGTACAGACAAGCGACTATACCCTCGAGTCCACAAGTACTGCATACATGTCTGCTGACACTCCATCGGAATCTCCCGTTGGTGCAACTACGCCAGATGAAACAGAGTCAAGCTCAAACGAAGAGACTACGACAGATAATATTGATAGCACTGGGGCGACAAGCGAACAGCTGCCCAGCGTCATGAACACGAAAGTACAGACAAGCGCGTATTCACTGCCAACCACTTCTGGAAGCCAAACAGTCGCAAAGAGAGCTGCATTTCAACCAATACACACATCATGCCGCTGTTTTTCAAAGAGTGTTTTTGTACCAACTAACCTCAATGATCTCAGTATTGTGAAAACCAATTTGTCATCCCACAAACGTACCAAATTTTCTGCTTCTGATGATAGAGTCTCTAGCTGCTTGATTGGTATTGTTGTTATCACATTGCTTTTCTGTCTTGGTCTGCTATTATTAGCATCCGATTGCAATCGAATTCGGGTGGATATCAAGAATGCATGGAATAGAAGACCAGTTGGAATATAAATGGGATTTTTTAAGAACAGTTTCAAAGTACCATATTTTGTTATTCACTCTGTTCAAAATGCTTTCTTTCCTGCTCTCAATAAAGAACTTACTTCTTTCCAAAACTCTATTGCTGTTGTAAGAATATCACCCCGCATCACAACAAAACGGAAGAGCAGCCGATTCCATCAAACAATCTATGACTGAATATTGAGTAATAAATGTACATGTAGATCCAGCTACATACAATATCCATCAACATTATTAACTTCACCTCACGTATCGGCGATAACCCGGCAACGAAAATAACACCAATCGCCATTCAACTCGTATTTTTTAAATTTTTCTCACAAAACATATGTTATTGCGCCTCACTGGAACGAGCTCAATACGCTCGTTCCAGTGAAGAGTCATGAACTATGATCTGAAAGTTAAAACCGAAAATATTTTCACAAATACACGGAAAAGCATCGTATAGTAACGATCCTACCCGTTCTGCACACCAGCCAACGTTTGTGTTGAGCTATGCAATAAAGATAAGTTTTATGGAAATGACAATGAAGATATAATCTGATTGGCTGCGAAACATATAGATGGATGAAGTCATCGACAGAGTTGTCTGCCCTGCAGGTTTACCAGGACCCTGATCTATTTAACACACAGATGGATGAAGTCATCGACAGAGTCCGTCCCCTGAGTTCCAATGTGTTCTATGTGCCTACTGGCACATACAACACATTGGAATTCAGTGGACGAGTAGTCTGCCATGCAGGTTTACCAAGACTCTGATCTATTATTTTGTGAACGAGGTTCAGATTTTATATCAAATAGTGACGAAGTTCGATTCCTTTTATCACATATCACATGCAGTACAGTCGCCGTGGACATGCCGTTATCCACGCGTGGACAGTGAGGTCGACGTATGCATTTACCTCGGTAATAAAAATCACCAGCAGCAAATTTTAATTAATGAAGCACCCGGTGCTTCATTAATTAAATTTTTGATGATTATTCCTATAATTAGTGTTTGGCATCTAATATTATTAGTCCGTGGAAATACTTTCCACCCGTGGAAAGTGACCAGTCCACTGCAGCTGTCCTGTAATATGTAATTTAAACTTTTACCTAACGCGACGAGTAAACTGACCAGCGCTATTCATAACCATCTCCTATATATTTTATTACTTTTTCAACTTTTGCCTTAAAACATAGCTTATAACCCCCGACTAGAAGGAGCTCATTCCATAGTCATAGGCGCAGTTTCCGATGCAATAAAGGAAAATGTTTAATTATTCAAGAAATGATTTTGTTTTCTGCAATTGTCGTCTTCTAATTGTATTTGGTAATTAGTTAATGAAATATAAGAGGATTAATTCAATTTTACTTCAGAAACCAAGTCACAGCGTTACGATATTGACGCTGACTTCTGACGTCATTCCCGTATTAAATGTGTTGTGAACGATATTGTTCGTAATGAGCTATGTGATGGTGATCTTGTGATAAATAAGAGCACGAGTCCATGGTGGTTTTCAACCTTGTCTAAAATACTCTAAATATAAGTGGCACATCATAATTTATTCAAATAATTTATTCAAATCTCATCATTACTGTTGTGATATATTTATTTATTTATTGGTGTTTAAGGTCATATTCTTATGCGCAATGGCTAACCATGACCGTGGCAGCTTTATGGGTGGAGGAAGCTGGAGTACCCGGAGAGAACCACAGAGCAACGACCAGCAGCTGCCAGCTCCCCAACATCGTAACTGCGCACTACAGCACAAGCAGGGTTAGATTGGATGAAGACATGCGTAACATCGACGTGCGATACGTCTTAGTACACGGCATCATCGTGCCTCCATGTGGACAATCGGGGTTAAGTGTCTTGCCCAAGGACACAACGCGGGGGTCCGAATCGATCGCTCAGACGGTCTCCCATCCAAGGGCTAACCGGGCCTGACATCGCTTAACTTCGGTAATCTAACGAGAACCGGTTACCGCAACGCCACCCCGCTCCCTTACTGCTGTGAGAAACCAAAGGAATAAGGGGTATAGATTTAAAGAACGGACAATAGAATGCACAGATAGAAACAGCCGAGCTCTATATGCAACTCCTGCGTTCCGAAGACATTATCAATCAACATATGAAGATTAAAGTTATCACAATTCACTGAACAACGTTCAAGTAATTTGTGGAACAAAATAAGGAGAAATTACTTTCTCAATACCGGCAAATCAATGATTTTCCAACTTGTCAAACCGTTGAGAAGTTTGAAAATCACTACTCTTTGTCGAGACACTTTGTTAATATATCGCAATACACCAACATTTATCGAATTTCTCTAAGATTAAGCTTCCAGGAATGAAGGAGTAAACAAGGGGATACAACTCTCCACACTTAGATGTGATTTTCGAAATTGGAATCCTCAAAGAAACCACCGAACGGATACCTTCCAATCCATAGATAAATAGCTTCTGAATGTCGGATGCTTAATGACGAAAAGAGCTGATGTTAATATAAAACAATATGCGGAATTAATCAAACGCTTACGAACACTCTTTAACCATTTACCCAACGTAACGGCACAAATCGGCAAGCGCTATTTACCGAAATCACCATTAAATTTTCATTAATTGGTAATTTTGTTATCTCAAAAACCTAGCAAGTGACCCGCTGAGCTCGATCCAATGAGGGGGTCATACGTTTTTAACGCAAAATGAAAAACAATTGGTTATTCAAGAATTGAAGTGCCGACTGCCTTTAGTGCTAGGGTTAAGGCGCAGCGTAATCATGTAAATGTTTGACTGAAGCCGGGTATATAAAAGACAACAAGAAAACAAGCATTATGTCGCGAAGCAAATTCCCTCTACACCTTTCACCACCCGAGTTATTTATTTATTTCTTTATTTTAATGGGGTCTAACGACACATTCGACAGACAAGTTCACCTCCTGTCGGGTAGTTTTACAGGTAGGGGAAACCGAAGTACCCGCATATAACCACTAAGAATGGCAAGCACCTGTCAGGTTCCTTAACATGCTAACTCCGGACAAGCAGGGTTGGCTTTGGCTAAAGACAAGTGCACCAACCACGTGCAATACACATTAGTACACAGCGCCACCGTTCCCCCACACGGGCAATCGGGATTAAATGCCTTGCCCAAAGGACACAACGCAGTTACCCCTGGGGGGGGGGGGAGGATCGAACCGTGGAAGTTCAATGCCATATCCACAGAGCCACCGCGCTCTCTAGCCACCCAATGAACAATGGCAAACACCAAAGCATAATGGACTAACATTACAAACCTCTGGTAATTACTGAAGTGACAATAAAACGAGAAAATGGCAATAAGAACTTTTAACAAATCCCCATGGTTCTTAAACGTATCAAGGACAATGTTCATAAAAAGCAGGATTCACAACGTTATTGTGATTTGTTGAATACTTTTCATGTTAGCATTTAAAAACATCTTGCGTTAGCCCCTTGAACCCCAGGTACTGCATTTCCTGCCCAGGAACATGATACGTCATAATTTCGAAGTAGTAAAAGTAGGATGGTTGCTGAGAGAGTGTGTGGGGTGGACCAATCAATATTTTCAACGTGCAGACCAAAAATGAATATGGACTCTTCCAATTTATTCCGTTCAACTGACATGGACGATACCTCCAGGGTTCAAAGGGTTAAAGTTTAACGTAATGCACAAAGGGCACTAACTCTCTCAATTTTTGACAAATCTCCAATGCTAATAAAAAAATACAAAATGGGTGGTGGTTCAGAGAAGTATTCTCCATCCCCGTTTAATATAAAACAGCATCTCAAATGTTATTGAGATTTGAGATCTGGTATTCAGGTTATTGCACACATAATGAAATTTCACACACAAAACAACAAAACAAAGGGTAATAACTCTTTTAATTTACATCGATTTATGTTGGTTACTTACCTTGTCCAAGGCATTGTCAATATAAAGTGGTTGAGGTGAGCGGTTTTCCGGTTTGTTGTGGTTTTTAGCATCAAACCGAAACCGCAAGTCGCAACACAAAACAACCGAACAGTTTGACCATGTTTGTATATAAATGGATCAAACTATGTTACTGGGAGGGAGCTGGACTAGTGGCTCATGTAGTTTCTAGCCACCTAGTCTATCTGGCAAAGAGGCGAATACGTAGTGGCCTCATTGTCACACTTTCCGCCTTATTGACTCTTCCATCGAACGACTCAATAAAGGAGAAAATATAGCGAAGAGAACACAACATAGATTACAACACATAGAGACTGTGACTGACGCTGGAAGTATGGTAACTACATGTATATCCACTGATCAACAAATGACGAGCCTCCTTAATACAACCTTCGTGAAGAACAGAGAAATCAACGAAGCAGGACATGACTTGCTTGTGTTCCTTTCTATGTGCTCAGAAACTCTTTCCGACATGAATGTGAAGGAAGCAGATGTGTACTAGATACTAAGCTCTCTTGAAATCAATAAAACAGTTAGTCATTACCCATCAGTTACCGAATGCTGAAGGAGACAAGGTAAACAATATGCAGGCAACTCCCACCATTATTTCTGCAGTCATTAGTTCTTGAACGTATCCATCATTTGAAGCTGACGACAGTGACACCAATCTTCAAGAGAGGCAACACCTACGTCCATAACAATTATGGCCCCGTTTTTTCTTCTCAGCTGTGGGAATAAAGGCATGGAAAAGGTTATTTTTAAAGAAGTATCCTGCCCCTTTCACAACAATAATCTATTCCTTAAATATCAATCTGGCTTCGTTCCGAAACACAGTACTGTATTCCAGCTACTAGAAATCTATCACAACCTTTACTTAGCCTACGATAGCCGTCTCTTCTCACTGGAGGTATTTTCGACATCCTGAAGTGGTTCAAAACCTATCCGAAAGGCTGCCGGCAACTACTCATATTAAGGTTTGCTTTTTCTGATTATTTTCCCATTTAGTGTAGATCAACAATTGGCTTAATACAACCTTCCTGAAGAATAGCGAAATCCACGAAACGGGACGTGCCTTGAATTCAAAAACATCAGGCATTAAGTGTTTGAACCCGAGAGACCGCACGTCCGGCCCAATAACATGATACGTCATGATTTCATTAAGCAGGATGACTGTTGAGAGAGTGTGTGGAGTGGACCAATCAATATTTTCAGCGTGCCACCAAATAATGAATATGGACTTTTCCAATTAATCCCATTGAACTAACATGGACGACACCACCAATGTTCAAAGGGTTAAAGTTTAACGTAATGCACAAAGGGAACTAACTCACTAAATTTTTGAAAATCTGCAATGTTATTAAGAAATACAAAATGAATTGTGATTCAAATAAGTATTCTCCATCCTCATTTAATATAAAGCAGCATCTCTAATGTAATTAAGATTTGAGATCTGCTGTTCACGTTATTACACAGACAATGAAATTTCACACAAAATTAAACAAAGGATAATAACTCTTTTAATTTTCATCGAATCATGGTGGTTACTTACAGTACAGCCGCCGTGGACTGGTCATTTTCCACTGGTGGGCAATATTTCCACGCACGCAATAATATTAGATTCCAAACACTAATTATGGGAATAAGAATCAGAAAATTAATTAATGAAGCACCGGGTACAAGTCGGTGCATCATTAATTAAAATTTTCCTGAGTAGGATTTTTAAAACTCGGTAAACGCATGCGTGGACATCACTGCCCACGCGTGGATTATGACCAGTCCACGGCGGCTGTACTGTACCTTTCTAAGGCATTGTCAATATAACGTGGTTGAGGTGGGCGGTTTTCTGGTTTGGTGCCGGTGTAAAAGGAATGGAAGTCCGTAGGAACGTTAGTCCCTCTGGACTATTATTCCGCGGAATTATAGTCCTAGGTCTAACATTTCTAGGAATAGTAGTCCGGCGGACTACTATTCCTAGAAATGTTAGACCTAGGACTATAATTCCGCGGAATAATAGTCCAGAGGGACTAATTTTCCTACGGACTTCCATTCCTGTTACACCGGTTTTTGCATCAAACCGAAACCGCAAGACGCCGCAATAACCAAACGAGCGGTTTTACCGTGTTTGTGCCTGAATTTATCAAACTATCTTACTGGGATAGGGCTGGTCTAGTGGCTCTTATGCACTCTTGCCGATGGCACTCTGACGAAAGAAATGTCGAGGGGAAGTTTCAGTATTAAATCAGGTCCCCATAGTGCCTTCCCTTACTACTCTCCCTGAGGGGTTGGGTTGGTGGGAGCTACATTAGTGGCTCCCATGGACTCTCGCAACCTAGTCTATCCGGCAAAAGGGGGGGGGGGGGGGTACGTAGTGGCCTCATTGGCACATTTTCTCTCTTATTGACTCGTCTCCGGAACGAGTCAACAAAGAAGAAATATGACAATGAGGACACAGCATAGATTAGAGCATCCAGAGACTGTGACTGACGCTGGAAGTTAGGTAACTATATCCACTGATCAACAAATCGAAAGCCTGCTTAATACAACCTTCCTGAAGAATAGTGAAATCTGCGAAGCAGGACATGACTTGCCTGTGTGTTCGTTCTTAGTGCTCAGAAACTCTTTCCTACATGAAAGTGACGGAAGCAGATTTACGAGATACTAAGCTCTCTTGAACTTAAAGCAACTAGCCCTGACCCATCAGTAACCGAATGCTGAAGGAGACGAGGCAAACAATATGCATGCAACTCCGATTCTTACTTCAGCAGTCACCCAGTTCTCATACGTCTCGATCAGATTGGAAGCTGGCGACAGTTTTACCAATCTTCAAGAAAGACGACACTTACGACACTAACAATTATGGGCACTTAGTTGTGGGAATAAAAGCATGGAAAAGGTTCTTCTCAATAAAGTATTCTACCACTTTCACAACAATAATCTATTCTTTAAATATCAATTTGGTTTCTTACCCAAACACAGTACTGTATTCCAGCTACTAGAAATTTACCACCACTTATACTTATCCTATGATAACCATCTCCTTTCACTGGAGGTATTTTGCGAATAATTCTGAAAAATTCTGATCCAGATCAGATCAGTACAGATATTAATTTTGAACTTGATGTTGTATTAGAATGGGCCCAGCAGTGGCTCATAAATTTTAATCTGTCAGAAACCAAGATCCTCTTATTTACCAGGAAAGCAGTAGCCGTGAATCCCGTTGTAATATTTTGGGAAACACTTCTGGACCTCACAACTAAACACACACTAAAAGCCCATTTGAACTGACATTCACATATTTACAACATATGCAAGAAAGCTAACTCTGCGCTTTCCCGGTTGAGAAAACTTAATTTTATTCTGCTGAAAACCTCTTGAAATAATATACAAGTTTTTTTATGCTTCCAATATTAGAGTATGCAGAAGGTGTGTGGTCCGGAGCTCCCGAATACTTTCTTTTCAAACTAGACAAAATACACACGTAGGCCGCAAGGATAATAACAGGACTGAGTAAGTCGGTGCCGCTTTCAAATGTATTCTTTGAGATGGTGACCTTCGTCAACATCCTTCAAGGAGATGCCTCGGTTTACCTGTCCGAACTATCACCCCAAACGTTTCAGGACTACTCGCCCTATAACACACGTGCTTGTTCGAATTTCAAAATTTCTCTGAATGCACACTGAATTATTGAAAAGTTCTTTCATTCCATCTCGTACGTCAGAGTCGAACTCACTTCCTATTGAAAAAAACAAGCTGGAATCTTTAAGTGTCTTTGCTAAGCATTTTAAAAGTGAGGTATGCAGGCCAACATCGTTTTTTGGGACAGGTTTGAGGAACAAGAATATACTGCATTACAGGCTACGTAATTCATGCAGTGACTTAACTTTTAACAAATTTTATTTATTTATTTATTTATTTATTTATTTATTTATTTATTTATTGGTGCTCTACGCCCCATCAGCACCTAAAGCTATATCGTGGTGATGAAAAGTTGTTTTATAAAGTAGGTCATTATTTTCCGTGAAATAAATAAAAACGAGTTAATGAAATATGAGGAATAAAACCAAGGAGTTAACGGAGTTAACACAGTAATGAGAAATTTGGAGCGTTTGTTTAAAAAACACTATGTAAATCAAGCTGTTAAATAGATATGAATGTGATAAAAGAATAAAAACAATTTAATATTTATAAAAAGGTTGATTTCCTTCAGGATGGACGGAATTCCTGAAAGTCCAGCGCTCTTTTACGTTTGGCCTTTCGTTGTTTTATGTGAGAAGTGAAATTCAGTTCATTGTCAAACTTCACTTCTGTAACATCTGTAATGGTACTGCCATCTATTTTCAATTCCGTATCAAGGTGGTGCTTCCAGAGCTTATAGGAATGAACGCAATTTTAGTCTTCGAAAACATAAAACCGTTTCCTGTAGCCCATTTCTGGATTCTGTTTAAACGCAGCGTAAATTGGCGCTCGATGGCATTCATATGTTTACTGCTGCAACAAATTAAAATGTCATTGACATACAGTGAACAATTTACCATATTCTCAATTGCGTCGATCAGGCTATTAACTTTCATAGAAAAAATGGGAAACAGATAACATACTACCCCGATTAACCCCCAATTCATTAAAAATGCTCAAAAAGACGCATACGCCCTCTGAACACCATGTGAAAAAGACCTTATAAAATCGCATACTTCCACGTTGGAATATTTGCCTTTTCTAGATCAAAGAAGATGGCGACCACATGTTCATTCCTGGCAAAGGCATTCCTTATAAATGTTTCAGGTTTAACCAAATGATCGGCAGAACTTCGCCGGCTTCAGAAACCACACTGAACATTCGCAAGTAGACTGTTCGAGTACAGAAACCAGAGACGTGAATCAGTGATCATCCTTCCTATGATTTTACGCAGACAGCTTGTTAAATCAACAGGCCTAGGTTACTTGGGTTGCTGTGGTTCCTATCAGGATTTGGAATGGGAATCATTATTGTTTTTCGCCGTGGAAACTGGCCAGTACCCCATTTGTCATAAAACATTGCGGATTCGAGCCCACTTAGACCTGGTTTTGATGATTTCTCGCGATTTTAAAGCTTATTGTCACGAGAAATCGACTAAGTGTGATACAAGCCCACTTTAGCTTTCTCGCTGAATGGGCTCGTATTACACGGCCGACACGCGACTTCACAGTTTTCAATCCAGTGGCGCGGTGTTAGTACGATGCCTGGTGAAATATAATATAAATTAAATTCAAGCAGTTGCATTTTCACGGATCTTTTACTAATTGAGATTCCTGAGTTTAAAAGCTGCGACATAGACCATTATAACAGTAATCTATTTCCGTTGCATTGGATGCTAAGGCAAACAACCCACTGGTAAATTTCACAATAAAATACAGATTACATGTAGACAATTACGAATCATCACAGAAAACAAATCCAACAATTCAGTAAATGTCAATTGTCGAATATCGGTCTCGGGACGAGTTGTAAATGTAAACTAGTATACTGGCTGTGTCAATTGCAATCTTTTTGAGGTTGTCGTTGGATCATTTGGTATGGTGGCGGAGCATTTACGGCCAGGAGATCGACTCCCTTTGAGACTACCTTCCAAAAACCTTCACAGTACTGTTTTCAATCCAGTTGCGCGGTGTTAGTACGATGCCTGGTAGAATTCCTGCTTGATAGAGGCGATATAAAAATCAAGCGCCACCTTTATCCTAATAGTTAGAAGAGAAATAAAAAAATTGTTCGAGATCGGAGTACGTGTTGCAAGTCGATTTATTGCCTGGGAAGTCGCTGCCTAGCTCCTAATCACGAATCCAGTTATTTCCTATCTTCCTTCGGTGGCATCAAGTAGAGATATATTTGTGCATGACTTCCAGGCACGCACGCACGCACGCACGCACGCACGCACGCACAAATAGATGATATAATTCTGGATAAAAAGTATTGATCTCTGATCAAAGAAGCAAATAGTGTTTTGTGTGAAATAAACTGCTGTGTAGGTGGTGATTTTTGGAGAAATTTATAAAATCTATTTTGCGATTGGTAAATACACGTTTGATATTTTCTTCGTGTTCTCTCATTTACCACAGAAAAACGAAAGGTTTGTTTCTTTTCTAAATATTTTCTATCCAATACATTTTGCAAACAGATGCACTTCACAATATAAGATATAATACAAAGGTGCTCCACAATGTCATTGGCCATCCAGAAACCTTACGATTAACATCAAATGTCGCCATCGTACGATCAGTTTTAATCCGTTTTACGCCATCGTCCAATCATCGCACGCCCACGTGAAAAGGTCATAATATTTTGTAATATGTTGACAATGGTTCAATACATGTTCATAAAAACCCAGGCTCTCAAGCCACAAGTCTATTTTTTGTAAGAAAATCGACGCTTTTATGGCCAGTCTAGCCCTCAAATAGATCATCACCAATATTTGGATTCACCAGACTGGAATATTTCAATTGGTTGGAAAAGCGAATCTACGGTTCGCTTTTCCAACTAACTGATATATTCCGAACGACTGAATCTAAACAATGTCATAAAAATCAATTTTCTGTGAACTAAATCTGGATATGAATGTTGCTCAATCCAGACTTGATTTGATCGACATTTTGGTGACATAACAATCAGGAATAATTACATTGTTAATGTAGTTATACATTTTGGTTCCCAAATACTCAATTCCCATTGGTCAGCTGGGTGACAACGTCATTTTACAATGAATACATTTGGTCGAACTTTGACCCGCATTTACGGTAGAGCGCAGTTGACAGAATGTAATTCGGGCGGTGTTTGGGCGGGTTTTTAACTTTTAGCGCCTCTCGCAGTGATCAACTCCGCTGCTGTTTCTTTGGTGGCATTTCCCAACTGTGGCATAAAGCCCTTTATTAAAATACTCGTTTCCATTTCTAAAGTTGTGAAAATTAAAAACCAGAGTTGTGCGCATTGTATTTTGTGTGAGGGTGGTTTCTCGCCTCGTGCGTTCGTACATGTTTTATTTCGTCTTTCTGCTTTGTTGTTTGGTAAAAGTAGTTTAAACAGTTACGGAATGTAATTATAAGAATGAATGCAATTTTAATAATCTTTATTGGAGTACGAACGTGTGGGAATGGGTACAAATTGTATGAATCCCGAAATTCTTAAATGAAGACACACCACAACAATAGTTTTATGATAACGCTGGATAGTTCTACAAATTATGTTAATATTTTGATGTTTTCAAGGGGATTTCAATACTTATTGATTGAGATGTTTTCCTGGGCAGAAAAAATATACCTGTATATCTGTAAGGCACGTCGCATTACACCAACGATAGTCTGAGCGCAAATTTCCACAATAAGTGGGTGAACAAACAGTCACTGACAGCGTCGAATTCCGAACAGAATTAGACTGGTGGCCAAAGAGGTTGATATAAGCTGTATTGATGTTGTGTCGATGACGTGATTTAATACATATTGAAACAAAATGGTTATTCACTTATTTACTGACAGACAGCGTAGTAGCTTGGATTTATTTATTTATTTATTTATTGGGGCTTAAGGTCACATATTTCAGCACAATGGCTAATCATGACCATGACAGTTTGACGGGTGGAGGAAGCCGGAGTACCCGGAGAGAACCACCGAGCAACGGCGAGCAACTGTCAACTCCCCAACATACTTCTCCACACAAGCAGAGTTAGCATTGGTTGAAGACAAGTGCACCATCGACGTGCAGTACGCCTTAGTACACAACGTCACCGTGCCCCCAGATGAGCAATGGGGGTGAAGTGTCTTGCCCAAGGACACAGAGCGATTGCCGCAGGTGGGATTCCAAGGACCTCTCGGCTTGCAGCCAGCACCTCTACCTACTGAGCCACCGAGCCCCCAGTAGTTTGAATATGGTATTTATTTTATTCGTTTTTCATTCACCAAATTAAATTGCATTCAAACTCATACTCGCCGAAAATGGTATTCATTTAGTTATTGGTGTTTAAGGTCACATACTTATGCACAACGGCTAATAATGGCCGTGACAGTTTTACGGATGGAGGAAGCCGGAGAGAACCACCGAGCAGCTGCCAGCTCCACGACATCGTAACTCGGCACTGCAGCACAGACAGGGTTAGATTAGTTGAAGACATGCGTACCATCGACGTGAAGTACGCCTTAGTACACGGCGTCATCGTGCTCCCATATGGACCTTCGGGGTTAAGTGCCTTACTCAAGAACACAACGCGGGAGTCCGAATCGATCACTCAGACGGTCACCCATCCGAGGACTAACCGGGTTCGACGTTGCTTAACTTCGGTGATCTGACGAGAACCGGAAAATGGTATTCTCCCAGCATCGTATTCCACTCTCAGCGATGACGGACTATTTTTCTGACATGTTTTGAAAGTAACAACGGAATCAATTAAAAGGGTTGTTTTGGGAAAACAAATAAGGAGAAAATAAATTAAATACAAAAGTTCGCTGATCGGATTCGAGTACGATTTTATCGTCTCGTGGGTAGCACGGAGTATTTTACGCGGCGTTAGCGCCCCACTCAAGGATAAAAATCGTACGCGAATCCGAGCAGTGAACTATTGTCTATATATTGAACAGAAGACTTGTATCAAAGGAGTCTCTTATGAAGTAGTCGATATAAAGTCATCGCACACACGTTTACGCTTTCTGTCAGTGTTCTGCTACAAAGAAAACAGATCATCATGTTCGTACTTCTTCTCACTGTTCAAGTATTTACAACATCGGTGTTCCTTGCATCAGGTATTTATACTTAACACTTTTCCTAACGAATCCGCTGCATCCTATTGCGTAATATGCAAACTGAACAGTTGAAGAAAATTATCTTTAAAAAAACTTCAACAAAACCTTATCATGTCACCTTTTATGGAAACGAGCTCGTCACGCGCGTTCCTAAGAGGTTTCACATGATATGGTTTTGTTGAAATATTTTGAAAAATCATTATTTAAAATAACAGATTTTGGCATCGAGTTCAATGGGTATAGAGCTCAATAAGTTATAACACCATTCTTCCATGATACATGCAGTTAAAAATAGAAGACCTGTCATGAAATGCGCACAAAGAGCACGTCGATCTGAGCGTTAATCAACGCGTTAAGTCCCTGGTAAGGCTATCAAATTCTGTACATATGGCTTGTGCACAAGCAATGTTTCAGCCAATGGACCTCCGGGTAAGCCGGAGGTCCATTGCCAGAAACCTTGCCTGTGTGAGCTATGAGTAACCAGGAGAATCTACCGTGCTTTGGATGCCATTCGATATGGCAATTGCGCGCATTTCCTACGCGCAATTAAGTCTAAATAAGCGCACAGTTCATGACAGTACTTCTTGTTTTAAATGTAAATTACTATGTGATATATATGTTTGTGTATTTTTGTTGGTTTTTAATTTTTGTTTAATTAGTTCGTTATTTATTTATCTTACTTCTTACTTTATTTAGTTTAGAGTTTATTTTACTTTCTTTATTCAATGTTGAAACTGAAGAAATCTGATGATGTTTTTCTTTTATACCATTGTATATTTTGTTGATTGTATCAACTATGCAATATATACCCTTGTTTATTTCTATTTTTTATTTTTGGTTTCATATTGTCTTTATTTAATTATTTCACGTACACTTTATTTTTTAATTTATCTTGTTTATTCAATGTTAAAACAGGAGGAATCTGGTGAAGCTTTTTTTTATCCCATTGTATATTTGTTAATTGTATTATCCACACAGTACGTCATGGCATGGCAGTAATAAAATTCATCATATTCAATTTGTCCGTCTTAGTGTCGCTGGTGTTAGAGGCGACGGAGCATGGGGGCAGATGGACTAACTTGCCCCTGCCCCGTGCAAAGGGGTACGGGGGGCAGGCCTTTTTTCTAGTCGGGGTGTACCTTACTCCAACTTTCTCGTAAGAGCGTTACATGTTTCCGTAAATTGCACGAAGCGTCGTTTACCGTTTGAAATTGTAGCCTACATGTTCCGTGATAGAGTCAAGATTTTAATCGATGCCCTTAAAACACTGGTACGGAGTATCAGCCTCTTGGGCTCTATTGGCGCGTGCACTCGTCTGAACAATCAGGGCAATAACTGTTGTAAATTCGACTTGTCTTACAGAACTCAGGTGGGATCAGGTTGCTCCAAAATCGGTATGCCCCCACTGTCCATTCCATCTTCTGACGCCCCTGGCTAGTATTGAGCCTAGTTTAAACTAAAATGGATGAAATATGTATGGGGATGTACAATAATACACACTCTGCTCTCATTAAAGAAATTCTTCACTCATAATATTTTTTTCATATTTTTAACCTCTTTTATTTATTCATGCGTTTTATTTTATTTATCCTCTTTTTTATTTGTGAAACACTCACAAATGGGTTTGATAAAAAATCACAAGACGGATCAATTGTTCGTTTCTTAAGCCTTTGAACTCCAGGGGCCGTTTTTTCCGCTCGGGTCACAACCTACGTCATAATGTCATTAAGGGGGATGACTGCAAGGCAAGTATGTGGTGTAGACCAATCAATATTTTCAACGTGCAGCCTTGAGGCTGCACGTTGAAAATATTAATTGCTCTATCCCCAAATAATAAATATGGACTCTTCCTATTGCTACAATGGAACTGACATGGAAGATACCACCAGAGTTCAAAGGGTCAATACACTTCAAAGGTGTGATCTTATGATGTCGTTGGTGGTGAAATGGAAAGTTATCCGTAATCTTTGTTACCAGTATACACATCCTTAGTTTAAAATTTATAATAAACACAATGACGAAATGTCCTATCTAAACAGTGAGTGTGGAGTTTTATTAGACACATTGAATTTAAGGTGCCATCTATTCTTGTTACCTTTTGTTATCATTGTTTGAAATGGTTTGTCTGTCGAAATATTCGTTGACAACACAAAGCTTGCTCGCAATGAGTCAACCTGGCCGAAAGCTAGTTCGAAATAGCTGACGATTGTTTACTCATAATCTTGCTCAAGTAAATCAATGAATTACTATGAACGTAAGCTATTCTACATGACTTCAGTCGCAAATGCGGACTAAGAATTTTGATTGGATCGCGACTGTGTCCCGATCCGATCGAAAGTATCTCCTCCGCTTTTCTCCCGACAGCACTGTGTCTCACCTTTCGGAAAAGAAATTCGAAACACCGAATCTAGGATTCCATTTTCGTCTGTTTTTCCTTGCTTTGGTTTTGATTTCGAAATATTTTATTTATGAAATCTCGAACTGGGTAACTGTATGATGTGATCGAGAAGAAAAACACTTTTGCGATCAGAACACTGTGATCAACTTATCGTTTATGCACTGTGGGACCAACGTGACAGCTGAACCTAATAATTTCGAATTCAGACAGCAATAAAAATGTTCTCGAGAGCAGAAGTTATAATTCGTGGTCACCCGATGAAAGTATATGAGGACACAACCCTAGTTATTCTGTTCCAATTCATTTTGATCAATCGAAAATAAATCAGTTTCGATAGAAACTCAAAACTAATAGGCCGTATAGGATATGTAAAATTCACGTTTCGCTGCATGACACTTCTTAATTTCCCCCACATGCAATGTCATCACCTTTTTTAATGCTCAAAACAGACACTGTCAGATATAAATAAATAAAACATTTCCACACTAAAAATCCAACTTAAAAGTTTCCATTGGTGAAACGCTCAATTTTCTATGTCGTGTGTAAATGACAGTTGTCCAGAAATCTTTCAACATATTCCACCTCAGTTATTTCATTTCTCTCTTGACCCTTTGATTTCGCAAGACCAATTTGTCGGTCTAATGAGGCATACAGCCTCCCTATTTATGTCTGGTTATAAGAGGTCTATACACATGGCATTCATGATGATACAATAAGAAATGCAGTCTGCCGTGGGCAGACTGCATTTATTATTTTATCCTCTCTGTATTTTGATAGTGGATTGATCCATCTTACTGTTAGTGTACACAAAGACGGTAGCATTCCTGGAAACGGGAGTTCAAAAGGTTAACCTATTGTGCATCTGCGGTTCATATTAAACTATATGGCATGTAGTCAGTGACAACGAGTCGGACGTTATAGTGTACGCGAGAACGTCATTCGCATTCGCGGCGACGAAACGTTTTAGGTGGATATAAACAGAAACAATCTGAAGAAAAGTACCAAATAGCACACTGCGCTAAAAGGGGTTAAAATTCAGTTTTGTGATGCATTTTTAGTTCCTTTGTATTCTATACCATAAACAACTTATGCCAAGAGCGGCATAGTTTTTAAAAAAAAACAAAAAAAATATTCAATAAACTCGATTTCAACGATCATTTCGTTAACACACTTATTCTCAGTATTGTGAGGTCCAACCTCAACAAAATCAATGTCAACAGACCTGTATATGTATGGTATACATGAGCGTAGACCTGGAAAGTTGATATAATGTACCAAAACGAAATAAAGCGTGAAAGTTTTATAAATATGCCAATGAAGGTGTTATAAACAAAAACTTTCATGTTGATGTGAGAACAGATTTTGTTTCAAAAGTGTGGCGGGTCATTTCAGTCATGTTTGTTGAGAGAGTTTTTTGCTCAGTCCCAGCACAACTGTGCTGAAAGCTACACAATCCCAGGAACCCTCAAATATAATCTTAGGGAATGTGATCTGAGTAAACTTGATTTTGCAAACAGTTTGACTGGTGTATGCCCGTCAATTGCATTCCGATTGCCCGAGTTACATACAAAGAGCAACAAATATTGTAATATTTTAGCCGACCAGAGAAAAGTCAAATGAACTGTACCAACCACGTTTGGTTCTAATGTTATTATAACTGTGCAATTTGCATCATACCAAGTCAAATGGACATAAACGAGAATAACAGCCTCTAAAACAGTGTCATATGGAGTGTCGTATTGTAACATTTACTGTGTTTTTTTTCTACAATAGAGAGTCGATCATTCACAATACTGAGTTGACGTGCTATGAAACTGCATCAGGATTTTTCCCTGGGTATCTCGGACAAACACACCCCATAGAACATTAGTTATTAACATGATCAAGATGGTTGGTGTTTGTTTACATTAGGTGCATTAGCATATTTGCAGAAAAGTTTACTCATATTTCTTTCATGACGCAATATATAAAATCTCCAGGTCTCAGCTCATATACACTAAAACAAGACACAAATGTCAGTGTAGTTTTTGTAAAGGTTGGACTGCACATGAGCAAGAATAGCTGCCACGAGAAAATGGTCTTCGAAAGTAAGACTATTAAATGTTTAAAACATAATTTTTTTGGAAGTTCTCAGCACCATTAATTTATGCTATAGAATACAAGTGCACAAAAAGTGCATCCAAAACTGGGAATGAAAATAAATTCCACAGGAAGATTTTAGCATATTGTCGCGACAAAAGTTAATGAAACCTTCCATGTAAATATATGTCAAGCCGAACCAACAAGAGGAAACTTCTCCTAATCACCCAATCCCTGTAAACCTATCCCTGTTGGATATTTCTTAAGTAATTTGTGTTACTCAAAATTATGAAAACGTCCATAGCATTATTTGTTAATTTTTAGGGAAAAAATTACTTGGCGTCGGCGAGCGGATTATTTTTATCAAAATGAGAATAACATAGACAATGGTAAAGCAATATGTTTTACGGTTTAACCCTTTACCTAACATGGAAAGCAGACGACACTTGCAAAAAAAAATCTTGAATAGCTATTTTTTTATATTTTTTGTCTCAAAAACATAGGTTATGACCCGTCGTTGGAACGAGCTCGTCGAGCTCGTTCCAACGAGGGGTCATAACCTATGTTTCTGAGACAAAAAATGAAAAAAATAATGAAAATTAATTGGCGATTTTTAAGAATAGCGCTGGTCTGTGTTGGCCATTACGTTAGGTAAAAGGTTAACAGAACGAATATTACACGAGATTGACTCGCGAGTCCATTAAGTGCCATATGGCTGGCTATCCCGCGCAATATTTGTTAAACAGTTTGAGCCATCTGCAAGTTATAAACGTAATGGCAATGAATGTATGCTCCAATCTGCCAAGAGGACTCTGCATTATGATTTGAGTATCGACAACAGACTGTACTCCAATTGGATCCAACATTTCCTTAATCGATAGAAACTAAGAATCAATGAAAATGAGACTCTAACTATAAGGTGTCTAAATTGGACGCTCGTAAGTCGGGAAGACACAGTCCTCTAATGGAAATCAGTTATCCTAACATACAGGTCGCGTGACGATTGATACTAGGGGCACACCAACACAACAATCTTAACATTAACTTGGGCTGCGTATTAGCGCCGTTATAATTTAACATCCTGAATTGTTAGAACAGTTTATCTTAAATACATATAACAGTTTAGTACACTGTGAGAACACTCAAGTTAAACTATTATAAAAGTTTAGTAAATTGCTATTACAGTTTAGGTAAACTGTTACACGAGTTTAACTAATCTATATAAGACTAAAATCTATATAACAGTTCAGTAGACTGTCAAACGCGTGGTCTATGCACAAAGTAATTTGAAATGAGCTAAAATGTCACTTGTTCGTCCGGATTCATCACAAACTTACTGCAAGGGGATTCCACGAAAGATACGAAAACTAAACGTCTTCACACTCTAACAATTCTAATAAAAATTCCCTTCACTCTATCATATATGGGCCGTGAGCTGCGGAAAGGGACCTTAGGGGTCAAACGCTCGTGAAATATAAAACCTCCCGGTCCACACTCATGAGATAATTCCAGATACTGACTAAAATAGAGTAGATTTTCTTTTTTATTATATGCTACGAGACATTTTATTTCACAATATTCAACCCAATTCGTCCCCAAATGCGTACGCTCCTGTGTTAATATTTAGGTTCCCTATGGGAACCCGAATTTGAAATTAGTGCAATTTGTGGAAATTTCTTTAAAAATCTTCTTTTTCAAACCCATCAGTCAGAATTTTTTCGTATTTGGTATACATCTCGGGGGGGGGGGGGGGGCGTCAAATTCAAGTTTGTTCAAATCGGGTCCCAGGGTTAGTATTTGGGCTCTCTATTGGAGCCCCAAAGTTTAACTTATTGCAATTTGAGAACATTTATTTTTTAAATCTTCTTCCCCAGACTCACCCGTTAGAGTCCTTTCATGTTTAGTATGTGACATCTCTAGGTGTGTCAGAATCAAGTTTGTTCAAATCGAGTCCCTGGTTTAATATATGAGCTCCCTATGGGAGCCCAAAGTTTAACTTTGTGCATTAAGAGGAATATTCTTTAAAAGTCTTCTTCATCAGATCCACCAGTGAAAATATTTTCATATTTGGTACGCGACATTCTTAGGGGGGTCAAATTCAAGAGTTTGTACAAATTGGGTCCCTGAGTTAATAATTGGACTTTATATTGAAGCCCAAAGTTTAACTTAGGGCAATGTGAGGAAATTTCTCCAAAAATTCTCTTCTTCAGACCCACCGATCAGAATCCTTTCATATTTGGTAAACACACCTTTTGGTGGGTGCGGGGGGGGGGGGGGTCAGATCCCAGTTTGTTCAAATCCAATCACTGGGTTAGTATTTGATATTTAATATTTTGGGATTTTTAACTTAGTGCAATATGTGCCATGTCAGGGAATTTCTTTTTAAAAATCTACTTCTTCAGATCCATCACTCAGAATCCTTTCATATTTGGTATACAATGTCGCTGTGTCGGTTGGATTCAAATTTGTTCAAATCGGATCCCTGGGTTAATATTTGGGCTCTTTATTGGGGCCCAAAGTTTAACTTAGTGCATTATGAGGAATATTGTTTAAAAAAACCTTCTTCATCAGATCCAAAAGAGAAAATATTTTGATATTTGGAATGCAACATCTCTAGAAGAGTCAGATTCAAGTTTGGTTAAATCGGGTCCCTGGGTTTATATTTGGGCTCTCCACTGGAACCTAAACTTTAACTAAGTGCAATATGATGATATTTCTTTAAAAATCTTGTTATTCAAATCCACCAGCCAGAATTCTTTAATAATTGGTATATAACATCTCCAGGGGGATCCAATTCAAGTTTGTGCAATTCGGGTCCTAGGCTTAATATCTGGGCTCTCTGTGGGTGCGGGGGGGGGGGGGGCAGGTCAGGTTCGAGTGTATTCACGTCCATTCCTTAGTGTTTTTCCTTGAAATTTACCTTTCAAACTGCAGTAATATAACAACCCTTCAATGACCTCCACGCGTGATAATAACCATCTGACATGGACACCAGAGTCCTGAATAATTTCATGACTTCATTCCTCTGTAGTGTTGATGAACCATGATTAACTGAATGTGATCCAAACTACTTGTGTGAACCACTTTATTTAGGCCCCTTGGCACCTATTGTTTGTTTCGACACATTTCTCCCCCTTTTATTACACTTGTCGATTTACACGATTAGGGTTTTACTTCATTTTGAGCACACCCTCGAACGTTTTAACAGTCGGATGGCAGAGGGTATGCTTGGAAAAAAGCTTGGACATGTAACCTGCCTGTGAACTGAGATATGTCCATGTCAGTGATATGGGGATGTGGGTAAAGGCTACTGTTTCCTTTAGTGCAGTGTTCATCTTGACACCCAAATTGAGATGACATAGAATCTCGACATATTAGTGACTAACAGAGTTCTACATACATTTTCACAATTGAGAAATCGGACACTGCTGATTTGTTAAATAATATCTTGAGATGTCTAGTCATTTTTATTTTAGAATTTCAGTAGTTAAATTTCTTCTTGGCCAACTTTTTAAAACAAATTCACCATTCTCTTTTGGATTTTGAGCTCTGAAATCCCAGTAAATATGAGAGTGTCAATCATCTTTGAAAGATGTGTTGGACTTACTAAGAAAGTGGTTGAAGAAATGACCAGACAAGTCAACTTTTGAGCTAATTGTCCCACTTAGTCGCTCTCTGTAATTACAGCCAATTCCGATTTCATCTAAATTCCGATTTTTGTTTGTTTGAAAGGTAATTTTCCACCACAATCTTTTTGCACATTCCTGTTTGGTGTCTACTGGCAAGAGATGCTAATTATATCCTACTTTAAATAACTTTGTAAGATAAGTGCCTCACACCCCAAGGGGCCTCTTCAGGCCCACTTATTAACTTCGGGCAATAGCTATTAGCACACCTGACTGAAATATTTGCCTTTAATGGGGGAGGGGGTGGGACAAAGTTTTTCTGTTTTCTGAATGTACGAACTGATTTGAACCAAATTTTGTATGTGGTATTATTAAGCCATAAGGATCTATTCACAAAAAAAAATAATCCACATTCCCGTGGGAATACCATGAGCCTTAAAATATATATATATTTTCAAACGCTCATATTTCGCAAACTGCATGCGACTGAGATCTATTATTTAGTATGAAGCATCCATGGGACAAGTAGAAAGGAATATTAAAAAAATTGCCATCGGCTTTGTCAGTGTACTGCAGGAAAAACTGGAAACCTGCTGATTCAGCATATCTTCTGATCAGAATCTTTTGATATCTGGAATACAACATCCAAAGAGGGTCAGATACCTGTTTGTTAAACTGAAGACCCTTGGTTCATATTTGGGTTCAACACAGGAGCCCAAATTTTAACTTGGTGCAATTTGAGAAATACTTTTTAACTGGTAGAGTTAACCCTTTGAGACTTTAATTATCCTGACGTTCAAAGGTAACTGGGAATTCAGTTTTTTCAACGATTTTCAAATATGCACTCTCCAATAATTTGTAATAAAACTAATTTGTATAAACAAAATATTATTTGTGTTTGACTGAATATGAAATATAAGTAAGGAAAGTGCTGGCTTTTGCTCTGGTATACCTATTTTTGAAAGCTCTGATAGAGGCTTCTGGCATTCAACCAGTTTAGAAATCTTGACAGCAGGATTATATTAGTATTTTAAGCTGCAATAACATTTGGCTCAACGGTTGTCACAGAGCACTATACGGGAGAAAATAGGATTTGAGGTTAAAACTTTAAAACATCGAAAAATAATAACAAAACAAATGACAAGAAAGTATCAACGGGTTGTTTGATTTCGTACGTCATAAAACGTACAAAAGTATCAAAGGGCTAAATTATTTTTGGTCATCAAATCTCGAACACATGTCTTTGTCTTGTGACAGTTTTGGGGAGAGTCCCATAAATTGCAACAATACAAACCCTTACAGACTAAATAATATCACTTCATAGATAATACAAATCACATCCACTGAATATGAGCCTTCAAGTTGTGGTACCTGCACTTCAGAATAAAGCCCAAATATGGGCTTCCATCACTCTACCAGTTAAATAATCTTCTTCTCCAGAACCAACAGTCAGAATTTTGTAATGGTTGGTAAACAATCTCGGTACGGGTTCACATTTACGTTTGTTGAAATTCAGTTCCCCAATTAACCCTTTACCCAACCAATCGGCCGCATCCGCCCTCGTAATATGCAAAATCAGCAGTTGAAAAAATATTGTTTTTCAACAAATTTCAACAAAACCATATCATGTGACCCCTCGTTGGAACGAGCTCGTTCCAACGAGGGGTCACATGATATGGTTTTGTTGAAATCTTTTGAAAAATTTGAAAAAATGATATTTATAATAATAAATTTTGATATCGTCTGCATTGGGTAAAGGGTTAAATACCTGATTTTCACCTTAGTGTAATATGAGTAATTACCTTTAAAAATCTTCTTCTTCAGATTCAAAACTAAGAATCTTTTGATGTTTGGTATACATCATAGTTAAAGAGATCAGATCTAACTCAGGTCAAACCAAGTTGCTGTGTTAACATTTGGGCTCCCTATTCAGAGATTATTTTGGGTGTCTACATAGGCCAAATATAGGACCCTTTCCCAGTGGCATTTTCGCATGGTTTTTACCACTTCGAATAAAATAGTTTTAATATCAGTCCTCATTCAGATAAATATTTAATTCTTCTTCAACTCTTGGATGTCTAGTGCTGACTTTCATCACTTTTTACTGCAATAAAAGCAGGTGTCTCAACGTGCAGTTTTTAAATATGTTAGGCCAGTTACATCTCACGAACCTTATCAGTAGTTTCTAGGCAAGTCTTGGCTTCCTACTAAGGCTCCCAAGACTTGCCTGGTCACAACAGCAACGCCACAGCAACAATTTATTTGCAAGAGATTACATATAGTAGCTTCTGTATTAAAGTTCTCAATTCAACATGAAAGTAGCATTTCTTAATCTTTGTGTTTTTTTCTCCCAAACAAATACTCAGTTGGACATTTCGTGACGTGAATTTTCCGAATTACATGGGTCCCTCAGACGCCTTCCTACAGAGGACAGACGAATCTCTGCTGTTGAAGCCTGAATTTGAACTCAGTGCAAAATGAGAAATAATCTTTAAATTTTTTCTAGAGAACCACTAGTCAGAAGTTTTGGTATGTAGTATGCTATACCCTGGTCAGAGTCAAGTTTATTCAAATCAAGTCCCTCGGTCAATAATTGGGCCTTCTATGGGAGCCTGAGTTTCAACTTCGTGCAATATGGGGAATATTGTTTGCAAATTCTCTTATGCAGATTCACCAGTCGGATTCTTCTGATATTTAACATGCACCATCCAGCGATAAGACAGATTAAAGTTCTCGAGTTGATATTTGGGTTTTATGCAAGCCAGAATTTATTTTAGCTTGTGCAATATGGGCAATAGTCCTTAACAATCTTCTCCAGAACCACTAGAGACTTTCGGTATTTGGTATATAAAATCCTTTGGAGACTCAGATTCAAGTTTGTTCAAATCAATCCTTTTGATTATTTTATGGGAGCATTAATTTGAACTTCGTGTAAAATGAGGAAGAATCTTTAAAAGTCTTCTTCAGATCCACCAGTCAGAATATTTTGACATATGGTATCCAGCATCCTTAGGCAGTTCAGATTCAAGGTTGTTCAAATCAAGTCCCTGGGTTGATGATTATTAGACTTCCCATGGCAGCCAGAATTTTAACTGTGGATCATATTTCAAAAGTCTTCTTCTCCAGAACAATGGATCAAAATCTTTTAGTTTTTAGCTCACCTGACTGAAAGTCGCGATAAACTATTGTGATCACTGACCGTCCATCTCCCGTCATTTGTCACCCGTCGTCCGTAAACATCGTGTTTGCACCTTCTCCTCCAAAATAGCTTAACCGATTGCAGTTAAATTTGAGGTGATTGCGTGTTCTACATACCATTTTGTTTTTGTTCAAATCAACTTACACATCCCCAGAGAGATGGGGATTGAGGGAAAATTTCCCAAATTTAAAAACAAAATCTTCTCATCAACCAGTGGGTATAATGACTTGATATTTGGCATGGAGCTCCATTTTCAGGTGTTGAATCAAGATTGCTAAAACAATGTTAGTGGGGCTATGGTTGCAATTGCAATGGGAGGGGTAAGAATTTTGGCCCAGCCCCAAATTTCTGTTCCGATGAACTGATTAGAACCAAAGTCCCTCTGTTAATATTTGTGCTCCATTTTGGAGCCCAAATTTTAACTTAGTCGCAAATGAGGAATAATCACTAAAACTCTACCTCTCCAGAAACACTAGTTAGAATATTTTAATACATGGTATATAGATTTCTTACAGGAGTTGGATACAAGTGTCTTCAAATCAAGTTCATCGCTTGATATTTGGGCTCCTTATTGACGCCTCAGTTATTACATAGTCCATTGTGAGGAATAATCTTTAAAACTCTTCTTCTACTTCATATCCGCCAGTCCTCTTCTTCTCCTACAGTTAAAACTAAAAGTCCTGTCATGAAATGCGCACAAATAGCACGTCAATTTGCGCGTTAATCTACGCGTTATGACCATAGTAAGGTTATCAAATTCTGTCCATATGGCCTGTGCACATGCAATGTTTCAGCCAATGGACCCCCGGGTAACCCGGGGGTCCATTGGTAGAAGCATTGCCGGTGTTTGCTATGAGTAACCAGGAGAACCTGCCGTGCTTTGGATGTCATTCGATATGGTAATTGCGCGCAATTCCTACGCACAATTAAGCCTAGATTAGCGCACAGTTCGTGACAGGACTTTTAGTTTTAACTGTATCATGCCAGTTCAATGGCGGCAATTAGAAGAGTCTACATTCATTATTTGGGGTAGACAAATAATGAATATGGACTCTTCTAATTGCCTCGGGGCTGCACGTTGAAAATATTGGTTAGTTTACTCCACACATTTACTGAACAGCCATCCTATTTAATGATGTTATGACGCATCATGTTGCTGCCGGGGAAACGGCCGCTAGTGTTCAAAGGGTTAAACTTGTCTTCTTCAGAACTGCTAGTAAGAATTATTTTATATCTGGTATACAGAACGGTCTGGGAAGATTCGGCCCTGGGAAGATTCGGCCGGGAAGATTCGGCTGGGAAGATTCGACCCCGGTGGTGGGCCGAATCTTCTCACGTTGAGTTCAATGTTTTGAAATTTATGTTTTATTCAGTTATTTAGAAAATTTATTAATTGAATATATTTTAATGATTTTTTATCAGAATTTCTCATTCATTGGATTTCAAATCCCACATCGTCTCTGTGCGCCCTCTGTGTGCTGAAACTTTTCATTCATCATTCATCTTGAACACGAAACATTGTACGCCAAATATTAAAGGAAATATACAAACTACAATTGACAAGGGAATAGATTCACTGTGGACCAACTTTTGAGACGTAGATATTAGAACGACCGAATGACTCCATGTTTACATATAAAATTTACAAACTTCGAAAAACTAAAAAATAACTTTCGTAATTACATCTATATATCTTTAAATGATTATACTTGAACCACCACCAAGTTTTGTGTGAAAGTTTGGATATATGTATATAATATGAAAAATTGTACTTTTCAAGTTTTTGTTTTGTCACGTTGTCAAATAATGTTATCTAATGTTGTGTGACGGATGAAATGTTTTATATAACTTTCTGTTCTTTAGTTTTGGTCTTATTAAATAGAGATTTGTGAACATTAACTAATATTACATCTACTTCACATTGGCCTTAATTATCCATCAGAATTTTATTCTCTCAGTTCACTGAGCAGTTCATGCATTCTATGCACTGACTTGGACATTCTACTTCTCTTATTGGTCACTTGTCACTGTCGCGTCTATAAAACCCCTGACCCAGTAGGAAAAAGGTGCGAAGACAATTTTCTCGCAAAGTTGAATCATTTCACTGACATCTTTGAAGTTCTTTCTCTGTCTAAACAGAGTAAGGAAAATCCATATTGTGGGACTAAACTTTCATAAGTTTGTCTCAAAGTTACAGTCGCCATTTGCGTCTGTAAGTTCGTCCTGACACTGTTATACTGTATTTTCGTAGTTACGAAGATCCGCCCTCAGAAGTTCGTACTGCGTACTTTTGAGAGTGGCCCTTCATACCTACTCAAGTACGTCCTCCGACATTTCGGACCACATAAAATTCTGATGTACTCCTGACTAAAATATGAACTTGCTACATACATTTGAACCCTGGAATATTTATTAAGTTTATTGCGCATGTAATTTGACACCTATAAATTTTGTCCCGTCAATGTTATTTATTAAAGTCAGACTTATATTTTCGCCTGAACAATCATATGAATGTCCGTCACTTGTTGAATCTCTCCTCAGGTTGAACGCTTTCATCAACATTGGAATAAAAAATCATCAAACGGACATACGATTTATTATATTGTCGCCATTCGAGAGATCCAAAAGAATCTCTTGCAGGTCCCAATTTTTTATTGAAAGGTTCCCGTTACAGGTATTAGAATTAATAAATAATTACCTTAAATCTCTTGTCATTGTCAATAATAGTGTCACTTGTCAATTGGGTTAATTGCCAAACCCACAGACAGAACATGAATAGACTAATTAGCAGTCCATCGGTAAGTACACGGGCCGAATCTTCCCAGCCGAATCTTCACAGGGCCGAAAACTCCCAGGCTGAATCTTCCCAGAGCCGAATCTTCCCGTTCCCTATAGAACACTTACAGGGGTTAGATATAAGGGTTTTTTCAAATCAAATCCCTTGGTTAACTCTTAACCCACTAAGTATTTAAACATTTTTCTGCAAATCTAGCGATAGCTACTTCAAGGCAAACATGACTTGATTTGATGAAAAAGGCATGAAAGTTCGACATTAGAAATCACTGGTCAAACAGTTAATACAATTGGCGGGGAACATTTTGGTAAAATGTACTCAAGTTGTACCCGTTTTAGAGGCAAAAGAAATCTCCTTCCTGGGCAGGTATGTCCACCGACAGCAGGCAACGTGTTAATAATTGGGCTCTCCATGGGAGCGCAAAGTTTAACATAGTGCAATATGGGGATTAGTTTTTTACAAATCTTTTTTCAGAATCACCAGTCAGAATCTCTTTGATAAATGGTATGCAGCATCCCTATAAGGGTCAGATTCAAAGGTGTTCAAATCAAGTCCTTTGAATAATATTTGGGCTCAAATATTTACTTGATGCAATATGAGACATCCTAAAAATCTGCTTCTTGAGATACAATCATAATCGATTGAAATTTGATATACAGCATCGTTGGAGGGTTCAGATTTAATTTGTTGAAATAAAGTCCCTGGGTTGATATTCATGTTCCAGGAAGGGGGAGGAAGCAAATATTAACACAGTGAAAAATTGGTAATATTATTCTCAAAATCTTTATCTCCAGGGCCATCAGTCAGAAGCTTAAATTTGATATTTGGTATATAACATACTTGGAGGGCGGGGGACGTTTTTACCAGTAAAGTCCCTGTTTAATATTCGGGTTTCCTATAGGTCCTAATCTTCACTAGGTGCACAAGACGAATATTCTTTGCAATCTTCTTGGGAACCACCATTCAAAATGTTTTTTATACTTGGTATACAACACCGTAGCAGGGCTAAGATATACATTTGTTCAAATTAAGTCCCTGAATTCATATTTGGGTTTCCTTTGAGGACAAAGTTTTAACTTAGTGTAATATGATGAATAATGTTTACAAATATCTTCTTTTTCAGATCCACTATTCAGAATCTATTGATATTTGGTAAATGACATCCTGGGTTGGAGGGAAAGATGTCAGATTCAAGTTTGTTCAAGTTAAGCCCCTAAGCTGACATTTGACTCCCTAGTTTTTCATTACTGTAAACCTGGGCATTATTTCTGTGGTAGCACCCCAATACTAGAAATTATGGAGCGGATATCTGACGCAGAGCAATAATGGAAGTTTTCTTCTCTAGAATCACCAGTCAGAATCGTTTGGTATTAAGTATACCGCAACCCTATACAACCTTTAGCATTTGAAAATGGGAGACATGCTGTATACAACATGCTGACATTTGATGGGATGCACGCTATTGTTGAGTCCTGGTATAATTCATGGTATATTGTTCTTACATTTAATGGGATACACGCTATTGTTGAGTCTTGGATATAATTCATGGTATATTGTTCTTACATTTGATGGGATGAACGCTATTGTTGAGTCCTAGTATAATCCATGGTATATTGTTCTTACATTTAATGGGATGCACGCTATTGTTGAGTCCTGGATATAATTCAGGGTATATTGTTCTTACATTTGATGGGATGCACGCTATTCTTGAGTCATGGTATAATTCATGGTATATTGTTGAGACCTGGTATAATTCAGGGTATATTGTTCTTACATTTGTTGGGATGCACGCTATTGTTGAGTCCTGGTATAATTCATGGTATATTGTTGAGTCCTGGTATAATTCATGGTATATTGTTCTTACATTTAATGGGATGCACGCTATTGTTGAGTCCTGGTATAATTCATGGTATATTGTTGAGTCCTGGTATAATTCATGGTATATTGTTGAGTCCTGTTATAATTCATGGGATATTGTTCTCATTTTCCTTTATGCAATGTATTATTTGGCCTATTTCCCCTTGAATAGATTTTAAACCTTTACAGAAAACACATGATATCACATAATATTGCTATTTTAATTTTGGTGCTCCCCGAAAAAATCCGTGCATGCATCTCTCCGTTCTTACACAGCGATATCTCAACAGTGAGTGGATTTTTAAATGAGGGATCCTTGTTCCATCTCGCTCCTGCACGTTATAAAACGTTGCCCACATACTTTTGCACCAGAGTTACGGTCTTGCATTTCAAAGACATGTGCCAAATGTTTTTCCATAGTGGGGGACCACAATTTTACGAATCTGCTTGTTAACTGAGTCGACTGTTGAGGAACATCCATCAGTTTTACAGATTTTCTTGTTTTCACCCAATTCTTAAGAAAAACATTTCAACAAAATCATATCACGTGACTCCTCATAATAACGAACTCGACGAGCTCATTCCAACGAGGGGTCACATATTGCTTTTAGAAATTTGAATTTGTTTTTCATCTGGACATGCAATTTGGATATTACTCGGCGGATGCAGCCGTTTCGTTAATTATGAATCGCTCCCTAGGTGGAACCGAGTCACGCTGTTAAAATTGTAAAAATTGCAGGTGCTGTGACACGCTTATGGGTGTCAGATGCAAATATGTTCAAATCAAGTCCATGGGTTAATATTTTCGCCCCATATGGTTGGCCAAATTTTAACTTGGTGGAATATGAAGAATATTCGATGAAATGTTTATCTCCAGAACCCCCAGTCAGAATCTTTTGATATATAATCAAACCATCCAAAGAGGAGTCAGATTCAAGTTTGTTAAAATGAAGTCACTGGCTCAAATATTTGTGCTCCGCATTGGATCCCAAAGTTTAGTTTAGTGCAATCAGTATGTGAAATAATCTTTGAAAATCTGCTTCGACAGATCCAATGGTCAGAATCCTGATGGGAAGTGTGTGGGGGGAGGGGAGGTGGGGGGGGGGGACAAGTTTGTTCAAGTCAGCTGTCTAGGTGGCTATTTGAGCTCCCTCTTTTCCATTATTACAAGCTTTTTCTATGTAACACTAAACCATTCTGAAAATGAAAATCTGTTCCGGAACAGAAAAAGTTGACGAGCTATTTTTAAACAGAAACGAAATTTCACTTAGAGTTTTCTACAAATCGTGCAACGCAATCACCATTTGAGTCCCTAGCGATTGGTAACAAAACGGCCCTTAAGTTCCAATGTGTTTCAAGAACCAGTAGGCTAGTGGGCACATAGAACACACTGGAACTCAGGAGACGATATAGTAATACGGGTTCCCCTCGCAAATTTGGTTGGCGATAAAATGTGTTCTTTTTGTTTATTGTTGTCAAATGTATTACTGAGTGTCGAAATAATTGTTTTTTTATAGATGAAGGCGTGTAATAAACACAGACGGACACACGCATATGAATGGCTTAATCGACATGGCACTTGCGCCATCGCGTAAAGATAAAACTCGAGGCCTGCGGTCTCTCATTTTATCCGTCCGCGCTGGCCCTCGTGCCATATCAGTTAACCCACCCCCTAGCGAGTGTCGTGGAATGAAGAATAGTTACACGACATTATTCCTCTGTAGTATTAACTAGCCCATCCCCTAGCGTGTGTCGTGGAATGAAGAATAGTTACACGACATTATTCCTCTGTAGTATTAATTAGCCCATCCTCTAGCGTGTGTCGTGGAATGAAGAATAGTTACACGACATTATTCCTCTGTAGTATTAACTAGCCCATCCCCTAGCGTGTGTCGTGGAATGAAGAATAGTTACACGACATTATTCCTCTGTAGTATTAATTAGCCCATCCTCTAGCGTGTGTCGTGGAATGAGGTATAGTTACACGACATTATTCCTCTGTAGTATTAACTAGACCATCCCCTAGCGTGTGTAGAGGAATGAAGAATAGTTACACGACATTATTCCTCTGTAGTATTAATTAACCCAGCCCCTAGCGTGTGTCGTGGAATGAAGAATAGTTACACGACATTATTCCTCTGTAGTATTAACTAGCCCATCCCCTGGCGTGTGTCGTGGAATGAAGAATAGTTACACGACATTATTCCTCTGTAGTATTAATTAGCCCATCCCCTAGCGTGTGTCGTGGAAGGAAGAATAGTTACACGACATTATTCCTCTGTAGTATTAACTAGCCCATCCCCTAGCGTGTGTCGTGGAATGAAGAATAGTTACACGACATTATTCCTCTGTAGTATTAACTAGCCCATCCCCTAGCGAGTGTCGTGGAATGAAGTATAGTTACACGACATTATTCCTCTGTAGTATTAACTAGCCCATCACCTAGCGTGTGTCGTGGAATGAAGAATAGTTACAGGACGTTATTCCTCTGCAGTATTAATTAGCCCATCCCCTAGCGTGTGTCGTGGAATGAAGAATAGTTACACGACATTATTTCTCTGTAGTATTAATTAGCCAATCCCCTAGCGTGTGTCGTGGAATGAAGAATAGTTACACGACATTATTCCTCTGTAGTATTAATTAGCCCATCCCCTAGCGTGTGTCGTGGAATGAAGAATAGTTACACGACATTATTCCTCTGTAGTATTAACTAGCCCATCCCCTAGCGTGTGTCGTGGAATGAAGAATAGTTACACGACATTATTCCTCTGTAGTATTAATTAGCCCATCCCCTAGCGTGTGTCGTGGAACGAAGAATAGTTACACGACATTATTCCTCTGTAATATTAATTAGCCCTTCCCCTAGCGTGTGTCGTGGAATGAAGAATAGTTACACGACATTATTCCTCTGTATTATTAACTAGCCCATCCCCTAGCGTGTGTCGTGGAATGAAGAATAGTTACAAGACATTATTCCTCTGTAGTATTAACTAGCCCATCCCCTAGCGTGTGTCGTGGAATGAAGAATAGTTACACGACATTATTCCTCTGTAGTATTAACTAGCCCATCCCTTTGCGTGTGTCGTGGAATGAAGAATAGTTACACGACATTATTCCTCTGTAGTATTAACTAAGCCATCCCCTAGCGTCGGTCGTGGAATGAAGAATAGTTACACGACATTATTCCTCTGTAGTATTAACTAGGCCATCCCCTAGCGTGTGTCGTGGAATGAAGAATAGTTACACGACATTGTTCCTCTGTAGTATTAACTAGCCCATCCCCTAGCGTGTGTCGTGGAATGAAGAATAGTTACACGACATTATTCCTCTGCAGTATTAATTAGCCCATCCCCTAGCGTGTGTCGTGGAATGAAGAATAGTTACACGACATTATTCCTCTGTTGTATTAACTAGCCCATCCCCTAGCGTGTGTCGTGGAATGAAGAATAGTTACGCGACATTATTCCTCTGTAGTATTAACTAGCCCATCCCCTAGCGTGTGTCGTGGAATGAAGAATAGTTACACGACATTATTCCTCTGTAGTATTAACTAGCCCATCCTCTAGCGTGTGTCGTGGAATGAAGAATAGTTACACGACATTATTTCTCTGTAGTATTAGCTAGCCCATCCCCTAGCGTGTGTCGTGGAATGAAGAATAGTTACACGACATTATTCCTCTGTAGTATTAACTAGGCACATTGAATCCTACATTAAACAACTTTATCAGGCGAGTACATCATGCCCCATTGAGCCTATTGTGCTATTTCAGTGTTGTCTGGGTGAAACCTTCAAGGGAGACCAGAATTTCATGAAACATAGTCTATTGCTTTATTAGGTATTTTCACCGTTCAAGTTACAAATTTTGGTTTCTTCAACTTTTTTCCCGTTGTGGTTTGCGCCATTTTGATTTGGAAAATGCAGGCTTGGCGAAGGGTCAGGAAAAACAGTTTTCGTGGTCGGGATTTCTCCGACCGACCCTATTTTGTTTTGCGTCCGTAGACATCTTTTTGATGCACAGAATAACTCAAACGTAACGCTCATTTAAATATCTCATATGGAGTAGAATACATTACAATGTCCGCTTGTTACAAGTTGTCTTCATTAAAATCATATACTATACAACTAATTAAAACCATTAAACAGTTTAGATTGTCTACATCGTATGAGCAATTATCAATGAAAAACCCATAAAAATAACATGGACTGTGTGTGTTAGACACATATGATGCCCCCGCAAAGTATACCACACAAACCACGTATAAATACAAATACAGGTGAAATTCTAGAAAACAAATCATGAAGGTCAGTATCCTGACAATATACACACTTCTGGTATATGTACAAATATCCCGTGAAGTTAAAAAGTCCTAGCTTGAAAACTGTGTGAGATGTTAGACGGATCAACAGTGTACGGACGGTCGGATGGGCAGTGGATGAACGGATGGTCGGCAGATTGGCGGGCAGAGGTAAAATAATATGCCCCCCACCCCCGACTAATTACCGCGGAAGCATAAAAAGCCTATGCCTACCTACCGATTCTGTTTTTGCCCAGCATAAAATCCTAACCACACTTACTTTCTCTTGGTCTAGTTAGGGTTAAGGGAGTGCGGTAAATCTCAGCTGTACAAATATCCAGAACATAGCAAGTGTTTGAATTCAGTGCGTTTTGCGAAACACATTATGAATCGCGGATGAATATATACCTCCGCCATTCACGAGTTGACTAAAACTTGCTCATTTCGTTGCGTTTAGTGTTTATTTCGCATGTTTAATTCTATGCACTCCCTGCAAACAAATTAGTTTTAGTACCATCAACGCGCTAAATGAATGCATGAGACATAGAACCGTTTCACCATTTTGAAAATTTTAGCCAGCGTTTTGATAATGATGTTATAGACGCTTCTGTTTCAAGTAAACGTCAGATAACGCGGCTTGAATTCAACTAGAGCTATACAACTCTCGGAATTCTTTTGCATAATAAAATGTTCTCTGGAGGAATAAATGGATGTAGATTAAATAGCTAGAACGCAATGCGCATCTCGATGTAGAATATTTGATCAAACGAGTTGTGATGCGAAGGGATATTAAGCCGAATCCGTAAAGTTCTCGAGAAGACCATTATTTGTGCTATTATACCAGATGTGAATATTATAAGGGTCACCAAAGAATTTTATTCCACACTTCTTACTTTATTTTGCGTCGCTATCGGTGACTGAAGCTCAGTATACAACGCGCTTTGTGTAAGGTGAAAAATTAGACAATTTGTCATTTGAGTTCCAATGTGTTCTATGTGCCTACTGGCGCATAGAACACATTGGAACTCAAGGGACGAATTGCAGAAAATCGATTGCTGAAAATGTTTCCTGGAGAATGGTTGCGGGATGAAAAATTTTACACAATCGAATATTTTCATGCTTTGGAGTTTCTCCGTACGTATTATGATATTAATGCCTTAGCAGTTGGATACAATAATACTTAACCGTAGCTACAACAATACCTTCTGGAAACCCATTTAATCATTTGTGTGGAATTTTCTTAATCAGTATTAACAGTTTATTAGCAAGCCAATTTAATGACGACGACTCTCTCCCGGCGATCAAAAACTGTTCTAAAGATAATATAGGATTAGAGCTTACTGTTATGCTTTTATGAGCACAATCAATACATATTCAATAATAAAAGATTTAATGTGTCTATATTTACTAGCGTTTAACCCTTCAGGACATAGATGGAATTGTGGTGAGTTTCTTGTCTAATGTGTGCATGCAGAACACATGTTCCAACATATAGAAGTGATTGCTGATAAATCGTGGCAATGATTTCCAGGGAAGTCTTGCCTGTCTGTATTGGCAGCCAAGACTTCAAAAGACAACACTGCGTGTGTAGTGTTACTTTATAAAGGAGAGGGCGGGACCGGGCCGCGGAGGGGGTGGAAAAATAGTAGAATTCGCCGGGCCTTTAAGGACACTTAAATAATTTATTGAAAAATTCAAATGAACATTGGCTTGCTGTTGGTATATCTATCTTAATACAACCTGTAACGAAGTCTTTGTGCTTTTTATCTTTCATTGGTTTCACTACGTTGTACCTTCGTACTTTGAAAGCAGATCAACACTTCCTCTGAAGTACATGCATGTAACCATAGTAATTTCTTTCCGAGTCATCCGCAGATACCCAACATTCCCTTTCCTCCAATGTCTGTTATCCACTTATAGCTCACAAGTGTTGTATTAATGCAATATTATTTTCACATTTTCCTGGACATATTTAAAAAAGACAAATCAATGGTGCGATGAAAATGTTGTATAGATGCAAACATTACTTACCGTTTTTATGTAACCTTTGCTTCAGCTATGTTGGGGAGCTGACAGTTGCTCGCTGTTGCTCGGTGGTTCTCTCCGGGTACTCCGGCTTCCTCCACCCGTAAAACTGTCGAGGTCATGATTAGCCATTGTGCAGAAAAATGTGACCTTAAACACCAATAAATTCCGAGCTTAAAATGTTTGCTAGAATCATAATCGATTATGGAAAATCATTCTCGCAGGGAAAACAATGATTAGCAACATGATATAGATTCAGCAGTAAGCTGACGGTTTTTACAAGGGCTGTTTCAACAGCTGAAGCAAATTTGCTTCAGCTGTTGAAACAGCCCTTGTAAAAACCGTCAGCTTACTGCTGAATCATTGTTTTCCCTGAGAGAATGATTTTCCATAATCGATTTTGATTCTAGCGAACATTTTAAGCTCGGAATTTAAATGATGAATTTTGTTTGTGAATAGGTCTGGCTTATTTTGATGATCACTGTTTTATGTAACCTATATGTCAACTGTTAAACGGCCCATGTAAAACTGTCAGCTTACTACTGAATCTACATCCTGTTTTTCATTTGTAGTAAACTTGGTATATAATTATAAATTTGGAAATATATATTATTTATTATATACCTATCAATGATACGCCATGTTTTGCATTCATCGAATTCTGGTCACAGGATCACATAGAGTGGTTTTCTGATTTCACATCAGATGGTTGGCCTCAGAACGAGAACGGCACTGGAGAACGTCAATCGAATACTTCCAGGGTACAAATCATTTCTAGGTGCACTTCATTTGAGTAAATAAATACTATCGAATAATGTGAATTTCTAATATTGTTCTTAACCAATTTGATATTGATTTCTCGTGTGAAAGGTGAATTTCCATAGCGGCATATAATAAACAGATCATTGTGACGGTATAGTGATCTGGTTTGTCGCATTCCGACTCGTTGACGAGATCAGATGGCCGGAATACGACAAACCACATCACTTTACTGTTACCATATTTTCAATTTATATGACATGAAGAATTCGCGAGAATGAAACAAACTTGATTCTCATTGTTTTCCTTGCAAGAATCATTGTCCATAATCGATTATGATTCTAGCCAGTATTTTAAGGTCTGAATTTAAATGAAGATTTTTTCCGAATAGGTCTGGCTAATTTTGATCGTTTCGTAAGATAAAGGTTTAAGAAAATGACACAGAAACACTCTTAAATTGTGAATGGTGTGTACAGCGGTACTATTGCGCAAATGGAATTAAAAAAGTCAAGTGTTCACGAGCAACGTATTCACTTCCATTGTATGGAATCACGCTGTACACATGTTGAATACAACTAGTACATATATAGACATAACGCTATGTGTGTTTGAATAGGTGGGTGTTTTACATAACGAGTTGCAATGGCGTAGTCATATTTCGCGAGAGCCGTAGGCTCGAGCGAAATATGATTACGCCATTCCAACGAGTTATGTAACACACCCACCGATTAAAATACACATCACGTTCTGTGTTTATTACACAACCCATGCAGTAAAATTCATTTAAATAAACACATTTTAATTCCGATGCTTAAACCCAAAGGTCTGTTTGTTTCGACTGAACCTGTACTGATCAAATGGATCACTAAAAAATCAAAACAACCTTTTTGGAACCAGTGTTTGTTGAAATTCGTACAGCTGTTACTCCTCGGCTAGTGCCAATTCACGCCTAACCATTTGGTGGCTATTACTGTTAGTAAAAATAAAAGTACAAATTTGTGCAGATTTGCAAAAAGCTGGGAGAAACATTTTTAAAAGAAGTTCGAAGCATGTCAAGATGTACGAAGATTTACAGAAATAAAGTTGACCAATTTAGATATAACGGATCCGCAAAACGAGACGGCCACGAGACTGGATTAATGTTCTGGTTGGAAATGATTGTGCTTTTTTTTAAAATATTATCTCACTTTTGGTTAACTAATTTTTTATGAACCGACTTTATTTTGCATTGGACGTTTTCATTTTCACACTATGCGACTGTCGATAATTGTATAGCGAAATTTGGAAACTTTTGGAATCGTAACTAATGACTCGATGGGAAAGGAACTAGTATGAACGGTGTTAGGAAAAAAGTTCCGGCTTGTACATCACTCATTGAATACAGAATCATTTATGTCATAGCGGCTATTCCGTTAAATTCAAGGGTTTAAAGTTGAATGAATGTGTAATATAAATTTTAAAAGATCACATGTATTCTAAGATTGAACAAGCAGGGAAATCTATCGGTTTCATGTCATGTGATGAAACGTTTTTCCAAACACATGAACCTCTATCAAGTTTGCAGAATGAAAGTCTGAGCTCATTGTTGGGGTCAGTGGAGATGTGTTTTGGAGCCCCGTGACATCACTATTAAGACACACCGCCGAATGTAATGTGCGTTAACTAGAAACTACACCTTATCGAATAAATAACGTTAAAATAACCATGAACATGACCCTCGCTAGATGTGTTCACTCAGACATGGTGATTGAGGCAGCGGGTACAGACTCACCGTTCATTATCTGTATTCGTTGTGGTGCAGGAAGACATGGTGGGAAACGTGCAACTTGACGATGTTATGCAAAACTGAAAGGTACTCACGTAAATATACATGCAGAATATACCCAAGGTAGCTTGGTGCACCAAATGTTCACCACGAGTGGTGAAATGGTGTTAACCCCGAATGGTGAACATGTGGTACATCAAGCTACTTTGGGTATATTTTATTTATACCATGATCGTCAGATTATTAAGAGTCGCTATTATTTTTTCTCGATTTTACTGCGCAGCAGACGTAAATACTTGCGAATATGTTTTTGTTTACATGAGCATCGGTGGGCGGTACTTTCGCCGTCAATTTTATCATCGAAAGAAGAGGAAAAAGAAATGGGTCCTTTTTCATTTTAATAACATAATATTTAATAACATAATAAGAGAGTGGTGGCCGAGTGGATAAGTGCGCTGGTCTCTCATGCCAGAGGTCCCAGGATCGATCCCCGATGGGGAAAGTTCTCGAGGTGTCCGAACACTCTCTATCAGCATTAATTGTGGGGTTGATGCTGTCTCAGTGTACCGTCCTATCGGGTGGGGACGTAAAATAGCTGTCCTCTGTGCGGAGAGAGACACACTCCGTGCAGGCTAAAGATCCCTTCGTAGTATTCGAGAAGAGCTAGGCCACGAAGTTGCCGCTATGAAGGTCATCCCACACACCTACGCCATTGGGCCAAGGAGAGGCGTTAATATAAGTTGCATAACTTGTTCGCCAATCCTTGTAAAACAAATAAGATTAAATAAAAAAATAAAATAAATAAAAAATAACATAATAACATACTATTTCGAGTTATGGGTGCTTTATTAACATGAGACAATGCATGCCTGTTAATTGTTGGTGTCTTATGAGGTAAACTCATTTAAAAACGTAATTAATGATTGCCACTCTCATTTCACTCTTCGCGAGGCGAC
The DNA here is from genome assembly GCA_031216915.1 of Pictodentalium vernedei. Classification (NCBI taxonomy): domain Eukaryota; kingdom Metazoa; phylum Mollusca; class Scaphopoda; order Dentaliida; family Dentaliidae; genus Pictodentalium; species Pictodentalium vernedei. The sequence goes on along the minus strand of CM062292.1, from coordinate 24,339,005 downwards.
GTGCGATACATTTAGACAAGTTCGCTTTCAGGTCGACGTCTCCAAAGGTCAACTTGGATGTAATTCCACTGTACGTGTAAATTTTGACTACTGAAATCCCATTGCTGTCGCGTTCACCACAGTTGGTGTGTAAAACTAAAAATTATGTCATAGGCTTTTCATATATAGTAGAATAGGTAATCATGGTATAAAAAAATATATCACTTCGGTCAGCCGTTTACTTGTTGCGATTCTGAGATAAGGCGATTTTGGTTACCTCTGTGCTCCTAGATGTTACCGCATCCCACGCCACTTACCTCCCAACACGCGGAAACCAACTCCCTGTTAATATCCCGCATCTCTTTATCCCAATTTCCCAAATAAGCAAACACACTCTCTCTTTTGTGTCACCCGATTACCACATGTCCTTCATTCTCCCATTCCATTTCCCCATTGTACTGCCTGTAAATTAATCTCTCCGAGAAAGTGCTCCGGGACATCCATTGCTCAAAAACTACCAATTTGGCACTCCTTTTCACTGTCGTTCACAATTCTTCCCCAACGCTCTAGCCCTCTCAACCTCAGTTTGCTTAGCAGTGCCCCCCCCCCACCCCCCTCACTCCTAAGGTGTCGACAAGGTACTCCTCAAGACCTAAGTTTTCTTTTCCACGCAAGCCATGCATATACCCCCTTGGTTTGATCCTTTCTGGCCCGTTCCGGTTGCATGAGTTTCTTTCTGACGATTTTTGTTTTACCCAGGGTTGTCCCCTTTTTGATTCCGAGATCACTATTGAATAGTTCTCTATTACTTGGAGACGTGGATTAAATGATTATAAACAAACAAACTTCAGTTGGCTAAATCTATGAAAATTATACGTCCAAACTATGTAGATAAAATTAGGCTACACACAGAGGATGAACGTACTGAATTACAAATAAGTGACTTTACACTGATTCATTCGGTGAGTAATTTCGGTAGGAACACAAAACATGAACTAAAAACGAACGTAGTATATAACCATACAGACGCGTAGTCATGATTCTATATTAGAGGGGCCTTAGCCAGATTTTTTTTTTGGGGGGGGGGGGGGTGCGGAGGGGGGTACATGATATTTGGAGGAGCATTGTTGGGATGGAGTGGGTCCTCCTTAGTCCTAACAAGACCCCTCCCTCCTCTGCCGCTTTCAGGTAACGACTGGCAGGCTAGTCAGGGCTAGGCCTCCCGCAAGAAAAAATAACTGAGGCATCTGTAGCGTGAGTAGTCCTATACTAGAGATTATGTTTTGAAGGAGGTCAGGGAAAATATTAATGGGGGAGAGGCGCTAAGGATCCTTTATGAAAGAAATTATCTTAACAAAGATCTTTTAAAGTACATATTTTACAGAGCAGAATTTAATACAATGTTCAGGTGTTCTAAAATATCCTTTCAATACTGCGATGACAAAATCGAGAATTTCGACTGGATCGAGATTCGGTCGAATCCTTTGCTTGCCTACCCCCGACAACACTTTACCCCCCCCCTCCCCACCACCCCCACCCCCGCACCCTAAACACTTGTTGAAAGAGAAATGCGAGAAAATTGAATCTCAGGTGATATTTTCACTCCTTTTTCTTGATTCAGTCTTGATTTTGCAAAATTAGTTTACTGAAATCGCGATCCACTCGAGTGACTGTGTTGCGATCTAATGCCGAGCGAGTTGAAAAAGAAGCGACTTTTGTGATCACACTGCTGGACTTACATTCTAGTTACGTAAATACGGAATGGATTTTCATAAGTGAGATAATGTCATTCATCTACATGTACAAGCTGAAGTTCAGATTTGAACGGAGATTCAAAACTTTTTACAAATGAAGGGGAAGTTCGACATTTGAATTGTTTTAAATACTAAACATATTCAATGCAAACTGTTTACCAATAGCACGATGCATAGTTTGAATATAGTGATAAAGCAGCAAAGTGTTCATCATTGTTATGTTGTAAAAGACACGCGCGACATAATGTTATGCTTATCGTATTGGTGGTTCATAAGTGCTGGGCTGTGGATTGTTTGATTTACAAGATAGTAGCTTGGGAATTCGACACTTTGTTCCAACACGAAATGTTGGATGGATGCTTAATCTCAAATGCCAACGTGGACTGGATGAGGGCTCGGTGGCGCTGTTTACAAAGACACACGGCGAGTCGATTGTGCACTTGCCTTCAATAGCTACTAGCTTTGCTGGTGCTATGATAGTAAGTTTGGGAGTCTGACAATTACTCGCCGCAGCTCGGTGGTCCACATCGGGTACCCCGGCCCCCGTCAACCATCATAAAACTATCCGACAATATGTAACCCTGGCTGTTGAAAGTGTTGCTGAACTCCAACAAACAAAAAACAAACATTTGGTATGCATGACTCCAGGAAGTATTTCTCTTCTTGGCGCTGAAGTGACAAACATGCACCGCACTTATGAGTAATTACTTTATTCTTATGAGTAAAAGGTTTTTGCGAATAGTCGCAATGTTTTCACGAATATTAGCAATACTATTGAGTTATTCGCAATAACTACACTGCAGAAAATATAGGTTCTCTTTAGAACCAAAACTGGTTCTAATCTTGTCCCTGAGATGGAACCAGTTCTGTTTAAACAGTATTTATTTCAAATCAAATAAATTTATAAAGATTAACATGAAATATTAACGGAAAAAAACATAAATTGAGGGGGTTCCGGCGTAAGTTTAGAGCTTATACGAGGTTGTCCCAATTCATTATTAAGCAAAATAGATATGAACAGTTGGCATATCGAACCAGTTTTGGTTCTATACATAACCAAAACTGGTTCGATATGCCAACTGTTCATATCTCCTTTGTTTCAAAATGTTTGGCGACTGCGTTGAATAAGCTCCAAGTTTACTGCTGAATCTACTTCAGTTCATGTAATATTCTGTTAAAATTAAATGCTAATCTTGGTAAATTTATTTGATTTGAAATAAATACTGTTTAAACAGAACTGGTTCCATCTCAGGGACAAGATTAGAACCAGTTTTGGTTCTAAAGAGAACCTATATTTTTTGCAGTGTATGGGAATATTCGCAATAACTTTACAAATATTTTTAAAACTTTTTTCAAATCTTATTTTAACGTTATTGTGAATATTAGCAATACTTTTGAGTTATTCGCAATAAGTTTGGAAATATTCACAATAACTTTGAAATTATTAGCAGTACATTTCCTTCATTTCAACAAATATGATCAAGGAGGTAGTCGACGAATTTAACTCACGGAGAAGGTATGATGAGTGGTCCGCGATGTAATGAGTGGCGTGTACACTTGCCAAATTCCAAGTACGAAGGTGGACTATTGGTACGTTGTGGGATGTCCAACATACTGCCAAACAACAGGAAAGGGGGCTACTTCTGGTAATAATTTAGTTTACGGGGTTGCAAATATTCCGAAAGAAATTGGACCTTTCACTTGTAGTGATGGATTTTGCGTTGGTTGTGTAATATATATTTGTGAGGTACAATCCAGTTAGAGAAATAGATAAATCAGAATATGAACATGTACAATGCAGTTATTAGTTTTCTAAACTGGGTTCAACATGTCACACAAGTAAAACAAAAACAAAAGCACATTTTCACTTCTTCTCGAATGTTCCATCTCCTTACGCCAAAGCTGCAGGAGCACGTCAGCTTACATGCATGGCTTAGCGGAATTTACTTATTGGAGAGCTAGGAACATTTCAGTCTCTGTAACAATGCATTGACAGACAGGCATATATATTATTGCCGCAGTCAAACTCACTATTGTGACCCTACTGGAGGTATAACAAGCCGAAACTCCACGTGAAGTTTATTTGTTACTCGTGCTATCTGAAAAGCGATGTTAGAGGATTTGGGTCCGAACATAAATATGAAAAAGAGTGGAGTAATGGTCGTGTGAAGAAACATGAACGTCAATTTTCACCAGTTTGTTTTTTGTTTCTGTCACATTTTCATGCGAACTATAGATGTAATAAAAAACAGTAGAAAAGAACGTATTTTGTCTTATTGTGGACATTATTTCTAATTGGTTTTAAAAAAATCGATGTTTTGTGACTAGATTAAAATAATTTGAGCTCAAAATTGTAAAATTCTGCGTGAAACAGTTGACAACTTTATCGATCAAAATTTACTACAGGGAAAGGAGAATACAACTTTATTTCACATACTGCATGATTACCCCGCATGTTACCGATATACTATGGGTATGAATAACACTACTTAGCTAAATTAGAATTCACAGTTTTGTCAAGGGTCAGACGATCAACATTTGGGAGATCTCATAGAGAGATCTCAACTGACATCATATCGCGGTGAATTGGGGTTGTCACGTGTGTGTCATGATAGCCCGCTAGAGTGGCCATGTTATTAGGCTACTGTCGTGTTATAGCCAATGTATGCGGGTGCATTGTGGGTTATGTACTGCGGTTATGTTCGAATCAAGGGGAGTTTTTCAAATCATCGAACACGACACGACAACTGCTTATTTGGCTTGGATTATCCCTGAATTCTCTTTCTTTCACATCTCAAGTTTACAAGAGTAGGAAGTAGTACTATATTGTCTTAAATCGTGGGGGAATGTCCTAGATTCATTGTGGGTATGCCGATTTAGCACAAACAACACGACAACAATTTAAAATGACTCAAATGGCTTTGACAACTGTTTTACCTTGCTTGGATTCTTCCAGAATTATCGAATTTCTACCTAATATTCCTCAATATCACAGCAGTCTATCTTGTCTTAGCATCTCTCTGCTGTCTCAGATTCTGACCTTTTTTTCAATTCACTTTTTGGAAAATCTAAAAAATCGAAACATTCGACTCGAAACGTACACAAGAAACAAGATATCCATCGAAACGATACCAAATTTTCCAATTCACATTTTGGCCAAATTCTTAAAAAAAATCTAAAATTTCAACTGCAAGGCGAAAACATTTGGAACATGTTTGGTAAAAACAAAACACGTTTCTTTACAGGTTTTTGTTTTTCTTGTATGAAGATTCCAATATTAATGTCCATTTCAGTTGAAACATTCGGGAATTCGTGAGCAAAACACCGTTTTGCAGATGTGTAAAAGAACATGAATTATCAATATATCTTTTAGATTTAACAATGACATTCCCTCAGACAATTTCCAATTCAAGGCAGCATCTCATTTTTTCAAACATTTGAACATTTGTAGGTGAATTCGAACTCTTACCTTACACATACGTCCATGCCAGAAGAATTTGTGTATGTTTTATAACTCCCACGGAAGCAATCGGACAGGTTACTGTTATTCCAATCACACACAAAAATAACTTGCAGTGTATAATGATCTTCAGATTTTAATATTTCCGAGTTTTTGAATAGCGGGTTAGTGGGCGTGTTATATTTTTGTTTGCTGTAATACGTACGGCTTTTTTTTTAAACATTGAAAATCCTTTTCGATGCTGGCCTATGACCCCAAACTGGATTCCATACGGTAAGTGAATATGAATCAGAGAATAATATACAATTCCAATGGTATTCGTTAGAAGTATTCTTTTAGATCTATTCATTGCGTACATGGCCCTTGCTATTTGCGATCAGACAATTGAAACAAGATGTTTGAAGCTCAAATGTTCATCCATATGGCCAGAAAATTTTGTAGATTTGTCAGCCTGATTGTCACCAACCAGTGGTATGCTTGTGTTATTTGAACTAATGCACCAACCTACAGCTTCCGTCGAGCCTTGTGTTGGAAGAAAGATACATTTAGTGTTACTGACGTTCAGGGCAAGTTTCTTTCCGTTGTACCCGTTACTTATTTTGGACACTTCGTCATTGATGGTTCAGAAGACATATTGACGCTTGAAATTAACTTTGTGCGACAGACAGATAGTCTTCGAACCAGGAATTAGCTACACCTCTTGGTCCATATAAATGAAGTTTCCCCAACAGAACTGAATGGTCCATTGTGTCGAATGCTTTATAAAAATCCAGAAAAATAACTGTACAAATTTGGTAGGTTTGTCGGTCATCTCTGTAAAGTTAATAATTAGATGGAGTATAGGATGAATGGTGGAGTGTCCCTCATGAAATCCAAACTGGTATCGGCATAGGTCATTTTATTCTAGGAAATTTGACAATCTTCTGTGCATAATCTTTTCAAGGGGCTTCGAGGGGGCAGGTCGGATACTAATGGGTCTATAGTTGGCGGTCACCAGTTTTAAAAACTAGTATGTAGGGAAGGAGAGGTTAATTATGTAACTTAATAGTTCGTAATTTCATTTGTTCTATTTCTATTAATATTAATATTGTCATATTGTCACAGTTTTTGCTCGTAGGCCATTCAAACATAACACTACGTCCTACATATTTGTTGGCGACATAAAATGTGTTTCCCAATTCTTAAACTTAATATAGTTTGTAAAATGGTAATTATCAGACTGAATTTGGTGACTTATAATATAGTTTGTAAAATGGTAATTATCAGACTGAATTTGGTGACTTATAATATAGTTTGTAAAATGGTAATTATCAGTCTGAATTTGGTGACTTATAATATAGTTTGTAAAATGGTAATTATCAGTCTGAATTTGGTGACTTATAATATAGTTTGTAAAATGGTAATTATCAGTCTGAATTTGGTTACTTATAACATAGTTTGTAAAATGGTAATTATCAGTCTGAATTTGGTTACTTATAACATAGTTTGTAAAATGGTAATTATCAGTCTGAATTTGGTTACTTATAACATAGTTTGTAAAATGGTAATTATCAGTCTGAATTTGGTTACTTATAACATAGTTTGTAAAATGGTAATTATCAGTCTGAATTTGGTTACTTATAACATAGTTTGTAAAATGGTAATTATCAGTCTGAATTTGGTTACTTATAACATAGTTTGTAAAATGGTAATTATCAGTCTGAATTTGGTTACTTATAACATAGTTTGTAAAATGGTAATTATCAGTCTGAATTTGGTTACTTATAACATAGTTTGTAAAATGGTAATTATCAGTCTGAATTTGGTTACTTATAACATAGTTTGTAAAATGGTAATTATCAGTCTGAATTTGGTTACTTATAACATAGTTTGTAAAATGGTAATTATCAGTCTGAATTTGGTTACTTATAACATAGTTTGTAAAATGGTAATTATCAGTCTGAATTTGGTTACTTATAACATAGTTTGTAAAATGGTAATTATCAGTCTGAATTTGGTTACTTATAACATAGTTTGTAAAATGGTAATTATCAGTCTGAATTTGGTTACTTATAACATAGTTTGTAAAATGGTAATTATCAGTCTGAATTTGGTTACTTATAACATAGTTTGTAAAATGGTAATTATCAGTCTGAATTTGGTTACTTATAACATAGTTTGTAAAATGGTAATTATCAGTCTGAATTTGGTTACTTATAACATAGTTTGTAAAATGGTAATTATCAGTCTGAATTTGGTTACTTATAACATAGTTTGTAAAATGGTAATTATCAGTCTGAATTTGGTTACTTATAACATAGTTTGTAAAATGGTAATTATCAGTCTGAATTTGGTTACTTATAACATAGTTTGTAAAATGGTAATTATCAGTCTGAATTTGGTTACTTATAACATAGTTTGTAAAATGGTAATTATCAGTCTGAATTTGGTTACTTATAACATAGTTTGTAAAATGGTAATTATCAGTCTGAATTTGGTTACTTATAACATAGTTTGTAAAATGGTAATTATCAGTCTGAATTTGGTTACTTATAACATAGTTTGTAAAATGGTAATTATCAGTCTGAATTTGGTTACTTATAACATAGTTTGTAAAATGGTAATTATCAGTCTGAATTTGGTTACTTATAACATAGTTTGTAAAATGGTAATTATCAGTCTGAATTTGGTTACTTATAACATAGTTTGTAAAATGGTAATTATCAGTCTGAATTTGGTTACTTATAACATAGTTTGTAAAATGGTAATTATCAGTCTGAATTTGGTTACTTATAACATAGTTTGTAAAATGGTAATTATCAGTCTGAATTTGGTTACTTATAACATAGTTTGTAAAATGGTAATTATCAGTCTGAATTTGGTTACTTATAACATAGTTTGTAAAATGGTAATTATCAGTCTGAATTTGGTTACTTATAACATAGTTTGTAAAATGGTAATTATCAGTCTGAATTTGGTTACTTATAACATAGTTTGTAAAATGGTAATTATCAGTCTGAATTTGGTTACTTATAACATAGTTTGTAAAATGGTAATTATCAGTCTGAATTTGGTTACTTATAACATAGTTTGTAAAATGGTAATTATCAGTCTGAATTTGGTTACTTATAACATAGTTTGTAAAATGGTAATTATCAGTCTGAATTTGGTTACTTATAACATAGTTTGTAAAATGGTAATTATCAGTCTGAATTTGGTTACTTATAACATAGTTTGTAAAATGGTAATTATCAGTCTGAATTTGGTTACTTATAACATAGTTTGTAAAATGGTAATTATCAGTCTGAATTTGGTTACTTATAACATAGTTTGTAAAATGGTAATTATCAGTCTGAATTTGGTTACTTATAACATAGTTTGTAAAATGGTAATTATCAGTCTGAATTTGGTTACTTATAACATAGTTTGTAAAATGGTAATTATCAGTCTGAATTTGGTTACTTATAACATAGTTTGTAAAATGGTAATTATCAGTCTGAATTTGGTTACTTATAACATAGTTTGTAAAATGGTAATTATCAGTCTGAATTTGGTTACTTATAACATAGTTTGTAAAATGGTAATTATCAGTCTGAATTTGGTTACTTATAACATAGTTTGTAAAATGGTAATTATCAGTCTGAATTTGGTTACTTATAATATAGTTTGTAAAATGGTAATTATCAGTCTGAATTTGGTTACTTATAATATAGTTTGTAAAATGGTAATTATCAGTCTGAATTTGGTTACTTATAATATAGTTTGTAAAATGGTAATTATCAGTCTGAATTTGGTTACTTATAATATAGTTTGTAAAATGGTAATTATCAGTCTGAATTTGGTTACTTATAACCTAGTTTGTAAATTGGTAATTATCAGTCTGAATTTGGTTACTTATAACCTAGTTTGTAAATTGGTAATTATCAGTCTGAATTTGGTTACTTATAACATAGTTTGTAAAATGGTAATTATCAATCTGAATTTGGTTACTTATAACATAGTTTGTAAAATGGTAATTATCAATCTGAATTTGGTTACTTATAATATAGTTTGTAAAATGGTAATTATCAGTCTGAATTTGGTTACTTATAATATAATTTGTAAAATGGTAATTATCAGTCTGAATTTGGTTACTTATAACATAGTTTGTAAAATGGTAATTATCAATCTGAATTTGGTTACTTATAACATAGTTTGTAAAATGGTAATTATCAATCTGAATTTGGTTACTTATAATATAATTTGTAAAATGGTAATTATCAGTCTGAATTTGGTTACTTATAATATAATTTGTAAAATGGTAATTATCAGTCTGAATTTGGTTACTTATAACCTAGTTTGTAAAATGGTAATTATCAATCTGAATTTGGTTACTTATAATATAGTTTGTAAAATGGTAATTATCAGTCTGAATTTGGTGACTTATAATATAGTTTGTAAAATGGAAATTATCAGTCTGAATTTGGTGACTTATAATATAGTTTGTAAAATGGTAATTATCAGTCTGAATTTGGTTACTTATAATATAGTTTGTAAAATGGTAATTATCAGTCTGAATTTGGTTACTTATAATATAGTTTGTAAAATGGTAATTATCAGTCTGAATTTGGTTACTTATAATATAGTTTGTAAAATGGTAATTATCAGTCTGAATTTGGTTACTTATAATATAGTTTGTAAAATGGTAATTATCAGTCTGAATTTGGTTACTTATAATATAGTTTGTAAAATGGTAATTATCAGTCTGAATTTGGTTACTTATAATATAGTTTGTAAAATGGTAATTATCAGTCTGAATTTGGTTACTTATAATATAGTTTGTAAAATGGTAATTATCAGTCTGAATTTGGTTACTTATAATATAGTTTGTAAAATGGTAATTATCAGTCTGAATTTGGTTACTTATAATATAATTTGTAAAATGGTAATTATCAGTCTGAATTTGGTTACTTATAATATAGTTTGTAAAATGGTAATTATCAGTCTGAATTTGGTTACTTATAATATAGTTTGTAAAATGGTAATTATCAGTCTGAATTTGGTTACTTATAATATAGTTTGTAAAATGGTAATTATCAGTCTGAATTTGGTTACTTATAATATAGTTTGTAAAATGGTAATTATCAGTCTGAATTTGGTTACTTATAATATAGTTTGTAAAATGGTAATTATCAGTCTGAATTTGGTTACTTATAATATAGTTTGTAAAATGGTAATTATCAATCGTCGCTTGAGTGCTAGAATGCTCTAAGTCCAAAAAGGGACATAGAACATTCTTGCATTGAGGCGAGGCGATGTTTTCAAAGAATATGATAAATTACTCTGCAATGTCTTTAGAGTGAGTTAGTTCCCTGCTCTCTTTTGTAAAGGTGCGGGGCAAGTGTGAATACGATTTGATTAGTTAGCAGCATTGCGTGGAATTTCCCAAGACTTTTTGACATTGTGTTTATTCTTTATAAGCACGGAGTTATGATGGTCTGTCTTCAAAGTACTCTTCATGTGGTTGAGAATGCAACAGTGGTTTTTATATTGTTCAATATTGCGATTTGCGGGTTTTGTCGGTTGTTTTTCTGAAGAAGTTTTGCTTATTCATTATGTATTACAGCAGACCGGTGACCATCCATGATTCATGTCTGAGGCATTTAGGCCACTCGAATCTTTTTTTAAGGGTGGGGGGAGGGGGGTGCTACGTCAAAGATGTGGTGACGTTTGTCGATAAGATCGTCATATGCTTTGTTGGGACAGATGACATTATATACACTTGTGAAGACACAAATAGACATACTGTTTTTAAAGCTGGTAGTATTCTCTTCTGTGAATTACCTGTTTAAGATTTATCTACATTTAAAACTACTATTACGTGATATGATATCGCGTCGACGTAAAATGCGGCAAACTGGTAACTGACGTCTGTAATTAGTATTCCGTATTTGTAGTCTTCGATTTTATTGCAGAGGTTACGGTCGATTAGCGTCGGTGACTCTAGTTGGTCGAGTGGAGCCTCCACTGAACATTAATTCGATAAGTAGGGTTTTTTGTGGCTACAAAGACTAATATCTAAATTGAAGTCTCCCATCAGTTAAGCATTTTTACTTTCCTTGTTTAACTCACTCAGCGTTGCCAAGAACAAATCAAGACAAGCTTCCGGACTGTGTTGGGTCTATAAATGATACCTAATATACATAATCGGGAGAATTAGTTTCTATGAACTGGGACTCAAACAACATGCGGGATTACAACTTTTTTCATTACGAATTTTATACCGTGTGTTTTCTTTCACGAACATTGTAACTCCTTCCCGACCATCGTTCTGGTCAGAGCGCACGCGTATTTCAACGGATGATAACCATCGACCATGTAATCGTTGCCCCTCAAATTAACGATTCTGTTATTCCAACAACGTATAGATAATTGACTGATGGTTGTAAATCACATATTAAGTTATGGAAGCTGTCCCAGTTGAAACTTATGTTTCGACCATTGATGTTTAGCAAGAAGATTTTGTTTTTAATTACTGTGGAGTTTGCAAAGCTCTGTGGACTGCAGTACTTACAATTTCGGTAGATCGCGAATGATGGATTTGGCTCATCAGTGAGCTTAGAGATGGAAGTTGAAGGTACTGATAAAATCAAAATAATCGTTGCCCTGTATCTCGTGAAGCGTGATATCTATAGCCTTGATAATTTGAAGGGAGGCGAAGGCCAGTTCCCAGGTCAATTATAAGACCAAGTGATGATAAGTGAACCTTTAGTGAGTCATATGAGGGTTTTAGAGTACATTACATGGCGCCAAGAATATACACATTAAAAGATGACAAGGTTTGAAGAACATGTTAGCCTTCGGCACTTCGGTTCTTTTTTGGATTCTGATAGTCAGTGTCGGTATATTAAGAAACTGCCGGGTGACACCGTGTCATCGTTGGACATTTGAATATATTAACAATGTATGCTGTTATATTGAATTTTCATAAAATGTTTAAAATGTCCTTCAAAACGTAAACACTCAAACATTGTGTTGCATTCTTATATCTATTATTTGAGAGTTTTCATTTGTAACTGATGTGAAGCATCCATGTGAAAACACATTTGATTAAAAATGAAAGCACACAGAGCTGGAGACAAAGAAGGAAAATTGATAGAATCGGACCAAGAAAGGGTTGAGAACATTTTCAGACATAGCAAGATATATGTGATAAATTTCGGGATATTCTTGAGGAAACATCCAAATGAATTCTGATCTATTATTTATTATTTAACCCTTTACCTAACATGAAAAGCAGACGACACTTGCAAAAAAAAAAAATCTTGAATAACTAATTTTATTCATTTTTTGTCTCAAAAACATAGGTTATGACCCCTCGTTGGAACGAGCTCGATGAGCTCGTTCCAACAAAGGGTCATAACCTATGTTTTTGAGACAAAAAATGAAAATATTTTGAAAATTAATTGGCGATATTTGAGAATAGTGCTGACCGGTTTTGGCCGTTACGTTGGGTAACGGGTTAAAGCCACAAAACCGTGCATCCACCTGTATCTCAACCTCTTCGGTTCGGAGACATAAACAAAAAGACACATTGCGTACAGCATACATGCCCCACCCCACCCCGACCCCCAAAGACAAGGAGAGGTCTTAATCTGTTTCATCAGAAACATGTTAAATTTCTTGAACGTTGTCTAATCTGCGGAAAGTCTTGTGCCATAAGAAGAGAACCAACGTTGACTTATTTTCTAACTCGCATTGCTCAAACGAATATAAATTATTGATAAAATAAACTCAACACATTCTAGCAGTGAGCGTGTCTAGCCAAGTGTAACAATATTCATTAACGGAGTGTATCGGTTCTGAGAACAGTTATATTGCAACATTGCAAGTATATACAACCAAACGCATTACACTCTCAAATTAGTGAGGACTGGAGGGTGGGCGGGTGGGATTGCAAAATAGAAGGGAGAACACTGTTGCACAGCGGAACGGCAAGCATCGAATGATCAAAAACAATCTGCACTTCGTTACCACAATAGTCATGAACTGCACGGACTACGAACATTTCACCCAGACAATAGCGACATGAAAAACTCATTTCTACATCAGTGGTCAACACCCACTGGCGCAAACACAACGACAGTGTATACAACTAATCCTAAATCGCTCGACGCATGAGGTCCGTAACATTTATAAATATATATGGTGTCATCCGATAGTTTCTTAAGGTGATTCTAAAGTCATGGCTGCCAACATGGAAGAAAAATGTGAACATTTCATTGAACAATAACTTGGCAACGAAACAGCCTTGCCCTTGGATACCAGGGTTGGGGGGAATGGTCATGTCACATAGAACGTGATGGGACCCGCAAAATATGCATTTAACAAATTTACGAGTCATTTGGAGACATTAGAAAATATGTACTGTCAAAAAGTCGGAAATGGCGTGGGCAGGATTTCAAAAAATAGCGAGACGCCTCACCTTCCAATGAACAACCAACGTGGACTATCAATACTGTTCTGCAGCAGTTGAGTCTTAATTTTTAATAAAACACATCGAGGATAGGACTAAGCACGTCGTCAACCTGGGTCGTTTCAGTCTCATAGTGTCCGCCATGTTTACGGTGGGAAATTCAAAACACTGAAGGTTGTGGGCAACGTTGCGACAAAAGATCTCGCCATATGTCCCGTAAATTCTCATGACAATGCCACTGCTGAAATTCTGATTATCGATATATCTCAAGGGAAGCAGACTAATAGAGGCAAATTGCATTGATTGTCTGTTCTATGCAAATATTCTTCCCTCACCAACTGAAGCAACAAATTTGTTTTCATGGATCAACCTTGCCATTAGTTTGTGTTCATGCGCCAAAATTACCAATAGAGAACAAATATTTCAATTTCCTTTAATTAACAAAACGGTGACATATAGTGGAAATAGAAAACCATGTTGTATTCTTTCGTTGTTGAAATATTCGTAAACTGGTTGCTTTTTCACTTCTTTTAATCGCAAATCGGGGGAAGTATTGTTCGTCATGTAATATTGATGGTTAACTTTATTGGTCTGTCATTCGGTCCCGTTTCGGCCTGGTTTCGGTGAGTTGCAGAAATAATGCTCCTAATTTTGCGATCTGGTGCGATTTACATTGCGAATCATTGTAAATGATGTATACACAAAGAACTTAATCAAGCACCGCCCCATTTTTCCTGATTGTTGTGACAAAACCCGGTCATTATAACATCATGACGTTTGTATGGCAACAAATGGTATGATATTCTGATAGTTCATAATCCTAGCTAAACATAAAACACAACAATGATTGCAATGTGTAACACTTTACTGTAATTTTGGCAGACAAGCGTGAACATTGCTTTTGCAGGAAATTCCACCCTGTTGTAACTTTGGTGCTACAAAGTACCAAAATGGAGATAATGATTGATTAGCGATTGCTAAATGTTCAGTAGCATTGTAAGCCAACAATTAACAACAATATTGTCAGTAGCGTGTGTATCCGCCGTGTGCACGGATGACTGCGTCTACCCTCCTCCTCATGCGTGAGGTGAGTCTCCTGATTCGCTGAAGAGGTAACTGCTGCCAATCATGGTGTATAGCTGCTTCCAAACCGGCCATATGTCGTGGAGGTGGGTCCAGTGCTTGCACTCTGCGTCCAATCATATCCCAAATGTGCTCCAGTGGATTGAGATCAGGACTCATTGCAGGCCATGGCAGTTTAATAATCGCGTTGTTGTCAAGAAAAGTTTTCACAAGTCGAGAACGGTGGGGTCGAGCATTGTCGTCCATGAACACAGGGCGAGTGGCCAATGGATGGTTGTCAAAATGGGGAACAAGAACAGGTTGCAGAATGTCCCGGATGTAACGATCGCCATTGAGATTGCCTTGCACAGTTACCAAATCAAGCTTACAATCATGGGACACGCATCCCCAGACCATAACTGATCCGCCACCGAATGGGACTGACGCTTGGACGTTCTTTGGCACATATGCAGTATTTTTGGTTCTCCAAACACGCTGACGTCCGTCAGTAACGTTGAGCAAAAACCGACTTTCGTCCGACCAGTGGACCTTCCTCCATGACGTAATTTTCCAGTGACGTCGGGCTAGACACCATTCCAAACGAGCTCTTTTATGCCGGTTGGTCAACGCTGGCCGCTTAATCACTCGCCTTGCCTTGAGACCTATTGCCTTCAATCTGTTTCTCACTGTTCTCTTGCAAAGGGGTCTGTTGGGGAGCCATAGCTGCTTCAGAACACCACTACTGGAGAACGGCTGACGTCGAACAAGACGTTCAAGGTAACGATCCTCAACTCGACTAGTCTTACGTGGCTGACCTGGTCTCGGTCTGTTCTTTACATGGTCAGTTTGGCGATGTTTTTGAATAAGACAGCTTACTACAGTGTGGTTAATGTCCAGTTGCCATCCAATTGCTCTACAAGACATCCCCGTTGACTTCATGCCAATAATCTGCCATCTGGTAGCCTCAGTGTATCTCCTTCGAGCCATCTCGAAAGTAAATGCCTCATTCATTGAAACTGTCACACTTTTATACAGAATCCAGAACGATTTGAAAGTGCTATTTGAGAAAATCATGGGTGGTGTGTTGCACGTGCATGTAGTGGTGTGTTTGTGCGACTGACCAAACAACAAACCCCACCAATATTGCGAGGGAATGCAGTTCGATTCCAATTTACATCTACCATTTCCAAATTTCGATTATCAATCTTGATGCAATAAAAATGCTGGGTGGTGCTTGATTAAGTTCTTTGTGTATATTTCATTAAATTTGTTTGCAATCCACAAAGATCATCGATAATTTCGAATAATCTGCGGGCTATTAGACTCATGCCTGCAAGTATTTGTTGATCGAAGTTGTTGTCACCGGAGAGTCACATGCGTTGGTAAGCCGCTTGTTCAAAGTGCGAAAAATAATATTTTTTTTTCTTTCTATCCACCCCACTAGACCTCCTAATCACAAATAAAATATGACAGAAGTGTGAACATGAAATTTTTCTCTAGAAAATTATTTTATCAGTCGTTGCATAGAAATTCTCAACGAAAGTGAAGTATGGCAACACACACAAGGCACAATCGAGCATCAAATTTTTGTTTGGGAACGGGTGAATTCGCCACCGGGTCAAGTCGCCACCGGGTCATGTCGCCACGGGTCAACTCACCACCAAAAAAAAACAATAATACAAGGTAGGTTTTTGACACAACATGAGTTTATTCATGATCCAAAACATAGTATTTAGCACATGAAAAACACTTTTATACATTAAGCACCTTATCGGATTTTTTCAATAATTGGACGAATGTTTTATACTTTGAGCACTGTAAGTATTGGTCAATCGATACGACTTATTGGCGGAATTCAATTCCATAACTTCCCTTCGAGCCTGCATGTAGTCCTGGTAGGTGATTCCAGTGTCACACTTTTTCAACTTTGACAACTCCTTTTTTTTAGTTTCCAACCAATAACTTGAACTGTAACTGACAGAACCAAATAAAATTTGTTGTGTAGGTGTATCAACATAAAATACAGGCCAAGTCAGATCAGGGTTTGATCCGACAATTTTGCCAGAGTTATGTCCCTTTTTCAATTTTGAAAAATTCAATTTTTTTTTTTGTGGTGGGGTGGGGGGTAGCCACGCAGTCTTTTATTTTCTATTATTGGGACTTAACGATACACTTTCAACAGGGTCATTTCATGTCAAGACAGTTTTACTTGTGGAAGAGGGCAGAACAGACATATCACTTGTATGGCTAATATTTCCAGGGGAGGTCAACTAGATTACTGATTAGTGTGGTGTGCCTTTCTTTTGAACTGTAAATAGTTCCCTGTGGAAAAATGGCTGGACCAGAGCATGCAGTGGTCCTTCAAAAATTTAAATAAACATACAATTGGATTTATTTTTTAAAAAGTTATGACTCAACTGTTGTTCTCCAAAGTACATAAAAAGCATATTTTTCAATGTGAGATTCATATTTTAAGTTTTGGTGGCAGGAAGTTGACTGTGAGTTAGGGATTTTTAAAAGCATTTTTTTGGTGAGTAAATTCTTTTTTTAAAAATGTTTATCACATTTTTGTGATCTATTAGGTAGGAAGCAATCATTCATGTATTAAATAACCATTACTATTGAAAAGTAATGAAAAAAACATCATGTTTTCGACCTGTCCACTCAAACTGAAATCTTCAGTTTAGAATCACCTTAACATATTGACCATAAACTATCAGAATCCAAAGAAAACAAACATAACATATCATTTCAAGGTTGGGCTCGAAATCTTTTTTTTTTTGTTTAATACCTCACCGTACATCAGAACATTAAGCGTAATTTTTTCACCCTTGCACAAAAAGTGTATTTGTAGAATCGCTTGTGTCTCGGTAATATGAGGGTACGGATTAAAACGTAAATGATCTTCAGTTGTCTGAATTGATTTTTAACCACAATGCAGATCTAGACTAGGGAAACACGTTCGAAATGTTTAACAATGACAGCTTTATAATATTGGCAAAACCTTGAACAAACTACGGGAAGCTGGAGAAATGACGTCGATTTGGGCAATTTATTATTTATGTTCATTATGAATATTTGTAAACGGATCAAAGAGAATGTTCTGTCTGACGGCATGGTTTTCAAACAGCAACAGGCTTCCCATTTAGGCTTGAAATAATGTTCATAATTGTAAGTATGTTTTATCGACTTATGGTACGCCAACTTTTGCATCCCATTTTTTCTGTATAGGAAAAAAGAACTGCACGTGGAAAATCATTAAACATATAAACAGTACGACGTATTGCAAAACACAAAAAAACTCACATCCTTCAACAAAAACCGTTTTATCTATGAAGATGTTGTGAATACCCTTCCCCACAGATGCTATATATATTCACAATACACTACTATGTATACAGTTAAAACTAGAAGTCCTGTCATGAAATGCGCACAAATAGCACGTTGATATGCGCGTTAATATACGCGTTATGGCCCAAGTAAAGCTATCAAATTCTGTACATATGGCCTGTGCCGGAGGTCCATTGGCAGAAACATTGCATGTGTTTGCTTTGAGTAACCAAGAGAAACTGTCGTGCTTTGGATGCCATTCGATGTGGCAATTGTGCGCAATCCCAACGCGCAATTAAGCCTAGATAACCGCACTATTCGTGACAGGACTTCTAGTTTTAACTGTATGTATGCACAACCTGTCTGTGTGTTCTTCTGGACCATTTCGAACATAATAGACGCCCTTATGATTTTTTGAGAAAAAAGACAACTCTTAATGCTTAGCGTCATGTTCTCGATCACTGGGGGGGGGGGGGGGGGGGGGAGAGTCGGGGGTCACACAGTTCGAAAGAAAACGAATTGATAAGGACAAAGGGTTAAGAGATCCAAACATAAGCTAGATATTTCGAATCCACGTTATTCTAACAGAAGGAGCTTTTGTTTTTTTTTTGACGGACGTATTATGTTATGGCGTTGTCCGTCCGTCTGTCTGTCTGTCTGTCCATAAACATTTTTTGTGTCGCCTACTCTTCCAAAGGTTTACATGCTATATTGTTCAAACTTTACAAACATGTTGATCAGTAATTGTTGTTGTGCATGCCACAAGGGCAGGTAACTCCGTTTTGAATTCCCAGAGTGACGCCCCCTTTTAGTACTTGACACTTCACAGTATTGTGTCCCCTACTCCTTCAACATTTTACATGCTAGCTTGTTCCAACTTTGCACACATGTGATCACCAATTACCGTTGTGCATGTGACAAGAGCAGGTAACTCGATTTTGTATTTCCAGAGTTGTGTCCCTTTTAGTACTTAAAACATTACAGTATTGTGTCGCCTACTCCTTCAACATTTTACATGCTATATTGTTCAAACCTTGCACAAATGTTGGCCACCAAATGCCGTTGTACCTGTGACAAGAGCAGGTAACTCGATTGTGTATTTCCAGAGTTATGCCCCTTTTAGTACTTAAAACATTACAGTATTGTGTTGCCTTCTCCTTCAACATTTTACATGCTATATTGTTCAAACTTTGCCATTGTGCATGTAACAAGAGAAGGTAACTCTATTTTGTATTTCTAGAATTATGCCCCCTTTTAGTACTTCAAAAATTACACTATTGCGTCGCCTACTCCTTTAACATTTTACTTGCTTTATTGCTCAAACTTTGCTCCAATGTTGCTCAATATTTGTCGTCGTGCATGTGACAGGAGCAAATCACTCCATTTCATTTTTAGACGACGAAAATTCTCGCCGTTTATAGCTCTTATGATACTCAACATGTCTTTTTCCTTGGTGTCACCTATCATCAATTGTTATGAATGATGTTAACCTGTAAATGAATGGAGCTACCACTGTAAACGGCGAGGAGAATCTTTTACACCTAAAAATTGTTTGCATTTCCATTCTGCATACTAAAATTGCACAAAAACAATATGAAATGTGTGCACACAAGCATACAGTTTGAAACCCTTTACTCCAGTAGGGCAGGGGAATGGGCAATGATTGCAGAGGGGGAGGGGGAGACAGACATAGTCGAGTCAACAAAAATTTCAAACTTTAGTCCTGATAAACTTGTGCATATTCCAATTTTAACGGGCGTATGTTGCTCCGCTAGGTGGTGTTGTTGTTCTTATAAGGGTTGACAGGTGTAAGATTTTAAGGTTCTTTTAATTTAGAGTTGGTTAAATTGAATTCATCTTTTTCTGCTATTTTGATATTCATGTTGTTGCATGTTTAAGTGAAAGGAATGATGGACCTCTTTTGCATTCTCCTTGTGATATGTTCCTATCAAATGGCCAGTGGGTTTGAAGCGAAAGAATTGATCCCAATAGCTTCCCGTTCTTTTTTTCTAAACTCGCCTGTTTCTTCTAATGTAAGGTTAACTGGTGGTTGTTCAATTGGAGCGTTTTCAAAATCGAGCAAAGGATGGACATGAAGGTTAAAATGTTATGCTACTGGGGCGTCAGCATTATGGTTTATATCCTGTTTTCGGAAATGATTTTGAGTTTGGCCGATATGTTGTTTCCTACAGCGTTTACAAGTGATAAGGAAAATGGCATTGGATCAATCACAGTGGAGAGAGATTCGGATTTGATAATGTTTTTTCGTTTGTTCAGAGGAAAAGTCCTCTTTATGATCAGGCATAAACGTACATTTCAATAATGTGCCACTACAATTTTGCAGCGGTCTGTTGTGTTCAGTTTTCATTTCTTCAAAGTCAGTCATTTCTACCGGATATTCCAACTTTTTCAGAGTGTGATATTTTAGGTTGCGCCGTGAGGAGCTCCTCGATTGGAGCGCTCCAAAGATGGTAGAACAAAACTCGTCGAAATTTGACTTTATCACTCGAATTGTGGTCGAAACGAATGAGCTGTGATTTGATGGTACCTTTAAATGTATGTTGTGGATGAAATGATTTTGTGTGCAACACTTGATATAAATCAGTTGGTTTAAAATATACCTTACAATCTAAATGACCTGATGCCTGGATTCTATTTTGCCTTTATACACGGCCACCTCAAGAAAATCAAGAGAATCTTGACTGATGGTAGCTTTCAATTTGATGTTTGGATCATGAATGATTACAATTTCTAAAAATTCACCAAACTCTTCTTTGAATGTGCCCAAATGATAAAAATGTCATCTAAATATTTGAGATATAGAAGAGGACTTTTTGCAAATTTGCTTAAGGCATTTCCCTCCCACTTCGCTACACAAATGCTGTCAAAATTAGGACTAAATCTTTTTTCCATTGGACAGCCCCTTATTTGTAAATAATTTTCTCCTTTGAATTGAAAGGCATTATCTTTTTAGCACAGCTCCAACAGATACGAAATTTGTTCATCCGGGCGTTTCGCATCCGGATATCTTTCGAATGCATTTTTAACATTCTTAACACCTTTATCAATATCAATGGTGGTTTTCATGCTGTTTATATCCAAAGGAGCCAAGATCGCATTTTTCGATATTTTCAATTCAAAAAGTTTAACAGGAAGTCCTGTGTATTTTCGAGAGAGCTCACTATTTGTTTCATATGGTATACAACCGTTGAATTCCGAGATGGCATACGATTTCGAGTTACAATCCAAGACAACTGGACTCCAGGGTGTAGTCAAGTCATCCGTTCACGAAGAACGGTTCACGAAGAACGGTCCTTGTGGATCTTTAGTGGGATGTGACACTGGCTTGTTTGAGTACACTTAGCTATTGTTAAATATTTTAATTGTTTTTTTGTTTATATGACCCTTGTCGAGGAGAAATTTGAAAATCTTATTGAATTTTTCAATATTACTAGGCCAAATAAGTGAATCTATTTACTTAAGTTTAGTATTGCTTAGGTGGCTCATGGCTTCCTTTATATAGTTATCCAAGGATAGACTAGCTTTGTCGGTTGGTTTGATAACTAATTTCTAATTTTTTCGAAGTTTCGTGAGGGCTCTCCGTTCACCAGCTGTTAAATAGTCTTTATCAGATAGTATGTACATGCTTAACACCTTTTGGAGGCTTCGTGTGTTAGCCTCAATAATTGCAGGATCTACTTCACTATCTGGAGTCAACCAACCAGATGATTCATTAAAAGGTAGTTTCGGACGACTGGAATTTCGACTGGAATTTCTAAAGCGGTCTACTAATTTCATTTGCCTAAGGAAATTACAGTAAAACGGTGGTATATTTGCCTAATTACCAGTTTTAGGCTTCGGTGTTGGTACACAAATCAAACCACGATCTAAAAGACACTTTTCTTGGGGTGTTAGGTCATTGGTGCCAGAAAAATTAACAACATTAGTTTCTAATCCCACATCTGTTGGATGGTCCTTACCTTTGCCATTAATTAGTTTAAATCTGGATAGTTCAACCATTGATAGTACTAGTGGTCCAATGAATACAATGGTGCACAATATCAAACTTCACATCAATTTTACGTATTACTTTAACACCCTTCACTCTCCGAATTGTCCAGTTGATGATGTCCAACGTCTTCCTCTGTACCAATGCCAGTTTTTGAGAAAAGTTTATTTCCGCGAAATAATTTTTTTGCTGATCGAAACTTGACCCTGACATTGGTAAATATATTCTGCAACTCCTAATTTACGCAATCAACATTTTCACTACGTGAGTTCAGGTCTACAGTTAAAAGTAGAAGTTAACCTGTCATGAAATGCGCGCAAATAGCACGTCGATCTGCGCGTTAATCTACGCGTTATGACCATAGCAAGGCTATCAAATTCTGTACATATGGCCTGTGAACAAGCAATGTTTCAGCCAATGGACCTCCGGGTAACCCGGAGGTCCATTGGCAGAAACATTGCCTGTGTTTGCTATGAGTAACCAGGAGAACCTGCGTGCTTTGGATGCAATTCGATATGGCAATTGCGCGGAATTCTAACTGGCAATTAAGCCTAGATAAGCGCACAATTCGTGACAGGACTTCTAGTTTTAACTGTATATTTATTAATAGTTTGGGGGAATGGACTTGCCCCGCTGTCCATTAAATATAGAGCGCAAATGGTTAAACTTGGCGCCTGGGTAACACTCCACCTGGATTTTCGGTTGGAGATCTCGACCAATGGGAACTAAATTTGAACTACCAATCTTACGGATGTTTTTACAAACATCGGGGACTCGCCAGTTCTTTTTGTCAAAATTAACTCTGCTCGGATGCCGAAATTTGGAGAATGTGGTATCAAATGAGCGACCCTAGTTGTAGCTCGGCGGTTTGACTTTCCGTGAGTACGATATTCCTGGTTGAAACATACTAGAACCTGAAAATGTAGAAGTAGTCGGAGCAGTAGCGATAGAAGAAGTGGAACCAGAGGGGGGGGGGGGGGGGGGTAGAAAAAGGAGAAGTTGAAATAGAGAAAGAAGGAGGAGTTCTCGTATGAGCATGAGAGCTAGAGGAAGAAAGTGGAGGAAAAGGAGTAGGAGGTAGAGGGGCAAGGCGAAGCGAGAAAGTGTTACTCAATTTGTGAGCGTCTTCAGTCACAATATGGATTGGAGATTATTGCAAGCTGAGGCACATACTCAGAGAGAAGGCAGGAGGAGGGGTAAAACAAAAACGAAGAGGGTAAATGATTTGCCTTCATCTTTTCTTATTTTGTTTTCCGCGTTGAGGGCGAGGGACAACACGGGCAACACGGATGGGAATTTATTTACTCCACCCGGCATTATTCTTTACACCAGGCACTGGGCAAAGTTCCGAAATATAAGACTCATAGGCAGAAATCGTCTTATTTGTCAACTTACTTTCAAAGTTTTTTCAAGCTTAGATCAAGGCACCCACCAAATCGCTGTTAAAGTCTATTTTCTCAAAGCCTGGCCGTGGTTACATTGCTGAAGTGATAAAATAATGTATTGTCTATCAGAGAAGATACCTCAATTGGTTAGAGGCAACTTAGGGCCTTTAGAAAATGTATAAACTTATTTCATCCCATTCTGCTAAATAAAGTCTTCCAAATTAAGACTGATTCTTCTGTCCAAAGTCCAATCCATTATTTCTAAAATATCCAAAAAAATTTCATCAGGGCGTTTTGCATCAGGACATTTTTTATTGCATTTTTAAAGGATTTAACACCTTTACCTATATTAATGTTGGTGTATACATGCTGTCAATAGCCAAAGTAGCCAAGATGACATTTCTCGATATTTTCAATTAAGAAATGTTAGACAGGAAATCCTGTGTATTTTCTAGATAATTCGGATGCCTGTTAGATATAGGTTTTAGATGATAATGAAAGAGGTCCGAGATGACATATGATTCCGAGGTGTAATCTGAGACAATTGACCTCCCGGTGGAGTTACAGTGTACGTCATGCCTTCATGCAGAACGGTAAATGGGGATCTTTGGTAGTATGTAACATTGTCTTGTTTGAGCACTGAGCTGAGCTGATATATATCTCAATTGTTTTTTTTTTTGGTGTAAAATACATTTCAACACCCCACCAAAAAGTGTAGCTGCAAGTGCTCCTGGAGCTATGAATAAATTAACTAGAAATGAGCTAATGATAAATTTCTCATCGTAATTTCATGTTCTGTTATGCAACTCAAAATTCCCCCAAAATTATCAAAAACGTTTTGGGAAAAAGTTGGATACTTAGGGCAATCTGGTCAGGTGCCAAAACAGGGATGACCTGTAAACTTCACTTTTCACTGAGAGAGCGACGTAGAGATGAGAGAGAGAGACAGAGAGACAGAGAGAGAGAGAGAGAGAGAGAGAGACAGAGACAGAGACAGACAGACAGACAGACAGACAGACAGACAGACAGACAGACAGACAGACAGACAGACAGACAGACAGACAGACAGACAGACAGACACACGAGAGACAGACAGACAGACAGACAGACAGACAGACATACAGACAGACAGACAGACAGACAGACAGACAGACAGACAGACAGACAGACAGACAGACAGACAGACAGACAGACAGGCAGAGACAGCGAGAGACATACAGACAGAGACAGAACGAGAGAGAGAGACAGAGAGAGACATAGAGAACTAGAGAGACAGAGAGAGAGGGGGGGGGGAAGAGACAGAGAGAGAGAGAGAAAAAAAATTCCATATACAAAAACAAGAACAATTTCACCAAAATGAGCCTGTCTTAAATACAAGCGTTTCAGGAGGTCACACTAATGTTGTCACAAACAAACCGCAGGTATTCCTCAAAGCAGTCATTCATGATCTCTTACGTGACGATACAACAGCTCCTACGCCCCACCCCCCCCCCCCCAAAAAAAAAAAATAAACAAAAAAAACAATGTCTCATTAATCATTGGCAGGGCTTCTGAAGCTCAAATAAAATGAACTAGTACCTATCAATTTAGCATCATAATTTCGCGTTCTATCATATTACCGGAAAGAAATTTACAAAAAAATGATCTGCATTTTTTTTGTTTTGCAAACGTGTAGCCGCAAACACATTTCAGGGTGTTTTGAAATTGTGTTTTCGCTAAAAACATATTACAGCTTTTTTACAAATATCAGAAAAAAATATCTTCTTCCACTTCAGTCTCTGTTGCATGGTCTTAATGAAGATTGAAAAGGATACTTCGAATTCTCCCGTTTCATTCATCCCGTATACTCCTCACTGCAAGGTTACCGAGCAATTACTTTGATTTGTTTGAAATCTAGATGTCACATGAACTTTCGCACTCGATTCATCCCCTTAAAGAAGCATTTATTTCTCACGCTATTTTAAAGAGATTCCACGGTTATTTTGCCGGCCGGCTGTCTGATAAGAAACTTTCTATACACGAGTTACAGCTCCACACAGCATCCGACATACCACCGTGACACTCTGTTCACTTTCATTATAAAGGTCCATTAGCATCTTCATCGGATTCAGTTGTGAACTCGGAAGGAGATGGGAGGGAACTGTTGCGTAGGGGCTTTCCCAGAGATCTTTACCGAACCTCACACGCGTCCCGATCTTCCCACGTCACCTGCAATAAAATGGGTGGGAAATATCTAGTATTTGTAGTACATTTGTTGTTGATTGTCAAACTTTCACGGATTTTAAAACAAAAAGCAATAATTGAAGGTAACTCGTGGGAAACAAACAACATGTTTCAGGCATGCACAACACATTCCCATGTTTGCCAAACCAGAGTTTTGATAGTAACACCTGGCAGAAGCACCTAAAAGTACTGCAAATAGAAGTGGTGATCCGCTAACTAATTGTCATGTGTACACTCAAGACAATATCACTCAGACGTCACTAACTGTGTTTCCTGGCTGTGGTCGCAGCGGTTTGCACGCACACAGCCAAAGCTTGAATGTTCGCCCCATTTATCGATTATTTCGTGACCTCCTTTCACGCCATGTCGGAAATGAACGACCACCTCACAGAGTGAACAATGAACACACCTCTGTTTGCAGCAGAGAGTGCCCTAAAATGCAAAGAAGACATTTGAGTAGTCAACAGTTTACAGTTCTGCATTTATTGACTTTACACCGTGTAAACATTTATAGATGAATTGGAGGCTACTATTTTTATCAGTAGTACACGTCAATCATTGGACTTGTAGTAACGTAGAAGTACCAGTATACACCATCAATAAAATCAATGGTGCTGTTGAGTTAAAGACAGAAATAAGAGAGAAGGGTTAACCCTTTACCCAAAGTAACGGCCAAACCCGGTCCGCGCTATTCACAAAAATCGCCATTTAATTTTATTTTTTTCACTTTTTGTCTCAACAACATAAGTTATGACTCCTCTTTGGAAAGAGCTCGGCGAGATCGTTCCAAAGAGGGTTTCATCATAACCCATGTTTTTGAGACAAGAATGAAAACAATTAGTTATTCAATATTTTTTTGGCAAGTGCCATTGGGGTTTAACGACATTTTCAGCAGCAATTTCAATTCGATTCATTCAACGTACGGATAGGAGAAATCCGTGGGACACGGTAAGAACCACCCAACTGTGGCAAATAACTCTCAAGCTCTCCGACTTACTAACCCGGTTGAAGTAGGGTTATCGGTGGTTGAAGGGAAGTACATTTTAGACGTGCTGTACGCCTTAGCAACTGTGCACCCAACACCCAGGTAGACAAGTTGGGATAAAGTTTCTTGCCAACTGACACGGGGGACCATCGTCAAACTGTCGATCTTTCGGTTTGAAGACCAACGTGCTGACCAATGAGTCGGCACGCTTGCAATGGAAAATTACAGACCAAACTTCAGTACCACGTTGATGCACATTTACTAAGAATCTGAATTAAAGGCAAATGAGATCTACCCGCGCAGTCCCTGTACGGTTGGTGCATAGACTCTGAGGACCCTAGTAATGATTAATGAATATCCTCATCCTCAGAGCTCTCAAAGTAAGATGCTGGCTTCAGATGTATAGTGAGCTAACTCTCACTTGAAATGGCCATGCCTCGTTGTTATGTTTGGCTCTCCAACAATTTGTTCATGACAACCTAACAACCCATTTACAGATCGGTGTTATCTGTATACAGTTTGAAAGGCAGCTGGTAACACTATTCCTCTGAATGATTCCAAAAATGAAACTTTTATAATTATGTTTGTGTTTGTTTTGATTTCCCAAACTGTTTATTTTATTTTTAGTATACATTTGTTTTTTTTTTTTGATTCCCAAAATAGATTATTCATATGTTTAGTGTACATTATAAGTTATCTCGGGCAACATCTAGGGTACATGAAGATTTAATACCTGGATGTCGGTTTTCAACCATGAGGCGAAAGCCGAATGGTTGAAAAGGAGACATCCAGGTATTAAATCTCCATGTACCCTGGATGTTGCCCGAGATAACGATTTTGTCTCGCCTCCTAACACAGAAATAATGCCGAGATGTAAAATATGATCCCACATTAAGACTCAGGCGACGAGGTTTAATTTCCACACTGGGCCTCTGGTTTTGAACCAAACAGCGTAACAAACGTCACATCAAAACTATAAGTAGACCGCGTCTATTTCCGAATCGTTGTTTGTAAACCACGTCACATGGCGAAGTTTTTCACTTTGGTGAATTTGAATTCGTTGAAACAGTTTTAAAACTGTGTAAATTCAGTCTTCCAGAGTGTACTATATTTCCATGAAACAAGCTTCAGCATGCATGATAGATGTGTCGTGTTGTGTGTTTTATTCATGTCTTTGGGAGAATAGCTTAAATATTCAATAAAATTAAAGCGACGCTGTGTAAATTCAGTCTTCCAGAGTGTACTATATTTCCATGGAACAAGCTTCAGCATGCATGTTAGATGTGTCGTGTTGTGTGTTTTATTCATGTCTTTGGGAGAATAGCTTAAATATTCAATTAAAGCGACGCTGGACATCATGGAACATGGAAGGTGACATTTTGAATTTCGGGAACGATGTCTCACAATTTCAGACTCCACTTGGGTTTAAACTTGAAGATTTTGAATTGAGACGCAGTCATTGAATTTTGTAAAAGGTAGGTGGAATTAATAGCATACATTTCTACGCTGACCATCGGAAACCGCAAAATAAATTATGAAGTGCGCCGAGATTTAATGACCTGGTAATGTTAATTTGTTGTTGACACCAAGTCTTACAGTAGTTACGCTGACTGTGCCCGTATATTTGCCCGCCGTGGATTTCCTACTTTTACCTCAATTTGGCTCCAAAACCCTCACTGAAATGGTGACCCTCATTGAAAAAAAACCCTTATGACCGGGATTTACCCCGTTACAATTTAATTAACAGTTCTAAAAGGAGTTTCTGCAATCCATGTGACCCAGTCGGGTTCAAAGGTTATTTTTATCACCTGGATGTTTCTCGAGTGACAAACGGGGAACAACGGCGCGAGCTCTCATCACCCGTATGTTTGAAGATAGCCGATACCATGGTTATTTGTCTCGGTCACGTTGACCAATCAGAAGACGCGATGCATACTGATACAGGGACAATTCATTTTATTTTTTAACTTTTGAGTCCCAAAATTGATTATTACTATTTATATTACACGCTGATTTTTTTTTATTGATTCTCAAAATAGATTATTTCTATTTTAGTACACATTTTGTATATTTAATTATTTTTTATTCACAAAAGAGGTTATTTCTATTTTAAATGAATTCTTGTTTTTTTTTTAAATGTACAGACAGATATTCAAACCCATTAGGAGCATTTGCGAAAATAAACTTTATTTTAGAAGAAAATGTTTTGCATTATTTCGCAAAACTTCGGCGTTATTTTGCAATAGCTATGCGAATATTCACAATAAGTTTCAGGATATTTGCAATAGAGATTATACAGTACGTGGAGATTGGATTATGACTAAATCACCCGCAGAGTGGAGTTATCACCCGAGCTATAACTTTCAAATTTTATACATATCGACAAAAAACACAAGCAATGTTTCAGCCAATGGACCTCCTGTTTAACCCGGAGGTCCATTGGCTGAAACTTTGCTTGTGCTGGTTATGCTTTGCAACAAATTTGCAATAATTTCTTGGGTGCAATAGAGATTATAAGCAGCACACTTCCTTCATGCCATTAAATATAACTCTTGCTGAGAGGAAGGTATAATTAATGAGGGGGTGGGGTAGCGAATGTTACACTGAACCTCATTGTGTTCTATGAGGAGAAGGCGCACGTGCTGGTATCTTTGTTGAATGGATTGGACGGAAACTGAACGTTTCACTTGTGGTGATAGCCTTTATGTAGTTTCTGCAAGGGTGAAATACATTCCATTTATCCTGTGTTTAATCTTCGGCATTCATTTTGATTGACTTTGTTTCGTGTAAATATCTGTAGACGAACTGGAGGTATTGTCCGTAGTAATACAGAGCAAACAAAGGGGATTTTACGCACAATCAGTATGATCCATAATGCTATTGAGTTAAAAAGACAATAAGAGAGAAGTGTTAACGATACGTTTGATTATTGGGGTTTAGCGACTCTTTCAGCAATGACGTTCATTTCGCTTACATTACGTGTACCTCGCCTGGGTGGATTGATAATTGGGACCCCAGTAATTTCACTGTGAGGTGAGTTAAAAAAAACACATGATGTCATTGAGTTAGTTTAGTTGTCTATAATTACATATATGTTTTTTTTTCAGTTCCTAATCGCATTTGCTATTCCACTACAAATAGTCCGTTACTGTCCGCAAATAGGAATTCTTGCTGCTAATAATTGGGGGCGAAACATAAATTCTATACACTTTAGATTAATTTAAAATTTAAAAAAAACTACCGAAAGATGAATTGTTAAATGAAGTAAATATGTTTTAACGAAGCAGATATATCGTATGGATAGTTTCTCATGTGTGAGGTGCGATTCACCAACTTGGCTGTGTTACTTTGAGCTCACGGTTCACTGACACTGATAAACAAGTTTCTCTCTTCAGTCAGGGAAAAAACATAAACCAACTAGAGAATTGTAATTTGTGGGACAAATTACGGCCTTTTTAGTGAGAAAAGGCAGTCTGCATATAGCAAAGCAAAGTGTTTAAAATTAACCCTTTCCAAAATGATAGAAAAGCATCCAATGTTGGATAATTTGGTATTCTTAAACTGTACTCTTATTCTCACTCTCATTATGCTTGAGTGTTAATCTGAGTTCAAAAAGTAAACAGTAACCTTCTTCTGCAATCACTGTTCCATGTATCCATACCAAAATAACTGCTACAACAACCGTGCAATTAGAGCAAATGAGTACCGAAATTTGCAAAGTTCACTGAAAATCAATTTTTTGGACAGTACTATTCTTTAAGTGGCCAAACCATATGTTGGGTTAAGCCACAGAGCATACCTTATAACAGCGGATTTGTTCATGAGACATCTCTATCTATGGCAAAGCAAAGTGTTTGAAATGAACCGTTTCCAAAGTGATAGAAAAAAGCAACTGAAGTAAGCTAATTTTGGCATTTTCAAATAGTACTCTTATACTCTCCGTCATTGTACTTGAGGGTTAAAGATGAGATTAAAAAGTAAACAGTAACTTTTTTCTGCAATCATTGTTGCATCTATACATACCAAAATAATTGATACAACAACCTTGCAATTAGAGACATTTGCCCTTGAAGTTCGTCAACCTTGAAGATAAAATGCTATATTCATATCATTTGTGGCCAATAGGGGTTAATTTTGAAATATTTATGTGGTAATTTTGGTGAATCATTTTATGCTCTAAATGTGTGGACATCAATCACAGATTGCGTCTCTGATAAGAGGCTTGGGGGAATCTTGCATCTTGGTATTTGGATGAAAATGTACCATTTGAGCGGGTACTCCAATTCAAGGTCTGACAACTACTTGAGGGTTAGAACTTTAAATATAACATGTATCAGCAAAATTGTTCTTCGATGAATGCCCTTTTCTTTTCATTGGAAACGTTTTTGAGAAAATTTTGCTTCAGTGCGGAGAAATCGCATGTGAAAGTTGGCGAAACTAACAATTATTTCGACAGTACCCTTATGGGAAGTCTCAAATCTGCCAAGGGTTAAATTTTTAATAATAACATATAAAACAAAATATTTCATACTTTAACTGCTGCATGCAGCCATAGAAAACATTCAGAGCTCAATCAATTCGAAATGGAGAAAATTGTCACTTAAACTTATCAAATTCTGAAAAATCGGAGTTTATTTTGACGTTACCTACATTTATGCAACCAGAATGGGCATAGGGTTAAACTTTACAACAACAAATATGCTCGGTAGTTAATTGTAAATACGGACATGCAAAGTGTTTGAAATTAACCCTTTACAAAATGATAAAAAAACAACAAACAAAGTTGGCTCATTTTGGCATTTTCAAACAACACTCTTATTCTCGCCCTCATTGTGCTTTGGGGTTAAATCTGAGATTAGAAAGTAAACAGCAACTGCATTCATTGTTACATCTATCCATACCAAAGAAATTGTTCCAACGACCTTGCAAATAGAGAAATTTTCCCTTGAAGTTGGTCAGTTTTGAAGACAAAACTGCTATATTAATTTCATTTTTGGCCCACAAAGGTTAATTTTGAAATATTTGTATGGTGATGTTGGTGTACCATATTATGCTCTAAATTCATGGAAACTTAGAGCAAGATAACTGTAAACAACTCCCAGACTTTTGAAATATGGTGAAATATTGAAATTTTGATGGGTTTGCCAGAAAATCTTGAAAATAAGCGTTTTCACGAATATGACGATACCTCATTCCCCTAGGTATTGTGACAATAAATACGTTTACAAAATCTGTTTGAAATCGTACAGCTTGTTCTTGAGCTATGTTGAAAAATGGTGGAATTTTGAAAGTTTTGGCAGAATATTTTGAAAATACGCGTTTTCACACATATGACCATGTTTTTCATTGGCCATGTGTTGTTATGGTTTTTCATTTATTTATTTTTGTTTGGTAAGGGGTGGGGGATGGGATATTGAGACTATTTCTGTCAATGTGTTTGACATTGGCAATGGATTATTCCAAAATACTCATTGCGCTTTGGGCTCCCCATCTTCACTCAAAATTTCTATTTCCAGAACCAATGGGCTGATTTGAAACAATTTGTCATGTATTACAACTGGGTCATAGGTACTTGATTTATGCCCGAAATACATTGGGGGGGGGGGGGGGGGAGTAGAGAGAGCCACAGAAATTAAAAACAAAAACTAATTTTGTGGGGACACCTTTGTGAGACTTCGCAGAACAGAGCTTTGGTTTTGCCAAGGAACGTTTCCTTGGACCAGCAGAAATAAATGGCCAAACAAATTGCCTTTGTTTGTGTAATGGCAAATCCAAATATTGCTCTTCATGACGAACACTTACTGACACTCTCATCTCTTTTGATAACTTGAGCCAGGTGAGCGTTTTGTGCCTCACTTAGGCCTATGGTTTTATCCAGTTGACTGTTAGATCATTTCTTCGTTTACGCTAAACGCTGAACAATTCCCTATAATACGCTTAGATCTCATTTAATCCCTAACGCAGATCTTCATTTTCGATAATAACTAGTGTACATACCTGTACATATACGCGGCTGACATGATAATGTTCTATATTATTGTTGGTGAGGTGGTCAACAATGATACAGAACAGCCTTTATCCGTTTGAAGCAGTACACAAGTAGAGGTTTCGCGATCAATACGCAGGGAGTGGAGGGGGAGTGGTTACAAGGCGGCAGAAAAAGTCATTTCATTACACTTTGGGGACTCTAGTGTTTATAAGTAGTAAACTCATACACATATTTCTGTTTACAAGTTTGTTATGTGACTCTGATATTTTAATATTTTATTCTTTAGGGTTGCAAGGCTGAACATTTGACACGTTTGTTTTCTCTCTATTTCTATCTAAATGTGTGGTTGTAATCTCCATGAGTTTTACGTTTAGGTGTATTTTGCATTCCGGGACAGTACTGTATTTTGGATCAGCTATGTGACGGGTCACAGAGACGGGTTTTCTGTGAAAAGGATAGGGCTTTACCAATACTGACTTGGGCAGCTAATGATGTACCTGCAATGTATGTGTTAATTTTCCTTTAATTTGTTGGTAATTGACAAAGTAGTTTCATTATGTGAATTTTATAAAGTGTTATTTGTTAAAGAACAATGTATTTATGTGTATTGTATACAAACAAATAATACGGGTAATGTTAATCTTGGTACATGAGTCTTGGTTATGTTTTGAAGAACAATTTATTCATGTGTATTGTATACAAACAAATAATACGGGTGATGTGTTTGTCGGTCCATGAACCTTGGGTGTGTTTGGGAAGAACCATGTATTCATGTGTATTGTATACAAACAAATAATACGGCTGATATGTTTCTCGGTCCATGATCCTTAGGTGTGTTTTGAGGAACGATGTATTCATGTGTATTGTATACAAACAAATAATACGGGTGGCGTGTTTCTCGGTCCATGAACCTTGGGTGTGTTTTGAAGAACGATGTATTCATGTGTATTGTATATAAACAAATAATACAATGTTTCCTGGTCCATGAACCTTAGTTATGTCGATGCAGGTGTTCTTTGAAACACCATTTTCAACCACTTTCATGTGATGTGATTATGGGAATTATTATGGGTTTGTCTGAGCTAGTATGTGTTTTACATATACTACTGCATTGATATGGTATTTATAAGCTCACGCGTTCGTGACGTTTTATTAAGGGGAGGGTACGACATAATATATGTTTTCCCCACTTATCACACCCCATGGCTCAGCCTACGCCCCTTGCTCCACCGGTCCTATTCTAGACTATTCGAAGATCTGTTTTAAAACTTCAACCTCCCAACACAAAAAGTTAGAAGACCTGGAATACATACCATTGAGACTTCCAAAAGTATAAATCACATATGAGAGAATGAGGTCCCCAGGGGGTGAATTTGCTGATGCTATCCTATACAGTAGGCCGATTTATTATCTAGGTACTTCTTTCCGTTTTGGCTTGAGACCTTGATTTAGACTGAGGTTCGCAGAGTGTAAAGTTATTGATGCTACCCTGCTATGCAAGACAGCATTGCCAAATTCACCCTCTGGGGACCTTGTTCTGCAGATGACAGACTGATTATTCCCATGTTTCTTTTGGGCTTTATTTTGTGCCCATATCAGCAAAATCTATGTGGTGGCCAAACGTCACACATTATTAGCGGCGAAACCATAAGCAAAGCGGAACTCATAAATGTTTTACTCTAACCGAATATCAGAACATTGAACAACTCTCCACAAGTGATATCAGTGAAAATCTACATGATTTGGGAAACTTGAAATAGATAGAATCAGAAAAGACAAAAATGTAAAAGATGAAAAATAGAGAAGAAAATAAAACTACTAGGGAGAATTGGGTAAACTATTGTTGGACCATGTAAGGTGCCACAGGAAAAGGAAAACAGACAGGATGTCAAGTTCAAGTTCTGTCCGGTCAGAGAATATGTTGCCGCAAAAAATCCATCTATCGATTTTAGTAAACCACTGCATAGTCTGCAATAAAACTATTCCCCGTTATTTCCTCCACATGGATTAGTGAGAAAACATTTTACACTCTGAAGCGCACCCATGTACACCCATACATGCATGGTATTTAAGCGAATCACCAGATGCAGCAATCAGCCTGATACAATGATACAGCGCAACTAGAGAAAGTCACACTCAATGCACGAATAGTTCTGCACATGTTCATGTGAACTGACAGAAGTGTTTTGAAGTCATAACAACGCTCGCAGTCGATGTCGGTTACGGTATTTCTCAGCAATAGTGTATGCACAACCACAATCATGTAATAGTCATAAAAAAGAATGGTATTTATGCGAGCATTCGTTCGTTCTGTTTTATTATGGATGAACATATCCAAATTTGGGCATAGAGGGCGCGTACCCCTGTGTAAAGTATCAAGATGATATATAACTTTGAAAAGCGAAATTCTCTCTATCCATACAGTTAAAACTAGAAGTCCTGTCATGAAAGGCGCACAAATAGCACGTTGATATGCGCGTTAATGTGCGCGTTATGGCCCAAGTAAAGCTATCAAATTCTGTACATATGGCCTGTGTACAAGCAATGTTTCAGCCAATAGACCTCCGCCGAAACATTGCATGTGTTTGCTATGAGTAACCAGGAGAACCTGCCGTGCTTTGGGTGGTATTCGATATGGCAATTGCGCGCAATTCCAACGCGCAATTAAGCCTACATAAGCGCACTATTCGTGACAGGACTTCTAGTTTTAACTGTATATTTACATCCTTTCCATTGCTTCCATTATAATTCAACTGTCCGCTTACCGGACCTCCTTCCGAACTCAATTACCTGAACAGTGCACTAATGACAACTCATTAGTAGTATGCACACAAATCAATCTCGATAATAATACCCTGACCGATACACTGCCCAGTCTATAGATTAACCCTTTAACTGAGCACAGATGTATACAATACATAATGTTGTGATCCAGGCCTTGGGAGATCATTTCTAGTACGATCTCTATTGAAAGTTAAATGAGCCAGTTGCGAGGAATTTCAAATGCGGCCATCATTTAAGTATTTTAACCTTTGCGTTCGACAACTACTTTCGGTTTGGAAAATTTAAAATCACCCTTTCGAATAATTCCAGGATTTCTCTTTCTCACTGTGTCTCCTTTCGGGAATTTTGTTGATGAAGCAGATCGTTTTCTATCGGTGTAATGCTTACTTTTCTCTTGGTAACGCTTTACACGATGGACAACGTCCTTAACACATTCAAATTCGTACACATATGTCGGCCATGAATCAGGAATGACGGAGTTTCTCCTGTTGCCGCATGTGGAGTGGAACGGTAGTTCATCAAAAAAGTCGTAAGATATTCTTTCGAAGAGCACACTTCCAACTGTGCAGTTTGAAGACAATCTTTAAGAACGCTATAGAAGCGTCCCACCTTCCCATTCGTTCGCGGATAATACACCGACGATCGCAAATGATATATATTTTCGAAATTTAAAAAATTCGGAAAACTCGTTTGAAACAAACTGACTGCCGTTGTCGAAAACTAATTCTTTGGAAAACTCTTCTCTCTTGAACACAGTTTTCAAAACTTCGACAAATACTGATGATGTAATGTGCGCGGCAAATGCAATTTCGGGCCATTTACCGAAGTAATCAAGAAGAGTAATTACATGTTGACAGTCATGTGGAGCCTTGTCAAAAGGTCCTACGATATAAATTGCTACCTTTTCCCAGACATGGTCGGGACACTTTAGTGGCTGTAGCGTAACTGTTTTGTCATGTGCGTGACATAAAATAAAACTATTGACAGCCATTTCCACAGAACGATCCATTGTTAATAGCTACCTACCTCTACCGTTAACTGTTGTTTTGTACGCATTATTCCTTGATGACTTTCGTATGCCAGTGAAATTATTTTATTTTGTGAAGAAGGAACAATAACTCTGTATTCACCTTTGAGTACAAGTTCATCATGAAAGTTCGTTTCTTATATTATAAAATGGCAACAAGTCCATGTCCACAAATTTACGTTTTGGCCAAGGTTTAGAAATTTGAATTCTTAGCTTAAGTAATATTTCACATGAAGCACTGGCAGTACGAAAAGCATCTTCAGTTATAGCGTTAAAACTAGATGTTGCTGTAATATACTATTAAAACAAAAGTAAGGGATATTTGATAAAAGTGAGATGTATGAAGAAATATATTAATATTTTCATCAAAAAGACAGTTGAGGCATTGCACTGTGACATATTGTGAATGGTTTCAGCGATAGTTGGGAGTCTGCAAAGCACAGATTTCACGCCCTGCGCTGTAGGAGACATGGACGGTCGGTTAGAGAATTTACCACCTTCAGTCCAAGACCTCAGTACCTTGTAAATCCTCCTCGGTTTTCGAGACAAGCACGGATCCGACGTGGCATACTCCTCATGAAACGTCCAATATCAGCTTAACTGATGTTATTCCATCCTTCCTGAAGTGCAGCGACGAGTTCCTGGACATTGGTAGAGGGTTGTGGGCGTTGTGGTAGGGCCCTTTCAAGCATATCACAGACGTGCTCTGTTGGTGAAAGGTCTCGACTCAGTGCTGGCCAAGGCATTGTAGCGATGTACTGCTCCTGGCGGAACTCTGCAGAGACACGTGCTCTTGCATTGTCATATTGGAAAATGAATCAACGTCGTGACGTCGCGCAAATGGCACCACATGGGCTGCTAACATGTTGCCAAGGTAGTACTCCCCTGTGATACGCCCTTGGATGATATGTAATGCTGTTCTGCTTGTCATCGTTATGCCTCCCCACACCATAACTGACCCACCACCAAAACAATCGAGCTGCCTAACGGTTACGCCATGGTATCGTTCGTTCCGCCGCCGCGGTCGCCTCCACACTCTGTTTCGCCTGACGTGGAAGTCGAGAGTGAACCTCGATTCATCGGAAAATATGACGTTGCTACACTGACGATTGTCCCAACGCTGTCATGATCCACACCAAATACACCTTGCTGCCATGGAACGTTTAGTCAAACGTGGATTTTTTTTTGAGGTAGTCGAACGTACAAATTCCAGCTGTGTAGGTGTTTTCCGGATAGTCTGACCGCTGACTCGCACATCTGTCGCTCGGTGCAGCTGCTGTCCAATTCCTGATGCACTCTGATGGCGGTTATATAATGCTATGGTTCGGATGAAACGGTCCTGGTTAGCAGTTGTCACCCTTGGACCACCTGATCGACGTCTGACATCAACATTGCCTGTCAGACGGTAGAGTGACCACAACCTGCTAATCGCCGATTGAGTAACGTTGAGAATTACAGCCTCTGCAGTCTGCCTGTTGCCAGCTTCCAACATGCCAACGGCATGTAAAAAGTTCACCACATGCCAGTCTTCATAAACCTCAAAAGTTACGATTCGATCAGCAACTATTCATGAACGAGTTTATACCAATAAAAGAGAGATGAGACATCTGAAAAAGTCCGTCCAGTACAAATGAAAATTTCCAATATACCCCACAGACATTAATGCAGAGCTCATGCAAAAAACCTGCACAAAGTTTTCGTGGGCCAGTAACATTCATGATCCACACTAAACTTGGTAACATATTGATGTTTCCAGTCACACTTATCCAATACTATTTTCCGAAATTATCAA
Source organism: Pictodentalium vernedei (assembly GCA_031216915.1). NCBI lineage: Eukaryota > Metazoa > Mollusca > Scaphopoda > Dentaliida > Dentaliidae > Pictodentalium > Pictodentalium vernedei. The sequence continues at coordinate 24,300,792 of CM062292.1, read as the reverse complement.
CATCAGTTTGGATATCCCCTACTTTTTTGAATAGTATACTTGCCACAGATTCAATTTGACTCATATCTGGTTCAATTTTAGAAACAGGTCGCCTAGACAAATAATCCACAATGTCATTCTTTTTGCCAGCCCTAGAAGCAACTGTGTAGTTGTAATCGAGCAAACGAGCAGACTATCTAGCAACACAAGAACCGGTCCTGTTATTACCCTTTATGGTTAGCAGGGTGGTTACTGCTTGATTATCCGTTTGTAACATGAATTTTCGACCCCAAAGCCAAGTGCGCCATTTCTCCACTGCCCATACATATTCTTCCTTTTCTGCAATTGACTATTTTCTCTCAGCTTCAGATAAGCTACGAGAAGCTAATGCTACAGTATATTTTGCCCCATCGTGGTTTTGAGTAACGACTGCTTCCAAACCACAATCTGAAGCATCAGTGGAAACAATGGTACATAAATTTGGGTCAAATAATGTCAATGCCGGGCTGTCAACTATCGCAAATTTTACCCTTTCAAAAAATTTCGGAGTTACATCACCCCATTCAAAAGATTTATTCCTCAGGTGAACACTGGGAGTGGTTCAACCAGTGTAGCATAATATGGTATGAATTTACTGTACCAGGATGTAAGGCTTAGAAAAGAATGAAGTTCTGACACATTCGTCAGGGCTTTGTAATCGATCAAGTCAGAAACTTAATTCTTATCTGGCTTTAACCCTTTAGAACTTATCTCATGTCCTAAAAAAATCAGACTCTGCTTTCTGTATTCACATTTTTCAGTATTCTTTTTCAAACCACTTTCATTGATTCTGTTTAATACATCTTTAATATTTTTCTCATGTTAAGTTTGCGTATGGCCACACCAACCACATCGTCCACATTGCACTGAAAACCAGGTAAATTTTTCAGAATGATCGACATCATTTTCTGAAATGCAGACGAAGAAGATGACAATTCAAATGGTACTCGTCTGAATCTGAATACACCCCCATGAGGAATGAAGGCTGTCAAATCTCTACTATCTTCATGCAACTCTAATTGATAGTGTGCACTTTTAAAATCTAATTTCGTAAACATGATAGAATTTCTAAGTTCTGAAAAAACTTTGTCTATGCGAGGTAAATGGTAGCTATCACTAACAACAGCTTTGTTAGGCTCATGCAGATCAACGCACAGCCTAATTCCACCTGCTTTCTTATGAACTTCTAAGATGGGAGAAATCTATTCAGATGCCTCAATGCATTCAATCATACCATGCATTTCAAGCCTTTGACTTTCTCGTTTAACCTCACCGTGAACTGACAATGGTAAGGAACGTAACTCTTGTGTTACAGGCTTAGCATTTGGCTTCAACTTCATTTTATGCACAAATCTTTGAATTAACTTTCAGCATGTCCAATCTTGGTCTGGAAACATGAGATTGTGGCCTGTTAAATGATTTGTTAATGGATTTGCCTTGATTATCAAAAAGTACATTTATATCAAAGCTCTTGTAGGGAACCTCCAGTCTGCCGCTGATAATGTTAATATTAAGTTTAGACATCAGGTCCATTCCTAGAATAGGTGTTCCATATTTTACTATGTAAAAATCAATTTGAACCAATTTGTCACCAAAAGTTACGAAACAGGATAAACATCCCAACACAGTAAAACATTGTTTGGAATAGGAAACAAGTTTTACTCGTTCCTTCTATAGTGAACATTGGTGGAAATGTTTCTGATATATTTCTTCAGGGAGAATTGAAACTGTAGAACCTGTGTCGACAAACAGTTTAACTTTGCACTTGCTTGTGGAACGAACTGGAAAGAGCAGTTTCAACATTGCAGTACATTTTACCATTAGAACCCGAACTATTGCTGCCATTATCCAAACAAAGAGCACTTCCACCAGGTACTGTTTCTTCATACACAGCACGAAATTTTGAGCGGCAGACTCCGGCGAAATGACCAGTTTTTGAATGCAGTTTACATTGTGCTGTCGCACTATTATCAGCTAAGCATGAAGGTGACCCACAATGATAACATTTCAGCTGCTCTATGAACCCGACTTTAGAAGTTTCCTTAGAATATGTTTTAGATTTATCATATGTTTCTCTTTCAAATGAGTTTTAAATGGCCTTTTTGGCTGAACATTATTTACAGAATGTAATTCACCATCTGTGATGAGTTTATGGCTGATTCAATGTTGCAAGCTAAGCTGAGTGTCTTTGTAAGTGTGAGATCGCACTCAAAAAGAAGTCTTTCTCGAATTCTGGGAATATTAGTTTTCTCAATTAACTGTTCCCTGATCATCTTGTCTGCCAAAGTTCCCAAATCACATGAAATGACAAGTTCTCTGAGTGCAGAAATATAATATTCAGTTGATTCACTGGGTCAGTGTTGGCGAAAAATCCATCCATGCAGGCCAATATTTTTAGTAACATCCCCTCTTGGACGGGTACGGGATGGTACAGAGCCAGCAGAATTTATAGGGTTTGCTTCCCTTCTACCCACGCTACTATCATATAAATTTTAGTCTTTCATATTTATATCTACATAGAAATTGTGGAGCACTTCCTTTACTTGTAAACTATTAAAGTATGCAGACTTGACATTTTCTTTATATTCGGCTAAATAATCCCTCAGAGGCCAAAATTTTCACATTTCTAATCACAATGAATGGTCACAGCAGAATTTATTTTTTAGATCGTTCATCACCAATTTCTTTGACGGTGTTTTCGGCGATGCTGTTATCGGTAGCAGACGACTTTTTCACAAGATTACGGTTTGTGTTATACTCGCTATGTCTAAAATAATACCATGATATTAAAATAATAATACAACAATAACATGGGTTTGGGAACGTTACAGTTTATTAACGGCCTAAAATGAATAAATAACAGTTTGAGGGTTTATTACCGGCTCGAGTCGAACGAAGGTGAGGGCTGCTAATAAGCCAGAGGCCTGTTATTCAGTCATCGAGGGCAGATAATAAACTGGGGCACCCAACAAGATGATGTTATTACTCGGTCCTATTAGTAATATGAACAGAAACGGGTGGCGGGCCATTAATTAACTTGGGCATGAATTACAGAGTTTTACCACCTAGCTAAATAAACTCCGTTAATATACTAGAGAACACTCACTTAAGTGGTGATAATATACTTGCGAAAAAAAGAAATGCAAGGTTTTTTTTGTGGGAAATATTTCAAATGTGGTAGGAATGATTATTCCATTGTTTGGATTTTATTCTTATTTCTTCATTATTGATTAATGTTTGATGAGTTTTGTTGTCTTAGCACATACGGCATCTGCATGTTTAACGTTCAAACGTGGGCACCTTATGCTATTTTCTGATCAAAATCAATAGCGGGTGTACCCACCCCGGGCTTCAGTCACTGCTCTGCCTCTCCTTACCATTGACCCCATGAAGTTTTTTATGGTCATCTGTGGGATGTTATTCCACTCATGAAGAAGGACCTGTGTGAGGTGAGCAACGTTGTTTGGGACGTTGACGCGCCCCCTGAACTTCCTGTCAGCTTGTACCCCAATTGCTCGATCAGGGGCATTCCCAAGAGGGATAATAACCCATGTTGTTGGAGCAAAGTGTCTTTTAATATGGGCCTCTAACACTCGATCATTTAGCCTTTACCACAGTAAGCAGTATCTAATTTTCATAGATATGAGGAAATTTGATACTGATTTCTCAGGCAAAGGCTTAAATGGTCGGGTGATTGAAGCACATATTTGGATTGTATTGTTTATTTGACGGGACCATAATTAAAACAAATTCGTTTTCTGTTGGGTGTAACCAATATTTAAACGTTGGCAATGATTTTGTAGTTCTTATTGACAAAACTGGAATGTGTTGATTGCCATTCACTAAGACAGAAAAAAACAATAATTAGCCCCACCTCTAATAAGGAGTTCCTCTATAAATAGATTACATGACCTTAATTGACCTGGACAAATAGCGAACCCATTAGATAATCATACATAATTACTGGGTTTTTTGGAGACTGCTTTCATACAGGTGATGTGCACATAATGTAAAATGTTTTATCGATGGGGAAACCCGGGTCCCCATGTTTTAATATGAGAATTGTTTTTTTCAGTTTAAAAAATAGAATATTTCTATTTTTAGTACAATTTTTTTGTTGATTCTCAAAATAGATTATTTTTTATTTGCAGAATGGATTATTTCTAATTTTAGTGAAAATTTGTTGCTGTTGTTGTTGTTTGTTATGAACATTTACAAACAGATACGGAACCCCTTTGGGGACATTTGCAAAAAAGTAACTTTATTTTTGAAGAATATGTTCTGTAGTTTCGCAATGGCTTTGTGTTTGCTTACACCGATGCATTGCATTGATGTATGCGCTGTATGTGCGATATGCTATGGTGTACCATTTGGGTCAAAAGTCTGTTTTCCTCCCGATGGGATTGAAATACACTTCAGACGTGCATTTTCATCGATGCACCTGGAATTCATGGTTGCAACGCTATTATTGAATGTGGTTGCAACTGTAAAAAATAGCGATGCATCTGGAAAATAATCCATGTCCAACGTGCAATTTACACGTCCAACTTGTATTTTATACGTCTGACGTATAAATGCACATTGGACATGTAGGAGATTCCTCTAAACAGAAAATAGAGATGCACCTGTAATTTTGAGATTCCAGAATAGCGTTGCAACGCTACAATACAGGCGCATCGATTAAAATACACGTCAGACGTATATTTCAATCTCATTGTGATGAAAAATGCATAATAATATTCAGTAAATAGGTGATACTCAATCGATGTGCTGAGCCACGCAAAAGTATAACTGCAAGTTTTATAAATAATTAGTTTTCAGCTTTGTGACCTTTACCTATGACCTTGTAACCCCTAAAACAGAGCAGGACCAGGCCTGGACATACTCAGTATCTGCGCCAAGGTTGGTGGCATTAATTTAATTTGTTCTAGAGCCGGTGTCCATACAGAAGAACGAAAGCACAGGCAGAGACAGCCGCACGGAGGGATTGACGGACTGACAGAGAGACAGACCGCTCGGATGTTTCTGCTTTTTCTGTGTCCGATTACTGCTCACAGTATTCGGACACAGAAAATGCAGAAACACATCGACCAATCGTTGGCTTTACGACACCACTTAACCCACACATTAAGAAAATCAAGAGCTTTCCCTAAAATACCTGGCGACGATAACGACGATAACTTTTCTAAAATACCTGACAATCAGCTAGAAAAAATATCCCTACAACCCCAATCCACGTATTCAAAATTGAGCAAATTATCTCACTGACTGCAGAAAATCATTAATCACAGTATTTATATAGTATGCTAGTGACGATGCTTCAAGTAGTGAGTTGGTCAGAGCATGGATGTCTCTTGCAATTACTACTGGGATTGGCCTCGCATCTGTCTTACATAATGCTCCCATATTCTCAGAGCCTTCGATACTGTGATCACAGCTGACCACGTATCATTATTCGCGTTCTGTATAAATGCCGCACATATTCCTTTTGTTTTTGAAGGGATAACATGCAGACAGCCAACCTGCCTAGTGTATCCCATAGCGGAAAACATTTTATTTTACCAGAATAGTTCTTCATTGTATTGTTAGTTAGTGTATGCTGCTGAATAAATTATTTATCTACCTGTCTGGATAATCTGATTTGTTTATGTACACGTTTGCTATCCACACCCATGACCGAAACATCGAAAAGAATCTTTCCAACTAGCGGCAGTAATAACTGTTATTTAGGACATATATACTTGTCGCCGTGCATTTTGCAGTTCGTTAAAGTAAAAATTAGTTGGAAACTTCAAAGTATTAGGACGGAAGGTAGGATTTTATTTCATACTTAAGTCTCATTACGAGCGGCGAGAAGTCAATTCAAATCAAAACAGAAAATAATTCCTCACAAACCATCACAGCAAATGACTCTTTTTGTAAGATATGACATCCTCAGAATTGCAAGATACCAGCTGGTTGTAACAGAGATCTGTACATGTACGGGCGCTGTTGAGGGTCTCACTTGTTATTTTTTTTTAACTTGCCAGCTTTCAACAGTATCATATTTAGTGTGTCTTGGCACCGCATATATTTAATGTTTTCCGCAACAGGAATCATCGAAAAGCCACTTCTTTTAAAAAACACAAAAACAAGACTAAGTGACAGGAATCGTAAATCCTCACCAAATACTGCGTGATTCTCTACATAATGTGAAACAAAGCTTGGATGATAAGCATCCGTTGAACTCAACGTTCCAGTCTGGATATTTATTTTATACCTAACTTAAACTTATGACCACACCTGGCAAATGCTATTCATAAACACAGATGTTCAAAGTTATGCTATAAAAGAAAGCTTATGACCCCTTAATTGAAACGAGGTCGTTGAGCGCGTTCCAATAAAGGGGTCAGACGCTATGGTTTGGAGGCAAAGTATGAAAAGTATGGTTAATCAAGACAATTATTTTACAGGAGTCTTTTCATCGAGTTTGATAAAGGACTAACGCGCTACTGTAATCAGATAGAAACAATGTTTCACTTCACCGATTTACTGAATATGAGATTATGCAGGATATAAACGTAGTCAATGTCCCGGTATGGTGGGTATAGTTTCGACACACATGTTCTACGATTAAATCTACTTGAATATTCAATACATTTGGCTATGAGTGTGACCTTTTCGCCAAATAACATATTTTTTTCTTTTCAGGTAACTACTGTCCAGGTTCTAACATTTGGAGTTTGTCCGAAAGTGGGTCGTGTTACACGTGCCTCTCCTTTGGATACGATATTGGACCAGTACTTACCGCCAGTGACAAATGTAAAGAAAAAGGAGGCAGTCTTGCTTCACTTCGTTGCCCTGCTGATTTTCGACTTGCAAAACAACTACTCCGAAACGAGGTTTGTATTCATTGCGGAGAAGAAACTCTAAGCTTGCATGTAATGTAATGTTTCAAATGCAAGTTATCAATTATATGGACAAATTTTCATCATCTAAAATTCCGCTGCTGTGAAGTCGGATCGTTTAATAAAAAGTGCTGGATCTGACATCAAGAAAGTTGTTCGTTGACTACCAAATAGCCCGGTTTGTTGCTGACGTTGATAGGCGATTATTAACATCGTCGTGATGGATGATGAAAGGAGGGTTGTTTAGTCAGAGAGGAATGTTAACTGTTTAATTAGAAGTGCCTATCAAGTCACAGGGATTTGTTTCATCGATACCCCCAAGTTACTGAGTACAGATTCCCAAATATAGTCATATGAATCACCTCCAGTATATCATTTCACACCTACTGACATCTGTGAATGGATTGTTGGTCATGATTTCATTAGCGTACGACGCCCCAAGGCCGTGGGAAGGGGCCTACTATGTGCCCCATGGCTTCACCCTACATGAATCATACAGTATATCATTCCGCAACAACTGTAATCGCTAAATGAATTAGTGGTCATGATTTCACTAATTCCCGATACCTAAAGGTCATGGGAGCTGTGTGGTACAATCTTCCTACATATAGCCATGGAATTTCACGCATTCGATGAATCACTGAGGGTGCTTGCTTAAAGAAATAAATGTCCATGTGTTGAACCACTAGCTGTGAGCCATAGAGGTCTTACAATTCAGGGAGTGGGGGTCCGTTGGGGCAGATGCAAATTACCGTGGATTGGTAAATGTAGGTCATAGAGGTCATACATTTCAGGGTGTGGGTGGTTCTTTTAATAACTGCATTTGTGACAAGCAGACTGGCACCTGCCCTCCTTTTGGCTACTGCCAAACTTTTGACATTTGAAACATCGGAGTAGATTTGGGAGTAAATATCCACACCAATGTTCGTATGACCAATTTTCACTGATTTCGGTTGCTGGTGAGTACTGAAGTTGAAAATGTATGTATTAGTGCTTATTTTGTTTCCATTGTTCCTGATTTTAATCCCTTAGATTCCCGTTAATCCCCGTATTTTCATTTCATTTATAATTTCTTGTTTATCAATATCGCAAGGAGTTACAACACATGTGCGGTTATTGAGGACTCTGTGAGCTTCCGCTGTAACTTCACCATTAAAAAGTTTTTGAGGTTTTGACAGATTGAAAGGCTGTATATTTGAAGTACATTCAATCAAAATTCCACCTGATCTTAATTTCCTAACATTTTTAACCGTCCCAGAGATGCCTTTTATGGCCTTCTCGAATGCGAAGGCGTTGACATTTCTTTGTTTGTTTTCTTTTTTTTGTTGTCGGAATAAAAAATAATTGAGGCCAATGTTTCGGTATACAAGTCATTGACGAATCACATTCAAAGTCAAAGTCAAATGAATTTGAATTATTTGACGGTTCATATGGTATTTTCGATTTGTTTTTTTTTTTGTTTTTGATGCCATAATTTGAAACTGAAAGAGTTCATTGCCCCGTCTCCCACCCAAAACGGAGTCCAATATGGGCAGAGTTACTACTATGGAGTGACCCCACTGAGCTGCCAGCATTTCCGACATACTTATACTAGGGAAGTATACACAGCCAGTGTTCATGCCAACACATGCCACTAACTGACTGGTCCGAACGTGGGTGTTGCTAGGTCATTCAACTAATCATGTTGCGACGTTCTGAGATAGAATGTACCACTGAAAACTAATACAGGCTGTGCAAAAAAAAAGTTTTAAACTTTACTGATTCTCGAAAGTTGGCATACAGAGGCAGTTAAAATTTCAATAAAAAAACGACTGATTTAATGACCTTTAAATGCCACCCGACGTGACGCCCTTTCTGGGGGCGCGGTCGAACCACTCGTCTACTTCTGAAGTTAGGGCTACACTGGTGTTTTGTGCTGGTATCTCTAAAATGGAGTTTACCCTACTATGGACACTTGTTTTCTTCAACTACCAGGATTTCTTCCCCCTTGGCCTTCGAAATGCACCTCACGAGAGAACAAGGTGCGTGGATAAAACACGTTCGTACCATTTTGGTCCGGGGTTGCTTATTCATTTATATCACAGGCAGCCTGCCTACGTAAGAGGACCGCCCCTATCTGCCACCTGAAGACCTACATAGTAAGGTATGGTCAAAGGAGCTTCCGAAACCACAATGAAGTCGATCATTGGTCATCCTTTCCATGAATTTACACAGACAGTTTGATCTTTTGTTTTTCTTGTTGTTGCTTGATTACAACTTTCGGACGACGAATGTTTACAAAATACTGAGGTCACTTTGCTTGATATATTTTTCTCCGATGTTATTAGCATGTTGTTATCGTTGAGGTGTCGTACCGTTGATGTTGTTCCTTTACCTTTAATTTTTATTCATTTTTCAAATTTTGTTGATATGGGTGTGTTGGTTTCTTTCTTTGTTTCCTTTTATTGGGGATTAACGACAGACGGGAGTCTCCTAGTGTCGAACAATGTCACGAGTAGTGGAAGCCAGAGAACCCGGAGTAGACTACGCGCGTTAACATCACCAAGCAGAAGGTATGGAGTTGGAAGTTGGTGAATCTGTTGTTCAAGATCATTATGCGGCAGGGTTTTGTTTGGTGAAGCGTACATCGAACATAAGGTAACCATCGTGTCTAAAGTTAGGCTTGCTGTTACAGTCTGTAAGTTTGTTTGCAAAGGAACAGCACTGTGAATGTTGTTTCGGACTAATACAGACGTTCCACGAACATACAGATTATTGTCACCTTTTCTGGTTTAAAAGGTCGAGTTCATTAAAATCCGATGTAAACCTCGGCTATTGCACTGTGTTATATTGTTTTTATTTTTTCTGTCCATATTTGGTAATTTGATTTAGATGACGGATAGCTTCTTTGGGCGATTTGTTTCTCGGGGACCTATTCTGAGAGGAGTTCGAGATTAAGCGCCCGAACGTTTCGTCGATGAATTAAACAGTTTTTGCGTTTTTATCTTCTTTTTCTTTTCTTGATTCCTTCTCTGATACTAAGATTTTGAGGGTTTGGTTTCGACTCTGTTTGGTAATTTTTTTCCTCTGATTTTGCTTTGCTTCCTTTATTTTTTTTCTCCTCTTGTTTAAGTTTTTCCTGTTCTTTCGGCGGTTTTGTTTTCGATTGCTGTTTGTATAGTCGATTTTAGTTTAGTTTCATTGAACTGTTCGATTGTAAAGGCTTGCACCAAAGATGGTATTGTGCCACTTAGCCATGTATATTGTGTTTATCATTCCCCTGGTACTGATGGCATATTTTTAATAAGTTTGCCGCATATGGTGGCGATGATGTATTCGTGCCAGGTATTGAGGTTACTATTTCTCTGGCCTCTTTGAAACCTTTTTGTTTTTCACATTTGATTATTGATTTTTTTCCCTTTTTCCAAACTGCCCTTTGACGCAGCTACGTGGCTGCCATGGCAATTGGAACACTTATTAGTATTGGTACAGGGGTCTTAATTTCTTCACCAAACTTGAAGCAAATAGTCTTCCCTCTACAGTTGTTTTGACCGTGTCCAATCTTTTTACATTTGAGGAATCGAAGTGGATTTGGGATATATGAATCATCTGTGATGTTAATATAACCAACCAACTTTAATTGATTCATGCGACTGAGAAGAATGAAATGCTAGAATATATGTATTGGCTTTTATTATTATACCATCCCTTTTAATTCCTGTCTATTTTACATCGCTGGCACCTTTTGTTTGGAGTTCACTCCTTATTCCAGTACATTATTGCCACCTAATTCCCTTGTTCGAATTATACCATCATACACTTACTGTTGTTCAGGTTCTATGTGGGAAGGTATTCACATCCATATCCGCCAGTTTATCAACATTCAGTAAATGTATTACGTGTGTTTCTTTTAAAAATTCAACTCCTAATGCGCCAGACCATAGCTATTTAACATTCTTAATGGTACCAACTATCCCTTTTATGGCTTTCTTCAACAAAATTGGATTAACGTCGGGTGCCTTATTATTCTTAGAGGCTCCATATATAATAATAAATTTTGGCCAAGTTTTTGATTTTGAAACGTTTTGATCCGAGTCAGAATCAGAGCCAGTAAAAAAAAAAACTATCCCACATTTTTTCCTCTGGGAATATTTCGTATTTAATTTTCATTTTATTTCAACATCATTCCATGCCTCTCACCCTTACTCCGACTCAACGTAGCAGTTACGTTGCAGATATCCAGCAAACATCACCGAGTGTACATTGAAAGTATACACGACCAGCGTAGTTCATTCACGTATACCATTGGCCAGATGACCCACTAAGTGTTGGTGGTGTCTTCAGAAGTTGGTCACTGAACCATTTATTTTGTGATACTTGTGAGATGAAATATGCCACTGACACAGCTAACCCAGACAGTGCAATAAAGAGGAAGATGTTGAATTTTTTTTTCGAAATTCGTGAAAAAAAGGCTGAATACAAAGGTAATGATAAAATGTTTTTAAACGAAATAATTGATTGAATGACCTGCCAATCCCACCCCCCCCCCCCCCCCGACGTGACACCCTTTTGCGGGCTCCGGATTGGCCAGACCGGGCCCATCCGATTATGCGTACGTCCGAAGTTAGGGCCAAACCAGTATTGGACTGCCCTGACCGAGGCAGTGTTTGTTCCTAAACTAGCAGGAGACCGCCTCCAGTGCCTTCGGGACCCCAACCTCACGGGAGAACAAAGTGCCTTGATAAAACAGATTCGTACCATTTTTGGAATGGAGCTGCTTATTCATATATATCACAGCCAGTCTGCCCATTTAAGCAGGTCGTCCCCCATCCGCCACCTGGGGATCTGCCTAGTAGGGTATGGTCAAATGAGATACCAAGGAACCCACAATCCTTTGGGGCAGTGTGTCAATAGGTTTAATCCCGGGAACGGACGTTTTCTGGTTTTCGAATTTGAAAGTTAGTCATGATACCAGGGATTTTTCTGATGTCGTTTCTGAATATCAATCCCGATACCCGGGAATTTCAAGGCACAGAACCGGGAATCAACGACTGCGTTCCGCAACCCTTAACTCCCGATTCTAGTCAATGGATTTCTTGGGCATTTGCACTCACTTTCAGAAATGGGAACTGGCAAATTCTCGATTAAGAGATTAAAGGGTAGTTCCAACGGCGATGCTGGTCTTAGTAAAAAGTGATATTCGCCGAAACCTCTTAAACTATAACACGCAATCATTGATCTCATGGTCTATGTGATTCGTGATTGATTTTTAGAACCTGGAGCCGCAAAGCTGTGCAATTCTCTTTTCCTGCTACTAAACCTTATATGTGATATGTAAGTGGCTGATACAGGGTGCAGGTAAGTGATTACCCACCATAAACAAACGCAAGTCATACTTTGAGATGCGTTTTTCTACACGTTTCCCTTTTAACCCTTTACCCAACGTAACGGCCAAAACCGGCAAGCGCTATTCTCAAAAATCGCCAATTAATTTTCACTATTTTTTTCATTTTTTGTCTCAAAAACATAGGTTATGACCCTTCGTTGGAACGAGCTCGTCGAGCTCGTTCCAACGAGGGGTCATAACCTATGTTTTTGAGACAAAAAATGAAAAAAATTAGTTATTCAAGAATTTTTTTTGCAAGTGTCGTCTGCTTTTCACGTTAGGTAAAGGGTTAAATCCTCTTTTTCTGTGGGCATCATCCCAAAGAGGACTTTGTGTGTCATCCAGTAAGATGGGGTTCCAATTTTGTGCAAGAGTCGTTCATGATCATTCAACTGAAGATTTGTATTTGGTGAAATGTAAATTGAACATGCAGTAACAGTCTTCTCTGAAGTTAGGTTTATCCTACAGATTTGTTTCGAAAGGAGAATGGCAGTGGATAGTATCTATCATTTCTAACAAGGACAGACGTCACAAGAAGAAGAAGACTCTTGGACATTTTGAATTTGAAACCATTACTCATTACTCATTTCTGATTTGTGTTTCAACACAGCTGATATTTTACCTGGATGGCATTGCTGTATTTATTACTAAAGCAAATAAAAAGTCATTGACATACAGTGAAAAGAATCCACTACATTCCAATTAGGACGATGATATAATTGATTTTACAAAGAAAAGGGTAACAGATAAAAACCTACCCCGTGGAGCCCCGTGAACATAAATGCCATCCAGCGTAAACATCTGCCATGACACCAGTTGCGTTTGAACAGAATTCAGAAATGATTAATAGGAAATGGTTTCAAATTCAAAATGTTCACAGTAAAACAAATTGTGTTGACTTCTGTAAACTCAAGAAACATCAACTTGATCTTGAGTTGAAAATAGTTGGGACTGCTATAAAAGATGTTAAAGAAGAGAAATTCTTGGGTTGATTGTTTGACAACAAACTAAACGTCACTTCTCACATAGAGCAACCAAGTATTACATGTAGAATGGCAAATAATTATCGGAAGATAATTGGTAGGACTGATTGCGGAGCTGGCAAAAAAAACAAAGCTTTACGCTCTCTGCACAGATCGCTAGGTGATCAATATTAAAGTACGGTTTACGATTCTGCCACAAAATCAGAAAAATTTATTTCAAACCACTTGATGCAATACATAATCGTGAAATCAAAATTAGCCTGTGTGCAGTTAGAACATAAGGAATAGGTTCAATGATTCTTGAAACAAGGGGGCTTCTTTTGAGAAGGGCGGCATTAAAGTGCCACTCGCGTATGCTTCTTAATAAACTGATAACCCATCAAATTCCGCTTATAAATATGTCACGGACCCCAATAATTTTGCTTTTTACAGCGAGCAGAACATATCTCCCTATTAGAAGTAAATCTCATATTAAAACATTAAACACTTCAATTAGATTCGATAAAAATTAACCATGCGCCACATCGTCCTCCTCGGCATCTGATAAAAATTAATGTTATTTTGGTCCGTGCGTCTCCCAGACCTTCTGAGACAACCAGCAATGCCAGCAAACGTGTGCTGTAATAAAATCAGGGCACATAACATATCAAAATATCTCCACATAGAGATCTAAAAATGTATCTATATCTGTGGCTCCAATAATGAAGACCCAAATTGAACTTAAAACTGACAGTATTGTAACCCTTTGAATCCGAAAAATACCCTTTTCGGTCCATGAACATAACATGCCATAACTCATTAAGTAGGATGGCTGGTCCACCAATATGTGCTTTTGACAAATCAAAATTTTCAAGGTGCAGCCCAAAGGCTGCACTTTGAAAATATTTATTGATGTATACCCATATGATGAACATGGACTCTTCCAATTGCTCTCATTGAACTGACCTGGGAGATACCATCGGGGTTCAAAGGGTGAAAGCGTTTACTATAAAAAGTGGCATAAACTCCTTCTGTGGAACTTACAATTTAGCTGGCAGTCTGAGTTTCAATTCTTTAGCCGACCTTCCTGTGTTCAACTATATCCATCGTTGTTACGTCTTAACGGCAGTTTCCTATGATGGACGGTATCGTTAGGCGTTGCCGATTTCTAGAAAACAACCTATAGTCAAACATAATGAACACCAAAGTTAATTTCCGTGACAATTCTGAACAGTATTTCACTAATCACCCTTCGTCAGCGAACCGCAATTACACATCAAAGAGTCTTCTATGCGCGCGCACCAATACTGTACTAGTTCTGGAAGAGTCTATCATATCCCACAGTACTTGGTGAAGAAATAGAAAACCCCAGTCAGCAACAGGCAACATCATCAAGCTATGTCGTGCATATCTTAACCTTTGAAGTACCGTATTGTAATGGTTTAGTTCCCCATAGTACGTTTTTAGCGTAAACACGTCGAAATCAAATCCGCTCGTTGACTATTAACTTGGAATTTCCTGTGAAATTGCAAGTCCATGGTTTCGAGTTGGTAAGATATAAATTGATGAGAGAACAATTTAAAATTTATTAAAATGGTTCATTTCCTTGAGGAACGACATAATTGTATGATAATTTGTGTTGTAAAATAGGATTCGAAGAGACACAATATTACTATACCACCGTCTGGCTATATTCAAATATGCTCCACCCTCAACCCTTGTCGGTAAGGAACACATTCTGGTTGCGCAGTATCCTCTAAAAAAGGAATGTGTAAGTTCTTTATGAACCGATATGACACCTTGAAAGAATGATATAATATTTTATTTAACGGATATTTATCAGTAATCCGAAGCGATGGAGCGTGTTATTTGCTGCTCCGTCCCGTTTAGCCTGCCACACAGATCTGATGTGCTTATTGATATGTTGTTTAAAATCACTTAACATGACTTTTAAAAATCGGTGAGAGGCTTGGTCAACGTCTGGTTTGCTGCACTGTCTGTCCTGATGTTATCGGAGATAACCAACATACCCAGGTAACCAGCAAAACACGGTATCATGTCGGTCAGACATGAGAGTACTCATCTTCTTACGAAATTCCAAAATGAATGGGTTCTTTAACTTGGGGTTGTGTAAAGCAAGAAAAGAGGAAAGAAAGTCCGAAAAGATAATCGACGTCCTTCCCTGCACATTCTTGATGTGTTCAACTGTAAGTTGTAAAGCTTAACCTCAGCTGTATAAATTAGAATGTGGTATTGGGATTGTCCGAGACATAACTGTAAACAGGATTTGATGGATTAGCCAACAGTTTAGAAATATATTGCAGTGAAAAAAACTAATCCTGCGCTTCTCAAGAGAAGGCTCCTGTCCTTCAATAAAATTGAATCTATTGGTGATGTTCTAGAAACACGCAGGTCGATTCTAAAACCATTATTATAAACAGTGTCAAGTCTTTTGAGCTACGATTTTCTCGCAGAACTGTAAACCAGACAACCGTAATCTAATTTTGATCTAACAAGAGATCTACACAGAGTGAGTAGTGTTTTGGGTTCTCACCCCAATCAGTGCTACCAACAACCTTTTTACATCTCACTCTTAGTTGTTTGATATGGGAAGTGAAATTCACTTTATTGTCAAGCAATAAACCCAATAATTTCTCTTCCTTGACAAATTTAATAGTACTGCGACTTATTATTCATTTCCGGAACATGGTGGTGCTTCCGTAGCTTGCAGAAATGAACACAATTCGTGTTAGTTTTCGGGAACGTTTCTGTAGCCCATTTCTTAATTTCGTTTAATAACAACTGAAGTTTGTGACCAATGGCATTTATACTTTTACTGCTGCAGTAAATCAAAAGGCATCGACATGAAATGAAAAATCTACCATATTCTCAACAGTTTCGATGATGACATTGATTTTCAGGGAAAACGGGATAACAGATAGAATACTACCCCGCGGAACACCCAATTCGTGCCCGTTGGGGGCAGATAATGTGGGCCCAAAAACAAACTTGAAATTGACGAATTTTTAAACAGAAAGAGGCTTACACCCTCTCAACCCCCAGTGTTGAAAATGTTGAAAATATCCTTTAAAATCCCATACTTCCACGTTGTATCATATGCCTTCTCCGGATCAAAGACGATGGCGATCACATGTTCTTTTCTGGCATTGGTGTTTCGGACGAACGTTTCAAGTCTAAGCATATGATCCACAGTGCGTTTCTGGCTTCTGAAACTACACTGAACATTTACAAGTAGATTATTCGATTCTAGAAACCAGACAAGTCAATCCTTGATTATCCTTTCTATAGTTTTGCACAGACAACCTGTTAATCCTTTACCCAACATAACGACCAAAACAGGCCAGAGCAATTCTCAAAAATCGCCAATTAATTTTCATTAAGTTTCCATTTTTTGTCTCAAAAACATAGGTTATGACCCCTCGTTGGAAAGAGCGCGTCGAGTACGTTCCAACGACGGGTCATAACCTATGTTTTGGGGACAAAAATGAAAAAAATTAGTTATTCACGATTTTTTCGGCAAGTGTCGTCTGCTTTTCATGTTAGGTAAAAGGTTAACGCAATAGTCCTATAATTACCTGGACTGCAGTGGTCTTTATCGGCTTTTGGGGTAGGAATTATTGTTGCCAGGATCATAAAAAACTGGCTAGTCGCCGCCCATGTGTTACTCCAGAAGGATAATAAAAGTTCGAGTGAAGTTTGAGACAGATATTTTAATTGTTGATAATGTATTTCATCGCGTCCAGCAGCAGTATCTTATGTTTTCTACAAAGAATTATTCAACTTGGCCATAGGAAAAGATTCATCGTTATCCTCCAAATTTGTTTTGATCTTTTGTTTTCCAGTTGTTTTTTAATTTTTTTGAATTCTGGATTACAATTTTCAGACGACGAATGTTTAGAAAATGTTGAGGACAATTTGCTTGATATTTCATTTGTTTAAAAGTAATTTGTATGTTGTTTTCTTCCAAGCATTGTACATTTGATTTTGTTTATTTTTTCTTTTAATTATTTTCCAAATTTTATGTTCAGGTCAAAAGATTCTATATTCTACAGTATTGCGAAGATATATGTTGTTACAAAACACTGAACGTTTCTACCATTGGACATTTTTCTATGCTGCGCAGTTCCTTGGGAGTTAGTGAGCTTAGTTCTCAGTGATAACAGATGTTTTGTAATGCCATGTAATAATGTGCAGTTATGTGTTAAGATGCTGAGAGAGAATAGAAAATGTTAAGGCCTTGTCTGGTTTTATTGAGGAAATCGACAACACGATATTGTATTAATACAATTATTATTGTGATACTGCACGGTGTGTAAGGCTGAAAAATACGGCACAACATTTGTGCGTGTTTGTGGTTGGGGTGGGGGAGGTTACACGATAACATATATTGTGATAATGCATTATCTTTCACTCACTTGTATTTGAGCATATTTGTTGTTTTTTATGATCTTTTATTATGAGAAAAGCAATAACTCAGCTACTATTGTACAAACTGTCGTCCTTTCCCAAAGGTCGAGTTTTCATGAAAAATAATCTCTACTGAGTCATATCATGGGGATGGGTACCAATAATTTAGTTCTATTTTTCGATCGAATAAACGTTTAATATTTGTGCCCAAGACGACATTAAAAATGAACCAAAATATAAATAGATAAATAAACAAATAAATAAATAAATGACAGTAGATCACCTGAGAAAATAAAAGTGTAATTTGACAGCACCAATTTACAAAGGTTGGTCTTTGATTTCAGGAAGAAGATGGGTGTATCAATATCCACAGCCAAATATAGTGCCCACATGAACACAGGCGCAGCCTCTGAAACCACAGGACCTCCATGAATCCAATATGAATACGATAATTCCTATCAATTTTGGACATATAACAACCAATTGAAACAAAGGAACTCAACAATACATTTAGCAGACAAGAACACTATACAGGAACAAGAAAATTGAATTAGGATCATTCTGCTTTTGAAATATTCCAGAAACTACGTTTTTTCAGTTGTGTTATTCCCCTCAATCCTCCATGTCAGTTCAATGACAGCAATTAGAAGAGTCCATATTCATTATTTGGGGGTAGACGAATTAATGTTGTCATCGTACAGCCTTTAGGCCGTACGTTGAAAAGAGTGATTGCTCTACTCCACACATTCGCTACGCATTCATCCCACTGAATGAAATTATGAAGTTTTATAATCCTGCCCAAACAAGGATCCCGTGTTCAGAGAGTTAATTAGACTTTACGGGAGCTGTATGAAGAATGTTTTAATAGAACTTCTGATAACTCAATGATTTGAATTTACAATAAGAGTCATTTCTTGTTATTTATCATCAGCATCCCAGCAATGCGGCGCTATGTCAGTTGTTTGAATAAACGAGTGGGTTAAAAGTTTGGTGAAAGTATAAATAGCGTAACAAAACCCGTGTTTCTCTCCCTCTCAACAGCGGGACTCTACTCAGAATCACTGTGGCTGGAAATTTTCGTTATTGCAAGAGATTTATGTGAATGTTAGCTCCCCTTAGTTCCGGAAAACTGACAGTATATTCAGCAGTAAGGGTATAGGAATTCCATTCACTAACTGAAATTTCGATTTGTTAGCGACTTTGTATCATCAATGTGTTCATCATTTCACAAACTTAAGGCATTTTCGTGAAGAGTAGTACAAAAACACAAAAGCTGGCTTTTTACGATTGTTCCCAATCAAAATCGGTTAACGATTGGACGTTGCGTATATTTCAGCTATTAAATGTAACAAGTTGTCTTTTTTATTTTTTGAAGAAAGACGCTGCGAACTGGCCAACAAAATCTAATTATTACTTCGCCTATGTTAGTGGAAATGACATTTTGGAAGAAGGCGAATTCAGATGGCTCGACGGATCAGAAATTAATGGAAGCTTTTGGGGAGCCGTAGGTAAGGAGAAAGACATGTTAATTTTCAAAACTTCTAATGTTATCCAAGGTTTGCTGGAGTCGGGGTGTGATTGCTTAACCTTTCAGATTCCAACTGAAGTGATGTATTAAGATGCACAGTCCAGATATAGAGAATATGAAAACGAATGCTTCTTCGATATGATATTTATGAAACGAGTCTAGAATTGTCCGTTTTGTTGAGCCTTTAGCGAGGGAAAACGGAAAGTTCGGACGAGTTTCATAAATATCATATTGAAAAAACACGAATGTCATATTCTAATATTCTAATAGAACAAGTGGCGGGAGGCAGGGTGACAAAAATCAGTAAGCGGTGAGTAAGAGTTAATTAACAGAAAGGAATTTCAACATCAAAGAACAATACTACTGAGACGCGTGACAACCATTGACAACTGTATTGCAAGTTCGCAGACCGGATTCACTCCTCGATCGGCCGCCAAAATAGTAGCAAAGACAATTCCATCGATATTCACTTCATAAATATAGCCAGTTGGACCCGATCACTTTCTTATTATCATCGCACTACCCTCATCCTTAATTTTTACATTTGAATTCAATGGAAAATTCGACAGGAGAATAAAGATGGAGCACTGAGATAGCTCGATTCTTTATACGGTAATATGTAGATCAGCCATCCAGGCTGCTGACTTCCTGAAAGCCAACGAACTTGAGGTTGCATGCATTAGTAATTCATAAAGCTGTAAAATACCAAACGATTACAAGGTCAGAAAGCGGTTCAGTTATATACTAAATGTGTGTTATGTGCACACTTTGCTTTTACGGAATCCTTTATCGCGATGAGACTCATTTTGGGGATATATAGCTATGAGTCGCGCTTGCGCGACTAGTAGCTGTACATTCGCACAAACGAGTCGAGTCGCGATAAAAGAGTCTGTCCAGGCACAATGGACACATAACGTGATTATCTACCCTTCAGTAGACAAAACCCATAAATACGGCTCAAAAATAGCTGTTAACAGGCAGAAATCCACTCTACACTGATCAATATTATGGGCTCCATTTTCAATTCTCTGAACCCAATGCAAGTGAGGAAGTTCTTCCAACTTGAACGAAATCGTGCATGGTAATGACAAACAATCAAACTCCACTCAAGTTTGCTTTTTCTTATGGGCAATGATACTTCAAACCAAATTCAATTCAATTCATTCACCCAATGGATAGGTTGACGATTTGAGAAAACAACTAGGAAATTATATTTTTGTACTGTGCAAGAATCGCTTTATGTACATGACGTCACCTCATTCATAATTATTAGAAGCGTTCAAACCAGAATTTTCTCGCTATAACTTTCATTTGGTTTTTGTGATTCACTTCCATCTTTTTTGTATTGGTGTTTTGCATGATGGAATGTTCATGTACTGGCTCGTGCAATTCCCTGCAACATGGAATATGTTGAGACAAACTAGATTCATCATTCATTGCAACATTATAATATTTTTTAAGGGAATGACTTGTGATTACCATTACTACTGAAATATTCTGTCAGGCGCGTGTGCGTTCGTTTTTCGCGACGTCATGTGACTTTTATCGCAGCAGCAAGAGTGACACAAAATCTTTTATCGCCGATTTTTTATCGCCACTGATACTTCGGTTTGCGATTGCGTTTTTACGTAAATGGTAGCTAATACCATTGAAGTGACGGATGATTAACTGGTAGAGGGTTGGAAACCCATATCTGGGTTTTATTCTTAAGTGCAGCAGGTACCTCATCTTAAAGGTTTCATTGTCTGTGGGTGTGCTTCATATTATCTTTGAAGAAAAATTATTCCCTCCCTCTTTCAGGTTCCAATTAAAGTGATGTAGCAAGCGACACATTCTAGTTAGAGAGAATATGAAATGAATGTTTCGTCAATATGATATTTATGAAACGACACTAGAAATGCCCTTTGTATGAAACTCGTCCGAATGTTCCGTTTTGCTGAGCCTTTGGCTCAGCAAAACGGAACTTTCAAACGATTTTCATACATATCATATTGAAAAAGCACGAATCTCATATTCTAACATTCTAATTGAACAAGTGGAGGGGGGAGGGGGGCGGGGGGGGGGGGGTCTTAAGCAAAATCGGTAAAGGTTAAAGAAAGGAATTTCAATATGAAAGAACAATGCTGCTGAGATGCGTCACAACCATTGATTACTGTCCTGTACGTTCGCAGATCTGAGTCACTCGATAGGCCGCCAAACCCATAGTAAAGTCAATCACATCAGTAAAGTCAATCCCACCATAGTAAAGTCAATCCCACCCGTAGTAAAGTCAATCCCACCATAGTAAAGTCAATCCCACCATAGTAAAGTCAATCCCACCATAGTAAAGTCAATCCCACCATAGTAAAGTCAATCCCACACGTAGTAAAGTCAATTCACTTCATAAACACAACCAGTTGTCGCCGATATCCTTCCTATTACCGTTGGACTACCCTCGTCGCCACCTTTCACTTTTGCATTTAATGGAAAATTTAACAGTAGTATATAGATGGGGCAATGAGATCGCTCGATCTTTCAGACCGTAATATGAAGGTCAACCAACCAGACTGTGCGACTCTCTGATATCCAAGGAAATTGACGGGAGGTTGCATAAATCAGCAATTCATAAAAATGAAAAAGTACGAAACGACAACAAGCACAGAAAGTGGTTCAGTTATTTGATAAAAAAACATTAAGTGACGGGTGATTAACTGATGGAGTGTTGGAAGCCCATATCTCAAAGACTTCATTGTCTGTGGGTGTGCTTCATATTATCGTTGAAGAAAAATTATTCCGTGGTGAGGGATTTTACTTGTTACAATATTTGGGACAGTGCGTATACAATGTAAAGAAATGTGAACAAATTTTGATAAATAAAAATATTTCAGCACTCAACCAGTTAAGACTCATAACGATATATTATGATGGTTTCCTGGTTAGTTACCGTAACCTATTTGACAGTGACTCCATTAATGGGGTCGTTAGTTATCGCGCATGTTTATATGGTGATCGCATCCGATATTCATGTGAAGGGTCACTATTAATCCCACCATACTTTATTTTCATTTGTGCTGCAACCTGTCGATTGTCCGTCGGTAATTAAAAGTTCCTTGACACACAGCTCTACGCTTGCCAGTTTGAGAGGGAGATAACTGTAAACCCTCTCATCTTTCGATACTTGAAATAAATTACATAATTAAATGGAAATCGAGACAATACTCTTTTCCTTAAAATCTCTTTTTGAAGTTGAAAATCCAAAATTGCTGTGGAAGGCGACCTTATATGAAAAACGTTTGCGGCGCCCACTTTTGTAATAATTGGCCTTTTTCCAAAATATCGCACTTTTGTAAGTTTTTTGCCCTTTTATAAGAGGTCCCATTCTTGTAATAGTTTTTTGTTCTTTTGTAATAGTTCTCTTGTGCAAAAGATAAACTTGATTAAGATTATGTTCGTAACTTTTTACATATCATTTACCCCCTTCCCGGTGGGTTGGAATTGGACATGGAGACTTTCGGCAGGAAATCGAACTTGGCCAACATTAGTTCAAAATTACGATGACTGGTTTTCTGTGCCAATGGCTTGCATTTGACTCTGTTTGCTCTTCCCATTGGGAATTAGAACGCAAATCGTGCGTTTTCGCGACTTTTTATCTATGTAAAATGCCCCGCTTTTGTGGCAGTCTTTTTGGTCCTTTTGTAATAGTGTTTTTCTTCTGACCCGGAAACATGATTTGGATTATTTTCGTAGCCTTTTTCATAACATTTATCCTCTTTCCGATGGGTTAGAGTTGGATTTAGAGAATTTCGATTGGAAAATAGAACTTGACCAACATTAGCTAAAAATGTTGATAACTAGTTTTCAGCGTCAGTGGCTTCCTTTTGACCACGATGTTGATTTTTTCTAATGCAAATATTCTGGAGATTTTTTAAAAAAAATTCGTCGGCGGCTGAAAAAATGTAATGATGACGTTTTTTCAGAACCCTTCGTTTTTCCGATGCCAATTGAGTGGAACATCGAAGATGGAACAAAAAATGCCGTTTCTTTAGGTACCACCCCGAAAGTAAAAATGTGATGATCGTGCGAATCGAATCGAAGCGGGAAAAATTGCCGTTTCTTTTTGGGTGGGCCAGAAGAAAATTGTGATGACCGCCTAGAAACTGTCTTTGGAACATTCGATGTTAATTCTGGAATAAATGCGTATTGTGTCGATGGTTGTTTCCTTATTTCGTCTAGTTTCGATTTAAAAAGAAAATAGCTGAAAAGTGTTTCGAAAATGTGGTATTGTTTGAACCATTTCTTGTTTATTAGAGTTTATCAAAGCGGAATAATTTAATCCTTTTAAAGGGTTCTACTTGGCATAATAATTTTTCATTCGCTCTGTGAATTATAAAACGATAGAGTCGTTCTATTGTCATTATAATAGGCGTTCTAAAGATTCTTTTTAAATGGAGGCAGTGATCCTGTTAATTGAGACAAGGAACAAGAATCAATTAATTAATTAGTCGAGATTTAATTTTATATTCGAATCACGTCCTCCTCTTTCTGTATGCTGTGTTAATTAATAAAGAGAGAGAGACTGTCGGAATACAAAACGGTTTGAGGATACAGTTAAAACTACAAGTCCTGTCACGAACGGTGCACTTATCTAGGCTTAACTGCGCGTTGGAATTGAGCGCAATTGCCATATCGAATGGCATTCAAAGCAGGGCAGGTTATTTCGGTTACTCATAGCAAACACAGGCAATGTTTCTACCAATGGACCCCCGGGTTACCCGGAGGTCCATTGGCTGAAACATTGCTTGTGCACAGGTCATATATACAAAATTTGATAGCCTTACTGCGGTCATAACGCATAGCTCAACGCGCAGATGGACGTGCTATTTGTGGGCAGTTCATGACAGGACTTCTGGTTTTAACTGTAATTGTCCCAGTCTGGTCTTAGCGATAATTTAGTCTTTAAGTCTATGAGAGAACATCATCCTCAGATGGTCGAAAGCAGTAAACTATTTTCTTTCGGTGAAGTAACCTCGCCACGATATAGGCTCGCAATGACAGAAAGGTTTCTAAATTTGGTTCGATAAAATAATGTCCTCACCGCATTCTCAATGTGCCTTCAGGCGAATTATTGTTATGACTTCTTAATTCAAACTACACTCGACGGTTGATAAAATAGTGTTAACAACTCAAATAGCTTTTTCTTCCACTTTCTGTTCAAATCCCTCCGTAATAGTTGGTGTTTATGGTCACATATTTCTTCTGCACAATGGCTAATCATGACCGAAGATGAGGTCGCGTTTAGAGTCGATCGTTTATACCCATTTTTTAGAGGACTTCCATTCCAAAAATTGATGACTGTATCATATTTTTTACCAGTAAAACATAGCTCGTATACTGTGGTAAACAAGCAGAGGTTCTGCTTCCCTAGGTTTTTCACAAGGTAACTTCATAGTTAGTGTACATTGTTCACCGAATCTAAAAGTTCCTAGCTATTTTGTTTTTAAATTTTTGTTGATAAGCAAAGCGAATATTCTTTCAACAAAAGTTCGTGAAATAATTCAGGATTTTTTAATTGTGAATTATATTATTTGTAGGACATCTGTTACATCGAAGGGTACAGGAAAAAAATATTCGTTACTTAACCCTTCACGTCTCCAAACAAGCAAGGTATTTTTACGATTCGCAAACATTTTTCAAATTTGTCATGGGATACCATCCGCCTATTTTAATATGATTTAACCCGCGTCAACATTCACAAAAAAAAAACCCGAGGCCCGATTAGATTCTTTTCTTGTCTCGTTGTTTTTGTGGAAAGTGTGGGAAAAGTTCCCTGGGTATTCTTAGTAAACTGTTGCGTTGGTTAAATTATTTTGCGAGAAGAAACGAATTAATTCATCGACTAAATAAACGATATTCAAATTTATTACTTTCCAAAGTGTGATTTACTGGGATTTCCGGCTTTGATTATAAACGATAACTTCACAAGTGAATTATGCAATCAACAGTTGTGTCATGCAAATGAAGACGCTTTGTCGTGGGTATAATGGGGACTTCATTATTTTTTTAACCTTTTACCTAATATGAAAAGCAGACGACACTCGCAAAAACAATTCTTGAATAGTTATTATTTTCATTTTTTGTCTCAAAAACATAAGTTATGACCCCTCATTGGAACGATCTCGATGAGCTCGTTCCAATGAGAAGTCATAACCTATGTTTTAGAGACAAAAATGAAAACATAATGAAAATTAATTGGCTATTTTTGAGAATAGCGCTGGCCGTTATGTTAGGTAAAGGGTTAAATAATATAATTATCGTTAGTAATGAAAAGTAATGAACAGAGTAATCGCTTGACTGGACTGGTTACGTGAAATAATTCATTCGAGGCGAGGGACTATATTGTTAAACACTCGTGCGCATTCACTCACTCGTGTTTGTACAACGTCCCTCATCTCTCATGAATTATTTCACGTAACCAGTCCAGTCAAGCGATTACTCTCTGTATAATACACTGGAATTGAAAATGCCACTGTTACTTGACACAGACAATAAAATCAAACATGTTTTTAAAATGTAATAATATATTTTAAAAAATAGTACACATTGGCAATAATCGTATTATATTAAAGGAAATGACTAATTGTATGACTTTCAAATGCCCTCTGACGTGGCACCCTTTCTGAGGGCTTCCGAGTGACCAGAACGGGTCGGTCCGATAATCCGTCTACTCCTGGTGTTATGGCCAAAGCAGCGTATTGAAGAGGCACCTCCAGAATAGAAATTGCCCTAACCGGGGCACTTTTGTCCTCAATTACCAGGATTCCTTCCTCCGAGGCCTTCGGAACGCACCCCTCAGGAGAACAAGATACCTGGATAACAGGTTCGTCCATTTTGGTCCTGGGCTGCACATTCAGCTATTTCGCCCAAACCTGCTCAAATGAGCAAGCCTTCCTCTATCCTCCACCCCAGGATCCGTTTAGTAGGGTATGGTCAAGATCCTAAGGACCCCGTAACCCCCAAGATAATACAGTATCAGTCTTCACACCCCCCTCGTCACCCAGTAAAACTAATTGGATGTACACTGTGATACATAAAACTGTATATTTCCGATACGGTTAGATGCACCATGGAAAATTGCCGGGAAAGTTCATCCTAAAAACATATTGAGGTTACGCCGTCTAGACTTTCTCAACCGAAAGACCTCTTCAGATCACCCGGAGTAACCGCTTTCGGATCATACATATACAAGTGGGTCCGACAATGAAAGATAATTAAATATGTTTAAATTCGACACTTTTTGGAAAGAGCTTCACAACTGACAATCAAAAATCGGCTCGTCAAGGTGACATAATGGACAACATGAGTGCCAAAAGTCAGAAGCGAGTACCCTAAATGTTGCTTCAGATGACAAAAGAAAGAAAAAAAAAGTCGGACGAATTCTTTTTCAAACTTCGTTGAATTGTATAACGAGGTAATTATAAGCAAACTTTTGATTTCCTGGTCTTCTGGTAACATTCAAAATATCACATGCAAAAATGACTATCCCAAAAGATATTTTGAATTGAAATGAACAATGGTTCTGTTTTTTTTTTCTGGTGTATTACTGTTGACCACAGGAATTTTCGTCTAGTTAATCAGTTTTATGACTTAATCAGCATGGCTACCATGGCAACCAACTTGGATTTAAAACAGAATTATTTATTTCCCGATTTTCGCATGGATGTTTAAGTGCGATAGAGGATTTGCAGGATCTTGTACACATATGTCCCTCTGAGATAATAGTGAAGGCACCGAGAGTGGTGACGTTGGTATTGTTTGCGTGTATGATTCATTGCACTGTGATGGGGAATGACTACTCTATGTTGCTGTTCTAACTTCTCTCTTGCATCCTTACGTGAGTAGTGACGAGTAAACCTCAGGCGTGGATGGATGGACTTGAACTCAAAGAAAATTAGCGCACTGTTAACTGGCAGAGAGCTAGATTTCTTTCCAAATGTGATTGGTAACATGAGTATTTGTTTTCCAAGATACCATAGAGGCCTTAGGTTTATAAGCTTTTTTCCATAAACAATTGTTTAGTTACAATCTATTGGAGAGTGCCCCGTGGCACTCTCCAATAAATTGCAACTAAACAATGTTAGATAAACAGTTTTTTCTGTTGTGGGCAAACAAAAAGTTGGTTTCAGCACTTTTCACGAGAGCCATGATAGTGGTTTCTAGCACTCAACCGGATAACGCCATAAAATCAAAGAGTGCCTGCCGATGAATCCGCACAGACACCTCCAAACCATAGAGTGATGGACATACAGGTAGCCTAAAGGAGGACACTAACGTGGTAAAAACAAGAGGTTCCTAGGGACCTACCCCAATCCCACCACTAGACCAGTAAACGTATTTAAACCAGTAACCAAACACTTTCGCGGGGCTCCCAAGGCGAAATCCACTTCTGTTAATTATGAACTTGCCAATCATGGACTAATGGTATTATTATTATGCCACGACCTCCGAATTATGGATAGATGTTTAAAGTATTTGTCTTGTTACTTTTTATAGAGGAGTGCATATATTGGCACTCTGCAGTAAATTGTAACAAATCAGTACGTGTAAGTTACAGATCTTTGTATTTTACCATATATATTGTACCCTTATGTTTTAGTGACTTCATTGTCACACTTACATTTCATATTTCTACGATTCATAGGGACAATGCACCGCGGATCAAAAAGTTGTTTTTCTTATGACTTACATGTCCCCACCCCATTTTGTTGTTTTTTTTCCTAAATTGGACTCCCGTGTACCTGTCTTGTCTATGCTAAGATTATGATTATGATCAGTATTGTGGGATGGAAGGAGTATAAAATAGAGGAGTTGTGTGTAAGGGGAGGGGTAGAGGAGAAGTACGCGCGATGCATTGCCCGTCTGTTTCATGTATATATATTTGCTTCTACTATAGCATGCCCTATCCTACGTAACGTTACATTGCTCATGTGGCTGACGTTCTTTCTCGTTCATAACTTCTAAGGCTATCAATTGTGAATAAGGACTTTTCATAGTAAGCAATCTTTTATATATTTTCCGTTTGATAAAAGGCAAGTGGCCGAAAATTTGTGGATAATAGAGTGATGATTTTTTTTATAATATTAAAATATGTTTCTGTTTTGTTCTAAGGACACAAATCTCTTCCCACTGCAGTGAACATGCCGAGTGCGTTTTATGTTAACGTTCCAGTCTTGTTTTAGATTGAAACAGATTTGTAAAATTTGTTCCGAAATAATTCCTATGCACAATGCCGTTGTGTTTGCCATTTTACACCGTACATTGAGTATCTAAACACAATATCAATGATGTCTTACAAATATCTTCACTGTACAAAGCTTATCAATTAATAGTTATAATTGTATTTCCTTTAATGATCTCCCATTTGCTCGCATGCGATTAATTAAGGTGAGTTTTCATAACTCGATGAAACATTTTTGACTTTGTCCCACCCATTTGTTAGACTAACATTGTGGGCGTGTCCAACGGTTCCATGAACCATTTGAATCTTGGTGGTATCTCCTATTCCTTTTCAACGGCAACAATTCATTTTTTGGGGTTAGATCAATTAATATTTTCCACAAGCAGACTTGGGGCTGCTCGTTGGAAATATTAATTAGTCTACCTCACACATTCATTTAGTAGCCATCCGACTTAAAGAAAGTTTGACGTATCATTTTCCTGGGCCGGTAAAGCGGTCCCTCGGCTTTAAAATGTTAAATTGTAGTTGCTGCTGGATAACTGTTAGTTGGTTGTGCAATGGGCCGTTGATGCTAGTTTTTCTCTTGATTATGTGTGTCCGCGTGAATTAGCCAACGTTGAAAATGGTGAAACGCGTGCATAGGAGCGGATATGACTGCAATGAAGGCTAAAATAGATTTTTATGCAAGTAAACACTCTAAATGCAATTATAAGAATTAAAATGCGTTATCTGCCGCACCTTATACTCTGCAGTCGTCTTTATCGTAATCCACACGTTGGTAGTGATGTCCACGCATGCGTTTACTGGGTAATACAAATCATCATCAGCAAAAGTTTGGATAATGAAGCACAGGGTTTTAATTAAATTTTTGATGATTATTCCTATAATTAGTGTTTGGAGTCTAATAGTATTGCGTCCGTGGAAATATTGCCCACCCGTGGAAAGTAACCAGTCCACGGTGGTTGTACTGTTCAACTTGACTCCCCCATCCCACTCCGATAAAGCGACATATAATTCATTCAATTCTAATGTATTTTACAGAACCAGATGGTCACACCAGAGAAGATTGTGCTGTACTTGGATTTATAAAAGGCTACACAACAGATGAAGCATTGCTCGATATTATTTGCTGTGAGAAGTTGCCTTCCCACAGGATTCACTCCGTGCTTTGTCAACTTGGTAGTTGATTTTTTTTATATTCATATCCTTGAACGACTCTTTCATTCCCATTGACCAAACATGTCAGCATCGTTATTATAAGCAGAAGGATTACCGGAATTTCGTAAGCATAGCGCGGTGGCCCAGTGGTTAGGGTGTTGGACTTCAAAACGAAAGGTCCACGGTTTGATCCCCGCCAGAGCTAGCCGTGTTGTGTCCTTGGGCAAGGTACATCACCCCGATTGTATTGCAACCAGATCAGCACAGATACTATTTGTGGAGGGCTAACAGTGACCTCGAGTCTCCATAAATATTATTTGTTTTAAAAAGTCGCTTGGATTATATAGTCAGTGGACCAGTTCCGGATCGCTTCTTCATTCAGTTGCTTGTCCATTTGCTAAATAATATTGGTAAATATTGTAAATAAATTCTGAAAGATCCTCAAGTAGATCATAAAAGAAATTTCTGACAGACTTTCTCTCTTCAATCGACCTTGAGATTTATAATGCTCAATTCCAAATCACATAGTCGATTTTTGGATCACGTGATTTATGATGGTAACAAATCATATAAGAAAACCCATATAATGTGTCAACATTCGAATTAAATAATTATAACCACATCACAGCCTCTGTAACAACTACAAATCACGTTCGTTGGATTCTACAGGCAGTGGTTCAGCTACAAAACTTCGTCACAGAACATGGTGTTATTTGTTGACGAACACTAAATGTGTTCACGTCTTATAACAAACTCTTTAGTAATTTATTTTTCACACTTATTTCGAATACGGGACCTCAGGGGTAACCACGCGGTGTCCTTGGGAAAGGCAATTAATCCCAATTGCCCACGTGAGGCCCAGTGGTACTGTGTACTAAGTCGTACTGCACGTCGATGATGCACCTGTCTTCAACCAATGCCAACCCTGATTGTGTGGAATTAGTACGTTGAGGACTCTAACAGTTGCTCGTCGTTGTTCGGTGGTTCTCTCCAGGTACTCCGGCTTCCTCCACCCCGTTAAACTGTCCGACACTCGGTGACCCTAGCTGTCGAAAGTGTCGACGACCATCAATAAATGAATAAATACTTCAAATACAGTTTAATTAAAATACGTCATGGGAATTAGGAGTATTATTGAAGATGACTTATTTCGTTTCTTGCTCTTCATTTATGAGTTATTGTTGACAAGGCAAACATAAAAAGCCTTAAATATAATAACATGTTTCATTATTTAGTAGAGCTGTATATGTCTTTGGGAAAGACTCATTACCAGGTTCGTAAAAGAAAGAATATTAATATGCTTTAAACACAGTTTTATTCCACACGGTCGACTGTCAAACGATTAGTAGTTTTACGATCGACCGCCCTCGCGACAATATTTATATTCTCCCCAAGGTTGTCAAGTGTTTGCGGGTATTAAGTGCCAAATACTGTGTGAACAATCCCCTCATAGAAAGCGGTTGGCCAGAATTGTGGGTAAGAGCTTTCAACAGTGCGTCGCCTGAGTGCTAGAATGTTCTATGTCCCATTTTGGACATAGAACATTCTAGCACTCAGGCGACGAATTGACCATATAAAATAGGCAAAATTAAAATATTTTATCTGAAGCACGGGTGCTAATCTGCCAACTTGCCTAGACAGGCTGTACACTGCGCGAGAATTTGCCACTGATTGTTATGGTTTTATTTATTATTACGAGAGTGGTGGCCGAGTGGATAAGTGCGCTGGTCTTTCATGCCAGAGGTCCCGGGATCGATCCCTGGTCGGGGAAAGTTCTCGAGGTGTCCGAACACTCTCTGTCAGCATCAATTGTGGGGTTGATGTTGTCACAGCGTATCGTCCTATCGGGTGGGGACGTAAAATGGCTGTCCTCTGTGCGGAGAGAGAGACACACTCCGTGCAGGCTAAAGATCCCTTCGTAGTATTCGAGAATAGCTAGGCCACGAACTTGCCGCTATGAAGGTCACCCCACACACTTACGCCATTGGGCTAAGGAGAGGCGTTAATATAAGTTGCATAAATTGTTCGCCAATCCTTATAAAACAAATAAGATTAAAAAAATGGTTGTATTTCTTACCGACAAGCGTGAAATACAACCGAGGTGAATGACAAAGATTAAATTATGACCGCTAAGAGTATTAGGAAATGTTAAGTGAATTGAGCCTTAACTGAAATAGCAACATATTGGCAGACCGCCCTCCAAACTTATGATGTGAGCTTTTAGTTTGGTTCGTGTATTAAATAATTTTAGTCACAGATTAAATTAAATTTTAAAATTTATATGAAGGTTTATGATCATCAATTTTGGGCGCTATGACAATTACACGAACAACACCTTTATGTTCCATGTTGTTTTGCAGAGTATTAGACGCATATACTATCGTCGCAAGTGTGCAAAAATATGTGACCTTAAACACCAATAAATAGATAAATCGTTGCACGTAGTGACGTCACGGCGTTCTGTTTGTGATTCCAGAAAATCGCCATGAAATATCAATTCTTGTGCCGAAAATGTATTCATTTGTACAGTCAACACGATCACGTGATAAGGATCCCAATTCGTCTTATTTTAAACGTTTTGTAACTCCGATTTGGTCGTAAGTTAACCTCGGTTCAATTCAACTTTGTGGATTTGGTTTCAGATTCTCTACAAGATACTTAGAGTTTAGTTTCATATCGGTCGAGGAAACTTCATATCAGCCTGAGACCGAAGGTGGAAGGCTGACGTTAAGTTACCGGGGGTAATATTTCAGCCAAATGAAACTAACCAAGCAGTTACATCTTTATTTATTAAACCAATACATAAAATTACAAAATGTTCTCCGATCTATTACAGTTTTCTAACAGTGTCATTCTGTCTCATTCGTTTCACAAAGTACGAAGTTTCCTGTTCACCTTGTTCAGCAACCCGGACGTCTCGGCTTTCCCAGGGAAGATGCCGCGTTCTACCTGGTCAGCTGCCCGACCATCTCGGCTTTCCCAGGCAAGACGCCGCGTTCTCCTTATTCAGCTACCCATACGTCTCGGCTTTCCCAGGGAAGACGCCGCGTTCTCCTTGTTCAGCTACCTAAACCTCTCGGCTTCCACAGGGAAGACGCCGCGACGTTTGGATAGTCGAACTATCTCTACAGTCCTGTCATGAACTCTGCGCTTATCTAGGCTCAAATGCCCGTAGGAACGGCGCGCAATTGCCATATCGAATGACATCTAAAGCACGGCAGGTTCTCCTGGTTACTCATAGCAAACTCATGCAATGTTTCTGCCAATGGACCTCCGGGTTACCCGAAGGTCCATTGGCTGAAACAGTGTTTGTGCACAGGCCATATGTAGAGAATTTGATAGCCTTACTATGGTCCTGACGTGTAGATTAACGCGCAGATCGACGTGCTATTTGTGCGCATTTCATGACAGGACTTCTAGTTTTAACTGTGACGATTCTGTATCTTAATTTGCGATGATTGTTTTGTGCAACGCTCTTCTTTCTTCTCTTCATCCACCTTATCATTACTTATCGCCATCGTTAATTTCTCACCTTTCAAAATATCAGGTTCGCACAATTCCATTATGCATGGGAACCTCAATTCTCCTGATTGCGTTCGACGGCGAACAATTTCGATGGAAACACATTAGTGGCGCATAGTAACGCATCAAGTGGTCAACTCTTGCTTGGTTTATATCCGGCGAGATCGAATTTTGATCTAACACGTGATCTTTAAAGATGAAGCAACGGTTTTTGGTCATCACCCCAGTCAGTGTTATCGTCTACCTTTAGAAAGTTCAGTGCCCTTCCACATTCAACCTTCACTTGCTTTAAGTTGAGAAATGAAATTCAGTTTATTGCCAAACAATAAACCTAAGGATTTCACTTATTTTAAACTATAATGGTATTCCCATCCAATTTCAACTCCGGATCCATGTGGAGCTTCCAGAGCTTACAGAAATGAACGCAATTAGTTTTGGTCTTCGAAAATCTGAAACCATTTTCTGTAGCCTATTTCCGGATTCTGGTTAAACACGGCTAGAGCTTGCGCTCGATGGCATTCATATTCCCGCTGCTATAGCAGATTAAAGCTCCGACGCCACCACCTTGATCCGGAATTCACAACAGATGGGAGTCCTATAAAAGTACCCGTTGTAAAGATAAGATGTGAAGTTCTTGGGTTTATTCTTAGACAATAAACTGAATTTCACGTCTCATATAAAATACTATGTGTAAGATGTGAAAACCACTTAACCTGCTTGAGATGGTTAGTAGCACTGATGGCGTGCCCGCACAAAATTCACTCGTTTCGTAAAGTAATCAACCTTTTTAATAAATTTTAGAACTGTTTTCATTCTTTTAAACTAGACTCTTCAAGTCTCGAAATCATTGCTATCATCTACCTTTAGAAGGTTCAGTGCCCTTTCACATTTAATCTTTAGTTGTTTTATGTTGAGAAATGAAATTCAGTTTATTGTCAAACAATAAACCTAAGAATTTCTCTTCTTTTAAACATTAATGGTACTCCCATCCAATTTCAACTCTGAATCCATGTGATGCTTCCGGGGCTTACAGAAATAAACGTAATTAGTTTTGGTCTTCGAAGATCTGAAACCGTTTTCTGTATCCCATTTCCGGATTCTGGTTAAACACAGCTAAAGTTTGCTCTCAATGACATTCATATTCCCGCGTCTATAGCAGATTAAAGCTCCGGAACCACCGCCTTGATCCGGAATTAACAATAGATGGGAGTCCTATAAAAGTTGTCAGTTGTAAAGATAAGATGTGAAATTCTTGGGTTTATTCTTTGACAATAAAATGAATTTCACGTCTCATATAAAATACCATGAGTAAGGTGTGAAAAGCACTTAACCTGCTTAAGATGGTTTGTAGCATTGATGGCGTGCCCGCACAAAATTCACTCGTTTCGTAAAGTAATAATCTTTTGTAATAAATTTGAAAACTGTTTTCATTCTTTTAAACTAGACTCTTCAAGTCTCAAAATCATCGAGCTGATTTATAATGTATTCAATTTTCTTTTATCATCAATTATTACTGTTACTGTTCATACCAATCTGTCTTTGCCATTTTTATTGTAATTATTTCATATTTTTATTCAATTCTTTTATAATTAAACTTGTTTTCGGTTCATGCGTTTTCAGATAAAACGATTGGCCCACACGATTCTGTTTTTTCTTTTCATAACTCAATGAACCGAAAAAAACACAATTAGGTCCGCCCCCAGGGACGCCCCTAAAATACCAGTCTTCGGAGGTGCAACATGGTGTCAAATCAATAACAGTTAGAACACTGGCACGTTCTAAATGTGAAAAAGAAAAATAAATTTATATTACTAATTGATCACCATGAAATTATTTATAAAATATTTAAATGACCGTGGTGGGTCAATTTTTTTTTTTCTTCACAACTGTATTTATTTGACATTTCAATTTTTACGCACATTGGGTGATCGTCTGCGTTCATCGTTTTACCCAAATCGATTGTAAACAATGGCTGGTCACGACGAATACGGAAATTTTAACATTGCTAATTTATATCTAACTCCACTTTTACAAACTGTGTTTTTTCAGTTCTCGGGAAACGGTCAGAACCAAAATACAATGTAATACTGATGGCCTACTTCCACCTACCACGGAACGTAACTTTTACGTGAAGTGAACAGTTGAATGAAATTTGAGGGAGGCGAGGCTTATGACGTTTGGAAAGTGTGTCAATTGCTACCTGCATTTCAATAATATGCGCCCTCTTTTATGTCAGAAAAATAATATGCCTACTAGTTTTAGTTTTTAAGTCTTTGTTCGCTGAAGTACAGGACGACTAACACTATTTATTTATTTGGGTCGCGAACGTTTAATTATAAGGAATGATCGTTTCTTTTTGTCTATTTCTTGAGTTATGAACCCAAAAAACAAAGTCCAAACATCGCGTAAATGGGCTTCGCCCATTTACACAGTTTGGACTTTGGGGTTCATAACTCAAGAAATAGACAAAAAGAAACGATCATTCCTTAATTTACTTGATATTTAACATGTGTAATCTCTACTGCTTTCTCGACACGATGTAGCCTTATCACCTGATTTGGCGTTAAATAAATAAATAAATAAATGAATAAAAAATAAATAAGGACGACACCAGGTGAAACGTTCCGTTTCAATTTCCTGAGTATTGTATCTAAAAATATGACCCAGTTGGTGAAATGCATTATCATCTACTAACGCTGGATGTAAGTTGAAAGGCACGTGTATACCAGCATCTTGGAAAACCTTACCATACAAAATGGAATATTTCAACATTCGATTTTTATGTAGGTATATTAAAGCACCCAAACCTTTGAAAGACATATTGTAACGATATCATGGAGCTCTATGTGTGATAAACATTTCTTTCAACACTTGTATCTTGTATCCAATGGCAGACTATTTTAGTTGACCTTACAATTTGTTCATAAAATGTAATTTTCAGTGTCATGTCTTCACCTCAAATTGCAGCCACTTTAGAATCACCTTAATGCCGTCTTCGATTGTTCCGCATTCCCTTTTGACAGGCGACATTGCCATGCAGTCGCAATCTGGTCAGTCATCTCGGTCCGAATTCATAAAGTCTTCTGTGTGTTT
The DNA here is from genome assembly GCA_031216915.1 of Pictodentalium vernedei. NCBI lineage: Eukaryota > Metazoa > Mollusca > Scaphopoda > Dentaliida > Dentaliidae > Pictodentalium > Pictodentalium vernedei. Next base: position 24,264,617 of record CM062292.1, on the reverse strand, counting down.
GGTACAGATTTGTCGCCATGGACTGGTCGCATTCCACGCGTGGGAAGTGATGTCCACGCGTGCGTTTACCAGGTGATAAAAATCGACATCAGCAAAATTTTAATTAATGAAGCACCGGGTTGAACCCGGTGCTTCATTAATTAATATTTTGATGATTATGCCTATAATTAGTGTTTGGAGTCTAATATTATTACGCCCGTTGAAATGTTGCCCACCCGTGGAAAGTGACCAGTCCACTGTACCATATTCACAATACATTTGTTCTGAAATCATACATTGCAGTGGTACTTCCTAGTTATACAATGTTTGGCAATCCTTGAAAAACATTGGTTCTAGTAAACTCCATCAAAGAGGGTCGATATATGTTTTAACAATAGATGCTGAAACGCGGACAAAAAGATGGAATGGCGTTTTTTTTCACTGAACAGTTTGTTCATGCGACTGCTCATAAATTCCACCATATGAACAAAGTGCCAGACACGGAACTGTCTGCTGTGATTTTCTACAAAATGCACCAATGGGATGCAGAAAGAGGGTCACGATACTAGATTCCTGGCGTTGTACGTTGCATAGTGACCCAACCGTATCATAATATATTTCTAAAATAAAAGAGGTGACTCACCTAGTATTCGTGTGAAGCGAAAAAGAGGTATAAATGTAAACCAACGACCGCAAAATAGTAGTAAAGGTGGGTCACCAATTGCACTTGTGCAGATATATATATATATATTCATTTATTTGTTCAGTGGGGTTTATCGGCACTTTCGACAACCAGGGTGAGCTCGTGTAGGACAGTTTTACGGGTGGAGGAAGCCAGAGAGAGAGAGAGACAGAGAGAGCTATATAGAACACAAAAATAGAGAGAGAGCGGACGGGATAGGAGAACACAAAAATAAACAAGATGGCCCACCTAGTATACGTATGTAGTGAGAGATAATAGATGAATGAACACAGAATTTCACAGTAACGAATGGAACAATTAAGTTAAGAGGGTGCGTTCGAAAGAATGTTGATGACTGAATACCTAGTAAAATTGTTACTACTTTACTACTTTGCTGTCCTGTAACAAAACGCATATTTTATTTACAGACACCCATTCAAACATGAGTGACGAAGTATTCCACAGAAAATGTTTCCCGGGTATGCAATATTGTATCGGAGGGCGTTACGGTTATTAATGGCCGGATAGGAATGAATAACAGGGTTTATTACCGGCCCGACACGAAGTTAATAAGCCGGTGGGTTATTATTCAGTACTCGAGGGCCATTAATAAACCGGGACCCTCGACAAAATCATGTTATTACTATTATTACCATGACCGGAAGCGGGTGTCCGGCTGTAAATGAATTTTGTTTTCAATAAAACACCCGCCGCTCGCTTCCGGTTGCATGACATCGTGAATTACTGAGTTTTACCGCACGTTAAATCTGTTAATACACGAGAGAACGGCCGCCCAAGTGATAATAAGTGATTTTAATGAAAATGAATATTCATCATGACCTGTAAATGTTTGCGCAGTATTATATACTAGAGGTAAAAAGAAACTCAAGTTTTTTATGTGGTAAATATTTCAAATGTGTTATAGATGATTATTTCATTGTGTTTAGGCCTGTAGGGTATATCGATAAACCGATATATACCGGTATTCAGATCAATATCGATTGAATACCGGTGTAATAACAAAAATATCGGTTTATCGTCATTATTTATTTACCCACAATTTTGATTTTCCAGATGTCTTGAGTTTTTTAATTCTAGCCCCGAATGAATAATATGATCCCTTTATCCAAGGGATCGTCTGCTTGTCATAACATACAAATCCAGCAGCTGAAAAAATAATTTTAAAAAATTTCAACAAAACTATATCATGTGACAACTCATTGGAACGAGCTCGTCGAGCTCGTTCCAATGAGGGGTCACATGATATAGTTTTGTTGAAATCTGGGGAAAATCTGAAAAACTAATTCTGAAAATAATAAATTTTGATATCGTCTGCATGCGATGGGTAGAGATTTTTCGAATCGCATCATCAAGGCATGCTAATTGGTTCCGACTGTGATGCCTCGGGTCCCGATTGTGGTACTTGTGTTCATATATCTGAACAGTTTTCGATATACCGGTATACCGCGGTATTTTTTTGAATACTAATACCGGTATTCAGTTTTGAATGTCGTGCAGCCCTAATTGTGTGTATTTTGAAGTTATTGTTTCATTTCTGATTATATTTTGACGACTTTTGTTGTCTTAACACAGACGGCGTTTGCATGGTCAACGTTCAAACGTGGGTACCCTACGCCATTTCCTGATCAAATCAATAGCGGGTGTGCCCACCCCGGGGTTCAGTCGCTGCTCCAACTCTCCTTACCATTGACCCCATCAAGTTGTTTATGGTCCTTTGTGGGATGTTATTCAACTCTTGAAGAAAAGCCTGCGTTCAGCGGAGCGACGTTTACGGGCGCGTCACAATATCGCTCACCTAGACGTCGATAGCAATGTTGTCGTTCATCTGACCTGCAAAGCGTGAACCGAGACTCGTCAGTGAATAACACACGTGTCCAGTGGGCCAAGTGAAACCGATTTGGTGCATGTGCCCGCAGCCATTACAATCGACGTTAACGTCGCATGGGTGTAAGTTGCGAACTAACGTAGGGACGTCTTGGTCTTAAATGGAACTCCCGCAACCGATTCCTAACCTTTCTTGGACACATTCGGCGACCATGAGTGCCTACAACCTGACTCGGTGTCTCCGTCGGCGTCTGAAATCGGTTACGGATGTGTGATTGTATGCCTCATTCTTGATGTGGCAACGTAACGCGCGGATGTTTTCTCCTGGGACGGTCAACTAATCTGCCTGTTGCTCTGCGACGCCCAACTAAATAAGCTATCGTTGACTCGTGGACCTCAAATTGCTGGGCGACGAGACGTTGCGATTGGCTCTGCATAATTATAGCAATAGCCCTTTCCCAATCAATTTCGAACATTCGCGGTATTTTGCTTTCCAGTCGAGTTAATATGAAAGGTTGTGTAATCGATGTGTGCTGTTCAAAACTTCGATTTGGTATGGTTTTGAGGCCATAGCACGTGAGAGTGCCCCGGATACATGTTTTATCGGAAAATCTGTTGAAAGCTTGCAGCGTCGCACATGGTCATGATTGACTGAATTTTAATCACAGACTCTTTAGACAGAAAACTGAGGTAGATATGTGTCAGATTTTGCAACATTTGGTCACGGATAACAAAATTATATTACCAAAACTGAACTTGCGTTTCTTTTTCCGTCAGTATATCAAGGGTTGGTAGAGAAGACTAATTTATCGGGTTGTATGTTTTCGGTTTCTGTATTACATTTCTGTGGTGGAGGACCGGTCTCAAATTTATCGAGTTGAAAATTTGAACAGAAATATGTGTTTGAAAAACGACTTGTGAATTAAAACATTTTTTTTTATTTTTTTGTCAGGAACCTCAATTAATACTTATTAATTAATTAACGCGTCATGTCGGTTACTAAACTGGAATAACATTTCAAGAGTCTTATTTAGTTTCTGGAATTGACTTATTCTGTTTCTTCACTCATAATTTAATGAATATATTTCCACAGGTATTGATGTGACCTAATACACCAATAAACAAACACACGGGATAATGTAATCTTTTATCTCTTCAATGTAGTACAGTACTGGCCACTTTCCACGGGTGGGCAATATCTCCACGGATGCAATAATATTATATTTCAAACACTAATTATAGGAATAATCCTCAAAGTTTAATTACAACACAGCGCTTCATTAATTAAAATTTTGACGCTGATGATATTTAGTACCTGGTAAAAGCATGCATGGACATCACTGCCCACGTGTGGCTTACGATCAGTCCACGTCGACTGTACTGTAACTCAACAAAGTAATGTCAATATTTCATTTGCGTGTTCGTTTAGACAAGCAATATTTAAAAAACGGATAATTGGAAGTTATTAAATGTTAAGTTAATAGCAAATAAAATGAACTTTCGCAAAGCTACAAACAGGTGTACAGACAGGGGCCCCCCACACAGTCCAAAAATGAACAGTCAAATACCGTCACAAAATAATGAAACTGTATACACAAAACACCCTGTATGAACTGAATATATATTCTGGTTGTGGGTGGATTAATGCTGACACACCGAGAGGGGGAATATTTCCACACACAGATGTTGAAATGTTTAGCCCTGTTGTCATTTTTAAACTGTGTGAGCATTTATTTTCTGTTATTCCACATTATACAAACTAGTACATGTTTAACTCATTCACACGATGAACAACTCTACAGTACGCGGAGAGTGGATTGTAACTAAAGCACCCACGGAGTGGAGTTATCACCCAAACTATAACTTTCAAATTTTGTACATATGGACAAAAAACACAAGCAATGTTTCAGCCAATGGACCTCCGGGTATAACCCGGAGGTCCATTGGCTGAATCTTTGCCTGTGCTTGCTATGTCTCGAAACAAATTTGCAATTATTGCTTGGGTGGAATCTCCACTCTGCGGGTGATTTAGTGATAATACACTCTCCACGTACTGTACCTGCACAGTATACGCATTTGAATTTCCATAAATTTAAGTAATGGCTGTTTTGCAGCAGCCATGGCTTGATTTTGCGAAAAACCCAATAGAGACGTTATTAACCCAATAACTTTATACTTCTAAAAATCTTTATAGAATCAGTTAGGTGAAAAGGTTAGGTAAAAAAAAAACTGATGTAAATATACTTTCCTGACTGCTACACGCAATCGGAATATCAACACCAACAGGCGAGGGCTACTCTTTGAATACACGCACCTATTATACGAGTAAAAAAAGGTTGTTAGAGAATTGCAAGCAAACTTGTTTTCTTATTGTAGTGAGATTACCCCACTCAAATAGTTATTTTAAGATAATTTTATTATTAATTATTCATTTTTCACAAAAGTTTATCAATGCATATTCAGATGACACATGTATTTATTATTTAACTATGTAATTTAATAAATTCCAAACAGATTTGATAATGGATGTGAGAATCAGTGCTTCATTTCTCAGTCCTCCTGTCGTGCTGGCACAAACATGGAATATCTTATTTGCAACTGAGGAACACTTATTCTCGTGCTCCTAAAATATGAATAGGATATATCCAATAACTTGTTCGCCACACCTTAGGACTACCTGGGCGCTCAGGTCGGGTAAGCCCGAGTTGCGAAGTCATACACAATATAAGATATACCCTACCTTTGATATTATATACGCGCTGACAATTCCGGTAGAATTGTTGACCATGGTACATAGAGATTATTACCATTATGTGGATGTACAAAATATGGATCCGAGTCGAGCTCCGGGATCTAAGGGCAGATCACGACGAGTCGAAGACGAGTCGTGATCTTCCCTTAGAACCCGGAGCGAGACTCAAAATATGGATCCGAGTCGAGCTCCGGGATCTAAGGGCAGATCACGACGAGTCGAAGACGAGTCGTGATCTACCCTTAGAACCCGGAGCGAGACTCGGATACATATTTTGTACATCCACATAATGGTAATAATCATTTTATCTTACAATATATTGGGGATAAGTCAAGAATGAAGACGAATATATAACGAACTATTTATTCGTACGGATGAACAAAAAGAAAAAAAATGGAACTCACGCGAAAGGAACGTGCTTGTATCGGACCCCCTGATACAAATCTGTATCAGGGGGTCGGATACACGACAGTTGCGGAGTTAATACAGACAAAATGCATGTTGATTGTAAGATAAAAAGTATTAGACATAACATACTGTTGATAATTTACGCTAGCTGATATGAGGCGTAACTCCCGATAAAGAAGCTAATCAGTAAACTAATAAAAGTTATATAAAATATATTTTTATGAAGAAAAATGAGAACATCAGAAGGGGATTGGAGTATATTACATTTTATACCATGATTACCTATTCTACTATATATGAAAAGCCTGCGACATAAATTTTAGCTTTACACACCAACCGTGGTGAATACGCCAGCAATGGGATTTCAGTAGTTAAAATTTACACCTACAGTAGAACTACATCCATACTGACCTTTGGTGACGTCGGCCTGAATGCGAACTTGTCTAAATTTATCGCACGTCGCCTCGCGAAGAGTGAAATGAAAGTGGCAATTATTGATTACGGTTTTAAATGAGTTTACCCCATAAAACACCAACAAACATGCATTGTCTCATGTTAATAAAGCAACCATAACTCGAAATAATGTTATTATGTTATTAAAATGAAAAATGGCCTGTTTCTTTTCCTATTTCGTTTCAGTGATAAAATTGACAGCGGAAGTACCGCACACCGATGCTCATGTAAACAAAAACAAATTCGCACACATGTACGGCTGCTGTTCAGTAAAATGGAGAAAAAATAATGGCGACTCTTAATAATCTGACGATCATGGTATAAATAAAATATACCCAAAGTAGCATTGTGTACCAAATGTTCACCACTCGTGGTGAAGTGGTGTTAACCGCGCGCCGAAGGCTCGCGGTTAACACCACTTCACCACTCATGGCGAACATTTGGTACACCAAACTACTATGGGTTTATTCTATATATACACTTTCCCAAACCATGTCGGTTGAGTACCAGCGGTAATAACTTTAGCTCCCCAAACAACTCATCTGAACTCTTTGAGCCCACGTTTCCAGGAATTGTGTAGCTTTTGTGTACACTTTCAGTGACATGAGTCAGTTCAATATCAATATACGGGGAGGATAAAATAGTAACTGCAGACTGCAGCTGCAGACCCCAGGTATTATTTTATCATCAATGCCCCGTGTATAGACCTTTTATAATAATACACAAAAAACGGGATGAAATTATGCCTTTACCGAAATATTGGTCTTACGTGTTCAAAAGGGTCAATAAAGGTAGGGGCACTATTTTTCACTCACCTTGTGTTTACAGAAATAAAGTACTGTGGTATTTTAATCTCTCCCTATGCCCAACCCCATAACAAACGAACCCCTAAATCGCAAATCGGAGGGCTGATCTCTCATCCATGTCTCGCCGGGATCCCTTCAAAACATCTCTGTTCCAGAATTATTTCAGGTTGTGCTTCACATGATAGCGAATCAACAGTTTATAGGGAGCTACTCTGGGAACGAAGCACCTTGACACACGTATTTGTAAATAAACAGTGCACATTGAATGAACTGGTTGTTCTAAAAACACACGTCCATCTCTTCTTTCTATCTGCAGATTCTTTCACATCGACAGCAACACAGACGCCTGGTACAACTGGCAGCCTATTGGACATACGTTCCGAGACTCAACCCGAGTCCACAAGCACTGCAAATACTTCTGTTGACACTCCATCAGAATCGGTCGAGGAAGCAACTACGCCAGATGGAACAGAGTCAATCTCAAACAAAGACACTACAACCAGTACTGTTGATAGTACTGTAGGGACAAAGGAAGAGCTGCCTACAGTCATGAATATGAGCGTACAGACAAGCGACTATACCCTCGAGTCCACAAGTACTGCATACATGTCTGCTGACACTCCATCGGAATCTCCCGTTGGTGCAACTACGCCAGATGAAACAGAGTCAAGCTCAAACGAAGACACTACGACAGATAATATTGATAGCACTGGGGCGACAAGCGAACAGCTGCCCAGCGTCATGAACACGAAAGTACAGACAAGCGCGTATTCACTGCCAACCACTTCTGGAAGCCAAACAGTCGCAAAGAGAGCTGCATTTCAACCAATACACACATCATGCCGCTGTTTTTCAAAGAGTGTTTTTGTACCAACTAACCTCAATGATCTCAGTATTGTGAAAACCAATTTGTCATCCCACAAACGTACCAAATTTTCTGCTTCTGATGATAGAGTCTCTAGCTGCTTGATTGGTATTGTTGTTATCACATTGCTTTTCTGTCTTGGTCTGCTATTATTAGCATCCGATTTCAATCGAATTCGGGTGGATATCAAGAATGCATGGAATAGAAGACCAGTTGGAATATAAATGGGATTTTTTAAGAACAGTTTCAAAGTACCATATTTTGTTATTCACTCTGTTCAAAATGCTTTCTTTCCTGCTCTCAATAAAGAACTTACTTCTTTCCAAAACTCTATTGCTGTTGTAAGAATATCACCCCGCATCACAACAAAACGGAAGAGCAGCCGATTCCATCAAACAATCTATGACTGAATATTGAGTAATAAATGTACATGTAGATCCAGCTACATACAATATCCATCAACATTATTAACTTCACCTCACGTATCGGCGATAACCCGGCAACGAAAATAACACCAATCGCCATTCAAATCGTATTTTTTAAATTTTTCTCACAAAACATATGTTATTGCGCCTCACTGGAACGAGCTCAATACGCTCGTTCCAGTGAAGGGTCATGAACTATGATCTGAAAGTTAAAACCGAAAATATTTTCACAAATACACGGAAAAGCATCGTATAGTAACGATCCCACCCGTTCTGCACACCAGCCAACGTTTGTGTTGAGCTATGCAATAAAGATAAGTTTTATGGAAATGACAATGAAGATATAATCTGATTGGCTGCGTAACATATAGATGGATGAAGTCATCAACAGAGTTGTCTGCCCTGCAGGTTTACCAAGACCCTGATCTATTTAACACACAGATGGATGAAGTCATCGACAGAGTCCGTCCCCTGAGTTCCAATGTGTTCTATGTGCCTACTGGCACATAGAACACATTGGAATTCAGTGGACGAGTAGTCTGCCATGCAGGTTTACCAAGACTCTGATCTATTTTTTTGTGAACGAGGTTCAGATTTTATACCAAATAGTGACGAAGTTCGATTCCTTTCATCACATATCACATACAGTACAGTCGCCGTGGACATGCCGTTATCCACGCGTGGACAGTGAGGTCGACGTATGCATTTACCTCGGTAATAAAAATCACCAGCAGCAAATTTTAATTAATGAAGCACCCGGTGCTTCATTAATTAAATTTTTGATGATTATTCCTATAATTAGTGTTTGGCATCTAATATTATTAGTCCGTGGAAATACTTTCCACCCGTGGAAAGTGACCAGTCCACTGCAGCTGTTCTGTAATATGTAATTTAAACTTTTACCTAACGCGACGAGTAAACTGACCAGCGCTATTCATAACCATCTCCTATATATTTTATTACTTTTTCAACTTTTGCCTTAAAACATAGCTTATAACCCCCGACTAGAAGGAGCTCATTCCATAGTCATAGTCGCAGTTTCCGATGCAATAAAGGAAAATGTTTAATTATTCAAGAAATGATTTTGTTTTCTGCAATTGTCGTCTTCTAATTGTATTTGGTAATTAGTTAATGAAATATAAGAGGATTAATTCAATTTTACTTCAGAAACCAAGTCACAGCGTTACGATATTGACGCTGACTTCTGACGTCATTCCCGTATTAAATGTGTTGTGAACGATATTTTTCGTAATGAGCTATGTGATGGTGATCTTGTGATAAATAAGAGCACGAGTCCATGGTGGTTTTCAACCTTGTCTAAAATACTCTAAATATAAGTGGCACATCATAATTTATTCAAATAATTTATTCAAATCTCATCATTACTGTTGTGATATATTTATTTATTTATTGGTGTTTAAGGTCATATTCTTATGCGCAATGGCTAACCATGACCGTGGCAGCTTTATGGGTGGAGGAAGCTGGAGTACCCGGAGAGAACCACAGAGCAACGACGAGCAGCTGCCAGCTCCCCAACATCGTAACTGCGCACTACAGCACAAGCAGGGTTAGATTGGATGAAGACATGCGTAACATCGACGTGCGATACGTCTTAGTACACGGCATCATCGTGCCTCCATGTGGACAATCGGGGTTAAGTGTCTTGCCCAAGGACACTACGCGGGAGTCCGAATCGATCGCTCAGACGGTCTCCCATCCAAGGGCTAACCGGGCCTGACATCGCTTAACTTCGGTAATCTAACGAGAACCGGTTACCGCAACGCCACCCCGCTCCCTTACTGCTGTGAGAAACCAAAGGAATAAGGGGTATAGATTTAAAGAACGGACAATAGAATGCACAGATAGAAACAGCCGAGCTCTATATGCAACTCCTGCGTTCCGAAGACATTATCAATCAACATATGAAGATTAAAGTTATCACAATTCACTGAACAACGTTCAAGTAATTTGTGGAACAAAATAAGGAGAAATTACTTTCTCAATACCGGCAAATCAATGATTTTCCAACTTGTCAAACCGTTGAGAAGTTTGAAAATCACTACTCTTTGTCGAGACACTGTTAATATATCGCAATGCACCAACATTTATCGAATTTCTGTAACATTAAGCTTCCAGGAATGAAGGAGTAAACAAGGGGATACAACTCTCCACACTTAGATGTAATTTTCGAAATTGGAATCCTCAAAGAAACCACCGAACGGATACCTTCCAATCCATAGATAAATAGCTTCTGAATGTCGGATGCTTAATGACGGAAAGAGCTGATGTTAATATAAAACAATATGCGGAATTAATCAAACGCTTACGAACACTCTTTAACCATTTACCCAACGTAACGGCACAAATCGGCCAGCTCTATTTACCGAAATCACCATTAAATTTTCATTAATTGGTCATTTTGTTATCTCAAAAACCTAGCAAGTGACCCGCTGAGCTCGATCCAATGAGGGGGTCATACGTTTTTAACGCAAAATGAAAAACAATTGGTTATTCAAGAATTGAAGTGCCGACTGCCTTTAGTGCTAGGGTTAAGGCGCAGCGTAATTATGTAAACGTTTGACTGAAGCCGGGTATATAAAAGAAAACAAGCATTATGTCGCGAAGCAAATTACCTCTACACCTTTCACCACCCGAGTTATTTATTTATTTCTTTATTTTAATGGGGTCTAACGACACATTCGACAGACAAGTTCACCTCCTGTCGGGTAGTTTTACTGGTAGGGGAAACCGAAGTACCCGCATTAAACCACTAAGAATGGCAAGCACCTGTCAGGCTCCTTAACATGCTAACTCCGGACAAGCAGGGTTGGCTTTGGCTGAAGACAAGTGCACCAACCACGTGCAATACACATTAGTACACAACGCCACCGTTCCCCCACACGGGCAATCGGGATTAAATGCCTTGCCCAAAGGACACAACGCAGTTACCCCTGTGGGGGGGGGGGGGGGTCGAACCGTGGAAGTTCAATGCCATATCCACAGAGCCACCGCGCTCTCTAGCCACCCAATGAACAATGGCAAACACCAAAGCATAATGGACTAACATTACAAACCTCTGATAATTACTGAAGTGACAATAAAACGAGAAAATGGCAATAAGAACTTTTAACAAATCCCCATGGTTCTTAAACGTATCAAAGACAATGTTCATAAAAAGCAGGATTCACAACGTTATTGTGATTTGTTGAATACTTTTCATGTTAGCATTTAAAAACATCATGCGTTAGCCCCTTGAACCCCAGGTACTGCATTTCCTGCCCAGGAACATGATACGTCATAATTTCGAAGTAGTAAAAGTAGGATGGTTGCTGAGAGAGTGTGTGGGGTCGACCAATCAATATTTTCAACGTGCAGACCAAAAATGAATATGGACTCTTCCAATTTATTCCATTCGACTGACATGGACGATACCTCCAGGGTTCAAAGGGTTAAAGTTTAACGTAATGCATAAAGAGCACTAACTCTCTCAGTTTTTGACAAATCTCCAATACTAATAAAAAATTACAAAATGGGTGGTGGTTCAGAGAAGTATTCTCCATCCCCGTTTATTATAAAACAGCATCTCAAATGTTATTGAGATTTGAGATCTGGTGTTCAAGTTATTGCACACATAATGAAATTTCACACACAAAAAAAACAAAACAAAGGGTAATAACTCTTTTAATTTACATCGATTTATGGTGGTTACTTACCTTGTCCAAGGCATTGTCAATATAAAGTGGTTGAGGTGAGCGGTTTTCCGGTTTGTTGTGGTTTTTAGCATCAAACCGAAACCGCAAGTCGCAACAAAAAACAACCGAACAGTTTTATCATGTTTGTATATAAATGGATCAAACTATGTTACTGGGCGGGAGCTGGACTTGTAGCTCATGTAGTCTCTCGCCACCTGGTCTATCCGGCAAAGAAGCGAATACGTTGTGGCCTCATTGTCACACTTTCTGCCTTATTGACTCTTCCATCGAACGACTCAATAAAGGAGAAAATATAACGAAGAGAACACAACATAGATTACAGCACATAGAGACTGTGACTGACGCTGGAAGTTTGGTAACTACATGTATATCCACTGATCAACAAATGACGAGCGTCCTTCGTGAAGAACAGAGAAACCAACGAAGCAGGACATGACTTGCTTGTGTTCCTTTCTATGTGCTCAGAAACTCTTTCCGACATGAATGTGAAGGAAGCAAATGTGTACGAGATACTAAGCTCCCTTGAAATCAATAAAACACTTAGTCATTACCCATCAGTTACCGAATGCTGAAGGAGACAAGGTAAACAATATGCAGGCAACTCCCACCATTATTTCTGCAGTCATTAGTTCTTGAACGTATCCATCATTGGAAGCTGATGACAGTGACACCAATCTTCAAGAAAGGCGACACCTACGTCCATAACAATTTTGGTCCCGTTTTCTTCTCAGCTGTGGGAATAAAGGCATGGAAAAGGTTATTTTTAAAGAAGTATTCTGCCCCTTTCACAACAATAATCTATTCCTTAAATATAAATCTGGCTTCGTTCCGAAACACAGTACTGTATTCCAGCAACTAGAAATCTATCACAACCTTTACTTAGTCTACGATAGCCGTCTCTTCTCACTGGAGGTATTTTCGACATCCTGAAGTGGTTCAAAACCTATCCGAAAGACTGTCGACAACTAGTCATATTAAGTTTTGCTTTTTCTGATTATTTTCCCATTTAGTTTAGATCAACAATTGGCAAGCCTGCTTAATGCAACCTTCTGAAGAATAGCGAAATCCACGAAACGGGACGTGCCTTGAATTAAAAAACATCAGGCATTAAGTGTTTGAACCCAAGAGACCGCACTTCCGGCCCAATAACATGATACGTCATAATTTCATTAAGCAGGATGACTGTTCAGAGAGTGTGTGGAGTGGACCAATCAATATTTTCAACGTGCCACCAAATAATGAATATGGATTTTTCCAATTAATCCCATTGAACTAACATGGGCGACACCAACAATGTTCAAAGGGTTAAAGTTTAGCGTAATGCACAAAGGGAACTAACTCACTACATTTTTGAAAATCTGCAATGTTATTAAGAAATACAAAATAAATTGTGATTCAAATAAGTATTCTCCATCCCCATTTAATATAAAGCAGCATCTCTAATGTAATTAAGATTTGAGATCTACTGTTCACGTTATTACACAGACAATGAAATTTCACACAAAATTAAACAAAGGATAATAACTCTTTTAATTTTTATCGAATCATGGTGGTTACTTACAGTACAGCCGCCGTGGACTGGTCATTTTCCACTGGTGGGCAATATTTCCACGCACGCAATAATATTAGATTCCAAACACTAATTATGGGAATAAGAATCAGAAAATTAATTAATGAAGCACCGGTTACAAGTCGGTGCATCATTAATTAAAACTTTCCTGAGTAGGATTTTTAAAACTCGGTAAACCCATGCGTGGACATCACTGCCCACGGGTGGATTATGACCAGTCCACGGCGACTGTACTGTACCTTTCTAAGGCATTGTCAATATAACATGGTTGAGGTGGGCGGTTTTCTGGTTTGGTGCCGGTGTAAAAGGAATGGAAGTCCGCAGGAACGTTAGTCCCTCTGGACTATTATTCCGCGGAATTATAGTCCTAGGTCTAACATTTCTAGGAATAGTAGTCCGGCGGACTACTATTCCTAGAAATGTTAGACCTAGAACTATAATTCCGCGGAATAATAGTCCAGAGGGACTAATTTTCCTACGGACTTCCATTCCTGTTACACCGGTTTTTGCATCAAACCGAAACCGCAAGACGCCGCAATAACCAAACGAACGGTTTTACCGTGTTTGTGATGAATAAATAAAACTATCTTACTGGGAAAGGGCTGGCCTAGTGGCTCTTATGCACTCTCGCCGATGGCACTCTGACGAAAGAAATGTCGAGGGGAAGTTTCAGTATTAAATCAGGTCCCCATAGTGCCTTCCCTTACTACTCTCCCTGAGGGGTTGGGTTGGTGGGAGCTGGACTAGTGGCTCACATGGACTCTCGCAACCTAGTCGATCCGGCAAAGGGGGGGGGGGGGGGTGCGTAGTGGCCTCTATGTCACATTTTCTCCCTTATTGACTCGTCTCCGGAACGAGTCAACAAAGAAGAAATATGACAATGAGGACACAGCATAGATTAGAGCATCTAGAGACTGTGACTGACGCGGGAGGTTAGGTAACTATATCCACTGATCAACAAATCGCAAGCCTGCTTAATACAACCTTCCTGAAGAATAGTGAAATCTGCGAAGCAGGACATGACTTGCCTGTGTGTTCGTTCTTAGCGCTCAGAAACTCTTTTCTACACGAAAGTGACGGAAGCAGATTTACGAGATACTAAGCTCTCTTGAACTTAAAGCAACTAGCCGTGACCCATCAGTAACCGAATGCTGAAGGAGACAAGGCAAACAACATGCATGTAACTCCTATTCTTACTTCAGCAGTCACCCAGTTCTTATACGTCTCCATCAGATTGGAAGCTGGCGACAGTTTGACCAATCTTCAAGAAAGACGACACCTACGACACAAACAATTATGGGCACTTTTTTCTTCTTAGTTGTGGGAATGAAAGCATGGAAAAGGTTCTTCTCAATAAAGTATTCTACCACTTTCACAACAATAATCTATTCTTTAAATATCAATTTGGTTTCTTACCGAAACACAGTACTGTATTCCAGCTACTAGAAATTTACCACCACTTATACTTAGCCTATGGTAACCATCTCCTCTCACTGGAGGTATTTTGTGAATAATTCTGAAAAATTCTGATCCACATCAGATCAGTACAGATATTAATTTTGAACTTGATGTTGTATTAGAATGGGCCCAACAGTGGCTCATAAATTTTAATCTGTCAGAAACCAAGATCCTCTTATTTACCAGGAAAGCAGTATCCGTGAATCCCGTTGTAATATTTAGGGAAACACTTCTGGACCTCACAACTAAACACACACTGTAAAGGCCCATTTGAACTGACATTCACATATTTACAACATATGCAAGAAAGCTAACTCTGCGCTTTCCCGGTTGAGAAAACTTAAATTTATCCTGCAGAAAACCTCTTGAAATAATATACAAGCCTTTTATGCTTCCAATATTAGAGTATGCAGAAGATGTGTGGGCCGGAGCTCCCGAATACTTTCTTTTCAAAAGACAAAATACACACGTAGGCCGGAAGGATAATAACAGGACTGAGTAAGTCGGTACCGCTTTCAAACGTATTCTTTGAGATGGTGACCTTCGTCAACATCCTTCAAGGAGATGCCCCGGTGTACCTCTTCGAACTATCACCCAAACGTTTTAGGACTACTCGACCTATAACACACGTACTTGTTCGAATTTCAAAATTTCTCGGAATTCACACTGAATTATTGAAAAGTTCTTTCATTCCATCTCGTACTTCAAAGTCGAACTCACTTCCTATTGAAATAAACAAACTGGAATCTTCAAGTGTCTTTGCTAACCATTATAAAAGTGAGGTATGTAGGCCAACATCGTTTTTTGGGACAGGTTTGAGGAACATGAATATACTGCATTACAGGCTACGTAATTCATGCAGTGACTTAACTTTTAACAAATTTTATTTATTTATTTATTTATTTATTTATTAATTTTTTTATTTATTGGTGCTTTACGCCCCATCAGCACCTAAAGCTATATCATGCTGATGAAAAGTTGTTTTATAAAATAGGTCATTATTTTCCGTGAAATAAAAAAAAACGAGTTGATGAAATATGAGGAATAAAACCAAAGAGTTAACACAGTTAAGAGAAAATTGGAGCGGTTGTTTAAAAAAAACACTATGTAAATCAAGCTGTTAAATAGATATGAATGTTATAAAAGAATAAAAACAATCTAAATTTATAAAAAGGTTGATTTCCTTCAGGATGGACGGAATTCCTGAAAGTCCAGCGCTCTTTTACGTTTGGCCTTTCGTTGTTTTATGTGAGAAGTGAAATTCAGTTCATTGTCAAACTTCACTTCTGTAACATCTGTAATGGTACTGCCATCTATTTTCAATTCCGTATCAATGTGGTGCTTCCAGAGCTTACAGGAATGAACGCAATTTTAGTCTTCGAAAACTTAAAACAGTTTCCTGTAGCCCATTTCTGGGTTCTGTTTAAACGCAGCGTAAATTGACGCTCGATGGCATTCATATGTTTACTGCTGCAGCAAATTAAAATGTCACTGGCATACAGTGAACAATTTACCATATTCTCAATTGCGTCGATCAGGCTATTAACTTTCATAGAAAAAATGGGAAACAAATAACATACTACCCCGATTAACCCCCAGTTCATTAAGAATGCTCAAAAAGACGCATACGCCCTCTGAACACCATGTGAAAAAGACCGTATAAAATCGCATACTTCCACGTTGGAATATATGCCGTTTCTAGATCAAAGAAGATGGCGACCACATGTTAATTCCTGGCAAAGGCATTCCTTATAAATGTATCAGGTCTAACCAAATGATCGACAGGACTTCGCCGGCTTCAGAAACCACACTGAACATTCGCAAGTAGACTGTTCGAGTACAGAAACCAGAGAAGTGAATCATTGATCATCCTTCCAATGAATTTACGCAGACAGCTTTTTGAATCAACAGGCCTAGGTTACTTGGGTTGCTGTGGTTCCTATCAGGATTTGGAATGGGAATCATTATTGCTTTTCGCCGTGGAGATTGGCCAGTACCCCATTTGTCATTAAACATTGCGGATTCGAGCCCACTTAGACCTGGTTTTGATGATTTCTCGCGATTTTAAAGCTTATTTTCACGAGAAATCTACTTAGTGTGATACAAGCCCACTTTAGCTTTCTCGCTAAATGGGCTCGTATTACACGGACGACACATGACTTCACAGTTTTCAATCCAGTGGCGCGGTGTTAGTACGATGCCTGGTGGAATATAATATAAATTAAATTCAAGTAGTTGCATTTTCACGGATCTTTCACTAATTGAGATTCCTGCGTTTAAAGGCTGCAACATAGACCAGTATAACAGTAATCTGTTCCCGTTGCATTGGATGCTAAGGCAAACGACCCACTGGTAAATTTCACAATAAAATACAGATTACATGTAGACAATTACGAATCATCACAGAAAACAATTCCAACAATTCAGTAAATGTCAATTCTCGAATATCGGTCTCGGAACGAGTTATAAATGTAAACTAGTATACTGGCTGAGTCAATTGCAATCTTTCGGAGGTTGTCGTTGGCTCATTTGGTATGGTGACGGAGCATTTATGGCCAGGAGATTGGGTGTCGTAGACCCGGGATCGACTCCCGTTGAGACTACCTTCCAAAAACCTTCACAGTACTGTTTTCAATCCAGTTGCGCGGTGTTAGTACGATACCTGGTAGAATTCCTGCTTGATATAGGCGGTATAAAATTCAAGCAGTTGCATCTACACGGACCTTCCATTAATTGAGATTCCTGTGTTTAAAAGCTGGGACATCGACCAGTATGCATAATATGTACTACTCCCTTTTAAGCGGCTTTCATTTTTGACAAATTCATATTCCGTTACGTTAAGTGCCGCACCAATGTATACCACATCAAGGGAACGTAAACACTAAGCGCCACCTTTATCCTAATAGTTAGAAGAGAATTAAAAAAATTGTTCGAGATCGACGTACGTGTTGCAAGTCGATTTATTGCCTGGGAAGTCGCTGCCTAGCTCCTAATCACGAATCCAGTTGTTTCCTATCTTCCTTCTGTGGCATCAAGTGGAGATATATTTGTGCATGACTTCCAGGCACGCACACACGCACGCACGCACGCACGCACAAATAGATGATATATTCTGGATAAAAAGTATTGATCCCTGATCAAAGAAGCAAATAGTGTTTCGTGTGAAATAAACTGCTGTGTAGGTGGTGATTTTTGGAGAAATTTATAAAATTTTTTGCGATTGGTAAATACACGTTTGATATTTTCTTCGTGTTCTCTCATTTACCACAGAAAAATGAAAGGTTTGTTTCTTTTCTAAACATTTTCAATACATTTTGCAAACAGATGCACTTCACAATATAAGATATAATACAAAGGTGCTCCACAATGTCACTGGCCATCCAGAAACCTTACGAGTAACATCAAATGTCGTCATCGTACGATCAGTTTTAATCCCTTTTACGCCATCGTCCAATCATCGCACGCCCACGTGAAAAGGTCATATTATTTTGTAATATGTTGACAATGGTTCAATATATGTTCATAAAAACCCAAGCTCTCAAGCCACAAGTCTATTTTTTGTAAGAAAATTGACGATTTTATGGCCAGTCTAGCACTCAAATAGATCATCACCAATATTTGGATTCACCAGAATAGAATATTTCAATTGGTTGGAAAAGCGAATCTACGCTTCGCTTTTCCAACTAACTGATATATTCCGAACGACTGAATCTAAAAAAATGTCATAAAAATCAATTTTCTGTGAACTAAATCTAGATATGAATGTTGTTCAATCGAGACTTTATTTGATCGACATTTTGGTGACATAACAATCAGGAATAATTACATTGTTAATGTAGTTATACATTTTGGGTCCAAATACTCAATTCCCATTGGTCAGCTGGGTGAAAACATCATGACCAAATGTAATTCATCTTACAATGAATACATTTGGTCGAACTTTGGCCCGCATTTACGGTAGAGCACAGTTGACAGAATGTAATTCGGGCGGTGTTTGGGCGAGTTTTTAACTTTTAGCGCCTCTCGCAGTGATCAACTCCGCTGCTGTTTCTTTGGTGGCATTTCCCAACTGTGGCATAAAGCCCTTTACTAAAATACTCGTTTTCATTTCTAAAGTTGTGAAAATTAAAAACCAGAGTTGTGCGCAATGTATTTTGTGTGAGGGTGGTTTTTCGCCTCGTGCGTTCGTATATGTTTTATTTCGTCTTTCTGCTTTGTTGTTTGGTAAAAGTAGTTTAAACAGTTACGGAATGTAATTATAAGAATTAAATGCAATTTTTATAATCTTTGTTGGAGTACGAACCTGTGGGAATGGGTACAAATTGTATGAATCCCGAAGGCGCCTTGCCCGATTCAATTCTTAAATGAAGACACACCACGACAATAGTTTTATGATAACGCTGGATAGTTCTACAAATTATGTTAATATTTTGATGTTTTCAAGGGGATTTCAATACTTATTGATTGAGATGTTTTCCTGGGCAGAAAAAAATATGCCTGTATATCTGTAAGGCACGTCACATTACATCAACGATAGTCTGAGCGCAAATTTCCACAACAAGTGAGTGAACAAACAGTCACTGATAGCGTCGAATTCCGAACAGAATTAGACTGGTGGCCAAAGAGGTTGATATAAGCTGTATTGATGTTGTGTCGATGACGTGATTTAATACATATTGAAACAAAATGGTTATTCACTTATTTACTGACAGACAGCGTAGCAGTTTGGATTTATTTATTTATTTATTTATTTATTTATTTATTTATTTATTTATTTATTTATTTATTTATTTATTTATTTATTGGGGTTTAAGGTCACATATTTCTGCACAATGGCTAATCATGACCATGACAGTTTTACGGGTGGAGGAAGCCGGAGCACCCGGATAGAACCACCGAGCAACGGCGAGCAACTGTCAACTCCCCAACATACTAACTCCACACAAGCAGGGTTAGCATTGGTTGAAGACAAGTGCACCATCGACGTGCAGTACGCCTTAGTACACAACGTCACCGTGCCCCCAGATGGGCAGTGGGGGTGAAGAGTCTTGCCCAAGGACACAGAGCGGTTGCCGCAGGTGGCAGGACCTCTCGGCTTGCAGCCAGCACCTCTTCCTAGTGAGCCACCGAGCCCCCAGTAGTTTGGATATGCTATTTATTTTATTCGTTTTTCATTCACCAAATTAAATTGTATTCAAACTCATACTCACCGAAAATGGTATCCATTTATTTATTGGTGTTTAAGGTCACATACTTATGCACAGCGGCTAATAATGGCCGTTACAAACCACCGAGCAGCTGCCAGCTCCACGACATCGTAACTCGGCACGGCAGCACAGGCAGGGTTAGATTAGTTGAAGACATGCGCATCATCGACGTGAAGTACGCCTTAGTACACGGCGTCATCCTGCCCCCATGTGGACAATCGGGGGTTAAGCGCCTTGCCCAAGGACACAACGCGGGGGTCCGAATCGATCTCTCAGGCGGTCACCCATCCGAGGACTAACCGGGTTCGACGTTGCTTGACTTCGGTGATCTGACGAGAACCGGAAAATGGTATTCTTCTCCCAGCATTGTATTCCACTCTCAGCGATGACGGACTATTTTTCTAACATGTTTTGAAAGTAACCACGGAATCAATTAAAAGGGTAGTTTTGGAAAAACAAATAAGGAGAAAATAAATTAAATACAAAAGTTGGCTGATCGGATTCGAGTACGATTTTATCGTCTCGTGGGTCGCACGGAGTATTTTACGCGGCGTTAGCGCCCCACACAAGGATAAAAATCGCACGCGAATCCTAGCAGTGAACCATTGTCTATATATTGAACAGCAGATTTGTATCAAAGGCGTCTCTATCGAAGTAGTCGATATAAAGTCATCGCACACACACGTTTCAGCTTTCTGTCAGTGTTTTGCTACAAAGAAAACAGATCATCATGTTCGTACTTCTTCTCAGTATTCAAGTATTTACAACATCGGTGTTCCTTGCATCAGGTATTTATACTTAACACTTTGCCTAACGAATCCGCTGCATCCTATTGCGTAATATGCAAACTGAACAGGTGAAGAAAATTATCTTTAAAAAAACTTCAACAAAACCTTATCATGTCACCTTTTATGGAAACGGGCTCGTCACGCGCGTTCCTAAGAGGTTTCACATGATATGGTTTTGTTGAAATATTTTGAAAAAGCATTATTTAAAATAACAGATTTTTGGCATCGAGTTCAATGGGTATAGAGCTCAATAAGTTATAACACCATTCTTCCATGATACATACAGTTAAAATTAGAAGTCCTGTCATGAAATGCGCACAAAGAGCACGTCGATCTGAGCGTTAATCTACGCGTTAAGTCCATGGCAAGGCTATCAAATTCTGTACATATGGCTTGTGCACAAGCAATGTTTCAGCCAATGGACCTCCGGGTAAGCCGGAGGTCCATTGCCAGAAACCTTGCCTGTGTGTGCTATGGGTAACCAGGAGAATCTACCGTGCTTTGGATGCTGTTCGATATGGCAATTGCGCGCATTTCCTACGCGCAATTAAGTCTAGATAAGCGCACAGTTCATGACAGTACTTCTTGTTTTAAATGTAAATTACTATGTGATATATATTTTTGTGTATTTTTGTTTGTTTTAATTTTTGTTTAATTAGTTCGTTATTTATTTATCTTACTTCTTACTTTATTTAGTTTAGAGTTTATTTTACTTTCTTTATTCAATGTTGAAACTGAAGAAATCTGATGATGTTTTTCTTTAAAACCATTGTATATTTTGTTGATTGTATCAACTATGCAATATATACCCTTGTTTATTTCTATTTTCTATTTTTGGGTTCATATTGTCTCTATTTAATTATTTCACGAACACTTTATTTTTTAATTTACCTTGTTTATTCAATGTTTAAACTAGAGAAATCAGGTGAAGTTTTGTTTTATCCCATTGTATATTTGTTGACTGTATTATGCACACAGTACTTCATGGCATGGCAGTAATAACATTCATCATATAAAATTTGTCCGTCTTAGTATCGCTGGTGTCAGAGGCGACGGAGCATGGGGCAGATGGACTAACTTGCCCCTGCCCCATGCAAAGGGGTACAGGGGACAGCCCTCCTTTCCAGTCGGGGTGTACCTTACTCCAACTGTCTCGTAGGAACGTTATTTGTTTCCGTAAATTGCACGGAGCGTCGTTTACCGGGCGTTTGAAATTGTAGCCTAGATGTTCCGTGATAATTTCAGGGTTTTAATCGATGCCCTTAAAACACTGGTACGGAGTATCAGCCTCTTGGGACTCTATAGGTGCATGATCTCGTCTGAACAATCAGGGCAATAACTGTTGTAACTTTGTCTTGTCTTACGGAAGTCAGGTGGTATCAGGTTGCTCTAAAAATCGGTATGTTCCCCTTGCCTTTTCCATCTTCCGACGCCCCTGGCTGGTGTTTAGCCTCGTTTAAACAAAAATGGATGAAATATTTATGGGGATGTACAATAATACACACTCTCCAATCATTAAAGAAATTCCTTCACTCATAATATGTTTTTCATATCTTTAATCTCTTTTATTTATTCAAGAGTTTTATTTTATTTATCCTCTTTTTTTATTTGTGAAACACTCACAATTGGGTTTGATAAAAAATCACAAGACGGATCAATTGTTCGTTTCTTAAGCCTTTGAACTCCAGGGGCCGTTTTTTCCGCCCGGGTCACAACCTACGTCATAATGTCATTAAGGGGGATGACTGCAAGGTAAATGTGTGGTGTACACCAATCAATATTTTCAACGTGCAGCCCAAAGGCTGCACGTTGAAAATATTAATTGGTCTATCCCCAAATAATAAATATGGACTCTTTCTATTGCTACAATGGAACTGACATGGAAGACACCAGTATTCAAAGGGTCAATACACTTCAAAGGTGTGATCTTATGATGTCGTTGGTGGTGAAATGTACATATCCTTAGTTAAAATTTATAATAAACACAATGACGAAATGTCCTATCTAAACAGTGAGTGTGGGGTTTTATTAGACACATTGAATTTAAGGTGTCATCTATTCTTGTTACATTTTGTTATCATTGTTTGAAATGGTTTGTCTGTCGAAATATTCGTTGACAACACAAAGCTTGCTCGCAATGAGTCAACCTGGCCGAAAGCTAGTTCGAAATAGCTGACGATTGTTTACTCTTGCTCAAGTAAAACAATGAATTACTATGAACGTAAGCTATTCTACATGAATTCAATCGGAAATGCGGACTAAGAATTTTGATTGGATCGCGACTGTGTCCCGATCCGATCGAAAGTATCTCCTCCGCTTTTCTCCCGACAGCACTGCGTCTCACCTCTGGGAAAAGAAATTCGAAACACCGAATCTAGGATTCCATTTTCGTCTGTTTTTCCTTGCTTTGGTCTTGATTTCGAAATATTTTATTTAGCAAATCTCGACCCAACTGTGTAACTGTATGATGTGATCGAGAAGAAAAACACTTTTGCGATCAGAATACTGTGATCAACTTATCGCTTATGCACTGTGGGATCAACGTGACAGCTGAACCTAATAATTTCGAATTCAGACAGCAATAAAAATGTTCTCGAGAGAAGACGTTATTATTCGTGGTCACCAGATGAAAGTGTATGAGGACACAACCCTAGTTATTCTGTTCCAATTCATTTTGATCAATCGAAAATAAATCAGTTTCGATAGAAACTCAAAACTAACAGGCCGTATAGGATATGTAAAATTCATCTATCGTCGCATGACCCTTCTTAATTTCCCCCACATGCAATGTCATCACCTTTCTTAATTCTCAAAACAGACATTGTCAGATATAAATAAATAAAACATTTCCGCACTAAAAATCCAACTTAAAAATTCTCATTGGTAAAACGCTCGTGAAACACCCGGAATTTTCGATGTCGTGTGTAAATGACAGTTGTCCAGAAATCTTTCAATATATTCCACCTCAGTTATTTCATTTCTCTCTTGACCCTTTGAATTCGCAAGACCAATTTGTCGGTCTAATGAGGCATATAGCCTCCCTATTTATGTCTGATTATAAGAGGTCAAAACACATGGCATTGATGATGATACAATAATAACTGCAGTCTGCCGTGGGCAGACTACATTTATTATTGTATCCTCTCTGTATTTTGAAAGTGGACTGATCAATCGTACTGGAAGTATATACAAAAACGATACCATTCAAGGAAAAGGGGGTTCTAACAGTTAACCTACTGTAAATCTGCGGTCCATGTTTTTTTTCTATATGACATGTAGTCAGTGACAACGGGTCGGGCGTTATACTGTACGTGAGATCGTCATTCGCATTCCCGGCGGCGAAACGTTTAAGGTGGATAAAAACAGAAACAATCTGAAGAAAATTACCAAATAACACACTGCGCTAAAAAGGGTTAAAATTCAGTTTTGTGATGCAGTTTTAGTTCCTTTGTATTCTATACCAAAAACAACTTATGCCAAGAGCGGCATAGGTGTTTTAAAAAAAATTAAATATTCAATAAACTCTCAACGATCATTTTGTAAAACATTTATTCTCAGTATTTTGAGGTCCAGCCCCAACAAAATCAATGTCAACAGACCTGTATATGTATGGTATATATGAGCGGAGACCTGGAAAGTTGATATAATGTACCAAAACGAAATAAAGCGTGAAAGGTTTATAAATATGCCAATGAAGGTGTTATAAACAAAAACTTTCAGGTTGATGTGGGAACAGATTTTGTCTGAAAAGTGTGGCGGGTCATTTCAGTCATGTTTGTTGAGAGAGTTTTTTGCTCAGTCCCAGCACAACTGTGCTGAAAACTACACAATCACAGGAACACTCAAATATAATCTTAGGGAATGTGATCTGAATAAACTTGATTTTGCAAACAGTTTGACTGGAGTATGTCCATCAATTGCATTCCGATTGCCCGAGTTGCATACAAAGAGCAACATTACAAATATTATAATATTAAGGTTGACCAGAGAAAGATCATATGAACTGTACCTACCACGTTTGGTTCTAATGTGATCATGACTGTCCAATTTGCATCATACCCAGCCAAAAGGACAAGAACGAGAATAGCTACCTCGACGACAGGGTCACATGGATTGTTGTATTGAAACATTTACTATGTTTTTTCTACAAAAGAGAGTTGGCTTGCTATGAAACTGCATCAGGGTTTTTCTGGGTATCTCGGACAAACACACCCCATATAGTTAAAATTAGAAGTGCTGTTATGAACTGCGCGCTTATCTAGGCTTAATTGCGAGTAGGAATTGCGCGCAACTGCCGTATCGAATGACATCCAAAGCACGGCAGTTTCCCCTGGTTACTCTAGCAAACACAGGCAATGTCTCTGCCAATGGACATCCGGTTACCCAGAAGTCCATTGGCTGAAACATTGCTTGAGCACATGCCATATGTAAAGAATTTGATAGCCTTACTATGGTCATAATGCGTAGATGAAGGTGCAGATCGACGTGCAGTGTGTGCGCATTTCATGACAGGACTTCTAGTTTTAACTGTACACACATGTGGTCTACATAGCGAGTGGGGTTTTTATAACTTCAAATGTTTTAACTGCAGAACATTAGTTATTAACATGATCAAGATGGTTGGTGTTTGTTTACATTAGGTTCATCAGCATATTTATAGAAAGTTTGCTCATATTTCTTTCGTGACGCAATATGTCAAATCTCCAGGTCTCAGCTGATATACACTAAAAAAAAAAGACACAACAGTCAGTGTAGGTTTTGTAAATGTTGGATTGCACATGAACGAGAATAGCTGCCACGACAAAATGGTCTTCAAAAATAAGACTATTAAATGTTTAAAACATAATTTTTTATTTAAATCATAATTATTTTTTTTAAAGTTCACCGCCCTATTTTTTATGCTATAGAATACAAGTGCACAAAAAGTGCATCCAAAACTGGGAATGAAAATAAATTCCACAGGATAATTTTCTCCAAATTGTTTCTCTTTACATTCATCTTTAGCATATTGTCGCGACAAAAGTTAATGAAACCTTCCATGTAAATATACGTCAAGCCGAAACAACAAGAGGAAATTTCCTCTAATCACCCAATCCCTGTAAACCTATCCCTGTTGGATATTTCTTAAGTAATTAGTGTTACTCAAAATTATGAAAACGTCCATAGCATTATTTGTTAATTTATAGGGAAAAAATTACTTGGCGGTCGGCGAGCGGATTATTTTTATCAAAATGAGAATAGCATAGATAATGGTAAAGCAATATGTTTTACGGTTTAACCCTTTACCTAACATGGAAAGCAGACGACACCTGCAAAAAAAATCTTGAATTGCTATTTTTTTAATTTTTTTGTCTCAAAAACATAGGTTATGACCCCTCGTTGGAACGAGCTCGACGAGCTCGTTCCAACGAGGGGTCATAACCTATGTTTTTGAGACAAAAAATGAAAAAATAATGAAAATTAATTGGCGATTTTTAAGAATAGCGCTGGCCGGTGTTGGTCGTTAAGTTGGGTAAATGGTTAGTAGAACGAATATGACACGAGATTGTCTCGTGAGTCCATTAATGCCATATGGCTGGCTATCCCGCGCAATATTTGTTAAACAGTTTGAGCCATCTGCAAGTTATAAACGTAATGGCAATGAATGTATGTTCCAGTCTGCCAAGAGGACTCTGCATTGTGGTTTGAGTATCGACAAGAAAATGTCTTCCAATTGGATCCAATATTTCCTAAATCGATAAAAACTAAGAATCAATGAAAATGAAACTCTAACTTTAAGGTGTCTAAAATGAACGCTCGTAAGTCGGGAAGACACAACCTTCTAATAGAAATCAGTTATCCTAACATACAGGTCGCGTGACGATTGATACTAGGGGAACACCAACACAACAATCTTTACATTAACTTGGACTGCGTATTAGCGCCGTTATATTTTAACATCCTGAATTGTTAGAACAGTTTATCTTAAATACATATAACAGTTTAGTACACTGTTAGAACACTTCAGTTAAACTGTTATAAAAGTTTAGTAAATTGCTATTACAGTCAGGTAAACTGTTATACGAGTTTAACTAATCTATATAAGACTAAAATCTGTATAACAGTTCAGTCAAAACGCGTTGTCGATGTACAAAGTAACTTAAAATGACGAGAATGTCACTTGTTCGCCCGGATTCATCACAAACCCATTGTAAGGGGATTCCACGAAAGATACGAAAACTAAACGTCTTCACGCTCTAACAATTCAAATAACAATCTACTTGACTCTTGCATAGTACATATGATGAGAATTGGTCACAAAACCCTGTCCAATACTTCCCAGCTATTGACTATCAGGGCTGATTTTTTTTATGGGAACCCCAAAACGTGGGCAAAGCCCATGCTGGGGGTCCATACACTTCAACGGATAAATGTGTTCTAGAGTAGAATTTGTCATGCCGTCAACGCGATGTCTTGGATTGGAGATCAGTTCTCAGCGAAAAAATCACGTGACTACCCTTGTTGAATTGTCTATTGCAATGCAATTGCCCTATCCTCCTCTAAGACTTTAAGGGCCGATATTAACAAAATTTGTTATCTTTTTGGTGTCCAGCGGATTTATGATCTATGCTTTGTAGATTTATAGACCAAAAACGGAAAAAATCTAAACATTTTAAATATTTAACGCCATCGAAAATAACATGTCACCTTTTTCCAAGCTAAATTCGGGTCATGTTAAATACCGAGTAGTAGAAAAATAATATTAACCCTTTATCTAACATGAAAAGAAGACGACACTTACAAAATAAATTCTTGAATAATTATTTTTTTTCATTTTTTGTCTCAACAACACAGGTTATGACCCCTCTTTGGAACGAGCTCGACGAGATCGTTCCAACGAGGGGTCATAACCTATGTTTTTGAGACAAAAAATGAAAAAAAATAATGAAAATTAACTGGCGATTTTTGAGAATAGCGCTGGCCGGTTTTGGCCGTTACGTTGGGTAAAGGATTAAGACGATTTCAATGTAGATTATCAATTTGAGCCAAGATGGAATAAAATTGCATTTTATGGAGGTTAGAATGTACCACGTCGATCAAAAACTCCTGCTCGATATTTAGTACAGTTTAGTCGCCGTGGTGAGCTGCTGGTAATCCACGCGTAGGCAGTGATGTCCACGCATGTGTTTATCAGGTAATAAAAATAATCATTAGCAAAATCTTAATCAGAAGAATCGAATTGTACCCGAGTTCTTTAATTAAATGTTTGATGAGTATTGCCATAATTAGTGTTTGCAATGTAATATTATTGTGTCAGTGGAAATACTGTCCACCCCGTGGAAAGTGACAGCGGCAGTACCGTAGGTGCAACTAAAATCCAATTAATACGTAATCATTGTTCACGTTTTACTGTCAGTGCAGTATTTTGCATAAAACACAAACTGAAGCTATTTTGAGAAGAAAAATAATATCAAAACGGAAAAGAAGAGGGACGCTGAGCCAATGTTATGTTGGTATTACGAAGAAAATCATATTTGTATTGACCGAGAATTTCAACCGAATCGCGACTGCGACGAGAAGAGCTTACCAGTTAATGAGAAGGCAAATAAATCAAAATTAACGCTATATGATGATATACTGAGCTGCTTTAATGAAAATGATAAAATTTGGTGAAGTTTGAATAAAATTGTAAGTTTTATGTGCATTGAAATATAATGCGTCAACAATAAATGTCTTTTCGGTATTCAGTATGTTGAACACAGAACTACAACAATGAAGGGTTCTCGTCAGATCACCGATGTTAAGCAACCTCGAGCCCGGTTAATCCTCCGATGGGTGACCGTCTCAGCAATCGATTCGGACTCCCGCGTTGTGTCCTTGGGCAAGGCACCTAACCCCGATTGTCCCCACGGGGGCACGATGACACCGTGTACTGAGGCGGACTGCACGTCGATGGTGCGCAAGTCTTCAACCAATCTAACCCTGCCTTTGCTGCAGTGCGGAGTTACGATGTTGGGGAGCTGGCAGCTGCTCGTCATTTCTCTGACCTTAAATACCAAAAAAATAAATAATACAACAATGATGGTAATTGCTTGGTATTTAGTTGTTTGTGTTGTGTGTGCATAAAACACATTCTGGACCCACAATTAGTCATTAACTCTCTATTCCCCCAAGCGACAAAGAATTTCGACCGGATTTTGACTAGACCCAGCAAAAAAACTATGCAATCATTGTTTGGTTTTTAGTTGCCTGCATTGTGTGTAAAATAAAACTGGGGCTGTTATGGGTCAAACATTCTATCCCTGCAAGACCTTCACCCCACCAAAGTCGGCGGTAGCACAACATACAAATGCACCGCACAGTATATGTTCAAAACACAAAGATAACAGTCACAACCCGACATTTTCACCAGAAAGTAAAGCAATGTAGAAAAATACCAGTAAATTTGCAAAAAAATTCAGAGAGTA
Organism: Pictodentalium vernedei; assembly: GCA_031216915.1. Lineage (NCBI taxonomy): Eukaryota > Metazoa > Mollusca > Scaphopoda > Dentaliida > Dentaliidae > Pictodentalium > Pictodentalium vernedei. The sequence goes on along the minus strand of CM062292.1, from coordinate 24,235,219 downwards.
AAGAAAAACAAAAACAAACAAAAAATGTAAAGAAAGCTCTACATTCGCATGTCTTGATCTATGCCTTTTCTTTTACTTATTTGCCTTGTTTTCTTCTGCTCAGTAGCAATTTAGCAAAATAAGATGGGGAAGGTAAAGAGAAAAAAATTAAAATCCAAATACAATAGTTACTGCAAAACTGCAAATAAGGAAAAAAAACAACTTTAACTCCGCCTAACTTGATTTAACCCTTTTAATCCTAGCGGCCGTTTTTCCGGCCAGGAACATGATACGTCATAACGTCATTATATAGGATCGCTGTCCATTACATCTGGGGGGTAGACCAATCAATATTTTCAACGTGCAGCTCCAAGGCTGCACGTTGAAAATATTGATTGGTCTACCCCAACTAATGAATATGGACTCTTCTAATTGCTGCCATTGAACTGGCGTGGAAGATACCATTAGAGCTCAAAGGGTTAAGTCTGTCTGTCCCAAGCCCGGACAAAGGACGAGGGGAGATCATAATAAATTGGCTGAATGTGCCGCTCATATTCCTTCCGATTTAATTTCTCTGTTCAAAATACCGTCAGTTTGTGTTTTATGCAAAATACAGGGCAGAAATGGAAACACCGAGTACTGATTACGTGTTTATTGGATTTTTGTTCAGCCCACTAAATATCAAGCAGAAATTTTCGATGGACGCATTACATTCTAACCTTCGTAAAACATAGTTATATTCCAGCTTGGCCTAAATTGACAATTTAAATCATCTCAATATACCATCTTATGGCCTAGTATGTCCGCCCATATTGCCCATTGATTAAAAGCCCCAAAAATAAAGAAAAACAATGTACTATGAAATTCCCATGTCTGAAATTTGATAAATTCCAAATAAATATTTTCAAAGTATACAGCAAAATGAAGGTTCTATATGTAGACTCTCCAAACATATGTACATCTCGCATAGTTGATAGCAGGAATCAACAGTTCCTGAACGTGTGCAATTGGTACCATTTTCATACCAGAACTGATAATGAAATACTATTTCATGAGAACAACTTGTGGTCAGATATGCTAAAGGTAAGAACAATGCTGGGAATTCCAAATGTAGCGATAGAGCAGCGTGGATGAGAATGCAACACACTCAGCGTCTTTTTCTTGAAGGAGGCGTCCTTTACAAATAGTTTGTTATTGTCATGTGATACTATAGGCACTCCTCAATTTTTAACAGAAATCCATTTCATAACTCTAGAAAGATCAAGAAAGTGCCACAATACCTAGGAAGTAATACGCCCAAATGCTCAGTTTCCTGATGGTGACAATCTGTGAAGATGATCGGTCCCATAGAGTCATTTAGAAGACAATGAATATCGGTGCGTTTTGCCTATGCTGGCCTTGACCTGTGCGTAAACAAGGTGCATGAAAATCCCCCCCAAACAACGCCGACACTTTTGGAACTTTGAATGCCAAGGTTTGTTCCGGGATATCTGAAGCACATTTTGCCAGGAGTTGTCATGGGATATTATTTTATAATCAGGTTTTGGTACAAATTCAGTAGTAGACTTTCAGGAACCGTTGATGTCTGCTGTCAACTTTGTGCTCTGCATCATTCTTTCAATTTTGAGAAATGGAGACGAGCTGTATACTACTCGCTATCATTTAAAGTGAAGTGTGCTATTGTTGAGCCCTGGTGTAAGAGGATATACGACCGCCATATCTTCCACACACCCATGTTTTTTTTTAACCCTTTACCCAACGAATCGCACGCATCCGCCCGCGTAATATGCAAATCCAGCAGTTGAAAAAATATTATTTTTCCAAAAATTTCAACAAAACCATATCATGTGACCCCTCGTTGGTACGAGCTCGTCGAGGTCGTTCCAACGAGGGGTCACATGATATGGTTTTGTTGAAATGTTTTGAAAAAATTGAGAAAATGATATTTAAAATAATACATTTTGATATCGTCTGCGTTGGGTAAAGGATTAAATGAGACATACATCTATGTTCCAATAAGAGTAAAATCCTAGCTCTCTGGTTGTATAAGAGCTGGCGAAGTTTCTTTTATGTTTACGGCTCCAGTAGCAAATGTTACCGTCTGACGTCACCACGCAAAATATTTGAAATTACGTCGCCCGTTTCGTTATTGCTTCATCAACGGAGTAACAAGCAAGCCGCTTCATTTCTCTGGATTTTGCATACGTGTAGCAGACGTGTTCCGGATAAAGGGTTGTTTAAATTACAAACCGATTTTCGATTTGAACTGAGATGGAATGAGTTTATCTGGTTTATTGATTATTTATCCAGTGCCGTCGTGGGGGCACTGGCGGCACTGGATAAATTTCCTAAACCTAGTAAAGGTTTATTTTCTAAACCTGCGATCGTTAAAAGTTGCCTTGAACAAGGCAACTTTTTAACGATCACAAGTTTGGTAAATAAGCCTCTCGTGTTTCACGATGTAGGTTTTGGACTATGGGTAGTGTCGTGTTGGAACATATACGTTATTGCGATGAGTTGTAGGTAACATGGTCTGAGGTTGGCGGCTCGGAGCGTATGTTCAACTGACGCTTCGAGCCGCAAACCTCAGACAATTTACCGTCAATTCATCACAATAATTTATATTGCCATCCGTTTCGGTATTTGTTTTGGAAACACAATCCACCAAGTAATAATGTCATTCGGGTCAGGATTAACGAAGTCATGTAATAATTCACCAAATCACAAACTATTAACATATTTCCAAAGCTTTGTTTAAATGGTGTATCTTCTCACTGTCAAATAGCTTCGACTTGGTGAGAAAGCTTTTTTCACGTGGGATGGGGAGAAGGGGTGTGGGGGGAGGGGTGGGAGTTATCCAGGCCTGGATATCTCCCCCAACACCTCACATATGGTATTTTCCATAATTCGGTTTACATGGTGTTAGTGTTCATATTATGAAGATCTATGTTACCTTTTGTAGAATATTCAAAACTAATGCTTTGTATTGTATATGTTGATTTGGGGTGTGAGGTGGTAGAGTGGGAAGATATCCTCCCCAAATGTCATTGCAGTTGGCTGGGGTGATGTTTCCTCTAAACCTAGACACCTGAAATGGATGTCAAAAATTTATTACACACCTGTTCTATGAAATCCCCATCTACTGCAACACTAAAAGATGCGGAAAATAAAAATCAGTTCCGCACACTTGTGCCGAACGGAAATCGTTGAGGGACTATTTTTAAATAGAAGTGAAATTTCACTGGATTTTTCTACAAATCGTGCTCCGCAAATACAATTTGAATCTCTAGCGATTGCTAAAATATGTAACACGGCTTGCCCTCGCAAATTTGGTTGGCGATAAAATGTGTTCTTTTTGTCGATAGGTCGTCCCCCGAGGGACGGTTGTCGAATGAATTGCTGAGTATCCTTCCTTCTAATAATTGCTTTTACAAGGCATGTAATAAAAACAGAACGACACACGCGTGTGAATGGGTTCATCGATATGGCACGAGTGCCAGCGCGGAAGGATAAAACCGCAGGCCTCAAGTTTTATACTTCCGCGATGGCACAAGTGCCATATAGGTTAACCCATTGACACGCGTGTGTCAACATATGTACATCAAACAGCATTGAGTTAACCCTTTACCCAACGCAGACGATAACAACATTTATTATTTTAAATATCATTTATTTAAATTTTTCAAAAAATTTCAACAAAACCATATCATGTGCCCCCTCGTTGCGACGAGCTCGTTCCAACGAGGGGTCACATGATATGGTTTTGTTGAAATTTTTTGAAAAAAAAAATGCAACTGCTGAATTTGGATATTACGCGGGCGGATGCGGGCTATTCGTTTGGTAAAGGATTAATAAGAAAAATATAATAGGTAACAGTTAACCCTTTACCTAACATGAATAACTAATTTCTTTTCACTTTTCGTCTCAAAAACATAGGTTATAACTCCTCATTGGAACGAGCTCGTTCCGACGAGGGGTCATAACCTATGATTTTGAGAAAAAAAAAATGAACAAATAATGAAAATTAATTGGAGATATTTGACAATAACGCTAGCCGGTTTTAGCCGTTACGTTGAGTAAATAAGAAAAACATCTCAATTCCGCATATACGATACAAGGCACCAATTTGCCAATTTTAAATATAACACCATTTAAGCCACATTGTGGAAATGACCCATGTGAGGTCGGGAGAAGGGCGATATCCATAATTGAATATCCACCCCCACCTCCTCCCCCCACCCCTATGAAAAATGATTTGTCATTAAAACAAAGATATTGACCTTATAATTGGAGACATGCACAATCTAAACAGTGTTTAAAAAAAAAAACTTTCACTGGTTTGTGATATGCAAACTGATATCACGATTGTTAATCCTGACCAAAATGGCATTGCTATATGGTGGGGGCGATATTTTTTCAAATCAAATACCTCAAATTGATGACAAAAATGGATGTCTCAACATTTGAGCATCAAATTGCTTTAAATAAAGAAGAAAAAAAATCATGGGTGGTGATATTTAGGGTGGCGTGGGTGGGGGAAAGATATTCTAGGATATCTTCCTCTGGAGGGGAAGATATCTGGGTGGGTTGCGAGGGGTAACATGGTACACTGACATCGGGAAGTTGTTTTCAAGACAAACATTAAGTATCTCAACACCGTTCATTTCACTGGTGCACAGTAAGTGGGGTTTTCGAAATTGTTACCTGATTTTTCAAATAAGATTTTCACAGGAATAATCAATTTTTTTCGACTTCGGCATTATACACCAAATGCAATTTCAACCTCGTACTTCATAGAGGACATCCACGCTGTTTTAATGAATATCGGAAATTATCTCATGAGTGTGGACCTGAAAGTTTTATTTTTCACGAGCGCTTGCGCTTCAGGCCCACACGATATTCACTAAAACAGCGCAGAGTTCTTTTTTTATTACATGATACGTGACATTTTACTGCGCAATATTCAGCCCAATTCGACTGCAAAGAGTTTCAAGACAATAACAAAAAGCTGCTGATAATTCCTTCAAGGCGATATCATGCGCCAAAGCGTAGCGTCGTTTTGGAAGCTACTGAAAAAATTCATCGTGTGGACCTCCTGAAAATATTATTTTTCACGAGCGCAAGCGCTCGTAAAATATAACACTTCCACAATATTCAAGCCAATTCGACCCCAAATGCGTACGCTCCTGTGTTAATATTTAGGTTCCCTATGGGAACCCGAATTTGAAATTAGTGCATTTTGAGGAAATGTCTTTAAAAATCTTCTTCTTCAGACCCATAACTCAGAATTTTTTCGTATTTGGTATACATCTCGTGGGGATGGGGGGGGGGGGGGGGGGGTGGCGGGGGTCAAATTAAAGTTTGTTCAAATCGGGTCCCAGGGTTAGTATTTGGGCTCTCTATAGGAGCCCCAAAGTTTAGCTTATTGCAATTTGAGAACAGTTTTTTTTAAATCTTCTTCCTCAGACCCACCAGTTAGAGTCATTTCATGTTTAGTATGTGACATCTCTAGGTGTGTCAGATTCAAGTTTGTTCAAAGCGAGTCCCTGGTTTAATTTATAGGATCTCTATGGGAGCCCAAAGTTTAACGTAGGGCATTAGGAGGAGTAGTCTTTAAAAGTCTTCTTCATCAGATCCACCAGTGAAAATATTTTCGTATTTGGTATGCGACACATCTGGGGGTGTGGGGGTGGGGGGGGGGGGTCAGATTCAAGAGTTTGTTCACACTGGGTCCCTGAGTTAATATTTGGACTTTATATTGAAGCCCAAAGTTTAACTTAGTGCAATATGAGGACATTTCTCTAAATCTTCTTCTTCTTCAGATCTACCGGTCAGAATCCTTTCATATTTGGTAAACACATCTTTCAGTGACGGGGGGGGGGGGGGGGGGGGGGGGAGGGGAGGGGGGGCAAATCCCAGTTTGTTCAAATTTAGTCACTGGGTTAATATTAACTTAGTGCAATATGTGCAATATAAGGAAATTTCTTTAAAAAATCTGCTTCTTCAGATCCATCAGTCAGAATCCTTTCATATTTGGTAAACACTCCTTTTGGTGGATGCGGGAGGGGGGGGGGGGGAATCCCAGTTTGTTCAAATACAGTCACTGGGTTAGTATTTGATATTTAATATTTTGGGATTTTTAACTTAGTGCAATATGTGCAATATCAGGGAATTTCTTTTAAAAATCTACTTCTTCAGATCCATCAGTCAGAATCCTTTCATATTTGGTATACAATGTCTCTGTGTCGGTCGGATTCAAGTTTGTTCAAATCGGATCCCTGGGTTAATATTTGGGCTCTTTATTGCAGCCTAAAGTTTAACTTAGTGCATTATGAGGAATATTGTTTAAAAAAAAACATCTTCATCAGATCCACACGATAAAATATTTTGATATTTGGTATGCAACATCTCTAGGGAAATCAGATTCAAGTTTGTTCAAAGTGGGTCCCTGGGTTTATATTTGGGCTCTCCATTGGAACCCACACTTTAACTAAGTGCAATATGATGCTATTTCTTTAAAAATCTTGTTGTTCAAATCCACCAGCCAAAATTCTTTATTATTTGGCATATAACATCTCCAGGGGTACCCAATTCACGTTTCTGCAATTCGAGTCCCTGGCTTAATATTTGGGCTCTCTGTGGGGGCGGGGGGTAGGTTAGGTCCGAGTTTATTCACGTCCATTCCTTAGTCTTTTTCCTTGAAATTTACCTTTCAAACTGCAGTGACATAACAACCCTTGGAAGACCTACATATATGATAATAATCATCTGACATGGACACCTGAGTTATGAATAATTTCATGACTTCATTCTTCTATAGTGTTGATGAACCATGATTAACTGAATGTGACCCAAAATACTTCTGTAAACCACTTTATTAAGGCCCCTTGGCACCTATTGTTTCGACACATTTCTCCCTCTTTCATCACAATTTTCGATTTACACGTTCAATTTTTGACTTCATTTTGTGCACACCCTCGAACGTTTTAACAGTCGTATGGCAGAGGGTATACTTGACAAAAAGCTTGGACATGTAACCTGCCTGTGAACTGAGATATGTCAATGTCAGTGATATAAGGATGTGGGTAAAGGCTACTGTTTCCTTCAGTGCAGTGTTCATCTTGATACCCAAATTGAGATGACAAAGAATCTCGACATATTAGTGACTAACAGAGTTCTACATACATTTATACACAACAGAGAAATCGGAAACTGCTGATTTGTTAGATAATATCTTGAGATGTCCAGTCATTTTTATTTAGAATTTCAGTAGTTAAATTTCTTCTTGGCCAACTTTTTAAAACAAATTCACCATTCTCTTTTGAATTTTGAGCTCTAAAATTCCGGTAAATATGGGAGATGAGAGAGTTAATCATCTTTGAAAGATGTGTTGGAATTACTAAGAAAGTGGTTGAAGAAATGACCAGACAAGTCGACGTTTGAGCTAATTATCCCACTTAGTCGCTCTCCGTAATTACAGCTAATTCCGATTTCACCCAAATGCCGATTCTTGATTGTTTGAAAGGTAATTTTTCACCACAATCTGTTTGCACATTCCTGTTTGGTGTCTACTGGCCAGAGATGTTAATTGTGTCCTACTTTAAATAACTTCGTAAGATAAGTGCCTCACACCCCATGGGCCCTCTTCAGGCCGTCTTGTTAAATTCGGGTATTAGCTATTAGCTCACTTGTCTGAAATATTTGCTTTTAATGGGGGAAGGGGTGGGGCAAGGTTTTTGGCCCAACCCAAAATGTATGTTTTCTGAATGTACGAACTGATTTGAACCAAATTTTGTATGTGGTATTATTAAGCCAAAAGGACCTATTCACAAAAAAACATTTTTCCACATTCCCGTGGGAATCCTATGAGTTTAAAAGAGAAATATTTTTTCAAACGCTCATATTTCTCAAACTGCATGCGACTGAGATCTATTATTTAGTATGAAGCATCCGTGGTACAAGTAGAACGGAATGGTAAAAAAATTGCCATCGGCTTTGTCAGTCAGTGTACTGCAGGAGAAACTGAAAACCTGCTGATTTAGCATATTTGAAAAAATGAAAAATGTCTTCTGATCAGAATATTTTGATACCTGGAATACAGCATCCAAAGTGGGCAGATACCAGTTTGTTAAATTGAAACCCCTCGGTTCATATTTGGGTTCAATACAGGCGCCCAAATTTTAACTTGCTATTTGAAAAATACTCTTTATCTGGTAGAGTGTTAACTCTTTAAGACTTTAAGTATCCTGACGTTCAAATGTTCAAATGTCACTGGGAATTCGGTTTTTTTCAAAGATTTTCAAAATACGACGTCAATCGTCGGAAAGTACAAATACCAAGATATTTTCTCATTGGCGATTATCTTGTTGAGGGCTAGATTATTTTTGGAGGTCTGAATTTGTTATTCAAAACTTGTCTTATTACAAATAATTTGTATTAAAACAAATTTATGTAAACAAAATATCATTTGTGTTTGACTGGATATGAAATATAAGCAAGGAAAGTGTTGGCTTTTGCTCTGGTATCCTCATTTTTTGAAAGCCCTGATAGAGGCTTCTATCATTCAACCAGTTTAGAAATCTTGACAGCAGGATTATATTAGTATCTTAAGCTGCAATAACATTTGGCTCAACGGTTGTCACTGAGAACTATTCGGGAGTAAATTGGATTAGTGGTTAAAAACTTTAAAACATCGAAAAATAATAGCAAAACAAATGACCACAAAGTATCAAGGCGCTGTTTGATTTCGTACATCATAAAACGTACAGAAGTATCAAAGGGCAAAATTATTTTTGGCCATCAAATCTCGAACACGTGTCTTTGTCTTGTGACAGTTTTTGGGAGAGTGCCGTATGGGCACTCTCCGATAAATTGCAACAATGCAAACCCTTACAGTCTAAATAATATCACTTCATAGATAATACAAATCACATCCACTGAATATGAGCCTTCAAGTTGTAGTACCTGCACTTCAGAATACAGCCCAAATATGGGCTTCCATCACTCTACCAGTAAAATAATCTTCTTCTCCAGAACCAACAGTCAGAATTTTGTAATGGTTGGTGAACAATCTCGCTACGGGTTCACATTTACGTTTGTTGAAATTCAGTTACCCAATTAACCCTTTACCCAACCAATCGGCCGCATCCGCCCTCGTAATATGCAAAATCAGCAGTTGAAAAAATATTATTTTTCAACAAATTTCAATAAAACCATATCATGTGACCCCTCGTTGGAACGATCTCGTTCCAACGAGGGGTCACATGATATGGTTTTGTTGAAATTTTTTGAAAAATTTGAAAAAATGATATTTATAATAATAAATTTTGATATCGTCTGCGTAGGGTAAAGGGTTAAATACCTGATTTTCACCTTAGTGTAATATGAGTAATTACCTTTAAAAATCTTCTTTTTCAGATTCACAACTAAGAATCTTTTGATGTTTGGTATACATCATAGTTAAAGAGATCAGATCTAACTCAGGTCAAACCAAGTTCCTGTGTTAACATTTGGGCTCCCTATTCAGGGATTATTTTGGGTGTCTTCATAGGCCAAATATAGGACCCTTTCCCAGAGGCATTTTCGCATGATTTTTGCCACTTCGAATAAAATAGTTTTAATATCAGTCCTTATTCAGATAAATATTTAATTCTCCGTTAACTCTTGGATGTCTAATGTTGACTTTCATCACGTTTTCCTGCAATAAAAGCAGTTGTCTCAACGTGCAGTTTTTAAATATGTTAGGCCAGTTACATCTCAATAACCTTATCAGTAGTTTCTAGGCAAGTCTTGGCTTCCTACTAAGGCTCTCAAGACTTGCCTGATCACAACAGCAACGCCACTGCAACAAGTTATTTGCTAGAGATTACATGTAGTAGCTTCTGTATTAAAGTTCTCAATTCAACATGAAAGTAACATTTCTTATTCTTTGTGTGTTTTTTTCTCCCAAACAAATTCCCAGTTGGACATTTCATGACGTGAATTTTCCGAATGACATGGGTCCCTCAGACGCCTTCCTACAGAGGGCAGACGAATCCCTGCTGTTGAAGCCTGAATTTGAACTTCGTCCAATATGAGAAATAATCTTTAAAAATTTTCTAGAGAACCAGTAGTCAGAATGTTTGATGTGTGGTATGGTATACCGTGGTCAGAGTCAAGTTTATTCAAATCAAGTCCCTCGGTTAATAATTTGGCTTTCTATGGAAGTCTGAGTTTCAACTTCGTGCAATATGGGGAATATTATTTGAAAATCCTCTTATACAGATTCACCAGTCGGATTCTTTTGATATGTAATATGCACCATCCAGAGATAAGACAGATTGAAGTCCTTGAGTTGATATGTGGGTTTTATGCAAGCCAGAATTTTAGCTTGGCGCAATATGGGCAATATTCTTTAACAGTCTTCTCTAGAGATTTCGGTATTTGGTATATAAAATCCTTTGGAGACTCAGATTCAAGTTTGTTCAAATCAATCCCTTTGACTAATTTATAGGAGCATTAATTTGAACTTAGTGTAAAATGAGGAAGAATCTTTAAAAGTCTTCTTCAGATCCACCAGTCAGAATATTTTGACATATCCAGCATCCTTAGGAAGGTCAGATTCAACGTTGTTCAAATCAAGTCCCTGGGTTGATGATTATTAGACTTCCCATGGCAGCCAGAATTTTAACTGTAGATCATATTTTAAAAATCTTCTTCTCCAGAAAAATCGGTCAAAATCTTTTAGTTTTTAGCTCACCTGACTGAAAGTCGCGATAAACTGCTGTGATCACTGACCGCCCATCTCCCGTCATTTTTCATCTGTCGTCCGTGAACATTGTGTTTGCGCCTTCTCCTCCAAAATAGCTTAACCGATTGCAGTTAAATTTGAGGTGATTGCGTGTTCTACATACCATTTTGTTTTTGTTCAAATCAACTTACACATCCCCAGAGAGATGGGGACTGAGGGAAAATTTTCCAAATTTAAAAAAAAAATCTTCTCATCAAACAGTGGGTACAATTACTTGATATTTGACATGGAACTCCCTTTTCAGGTGTTGAATCAAGATTCCTAAAACAATGTTAGTGGGGCTATGGTTGCAATTGAAATGGGAGGGGTAAGAATGTTGGCCCCGCCCCAAATTTATGTTTTCTGTTCCGATGAACTGATTAGAACCAAGTTTGGTATGTGATGTTATTGAGTCATAAGGTATTGACTCATACAAAAAAAAAAAAAAATCCCGTGCCCCCGTGGGAATCCCAGGAGCTAAAAATAGAAATATTTCCAAATGCCCATTTTCCCCAAAACCGCACGGAACAGAGATCCATTATCTTCGGGCCAGTAGAATGGAGTGGACAAAAAAAAATTCCATCGGTTTTGTCATGATGTTCTGGGGTTTGGGGGTGGAGGGGGGGGGGGGTGGGCGAAAAAACTCTGAGACAGCATATTTGCAAACATTTTTTAAAAAATCCTCTCCAGAACCATTGATCAGAATCTTTTCATATTTGCTATAGATCATCCATGGGGATGGGATGGGGTGGGGTAAGATGCAAATTTGTAAAAAGTTAAGCCTCTCGGTTCATATTTGGACTCACTACAGGAGCTCAAATTTTAACTTAATGTAATATGGGAAATAATCTTTAAAAATATTCATTTTTCAGAACGACCGGTCATAATCTTTTAATGTTTGGTATACCTCATTGCTATAAGGATCCATTTCAAGATTGTTAAATCAAGTTTCTCAGTTAATATTTGTGTTTCCTATGGGGACCTACTTTTAACTTAATACAATATGAAAAAATATTTTTAAAAATCTTCTTCTTCAGATCCACCTATCAAAATCATTTGATATGTGGTATACAACATTCTTAGGCGGTTTGATCTAATTTTCTTTAAACCAAGTCCCTATTGGAGCCCAAATTTTAACTTTAGGAATAATCACTAAAGCTCTACTTCTCCAGAAACACTAGTGAGGATCTTTTAATATATGGTATATAGAATCCTTACAGGGGTTAGATACAAGTGTCTTCAAATCAAGTTCATCGGTTGATATTTGGGCTTCTTATTGACGTCTGAGTTATTACATAGTCCATTGTGAGGAAAAATCTTTAAAACTCTTCTTCTCCTTCATATCCGCCAGTCCTCTTCTTCTCCTACAGTAAAAACTAGAAGTCCTGTCATAAAATGCGCACAAATAGCACGTCGATTTGCGCGTTAATCTACGCGTTATGACTATAGTAAGGTTATCAAATTCTGTCCATATGGCCTGTGAACATGCAATGTTTCAGCCAATGGACCTCCGGGTAACCCGGAGGTCCATTGGCAGAATCATTGCCTGTGTTTGCTATGAGTAACCAGGAGAACCTGCCGTGCTTTGGATGCCATTCGATATGGTAATTACGCGCAATTCCTACGCGCAATTAAGCCTAGATTAGCGCACAGTTCATGACAGGACTTCTAGTTTTACTGTATCATGCCAGTTCAATAAATAGAAAATATTGATTAGTTTACTCCACACATTTACTGAACAGCCATCCTATTTAATGACGTTATGACGTATCATGTTGCTGCCGGGGAAAACGGGTTAAAACTTTTCTTCTTCAGAACCGCTAGTAAGAATTATTTTATATCTGGTATACAGAACGGGTCGGGGAAGATTCGGCCCTGGGAAGATTCGGCCGGGAATATTCGGCCCTGGTGGTGGGCCGAATCCTCTCACTTTGAGTTTAATTATTTGAAATTTATGTTTTATTCAATTATTTAGAAAAGTTATTATTTGAATATATTTTAATGATTTTTTATCAGAATTTTCCATTCATTGGATTTCAAATCCCACATCGCCCCTGTGCGCCTTCGGCGCGCTGAAACTTTTCATTCACCATTCATCCTGAACATGAAACAGTGTACGCCAAATATTAAAGGAAATAAACTACAACTGACAAAGAAATAGATTCACTGTGGACCAACTTTTGAGACGAAGATGTTAGAACGACTGAATGCCTCCATGTTTACAAATACAATTTACAAACTTGGAAAAACTAAAAAATAACTTTCGTAATTACATCTATATATCTTTAAATGATTATACTTGTACCACAACCAATTTTTGTGTGACATTTTGGATATATGTATATAATATGTAAAATTGTAGTGTTCGAGTTTTTGTGCTGTTAAGTTGCCCAATAATATTAACTAATGTTAATGACGGAAGAAATGTTTTATATAACTTTCTGTTCTTTAGTTTTGGTCCATTAAATAGAGATTTGTGAAAATTAACTAATATTACATCTACTTCACATTGGCCTTAGTTATCCATCAGAATTTTATTCTCTCAGTTCACTGAGCAGTTCGTGCATTCTCTGCACTGACTTGGACATTCTGTAAGGGATAATGAACGAGTGGTGAATCATTCGGTGTCAGAAAACACGAGACCCGAAAGGTCGAGTGTTTTCTAACTCCGAATGATTCACCACGAGTTTATTATCCGACTTAAAACACAACATTCTGTTAAAAGACATGTGTAGTTATAATAGCCGAGTTAAATGATCGTTTTGCTTCTCCCCACTAGGTCCATTTGCTTTCCCCCCCAAATATGTGCCTGTACACCGTGACTTTCGCCAACGGGAAACAAAAGGTTTGTCGCAAGTGTGTTTTCTGAGAACAATAACTGTGGATTATTTTACGAATCCACAGTCATTGTTCTCCGAAAACACACTTGCGTCGATCCCTTTGTTCACCTTGGCGATTCGGAGTAAAAATGCACTGAGGCGGATAACGCGGCTGTGTTTTAAACTTCTCTTATTGGTCACTTGTCACTGTCGCGTCTATAAAACCCCTGGCCCAGTAGGAAATAGGTGAGAAGACAATTTTCTCGCAAAGGTGAATCATTTCACTGTCTTCTTCGAATTTCTTTCTCTGTCTGAACAGAGTTAGGAAGATCCATATTGTGGGACTAAACTTTCATTAGTTTGCATCAAAGTTACAGTCGCCATATGGGTCTGTAAGTTCGTCCTGTCACTGTTATAGTGTATTTTCGTAGTTACCAAGATTCGCCCAGGAAGTTCGTTTTACGTACGTTCGAGAGTGGTCATTCGTACCTACTCAAGTACGTTCTCCGACATTTCGGACCACATAAAATTCTCATGTAATCCTGACTAAAATATGAACTTGCTACGTACATTTGAACCCTGGAATATTTATTAAGTTTAGTACCTATGTAATTTGACACCTATAAATGTTGGCCCGTAAATGTTATTTATTAAATTCTGACTTATATTTTATATTTTCGCCTGAACAATCCTATGAATGCCCGTCACTTGAACCTCTCTTCAGGTTGGTTGAATGCTTTCATAAACATTGGAATAAAAAATTATTAAACAGACATAAGATTTATTATATTGTTGCCATTCGAGAGATCCAAAATAACCTCTTACAGGTCCCAATTATTTATTGAAAGGTTCCCGTTACAGGTATTAGAATTAATAAATTACCTTAAACCTCTTGTCATTGTCAATAATAGTGTCACCTGTCAATTAGGTCAATTGTCAAACTCCCAGACAGAACATGAATAGACTAATTAGCAGTCCATCACTGAGTACACGGGCCGAATCTTCCCGGCCGAATCTTCCCAGCACCGAAAAATCCAAGGCCGAATCTTCCCAGAGCCGAGTCTTCCCATTTCCTACAAAACACTTACAGGGGTTAGATACAAGGTTTTTTCAAATCAAATCCCTTGGTTAACTCTTAACCCACTGAGTATTTTTAAAACATTTTTCAGCAAATTTATCCGTGGTTGACATGATTTGATGAAAAAGGAAGGTTTGACACCAGAAATCACTGGTCAAACAGTCGATACAATTGGCAAGGAAAATTTTGGTAAAATGTGCTCAAGTTTTACCCATTTTAATGGCAAGAGTTCTCATTCCTGGACAGGTATATCCACCAGTTAGTAGGCAACATGTTAATAATTGGGCTCTCTATTGGAGCGCAAAGTTTAACATAGTGCAATATGGGGATTAGTTTTTTAAAAATCTTCTTCAGAATCACCAGTCAGAATCTTTTTGATAAATGGTATGCAGCATCTCTATAAAAGTCGGATTCAAGT
This sequence comes from Pictodentalium vernedei, assembly GCA_031216915.1. Taxonomy (NCBI): domain Eukaryota; kingdom Metazoa; phylum Mollusca; class Scaphopoda; order Dentaliida; family Dentaliidae; genus Pictodentalium; species Pictodentalium vernedei. Next base: position 24,220,157 of record CM062292.1, on the reverse strand, counting down.
GTGTTCAAATCAAGTCCATTGAATAATATTTGGGCTCTCTATTACAGCCCAAATTTTTACTTGATGCAATATGAGAAATCTTTAAAAATCTGCTGCTTGAGATACAATCAGAATCGATTGAAATTTGATATAAAGCATCGTTAGAGGGTTCCGTTTTATTTTGTTGAAAAAAAGTCCCCGGGTTGTGTTCCGGGAGTGTGTGTGTGGGGGGAGGAGGGGGGGGGCAAATATTAACATAGTGAAAAATTGCTAATATTAGTCTCATAATCTTTTTGTCCAGCGCCATCAGTCAGAAGTTTAAAATTGATATTTGGTATATAACATCCTTGGAAGGGTGGGGGGTGGGGGGGGCGTTTCCCTGTTTAATATTTGGGCTCCTTTACCTAACATGAAAAGCAGGCGACACTTGCAAAAAGATTCCTGAATAACTAATTTTTTTCATTTTTTGTCTCCAAAACATAGGTTATGACCCCTCGGTGGAACGAGCTCGCCGCGCTCGTTCCAAGGAGGGGTCATAACCTATGTTTTGGAGACAAAAAATAAAAAAAATAATGAAAATTAATTGGCGATTTTTGAGAATAGCGCTGGCCGGGTTTGGCCGTTACGTTGGGTAAAGGGTTAAACCTTTACAGAAAACACATGATGTCACATAATATTTTTGCTGTTTTGATTTTTGTGCTCCCCGAAAAAAAATCCGTCCCTGCATCTCTCCGTCCTTACACAGCGATATCCCAACAGTGAGTCGATTGTTTTCAAACGTGGTATGAGAGATCTTTGTGACAAGCCACTCCTGAACATGTAATAAAAAGTTGCCTGCATATTTTTCACAAAAGTTACGGCCCTTACTTTGGCAATTTTTCATGATTTTTTTCCGTGTGCGGCAATATATCAGCAGTGAGAGGATGGAAATCAATGAAATTGGTTTGAGGGATCCTTGTGACAAATTGCTCCTGCACATGTTACAAAAACGGCCGCTTTGCCTGTCTCTCCACCCGTCCTCAGCGATATCTCAGCAGTGAGTGGAAGGATTTAAATGGAATTTGGTATGAGGGATCCTTGGTACATCTCGCTCCTGCACGTTTTAAAAAAATTGCCCACATACTTTTGCACCAGAGTTACGGTCTTGCATTTCAAAGACATGTGCCAAATGATTTTCCATAGTGGGGGACCATAATTTTACGAATCTGCCTGTTAACTGAGTCGACCGTCGGGGAGCATCCATCAGTTTTACAGATTTTCTTGTTTTCATCCAATTTTTAAAAAAACATTTCAACAAAACCATATCACGTGACTCCTCAAAATAACGAACCCCACGACCTCGTTCCAATAAGGGGTCACATATTGCTTTGTTGAAATTTGAATTTTGTTTTTCTTCTGCACAAGCAATTTGGAAATTACTCGACGGATGCAGCCGTTTCGTTAATAAAGGGTCTCTCCCTAGGTGGAACCAAGGCACGCTGTTGTCTACTCGCTTAAAGTAAAAAAGTGCAGGTGCGGTGACACGCTTATGGGTGTCAGATGCAAATCTGTTTAAATCAAGCCCATGGGTTAATATTTTGGCCCCATATGGGAGACCAAATTTTAACTTTGTGGAATATTAAGAATATTCTTTGAACTCTTGACCTCCAGAACCCCCAGTCAGATTATTTTGATATATAATCACATCATCCAAAGAGGAGTCAGATTCAAGTTTTCAAAATGAAGTCCTCGGCTTAAATATCTGTGCTCCTAATTGGATCTCAAAGTTTAATTTAGTGCAATCAGTATGTGAAATAATCTTTGAAAATCTACTTTGCCAGATCCAATGGTCAGAATCCTGATGGGAAATGTATGTGTGTGTATGTGGGGGGGGGGGGGGGGGGGGGTGTTAAGTTTGTTCAAGTCAATTGTCTATTTTCCATTATTGCACGCCTGTTCTGTGTAATTCTATCTAAAGAAACACTAAACAATGCGGAAAATGACATCACTGACGGACTATTTTTAAATAGAAACGGAATTCCACTGAAGTTTTCTACAAATCGTGCAACGCAATTACCATTGGAGTCCTTAGCGATAGCTGAAAATCGTCCCTTGAGTTCCAATGTGTTCTATGTGCCAGTGGGCAGCCAGTGGGCACATAGAACACATTGGTACTCAGGGGAGGAAATAGTATTCCCCTCGCAAATTTTGCTGGCGATAAAATGTGTTCTTTTTGTTGATAGTTGTCAAATGAATTACTGAGTGTCCAAATAATTGTTTTTAAAGACGTGAAGTTACACGACATTATTCCTCTGTAGTATTAACTAGCCCATCCCCTAGCGTGTGTCGTGGAATGAAGAATAGTTACACGACATTATTCCTCTGTAGTATTAACTAGCCCATCCCCTAGCGTGTGTCGTGGAATGAAGAATAGTTACACGACATTATTCCTCTGTAGTATTAACTAGCCCATCCCCTAGCGTGTGTCGTGGAATGAAGAATAGTTACACGACATTATTCCTCTGTAGTATTAACTAGCCCATCCCCTAGCGTGTGTCGTGGAATGAAGAATAGTTACACGACATTATTCCTCTGTAGTATCAACTAGCCCATCCCCTAGCGTGTGTCGTGGAATGAAGAATAGTTACACGACATTATTCCTCTGTAGTATTAACTAGCCCATCCCCTAGCGTGTGTCGTGGAATGAAGAATAGTTGCACGACATTATTCCTCTGTAGTATTAACTAGCCCATCCCCTAGCATGTGTCGTGGAATGAAGAATAGTTACACGACATTATTCCTCTGTAGTATTAACTAGCCCATCCCCCAGCGTGTGTCGTGGAATGAAGAATAGTTACACGACATTATTCCTCTGTAGTGTTAACTAGCCCATCCCCTAGCGTGTGTCGTGGAATGAAGAATAGTTACACGACATTATTCCTCTGTAGTATTAACTAGCCCATCCCCTAGCGTGTGTCGTGGAATGAAGAATAGTTACACGACATTATTCCTCTGTAGTATTAACTAGCCCATCCCCTAGCGTGTGTCGTGGAATGAAGAATAGTTACACGACATTATTCCTCTGTAGTATTAACTAGCCCATCCCCTAGCGTGTGTCGTGGAATGAAGAATAGTTACACGACATTATTCCTCTGTAGTGTTAACTAGCCCATCCCCTAGCGTGTGTCGTGGAATGAAGAATAGTTACACGACATTATTCCTCTGTAGTATTAACTAGCCCATCCCCTAGCGTGTGTCGTGGAATGAAGAATAGTTACACGACATTATTCCTCTGTAGTATTAACTAGCCCATCCCCTAGCGTGTGTCGTGGAATGAAGAATAGTTACACGACATTATTCCTCTGTAGTATTAACTAGCCCATCCCCTAGCGTGTGTCGTGGAATGAAGAATAGTTACACGACATTATTCCTTTGTAATATTAACCCTTTACCTAACGTAACGGCCAAAACCGGCCAGCGCTATTCTCAAAAATCGCCAATTAATTTTCACTATTTTTCTCATTTTTTGTCTCAAAAACATAGGTTATGACCCCTCGTTGGAACGAGCTCGTCGAGCTCGTTCCAACGAGGGGTCATAACCTATGTTTTTGAGACAAAAAATGAAAAAAATTAGTTATTCAAGAATTTTTTTGGCAAGTGTCATCTGCTTTTCAAAGGGTTAACTAGGCACAGATACTGATTGAATCCTTCATTAAACAACTTTGTCTGGAGAGTGCCGCATGCCCCATGGAGCCTATTGTGCTATTTCAGTGTTGTCTGGGTAAAACCTTCAAGGGAGACCAAAAGTTCATGAAACATGGTGTGTACCATCATTAGGTATTTCCATCGTTCAAGTTACAACTTTTGGTTTCTTCAACTTTTTCCCATTGAGGTTTGCACCATTTTGATTCGGAAAATGCAGGCTTGGTGAAGAGTCAAGAACAACAGTTTTTGTGGTCGGGATTTCTCCGACCGACCCTATTTTGTCTTGCGTTCGCAGGCATCTTTTTGATGCATTAGGGCGGAGTAACTAAAACTTAATGCTCATTTAAATATCTCATATGGAGTAGAATACATTACAATGTCCGCTTGTTACAAGTTGGCTTCATTAAACTCATATACTATATAACTTATTAAAATCATTAAACAGTTTAGATTCTCTACATCGTTAGAGTAATTATCAATGAAAAACCCATAAAAATAACATGGACACAGGAGGCTGAAGAGCAAACTGTGATTTGTTACTTGTACATGAACTGTGTGTGATGCCCCCACAAAGTACACCACACAAACCACGTATAAATACAAATACAGGTGGAATTCTAGAAAAAAAATCACGAAGGTCAAAATCCTGACAATATGTACACCGCTGGTATATGTACAAATATCCTGTGAAATTAAAAAAGTCCTAGCTTGAAAACTGTGTGAGGTGTTAGCCGGAACAACAGTGTACGGACGGTCGGATAGGCATTGGATGAACGGTTGGTCGGTATACTGACGGACAGAGGTAAAACAATATCCCCCACCCCCGACTATTTACCGCGGGAGCATAAAGAGCCTATGCCTACCTACCGACTTTGTTTTTGCCCAGCATGAAATCCTAACCACACTTATTTTCTCTTGGTCTAGTTAGCATTAAGGGAGTGAGGAAAATTCTTAGCTGTACAAATATCCAGAACATGGCAAGTGTTTGAATTCCGTGCGTTTTGCGAAACATATTATGAATCGCGGATGAACATATACCTCCGTCATTCACGAGTTGACTTACTCATTTCTAACACCAGTTGCATTCAGTGTTTATTTCACAAACAAATTAATTTTAGTACCATCAACGTGCTAAATGAATGCATCAGACAAAGAACCGTTTCACCATTTTGGAAATTTTAGCCAGCGTTTTGATAATGATGTAATCGACGCTTCTGTTTCAGCTAACGTGGGCCTGAATTCAACTAGAGCTATACAACTCTCGGAATTCTGTTACATCAAATGTTTTCTGGAGTAATAAATGGATGTGGATTAAATAGCTAGAACGCAATGCGCATCTCGATGTAGAATATTTTATCGAACGAGTTGTGATTCGAAGTTCTTGAGAAGACCACTATTTGTCCTATTATAACAAATGTGAATATCATAAGTGTCACCTAAGAATTTCATTCCACACTACTTAATTTATTTTGTGTCGCTATCAGGTGACTGAAGCTCAGTATACAACGCGCTTTGTATATGGAAGAAATTAAACAATTCGTCTCCGGAGTTCCAACGTGTTCTATGTGCCTATGACACAAAGAACACATTGGAACTCAAGGGAACAATTGCAGAAATTCGATTGCATAAAATGTTTTCTGAAGAATGGTTGCGGGATGAAATATTTACACATTCGCGTATCTCTACCTTAGCAATAATACAGTTGCATACAATAATACTTAACCGTAGCTACGACAATACCTTCTGGAAACCCATTTAATCATTTGTGTGGATTGTTCATTTTTTTTTTAATCAGTATTAACAGTTTATTGACAAGCTAATTTGGTGACGACGACACTCTCCCGGCGATCGTAAACTGTTGTAAAAATAATTTAGTTTTAGAGCCTACAGTTAAACTCTTGTGAGTACAACCAATACATATTCCATAATGAAAGAAAACAAACCTAATGTTTCTATATTTACTAGAGTTTAACCCTTGAGGATGTAGTAGTTGGAATTTTGGTGAGTTTCTTGTCTAATGTGTGCTTGCAGAACACATGTTCCAACATATATACCCATATTTGATAAATCTTGACACTGATTTCTAGTGAAGTTTCTTGCCTGCCTGTATTGGCAGCCAAGACTTCTCAAGACAGCACTGTTATGTCAATTGTTACTTTATAAGGGGGAGGGGGGGGGTGGGAGGGTGGCAAACAAAAAATAGAGTTCGTCGGGCCTTTATTTATTGAAAAATTCGAATTAACTTTGGCTTGCTGTTGGTATATCTATCTTAATACAACCTGTAACGAAGTCTTTTTGCTTTTTATTTTTCATTGATTTCACTGCGTTGTGCCTTCGTACTTTTAAAGCAGATCAAACACTTCCTCTGAAGTACATGAATGTGACCATAGTAATTTCTTTCCGAGTCATCCGCAGTTACCCAACATTTCCTTTCCTTCAACGTCTGTTATTCACTTATAGCTCACGAGGGTTGGATTAATGCAATATTATTTTCACATTTCCGTAGACATATTTAAAAAGACAAATCAATGGTGAGATAAAACTGTTCTATTCTATTCTATTCTTTCTATTCTTTTTATTTAACGGTATATAAAATATAATAATCAATACATTTACAGAGTAACATTGCGATACATATACATACCGTTGGGGGTAGCATAGCCAGATTGGCTGTCTTCCTGCTATCCCCCGAGGTAAAAGTATAATTAGAGCAACATCATATCAGACGGAGTATACAGCCGGGAAGAGAGAAATACAGATCCTTTTGGAGTAATATTGTATTGTTGCATTATTGTATGGGACACAAAACACTTAAAATAGCAATGATAGTTTAGAATACACTGACAATAATACTGAAAATAATTTGTGAATAAGATGAGTGACAAACTGACGAGGTAGCCGGTAAAAGTAGAACTGTATTACAGATTAGTATAGTAAACTATCTAGTACAGTCTGGGCAATACGTTACATGTAATTTGTGTTTGATAAGTTGCGAGAAGTTTTTGCATTAATATTTTCTTAAATGCAGTACGATTAGTAACATTTCTTATACTCGGTTCCAGGTCATTCCAAAGCCTAGGGTAGTTGAAACAAGGGAGGTAATCTAAGGATATTGTTCTTGTTCCGCAGACGTGTATCGATACCGAGTACCTATAGATGCAATCATGCCTCACTGTTTTATGTAACCTTTACTTCAGCTGTTGAAACGGCCATTGTAAAAACATCTTGTTGATGCTTATTGTTTTTCTTACGAGAAAAATTTTCCATAATCGATTATGATTCTAGCAAACATTTTAAGCTCTGAATTTATATGATGAATTTTGTTTGTGAATAGGTCTGGCTGATTTTGATGCCTCACTGTTTTATGTAACCTATATTTCAACTTTGTAATACTGTCTTGTTTGTCATTTGTTGTAAACTTGGTATATAACTATAAATTTGGAAATAAATATTGTTTATTATATACCTATCAATGATACGCCATGGTTTTCATTCATCGAATCCTCATCACAGGATCACATAGAGTGGTTTTCCGATTCCATATCAAATGGTTGGTCTCAGAACGAGAACGGCACTGGAGAACGTCAATCGAATCCGCCCAGGGTATCAATTGTTTCGAGGTGCTCTTCATTTGTGTAAATAAATACTATCGAATAATGTGAATTTCTAATATTGTTCTTAACCGGTTTAATATTGATTTCTCGTGTTAAAGGTGAGTTTCCATAGCGGCATATAATAAACAGATCATTATGACAGTATAGTGATCTGGTTTGTCGCATTCCGACTCGTTGACGAGGTCAGATGGCCGGAATACGACAAACCAGATCACTTTACTGTTACCATATTTTCAATTTATATGACATGAAGAATTCGCGAGAATGAAACAAACTTGATTTGTTTTACTTTCAAGAATAGATTATGATTCTAGCCAGAATTATAAGCTTTGAATTCAAATGACGATTTATTTTGCGAACAGGTCTGGCTAATATGTATCGTTCCGTAAGGTAAAGGTTTAAGAACATGACACAGAAAATACACTTAAAGTGTGAATGGTGTGTGCGGTAATATTGCGCAAATGGAATTAAAAACGTTATGTGTTCACGGGGAACGTATTCACTTCCATTGTGTGGGATTATGCTGCACACATGTTGAATACAACCAGTACATATAAGTTTTAAAAGACCACATGTATTTGAAGATTCAACAAGCAGTCGAACCTATGAGTTCCAAGTTATGTGACGAAACATCTTTCCAAACACATGAACCTCTGTTGAGCTTGCAGGCTTAAAGTCTCCGCTCATTGTTGGGGGCAGTGGAGATGTGTTTTGGAGCCCCATAACATCACTATCAAGACACACACACGAATGTAATGTGCGTTAACTAGGAACTACACTTTATCTAATAAATGACATTAAAATAATCATGAACATGGCCCTCGCTAAGATGTCTTCACTCAGACATGGTGATTTAGGCAGCGGGCACAGACTCTCCGTTCATTATTCGTATTCGTTGTGGTGCAGGAAGACAGAGTGGGAAACTTGCAACTTAATGATGTTATGCAAAACTGAAAGGTACTCACGTAAATATACATGTACAACATTACCAAAGTAGCTTGGTGTACCAAATGATCACCACGAGTGGTGAAATGGTATTAAACGCGAGCCTTTGGCGCGCGGTTAACACTAGTTCACCACGAATGGTGAACATTTGGTACACCAAGCAACTTTGAGTATAGTTTATTTATAGCATGATCGTCAGATTATCAAGAGTCGCTATTAATTTTCTCGATTTTACTGAGCAATAGATGTACGTACTTGTGAATCTGTTTTTGTTTACACGAGCATCGGTGGGCGGTACTTCCGCTGTCAATTTTATCACAGAAACGTAATAGAAAAATAAACGGGGCCATTTTCATTTTAATAACATAGTAACATACTATTTCGAGTTATGGGTGCTTTATTAACATGAGACAATGCATGGTTGTTAATTTTTAGTGTCTTATGAGGTAAACTCATTTAAAAACGTAATAAATAATTGCCGCTTTCATTTCATTCTTCGCGAGGCGGCGTGTGATACATTTAGACAAGTTCGCATTCATGTCGACGTCTCAACTTGGATGTAGTTCCACCGTAGGTGTAAATTTTGACTACTGAAATCCCATTGCTGTCGTGTTCACCACAGTTGGTGTACAAAGCTAAAATGTATGTCATAGGCTTTTCATATATAGTAGAATAGGTAATCATGGTATAAAAATAATATCACTTCGGTCGGCCGTTTACATGTCGCGGTTCTGAAGTAAGAGGATTTTGGTTACCCCTGTGATCCTAAATGTTACCGCAGCCCACGACTCTTCTCACCTCCCAACACCCGGAAACCAACTCATTATTGATAGCTCGCACCTCTTTATCCCAATTTCCCAAATAAGCAAACAAACCCTGTCTTTTGTGTCACCCGATTACCACATATACTCCATTCTCAGATTCCATTTCCCCATTATACTCCCTGTAAAGTATTCTGTCAGACTCATATTGTGGACATTAGAAGAGAAAGTGCTCCATTGCTCACAAATTACCGATTTGGCACTCCTTTTCACTGTCGTTCACACTTTTTCCCCAACGATCCAGCCCTCCCAACATCAGTTTGCTTAGCAGCCACCCTCAACCCCATCTTCTAAAGTGTCGACAAGATACTCCTCAGAGCCTGCGTTTTCTTTATTCACGCAAGCCGTTCATATACTCCCTTGGTTGGATCCTTTCTCGCCCGTTCCGGTTGCATAAGTTTCTTTCTGACGATTTTTGTTTTAACCAGGGTTGTCCCCTTTCTCACTCCGAGATCACTATTGAATAGTTCTCTATTACTTGAGGAGGTAGATTAAATAATAAAAAACACACTTCGTTTGGCTTTATCTATGAAAATTATACGTCAAAACTCTATAGTTAAAGGTAGGCCACACACACAGGATAATAAATGTACTAAATCACAAATAAGTGACTTTACACCAATTCTTGCGGTGAGTAGTGTCGGTAGGAACACAAAATGTGAACTCAAAAACGAACGTTTTACATGGACATACAGGCGCGTAGTCATGATTCTATAATGGAGGGGCCCTGGGGGGGGGGGGGGGGAGTACATGATATTTGAAGGAACGTTGTTTTGATGGGGTGTTGGTCTTCCCTAGTACTTCCCCACCCCTTCCCACGCTTCCTGGTAATGACTGGTGGGTCCTAGTAACAGCTAGGCCTCCCGCAAGAAAAATTATCTGAGGCATCTATAGCGTGAGTAGCCCTTTACTAGAGATTATTTTTTGACGGGAGTCAGGGAACATAATAGTGGAGGAGGGGCGCTAAGTATCCTTTATGAAAAAATCATCTCAACGAAGAGTTTTTAAAGTACATATTTTACAGGGCTGAATTTAATACAATGTTCAAGTGTTCTCAAATATTTTTTCAATACAGCAATGACATAGACGGGACGGAGAATTTCGACTGGATAGAGATTCGATCGAATCCTCCGCTTGCCTCCCTTCCCCGACAACACTTTACCCCCCCCCCCCCCCCCTCCAAACACTTGCTGAAAGATAAATGCGAGAAAATGCGAGAAAATTGAATCTCAGGTGATATTTTCACTCATTTTTCTTCATTCAGTCTTGATTTTGCAAAATTAGTTTACTGAAATCGCGATCCACTCGAGTGACTGTGTCGCGATCTTATACCGAGCGAGTTGAAAAAGAGGCGACTTTTGTGATCACACTTCTGAACTTACATTCTAGTTACTTGAATACAGAATAAATTTTCATTAGTGGGATATATAGAATATACCCATAGTAGCTTGGTGCACCAAATGTTCACCACTCGTGGTGAAGTGGTGTTAACCGCGAGCCTTCGGCGCGCGGTTAACACCATTTCACAACTCGTGTTGAACATTTGGTACACCAAGCGTCTTTGGGTATATTTGATTTATACCAACTACTATTATTAAGAGTCACTATTATTTTTTCTCGATTTTACTGAGCAGCAGCCGTACATACGTGCGCATTTGTTTTTGTTTACATGAGCATCGGTAGGCGGTACTTTCGCTGTCAATGTTATCACCGAAACGAAAGAGAAAAAGAACCGGCGCCTTTTTCATTTTTAATAACATACTGTTTCGAGTTATGGGTGTTTCATTAGCATGAAGCAATGCATGTTTGTTAATGTTTGGTGTTTAATGTGGTAAACTTATTAAAAACGTAATACAAAATTGCCTCTTTCATTTCACTCTTTGCGAGGCGACGGGCGATAAATTTAGACAAGTTCGAATTCAGGTCGACGTCACCAAAGGTCAGCATGGATGTAATTCCACTGTAGGTGTAAATTTTAACTACTGAAATCCAATTGTTGGCGTGTTCATCACGGTTGGTGAATAAAGCTGAAATTTATGTCAAAGGCTTTTCATATATAGTAGAAGATGTAATCATTGTATAAAATGTCATTCACCTACATGTACAAGCTGTAGTTCAGATTTCAACGGAGATACAATTTTTTTTTACAAATGAAGATTAAGCTCGACATTTGAATTGTTTTAAATACTAAACATATTTAATGAAAACTGTTTATTATAAACCATAGCATGATGCATAATTTGAATATAGTGATAAAACAGCAAAGTGCTCATCATTGTTATGTTGTAAAACACACGCGCGACATCCGTGTCCTCAAATGTTGCGTGTTTTGAATGTTGATGACAGACGTCGGTCAGGGCGACAACTGTTAACCAGGATCGTTTCATCCGAACCACATCATTACGTAACCGCCATGAAATTGCCTCAGAAATAGGACAGCAGGTGCAACAAGCCACAGATGTGCGAGTCAGTGATCAGACTATCCGAAATCGCCTACACAGCTGGAAGTTGTACGCTCGACGACCTCGAATAATTCCACGTTTGACTGAACGTCACATCGCAGCAAGGCGTAATTGGCGTGGAGCATGACAGCTCTGGGACAATCGTCAGTGGAGCAACATCGTCGAGCTCGTTCCAATGAGGGGTCATAACCTATGTTTTTTTTCAGGAGCGGCTTGTCACAAGGATCCCTCATACCAAATTTGAAAACAATGCACTCACTATTGAGATATCGCTGTGTAAGGACGGATAGATGCATGCACGGATTTTTTTCAGGGAGCACAACAATTAAAATAACAAAAATATTATGTGACAACATGTGTTTTCTGTAAAGGTTTAACCCTTTACCCAACATAACGGCCAAAACCGACCAGCGCTATTCTCAAAAATCGCCAATTAATTTTCAAAATATTTTCATTTTTTGTCTCAAAAACATAGTTTATGACCCCTCGTTGGAACGAGCTCGTCGAGCTCGTTCCAACGAGGGGTCATAACCTATGTTTTTGAGACAAAAAATGAAAAAAATTAGTTATTCAAGAATTTTTTTTTTGAAAGTGTCGTCTGCTTTTCATGTTTGGTAAAGGGTTAAAATCTGGTATACAGAACACTTATAGGAGTTAGATGCAAGGTTTTTTTTCAAATCAAATCCTTTGTTAACTCTTAACCCACTGAGTATCTTTAAAACATTTTTCAGAAAATCTAGTCATAGCTGACATGATTTGATGAAAAAGGCATGAAAGTTTGACATTAGAAATCACTGGTCAAACAGTAGATACAATTGGCAGGGAAAATTTTGGTAAAATGTGCTCAGATTTTACCCATTTTAGAGGCAAGAAATTTCCGTCCTGGGCAGGTATATCCATCGACCGCAGTCAGCGCGTTAATAATTGGGCTCTCTATAGGAGCGCAAAATTTATTGTCTCAAAAACATAAGGTTATGTCCCCTCGTTGGAACGAGCTCGCCGAGCTCGTTCCAACGAGGGTCATAACCTATGTTTTTGAGACAAAAAATAAAAATAATAGTTATTCAAGTCTTTTTTGCAAGTGTCGTCTGCTTTTCACGTTAGGTAAATGTTTAAGCGTGATTTTTTCACCCTTGCACAAAAAAGTGTATTTGTAGAATCGCTAGTGTAATATAGGGGTACGGATGAAAACATAAATGTTCTTCAGTTGTCTGAATTGATTATTAAGAACATGTAGATCTAGACTAGGGAAACACGTTCGAAATATTTAACAATGACATCTTTATAATATTGACAAACCCTTGAACAAACTACGGGTAGCTGGAGAAATGACGTCGATTTGGGCAATTTATTATTTATGTACATTATGAATACTTGTAAAAGGATCAAAGAGAATGTTCGGTCTAATGACACTCTTTTCAAACCGCAGAAGGGCTCTCATTTAGGCTGGAAATAACGTTCAGAATTGTTAAGTATGTCTTATCGACTCATGGTACGCCAACTAATGCATCCCATTGATTCCTGTATAGCAAAAAAGAACTGTGCGTGGAAAATCATTAAAAATATAAACAGCACGACGAATTGCAAAACAAAGAAAACCCGCATCTTTCACCAAAAGTGTTTTATCTATGAAGATGTTGTGAATACCCTTCCTCACAGGTGCTGTAAATATACACAAGACACTACAATGTGTATATATATATACAAAACCTGTCTGTGTGTTCGTCTGGACAATTTCCCACAAAATAGTCGGCATTACTACGCACACGATTTCTTGAGAAAAAAGACAACTCTTGATGTTCAGCGGCATGCGCGCGACCACTGGGGAACACATAATTCGAAAGAAAACGAATTAATAAGAGCAAAGGGTATAAAAGCTCCATAGAGAAGCTGGATATTTCTGACGTTTCAGAAAGATTTCAAAATGATATTGTAACAGAAGGAGCTTTTGTTTTTCCCATAAGCGATCACAGGTCTAAGATTTGAAGGTTCTTTTTTAATTTAGAGTTGGTTAAATTAAATTCATCTTTTTTGCTATTTCGATATTCATTCTGTTGTATGTCCAAGTTAAAGGAATGATGAACCTCCCTTCGCATGCTCCCTGTGATATCTTCCTACCAAATGGCCAGTGGGTTTGAAACGTATTGGTCCCAATGGCATCTCGTTTTTTCTAAACTCTTCTGTTTCTTCTAATGTATCTTATATTGGTGGTTGTTCAAATGGATGGATTTCAAAATAGACCAACTAATGGACAGGAAGGTTAAAATGTTGTCCTACTGGGGCGTCAGCAATATGTTTTATATCCTGTTTGTGTCGAGTAACACGCATTCGAAAATAATTTTGAGTTTGACCGACATTTTGTTGACTACAGCGTTTACAAATGATAAGGGAAAAGGAATTGGATCAATCACAATGGAGAGACATTCGGATCTGACAATGATTTTTCCTTTGTTCAGAGGAAAAATCCGCTTTCTCATCGGGCATAACCGTACTCAATCTAAAACAAGGCTTTTTGCAATTCCACACTGAGCCACTACAATTCTGCAACGGTCTATTGTGTTCAGTTTTCAATTCTTCGAAATCAGTCATTTCCGCAGGACATTCCAGCTTTTTCAGAGTTTGATATTTTAATGAAAGAACAAACCTCGTTGAAATTTACCTCATCACTCGAAATGCGGTCGAAACGAATGAGCTGTGATTTGATGATATCTTTAAATGTATGTTGTGGGTGAAATGATTTTGTGTGCAACAGTTGATATGAATCAGTTGGTATAAAATATACCTTACAATCTAAATGACCTGATGCCTGGATTTGTTTGCCTGTATACACGGCCACCTCAAGAAAATCAACAGAATCTTGACTGATGGTTGATTCAAATTTCTAAAAATTCATCGAAGGTTGATTCAAATTTCTAAAAATTCATCGAAATATTCTTTGAATGCGCCCAAATGATAAACATGTCATCTAAATAGCGGAGATATACGAGAGGACGTTTTGCACATTTGCTTATCCCTTTACCTAACGTAACAGCCAAAACCGGCCAGCGCTATTCTAAAAAATCGCCGATTAATTTCCATTATGTTTTCATTTTTTGTCTCAACAACATAGGTTATGACCTCTCGTTGGAACGAGCTCGACGAGCTCGTTCCAACGAGGGGTCATAACCTATGTTTTTGAGCCAAAACGTGAAAAAAATAGTTATTCAAGAATGTCTTTTGCAAGTGCTGTCTGCTTTTCATGTTAGGTAAATGGTTAAGGCATTTTCCTCCCATTCCGCTACATAAATGCTTGCAAAATTATCACTATATCTTTTTCCTATTGGGCAGTCCATTATTTGTAAATTATTTTCTCCATTGAATTGAAAGTCATTACCTTTTTAGCTCAGCTCTAAAAGATTACAAAATTTGTTCATCATTGCATCCGGGTACTTTTTGAATGCATTTTTAACGCACTTAGCACCTTTATCAATATCAATGTTGATATACATGTTGTCAATATCCAAAGCAGCCTAAATTGCATTTTTCGATAACTTCAATTTTAAAATTTTAATAGGAAGTAATGTGTATTTTTGAGATAGCTCGCTATTATTATGTTTCATATGATATAAAATCACTGAATTCAGAGATGGCATAAAATTTCGAGTTACAGTCCGAGACAATTAGCCTCCAGGGTGGAGACAAGTCATCCATCCATGAAGAACGGTCCTTGTGGATCTTTGGTAGGGAGTAAAATTGTCTTGTTTGAGCAATGAGCTCAGCCTAACATTTCAATTGTCTTTTTTATATGACCTTCGTCGAAGAGAAATTTGAAGATCTTATTGAATTTTTCAATATTACTGGGCCAAATAAGTGAATCTATTTCCTTATAAAATTTAGTTTTGCTGAGTTGTCTCATGGCTTCTTTATATCATTATCCCGAGATAGAACGACTACCGACCCACCTTGTCGGCTGGTTTGATAATTAATTTCTTATTTGTTTCGATGTTTCGTGAAGGCTCTCCCTTCACCAGCTGTTAAATAGTTTTTTATCGGAGAGTATGTTCATGCTGAACACATTTTGGAGGATTCGTGTGTTAGCCTCAATAATTCTGGGATCTGCGTCACTATCTGGGGGTAAACAAACAGATGATTCAATAAAAGAAAATTTATAACCGATGAAATTTCTAAAGCGTTCTACTAATATCATTTACCTAAGAAAATTACAGTTATACGGTGGTATATTTGCCTAATTACCAGTTTTAGGCTTCGGTGTTGATACTAAAGTCAAACCGCGATCTAAAATATACTTTTATTGGAGTGTTAGGTCATTGGTGCCAGACATGTTAACCACGTTAGTTCCTAATCCCACATCTGTTGAGTGGTTCTTACCTTTGCCATTAATTAGTTTAAATCTGGACGATTCAACCATTGATAGTACTAGTGGTCCAATGAATACAATGGTGCACAATATCAAACTTCTCATCAATTTTAGGTATTACTTTAGCATCCTTCACTCTCCGAATTGTCTAGTTGATGATGTCCAACGTCTTCCTCTGTACCAATGATAGTTTTTGAGAAAAGTTTCTTTCAGCGAAATAAATGTTTGCTGATCTTACTTTGACCCGGATATCAGCATATTTCGCAACTGATACTTTTTGCGATCAGCATTTCCACTATGTGAGTTCAGTGTATATTTAGTGATATTTTTTTCTCTTTTTTTTTTTTTTTCTTGGTGGGGGGGGGGGGGGGGGGGTGGACTTGCACTTATTCCCTGTAAATGTAGAGCCCAAATGGTTAAACTTGGCACCTGGGTAACACTCTACCTGGATTTTCGTGTGGTGATCTCGATCAATAGGAACTAAATTTCAGCTACCAATCATAAGCATGTTTTTACAAACATAGGGGAGGCGCCTGCTCTTTTTGTCATAATTAACTCTGCGCGAATGCTCGAATTGGGAGAACTTAGTATCAAATGAGAGGACCTAGTTGTAGTTCGGTGATTTGACATTCCGTAAGTACGATATTCCCGGCTGAACCATACTTGAACCCGAAAATGTAGAAGTAGTAGGAGGATTAGCGATAACAGAAGTGGAACCAGAAAGGGAGGGGGGGGGGGTAGAACAGGAGAAGTAGAAATAGAGGAAGAAGGAGGGGTTCTAGTAAGAGCACTAGCAGAGCCAGAGAAAGGAAATTGAGGTGGAGTAGGTGGTAAAGGTTTAAGACGAGGAGAGAGAGAGAGAGTGTTACTCAACTTGAGAGCATCTTCAGTCAGAATATGGAGCGGAGAGATTGCAAGCTGAGGCGCGTACCCAGAAAGAAGGCAGGAGGAGAGGTAGAGGAAAAGAAGAAGGGGAGTGCTTCGCCTTGATCTTTTCTCATTTCGTTTTTCGCGTTGTAGGAGAGACAACACGACTGGGAGTTTGTTTGCTCTCTCCGGCATTGTTCTTTACTTCAGACGTTGGGCGAAGTTCCGATATATAAGACTCATAGGCAGAAATCGTCTTACATGTATCTGTTAACTTATTTTTTAAAGTTTCTTCGAGCCCAAATCAAGGCACGCGCCTAAGTGCTGTTGAAGTCTATTTTCTCAAAGCCTGGTCGTGATTGCATTGCTGAAGTGATTCTTTACTTCAACTCGTTTAATTTTTTCTCAAAATGCTCAACTATAGCGTTTAATGTCTGGTTTGCCCATCCCACATTAATCTACCAAAAAACTAAAAAAAAAACAAAAACAAAAAAAAAATCCGTGGGAAGGGTAAAGCCGGCTTAAAAAGAGCGCCCAATTCATCTATGTTTTTCTCCAATTGCTTCGGCAAAATGTTGCTCTAAGAGCCAAGTTTGCAAACATGGAAGTACCCGGAACAGAGCCTTGCCCAACGTAGAGTTGGCCTGGAACGATTGTTCATGGCCCCTTTCAGGTAGGACGACTCTCCGTCCCTGGTACCTCTCACCTACTTTGCCATTGTATCAATAAAAATAAATTAAAATTGAAGTAATGAAATGCAATAAATGAAAATGATAAAATAATATATTACCTACCAGACAAGATACCTGAATTGGTTAAAGCCTTCAGAAAAGATATTCAATTATTTCCTCCCATTCCGCATCTGCAAAATTAAGACTGATTCTTTTGTCCAAAGACCAACCCATTATTTCTAAAATATCCAAACAATTATCATTAGGCCGGTTTGCATCAGGATATTTTTTGAATGCATTTTTAAAGGATTTAACACCTTTATCAATACCAATGTTGGTATATACATGCGGTCTTTATCCAAAGTAGCCAAGATGACATTTCTCGATATTTTCAATTAAGAAAAGTTAGACAGGTGTTACAAGGCCTTTAGGAACGTCTAGGTTAGGACTCTAATAGCGTCTTCTGAGGGTGACACATTTGTTTTACAGCAAGGGTAGAAAGTTTGTGTTTGTGGTAAACCTTTCTACTGCTGAATACTTGGGAAGTCAACAAACAAACTGGAACTCGTGGATTCAATTTCTTCCGACGTTTATTAAGTAAAGTTCAAATAAGCTCTCAGAGCTTAAAATGCAACGACATATCACACCACACCAGTCGGACGTCAGCTTCTATACAAGTACACCAGGACTTCTTGGGTTCCAATAGTTTCAACACAAAAATCTAACATCGACGCGACTTAACTATTTAACGAACTTTTATCGGGGCGGCTTTTTCACCCAAAGCCCATGCAAACGCTCCGTTCCTTTCTGCCCGTTGGAAAAATCAGAATGCGGCTAATTTTAACCCGACCGAACAGTGGATTATATCTTTCACTCGCCAACATGATGAAGACTGCGAGACTTAGATAAGAACAGAACAATGCTGAATTATCTGAAGCCAGCAGTGGGCCTACCATTTCAATTCAAAGGGTAATCAACCTCCCCTTCGTCTCTAGCAGTTAGCGGTTGTAAAGTATTCAGATGTCAGGCTATCTCCAATATTTGGGAGAACAGGTTTCGTCTATGAAACTGTCCGGTTTTATTAATATCTCATTAATTACAATATAAGTTTAAATTGTAGCCTGTGAATCGCCAAACAATCGTCTACTACCCGGTCCTGTTTCATATATTTCCCATAATACTAAATATAATACTTGTATAAACTGCGAATTACGAAGTTTAATTCTCAAATTAATTCTCTCGCTATATATTTATTCATTCTAACTAACTATTGTCTTAGTAGAGTTTATTTTCCGAGCTATTAACCACCTCGTAGGCTGCGGTGCACTACACAGGAAATACTGTGTATTTTTTAGATAGTTCGGATGTCTATTAGCTATAGGTTTCAGATGATAATGAAAGAGTTCCGGGATGACATATGATTCCCAGGTGTAATCTGAGACAATTGACCTCCCGGGTGGAGTTAAGGTATACGTCATGCGTTCATGAAGAACGGTTGATGAGGATCTTTGGTAGTTTGTAATATTGTCTTGTTTGAGCACTGAGCTGAGCTGATGTATTTCTCAATTGTTTTTTGTTTATATGACGGTAACCGTGGATAAATGTTAAGATCTTATTGAAGTTTTCAATATAACATGGCTAAATAAGCGGCGTGTGTGCGTGGCGTGCATGCGTGTAGGAAAATCATTTCAGGGATTTTGTGAGAGATATGTTAGGCTACCAAACAAAAAAAAAACAAATTATTGTTGGCCATCTCTATTTAAACACTAATAGTAGGTGTATACAACTGACTACAAATTACCTCTTTTAGCCGTTAAGTGTTTCGAGAGCTGAAACTAATGGTACATGTAGAACAAACACGGCAATAGGTTTCTGTCAATCAATCAATTTTGTCCTGACCTTTCTCAGAGAGAGAAAGAAAAAAGTAAAACACTCAAATGATCTCCGATTTATTTTGATGTTATGGTTGTTTGTATTCACAAATTATTCAATAATGACGAAACATGGATACAGCTATAAAACGATAAAAGTGGTTCATTTTATTTATTGCTACATTTACTTCAAATATAGTGAATAACTGTCATATGAAAAACACTTGCAATGGGGTGTTGTAGAAATCCACTCAGAACTTTACATTTCCTGTCTATATCTCACTGTGTACGCTCATCTATGCTATTCTACATGGATATCTGCGAGACTCTTATTCGCAATAAAAATACTACATCCTGAATAATGCAAAATCCTTTTACCTTAGTTATTCTGTCATCTTGAGTATATTCAAGAGCATCATTTGGGTGGGGCGGAGTGGAGGCGATTGCAACACAAAGAATGTCTTTGCAGAAACAGGACGTATTCCAATGTGTCTTTTTAAATGTCCGAAACCTTCTGGGGGACACATACATGTAAAATTACTGTCACATACAAACCATATGTATTCTTCAAATCAGTTTCTCGTGTCTGTTACATGAAAGTAAAATAAATTTCGACACTCCACCAAAACGAGTAGTTGCAAAAGCTCCTGGTGCCCAGAATAAATTAAATAAAAATGTGCCTATGATACATTTGTCACCATAATTTCATGTTCTGTTATACAACTCAAAATTTCCCCAAAATTATCCAAAACTTTTTTTGCAAACGTTGGGTAGTTAGGGCATTCTGACCAGGAGCCTAAACAGGAATGACATGTATATTTCACTTTTCACTGAAAGAGAGAGCGACGTAGAAAGATAGAGACAGAGACTGACAGGCATATAGAGAGACAGAGGGAGACATAGAGCTAGTGATACAGAGAAAAGAGAGAGAGAGAGAGAGAGAGAGAGAGAGAGACATAGAGCTTGTGATACAGAGAAAGGGAGAGAGAGAGAGAGAGAGAGAGAGAGAGAGAGAGAGAAATTCCAAATACAAAAACAAGAAGAATTTCACCAAAACGAGCCTGTCTTAAATATTCAAGGTCTAAGATCTCTGGAGCTCACACTAAAGTTGTCACAAACAAACCGCAGGTATTCCTCAAATCAGTCACTCATGATCTCTAACATGAGGATACACCTCCCCCCCCCCCCTCCCAAAAGAAATGCCCACCCCAAAACAATGTCCCATTGGTCATTGCCAGAGCTTCTGGAGTTCAAAATAAATGAACTAGTACCTATCAATTTAGCATCATAATTTCGTGTTCTATCATATTACCGGAAAAAAATTTACAAAAAAATGATCTGCATTTCTTTGTTTTGTAAACATGCAGCTACAAACACATCTCAGGTTTTTTTTTATTTTCACTACAAACTAATTACAGTTTTTTACAAATATCACAAATAAAGTATCTTCTTTTACTTCAGTCTCTGTTGTATGCTCTTAATAAAGATTGAAAAGGATACTTGCTCTTGTCAGTTTCCCCGTTTCTGTCATCCCGTATACTCCTCGCTGCGAGGTGACCAAGCAGTTATCTTGATTTGTCTTGAATCAGGATGTCACATGAACTTTCACGCTCGATTCATCCCCTTGAAGAAGCCTTTACTTCCCACGCTGTCTTTACGAGATTCCATGGTTATTTTGCCGGTCACCTGTCTTGACAAGAAACTTTCTATGTACGAATTACAGCTCCACACAGCACCCGACATACTACCGTGACACTTAGTTAACTTTCATTATAAAGGTGCGTTAGCTTCTTCATCTGATTCCGTTGAAATCTCGGGACGAGATGGGATGGAACTGTTGCGTGCGGTTTTTCCCGCATCTTTACAGTACCTCATGCTATTCCCAATCTTCCTACGTCACCTGCAGAAAAAAATGGCGGGAAATACATAACATTTGTAGTACATGTGTTGTTGAATGTCGAACTTTCGCGGATTTTGTAAAAAAAAAAAATGAAGGTAAGTCATGGGTAACAACCAGCATGTTTCAGGCATGCAAAACAAATTTCCCATTTTTGCCAACCCAAAGTTCTGTTAGTAATTCCTGGCAGAAACAGCTAAAAGTACTGCAAATAGAAGTGGTGATCCCCTAACCAATCATCCTTTGTATTCTCCAGACAATATTACTCCGTCGGTACTAATTGTGTTCACTGGCAGTGGTCAAAGCGGTCTGCACGCGCATTGTCAAAGCATGAATGTTCGCCAGTAGAATGTCACCTTTGTTTCACCTCTATCTAGGTTGGGGGATCTCATCGGGGGATGTCATGTGACTCATGTCACGTGACCCAGTGGCGCCATGTTGTGTTGTCATGGTAACCCACCTGAGCAACCATCTTGTGATGTTATCCCCATAGTGATGCGTGCTGTTAATGCGCATGCGCTGCGTCGTTTTGTTGGGATGGTACGTGTTTCCGTCGTCCATTTTGTATACTGGAGGCCGCCATCTTGGTTTGTATGGTAGCACGCGGTTGCGATGTTGCCCAAAGGCTTCTTAAAGGATAGGGGTATGTTCGGAGGGTATGTTCCTTTGTACAGGAGTAATTTTCCGTTTCGCAGAATTACCCGAATAAACCTGACAAATCCTCCAAATCTCCCAAAACGACTTTATTTGATACGGATTTTCCCCATAGTCCCTTTTAGGACAGTCACACCGTAGATTTTAATTGTAGCACGTAGTGCTATAGGGCGCGTTCGATTGAATCGGAGTATAATCCAGAAGAGTAGAAGAGCATATCGAACAGTTTTGTTACTATATTTAGATGTTTTGGTCTGTTCAGGCTAGTTCTAAACCCATCCCAAGTACTCTTGTTCTCGTTTTCCAGATAATCCAATGAGTTCACTTTACTGAAGATTGCTTGATATCCCATAATCCTATATCATTCCCAAACCCTATATCATTCCCAAAGCCAATAAGTTATCGAGTAGTTACTGAAAAGTCAATACTCAAACGACTCGAAGCCCATCGAGCAAATGAGCTTTAGAGCAATTGCTCGATCGGGTGACTCCACATATTGCTCGAACGACTCGAATCCCATAGAGCAAATGAGCAATAGAGCAATTGCTCGTTCAAGTGACTCGCACATATGACTCTTAGCCTCATTTCAGAAAAAAGGGTGCCGAAGGCCAAATGTTTTCGAAAAGGGGATTCCACAAATGGGATTCCACAAAAGGGATTCCATAAGTGGAATTCCGTCTTACCTCGAGTGACTCGCACATACTGCTCGAATTACTCGAATCCCATTGAACAAATTATCTATAGAGCAATTGCTCGTTCTAGTGACTCGCACATACGACTCTTAGCCTCATTTTAGAAAAAGGGGTGCCGAAGACCATATGTTTTCTAAAAAGGGATTCCACAAAAGGGATTCCATAAGTGGGATTCCGTCTTACGTCGAGTGACTCGAACGTACTGCTCGAACGACTCGAATCCCATCGAGCAAATGTGCTTTAGAGAAATTGCTCGATCGAGTGACTCGCACATACGACTCTTAGCCGCATTCCAGGAAAAAGGGAGTACATAGCCACAGGCGTTTTCCGAAAAGGGATTCTTAAAAAGGGATTCCGTAAGTGGGATTCCTACCCATTCCAAGACATGGACGCCTTAGCATCTGTGCTTGCCACACCTTAGTAAAAAGGTTAGGATAAAGTTTCCTGACCAATGACACAATGCAGATGACGGGGACCATTGTCAAACTGTCGATCTTTCGGTTTGAAGACCAACGTGCTAACCAATGAGTCGACACGCTTGTAGTGAAAACCTACAGACTAACCTTCAATATCGCGTTGCTGCACATTTACAAGTATTGAAGGCAAATGAGATCTCCCCACGCAGTTCTTCTACGATTGGTGCATAGACTCTGAGGACCAGAGGAATGATTAATGTACATCTTCAGAGCTCTCAAAGTAAGATGCTGGCTTCAGATGATTAGTTGGCTAACTCCCCACTTGCAATGACCGTGCCTCGTTGTTATGTTTGGCTCTCCGACAATTTGTTCAGACAACCAAACCCAAATTTCCGAATCGGTGTTACCAGGATATCGTTTGAGAAACAGCTGGTAACACGATTCCTCTGAATGGTTCCCAAAATGGAAATTATATAATTATTTTTTGTTTGTTTTGATTTCCCAAACTGTTTATTTTATATTTAGTACTCATTTGTTTCTTTGATTCCCAAAATAGATTATTCCTATGTTTTGTGCACAGTTCATTTTATTTGTTTTTACTTTTGAGTCACCAAAATAGATTATTTCTATTTATTTTCCACACTGAATTTTTTTTATTGATTCTCAAAATAGGGTTTTTGATTGAAAATCTACAAACAGATAAACAGATACGCAAACCCATTAGGAGCATTTGGGAAAAGAAACTTTATTTTAGAAGAAAATGTTTTGCATTATTTCGCAATACTTCGGCGTTATTTCGCAATGGCTATGCGAATATTCACAATAAGTTTGAGGATATTTGCAATAGAGATTATAAGCAGTACACTTTCTTCATGCCATTAAATATAACTCTTGCTGAGAGGAAGGTATAATTAATGAGGGGGGCGGGAGAGCGATGGTTACTGAACCTTATTGTGTTCGATGAGGAGAAGGCGCTCCTGCTGGTATCTTTGTTGATTGGATTGGAAGGAAACTTAACCTCTCACTTGAGGCGATAGCTTTTATGTAGTTGGTGCAAGGGTAGGATGCATGCTATTTATCCTGTGTTTAATCTTCGGCATTTGTATTGATTGACTCTGATTCGTGTAAATTCTGTAAACGAACTGAAGGTATTGTCCGTAGTAATACAGGGCAAACAGAGAGCTTTTCAGAGAGCAGTATAATCAATGATGCTATTGAGGTAAACAGGAAATAAGGGTTAACGATACGTGTGATTATTGGGGTTTAGCGACTCTTTCAACACTCAGTTTCATTTCGCTTACATTACGTGTACCTCGTCTGGATGAACTGATAATTGGGACCCCACTAACTGCACTGTGAGGTGAGTTAAAAAAACACATGACGTCATTGAGTTAGTTTTGTTGTCTATAATTGGATATATGTTTTTTCATTGCCTAATCGCAGTTGGTTATTCCACTAAAAATAGTCCGTTACTGTCCGCAAATAGTAATTCTTGCTGCTAATAATTGGGGGCGAAACATAAATTCTATACAATTTGGATAGAAGATTCTTTTTTTAAAAAAAATCTACCGAAAGATGAACTGTTAAATGAAGTAAACTTGATTTAACGGAGCAGATATGTCGTATGGGTATTTTCTCTTGCGTGAGGTGCGATTCACCAACTTGGCGGTGTTACTTCGAGCTCACGGTTCACTGACACTGATTAACAAGTTTCTCTCCAGTCAGGGAAAAAAACATAAACCAACTAGAGAATTGTAATTTGTTGGACAAAGTACGGGCTTTCCCAGCCTTTTAGTGTGAAAAGCCAGTCTTCATACATGTATAGCAAAGCAAAGAGTTTGAAATTAACCTTTCTAAAATGATAGAAAGAAGCATCAGTAGGTAAAAAAAGCGGATTCAGTATCATTTGTACACGATTTCGTACATGTACACGTACATCGATGTACACCTCCATAGGATTCAGTGTTAAAATCGTGTACAGGTACACGATTTGTCGTTTTTTATGGTGATACAGAATCCGCTTGCGGATTCTATATCACTGGATTCTATATACACATCGCTCAAGAGTATGAAATTTTAAGAAAAATGAGGTGGATTGTCTGATACAGAATCCGCAAATGGGTTTCCCCCATAGGATTCACTGTTAAAATCGCGAGCAAAAAACGTGTTGCGGTTTCTGTATCATCATCAAAAAGTGGCTTGCGGATTCTGTATCATCCGTATCTGTACACGATTTTAACACCGAATCCCTATGGAGGCGTACACGGAAACCCATTTGCGGATTCTACATCAGGAAATCGACTTATGTACGGTACATGGAAAAGAGGTGATACCGAACCCGCAAACCCACTGCCACGTTTCCCGAGGAAATAAACAAGTGATTGATATACATAGGAGAGAAAAAAAATATAAATAAAATAGTTATTTAAAAAATAAATATATCAAATCGAATAGATAATAAAAAAATACGTAAATCATGTGCGTTTCCCAGACTATTAGAGCGAGATTTCTTTTAAACATGCTGATGAGAGCATACGCAATTTGCGTAAACAAAGAACTACGTCCCATCTTGTTAGAACGATGCGATGGATGTCGGGATCACCTAGACTTCGATTACGAGAATCATTCGTGTCTGACGATGGAAAGGGAAGATATGGTCGTCAAGTATTTCGAACCGGCGTTCGAACGCGTTAGATTCGACGATGTGATCACGCTTTGGAAGAGATTAGTCTTCTGTAAGGATCGAGACAAGCCCACAGTTTCGGAAGAACTGAAATTGGCGCGTAGAAGTCTGACTTTAGAAGACAAGGGATGCATCATGAAATTATTGCTGAAGGAAGCATACCTCTAAGTTTTCTCGTTGATATAAAATAAGGGAGAATAGAAAATAAAAATAAATACACACATAAATTTTTTATCTAATATTAGAAAGAAAGAAACACAAAAATGAGAACCAGAAATAAATTGTATCCGACGTTAGATGACGACGAGGACGAGAAGCCGAACTGCGTTTTGCCGACGGCACCGTCGCTAGAAGAAAAAGAAAGAGGAGAGAGGTATCGCATCGATCAAATCAGTAGAATCCAAACGTATCTAACTCGAGAGAGAGATTCTCGTCATTCTCTCAAGAAGAAGTAGTCGCGTTTCGTGAAATTCGTCAACGCGATCGACACGACACTCATCACGATTTCCATGGGTTTACACGCGGCCGGCATCGGATTGTTGTCGACCGCAGTCGGCATTCCGATCGTGTTGACCGTAGAAGGAGTGGCTCTCGCCGCCGGATTGTTTAGCACGCTCGGAAACTTTTTTGAGTAGGAAATTATATCTGAAGGCGAGGAAACACGACAAGATTCGCGTCTTGGCCGACTCCAAGATCGACACGATATCCGAAATGATCTCGATGGCGTTGAAAGACGGTAGGATATCGGACGGAGAATACTTCGCGATATTGAGAGAGAAAACGAAATACGAAGCCATGAAGGAAGCCGTGAGAATCAAGACTCGTCAGATCATCAAGGAAGAGATGAAGGATTCTCTCGTGGAAAAAGGGGAGGAAAGAGGCTAGGGAAGAATTCTGTAAGATGATAGAACTCAAGAGCAGCGACTGAAAAAAAAATATATATATAATAAGAACATAATTTAAAAAAAAAAATATTAAATTGATATATAAAATAAAAACGAAATTAATTTAAATAACTCTTAAAAATGTATTGCTTAAAGTGTAAGAGAGTTACCGAGACGACTAATTCTCGAGAAGTACGAACTAAAAACGACAGACAGATGCTTCGCGGAATTTGCGACGTGTGTGGTTCTGTCAAGACTCGATTCGTCAAAAAAAAAAGAACGCGAGCAAAGGTAAAGGCATCGTGAATAAAATGATAAATAATCTACCTTTCGAAATGCATCTGCCTGGTCACAGTTTCACGGGACCCGGAACGAAATTGAACAAAAGACTCAACGCCGATCTGACTCCTAAATCTTGGAGCAAACCTGTGAATAGGGTGGACGCGGCCGCGTATGATCACGATCTGTGCTACGCCGGACATCCCGACACCAAGACTCGCAACGACGTCTGCGATAAAAACATGTTGGGGAAATTGAGAGGCATATCGAATCTGACCAGGAGAGAGAAGATAGAACGTTCGCTGGTCGGCAATCTGATCAGTGCGAAACGTCGATTCGCATGGGGCGTTCAAAACAAAAGCGCATCTGAAAAGAAGAAGAAGCGATTATTGACGAGCGAATTGGCCGAGGAGTTACACAAACCCATCGTGCGTAAATTTCGAAAGAGAAGGGTGTTCGTGAAGGGTTTGGATGATATTTGGTCTGCCGACTTGGTCGACATGAGATCGTTTTCGAGGTGGAACGGGGGTGTCAAATATCTATTGACGGTCATCGACGTGTTTTCCAAATACGGTTGGATCAGAGCTTTGAAGAATAAATCGGGACCTTGCGTCGCCGAGGCTCTGAAGAGCGTGTTCGACTCGTCTTCTCGAAAACCGAGTAAATTGTGGGTGGATAAGGGAAAGGAATTCTACAACAAGCACGTTCATCGATTGGTCGACCTCTACTCGATCAAAAACGAAGAGAAAGCCAGCGTGGTGGAACGTTGGAATCGAACGATGAAGGAAAAGATGCACAGATACTTCACGGCGAATTCGACCAAGAAATACATATACGCTCTGAACGGTCTGGTTAAAGATTACAACAACACGCGACACAGATCGATCAAGATGACTCCCGTGGAAGCTAGCGATCCTCGAAATGAAAAACGGGTCTACGCGAATCTATATCCTGAAAGATCTAAGATTAGGAAGAAGTCTAGAACGCCGAAATTTGCGGTCGGTGATCGAGTGAGAATCTACGCTTATAAGAAGCACTTCGAAAAGGGTTATACTCCTCGATGGACCTCGGAAATCTTCGTGATAATCAAAATATTTCCCACCGATCCGGTGACTTACGAAATCGAAGCTTTGGATGGAGAAGAGATGATCGAAAAGTTTTACAAACAACAATTACAGAAGACAAAGTTTTGATAAAGAAAACAACAAATTTCTTTTATTTACACTGTTTAACATTTTCTTGTTTACACACACATATATATAGGAGAGAAAAATAATAATCAAAATAATTAAAACTATTTTTAGATAAAAAAGCAAGCTAATTAATAAACAAAAAAACAAAAATCCTTTAAAAATGACAAATATACTAGATATAGCACAAAGCATAGTGAAAGATCAAAGTATTCAAGAATATGAGGTTCACGAATACGAACCGGTAACCGGAACGAGTTTGAACAATGCGGGAGAGATAAGAATCAACGTCGAAACTCAAGATCTATTCATACATCCTAGCGAGAGGTACACAGTGGTGCAGGGACGTCACACCAAGGAAGATGGGAGCGACTACGCCGACGACGACACGGTTACTCTGGCCAATATTGGCATCATGCATCTATTTAGTAATATAAAATACATGCTATCTGGACAAGAGATAGAATCTGTGTTTCATCTCGGTCAGGCCACCACGATGTTCGGACTCTTGACGTATCCTGATGATTTTTCAAAATCCAGAGGACTTAATCAGTTGTGGGTGAAAGACATCGTCGGCCCTGCTAGCGCCGGCGCCGCCGCGATATTCGACTACCGTCAAGACGTCCAGACCTAAAGGAACGTTTTCGTTCAGGATACCTTTGAAACACATCTTCGGATTTGCGGACGATTACAACAAGATCATGTACGGATTCAAACACAATCTGACGTTGATTCGAAAAGGAAACGACGACGCAAAAGTGAGACTCACTGTGACCGATGCGGGTAAGATAATACTACACAAGATATCGTGGTTCGTTCCGCACGTGGAGCCTTCGATCATGGAAAAAGCACGTCTCTACAAGATCATAGCATCCAAGAGTAAATTACCCGTGGGATTTAGAATGAGACAGTGCGACACGGCTAGCATTTCTCTCTCCACGAATCACTTCGATTGGAGATTGACGGTGAAATGCACTTCCGAGAGACCGTGTTTCATCGTGGTTGCATTTCAGACCGATAGGGACGGGTCTCAGGAAAAGAATGCGTCGCTGTTCGATCACTGCCATTTGAGAAACATGCAAGTGTTTCTGAATGCCACGAGATATCCAGCAATCGATTAATACATGTCGTTCGACAAGAACGATTTCTGCAGACTGTACGGCGATGCCGCTTTTTTTTAAAAGAAGTATCACAGTCTAGACGAAATGATGAGCAGCCCTAACATATCTCCTGGCGAATACAAGTCGATATATCCCATATTCGTATTCGACGTCAGTAAACAGAGTGAACGACTCAAGAGTAGCGTCTTAGATATTCAGATCAAGATGCAATTCGATAGGAACGTGCCGAGAAAAACAGAAGTCTTCGCCCTGGTCCTGTCGGACAGAGAATTACAATTCGAATCGGATAGAAATAAGATGTCGATCATTCGATGAGAGACATGTGTGAAAAAAAAAAAAATAAAAACAAAAATAAAAAAAGTAATGAGTAATTATTAAAAAACCAAAAAAAAAAAAAATAAAAGTAATGAGATCTAGAGAGATTGAACATCTTTCTAAATCTCATTACTTTTTTTTTGTTTTTAATAATCACACATTATTTTTTTTTAAATTAATTATTTTCCACGTGTTCACTGTTTGTCCAAAGGAACTAGTTCAATCAGTAGACTCACCACGGAAGTGGCGGCTTCGGGATTATTAGTTTTTGTAACGAAATTAATCCTGTCTCAGGCGTTCACTTTGAGAGGTGTGCCGAACGTACTAACATTCGCGCGTTGATTCTCAGTCTTTTCGACGCTGTATCTCTTATCGCTCTCTACTCCATTCACCATGAGATTGACAACCGCTCTGTTATTCAAATCCGAGGAAGCCAGACTCATTCGAAGGATTTCACCTCCCAACGGCATGGGATATCCCACCTGACCATGTTTTGATCCGCTACCTCCATTCCAAAAGACCACTCAGCGTTTCCCTCATCTTAGGGAAAGTCTAGCATATTTGACTTTCTCCACCACTGAAATCAGGGTGCAGGTATCCGTCATGTTCACGGAATCCGGTAGATTCGTGAGCGCGTGTCCACCCATGTCTAGTTTACCTTCCATGATGTCAACCTTTCTCCAGACCGAGTTGTCGTCCACGTACTTCCTGCTGACTGCGCTGGAATCGAATCGGGATCGCGACTGAGTCCGAATAAATTCTCACCGTTCATGTCGATACCACCCTCCATGGTTCCGCCAGATTGTTTGTTCAGGTAGAGATTGTCCACTTGCGATTCTAGGTATTCTTGTGATCGTATCACGGCAGAATCTACGTAGCCCTTGTTGACTGCCGTTGAGTCCACATCTGTGTCATCGACCTTCGACAGATTCAATATCTTGTTGAATCCTGTATTCAGATCCGATTTCATTTCTCGTCTGTCAGACTTTCTCTGTTCCAGATCTATGTAGTGTTTGGTCGCCACGTCCTTGGGATTCGTGGGAGTGGCCACGTTCGTTATCTTGTTAGAATTGGCATTCAATTCTGTGTGCATCGTTTTCTGAACGTATCTATTTCTCAGGTGTTCGCTGAATCTCGCGTGAGAGTTGTCCGCGTATTTCTTGGTCGCAGCATCCGTGAGATCTATGGGATTTGCGACATTCACCAAACATTTAGATTTCAGATCAAGATCGTCGATCATGGTTTTATCCACGTAATTATCTAGCATGATTCGTTCGAAATCAGCGTTCCCCCTGTCGACGTATTTTTTAGTCGCAGCATCTGTGAGATCTATCAGCTCGGGAAGATTGTAGAGATTCTTATCATTCATGTTCAAAGGTTCCTCTCGAGGTTCATATCTGCGAACGTAACGTTCGTCCAAGTTGGCAACGTCGTAACCATCGTCAACTTTGAGCGTATTCCTCTTCCTTTTTATCGACTGGCATGTTGTTTTGAGATTTTTTGTTTTTAAAAAAATATATTTCAAAACGCAGTTTATTAAAAAATGAATTATTTTATTTTTATTTTTCGTTTTTATTTGATTAAAATTTTTTTAAATAATTTTTTTATCTTTATATACTATAAAAAAAAAAATCTCTCTCTAATGTAAATCAGTGAGAATGTCTTGAAACCGATCTCCTTCCGACCATCTCTTGAGAACGTAGAGACACAGGTGACTGCAAAACACTTGATCTGGTGATTGCACTCATTCCGTGTTGTAACGAACTATCGATTTGTTGAAATAGTTCTTTATTTCTTTCGGCAACGAGATTCCGTAGCTGTCAAAATAATAATTCTTCTTCCCCTTCTTGAACCACGCCACCCAGTGAGTGCCTTCACCCGATAAATCGTCTAGATTTAAAATTCCACATTCCGATTGTCGAGGTCTTCTCTTCAGCAAGGCATTTCCAGAAAACACGCCTAGAAAATCTTTGATTTTCAAATCCTTTGCCGCATTCGACAGATCGATGTTGGATAGGGGTTCGTTTGGTAAGATGACACCTTCTACGGATATCTCTATTTTCTTATTCATAAATGCGTATATATATTTTTTTTTATTTATTTATTTTATTATAATTCACTAAAATGACGTTATTTTTTTTTAATTTTTTCTTTTTCTTTTTAAACTAACTCTCTCGATGTCTCTATCGATTTCCATAATCTTGAATCTGTCTAATTCCTCTTGATTTTCTGGAATACTATCATCCACAATCATATCGTCTGAAATTAGATCCAAAGTACAATGTCTGAGTGCCAAAGTGCTTATTATATCGTCTAACACGAATCTCTTATCATCGTCGGCCGTCAGCGAAATCTTGTTGACTATTTCGGTATACAAGTCGAGATTTTCACTTCAAATCGATTTCATAGTCTTATACACCGGACCACTTCCTAACAGACAATCTTTATACTCTTGGAAAGAGATGTTTTTCTTCACCATGCACGCTTTAACCCCTTTGCACTTCTTGATCTCTTCATCTTCTAGACGATAAGCATACAGTTTGGGTCTCAAGCCCACGAATTCGAGGATTTGTTTACCGCCGCTCTCGTCCTTAAATTTACCCAACACCTTGTTGTTGTTGTTCGATTGAATGTTGGACGGGTGATCGACGGGATAATTGCTCATGTCGAACCATGCGGCCACGTCTGGAGATATATCTCAGTAGATGCCTTTCGTCTCTATCTCATAAACTAAACTGTCCATGTTGGTGAACAGTAGTTTGGCTTTATCACCAAATTTTTGTTTGACGTAATCATAGTGAAACTCGTACATCAATCGCTTGCTGATATCTAAGATGATCAGTCCAAGATAATACAGTTTGTCGAACTTCAGGTGCGTCTTTTGCATGTGAACGGCCACTAGATTTTTGTCGAATATGTTTCGGTGTTTGTAATTGGGTTTCGCCACTAATTTTTTAGCTCTTTTCTCAGATGTGACGTGTCGAATGTCGGTTCTCTTCCTGATGTTTTCCATCGATTTACACGCAGTTGCTCATGAGTTTGAAGAAATCTTTTTCAAAATCGTTCTCGGCTCGAATTCTGAGATTCGTGTTGAGATTGATATATTTTTTCATCCAAGGCTCTTCGTCGAATCGAATGATGCGATGTATGTCAACTAATTTCATCCCGTAATTGACGTATTGTTTCAAATTCTCACTGTAGACGATGTAGTTACATTTGTTCAATAAATTGGGAATGAGTTTTTCCTCGTCTCCTTCGTTCAGGAGCCAGCGGATAATCGTTGTGTAGATTGTGTTATTCTTCCAGATAGTTCAAATCGACTTCTAAAATGCAAGGATAGTCTCTCCATTTGTGCATCTCTTCCGGTTCCGTCACCCATTCGAAATTTCCAATCGGTAAAGGATGCCTCTTAGCCCAACCATACAGATTATTAGCGTCCCAATACTGTATGTATTTATTCGACTGTTTTGAATCAAAACCATCTTTTATGTAGGGTATGTTAGCTTCCGAATACCTGTGGGAGATCATCGAGACGCCACCTCTCGCAGCCCTTTCAAACATGAGCAACATGTTCACGTCAGATAATAATTCCAATTGGACTTCGGTGGTCTTCAACAGAGCGTCTCACGCCAGACCGGGTGCGGTGAAATACCAAGCAGGATCCAGATTGTAATTTCGACGACAGACGCCTCGAAAATTTTTGAACACGTCTGCCAAGAGCAGAACGTCGGTCTTTGGATAGAAATCGTGATAATCTCTCATGGTTTTCATATTGAATGATTTCCACACGTTTTTGGCGTGTGCGTAATTGTCGTCGGAAATGTCGGATTCGTATAATTTCGAATAAAAATCTTCTTTTGAAGGTTGTGCCATGTCGTCGAATCTCTTTAGATCATTCATGTAATCGTAAGGATAGACTCCTTTCCTCAACATGATGTCTACTTGTTCTCCAAAATGTTCACTCGTGATTTTAAATTTATCCTTGCTCATGTTATCAACTAATTTTTCCAGAGCGGTCGACATGAATTTAAAACTGTCGATGAAACGTATGGCTCTACGAATGAATTTCGTTTTTTCTTTCAACGTCTCTCCGTCGATTACTCTTTTTTTCTCCATGAGCTTCTATTTCGTGAAGGAAATGTATCTTTCTTCGCTGTTCGCAATGCAATTTAATTCTTCATGGGAAGTGCCGAGATTTTTCACGAACAGATGACTGTCGTAACCCGAGAGATTGTGAAATATCACCGGATAGAAAACGGCGTCTTAATATTTTAAATTTCACTTGCTGTGAGCCGGACCGCAATACAGACCCATGTAATGATCGTGGTCTCTGACCTTCTTATTTTCCTCCAAATTCTCGTCGAACGATTGTCTGCATATGTGACATTCGGTGGCTCTGTTATTTTCGTCCTGCTGCTCTCGCGTGATGATCATATTCGCCGGAGTTTTGAATTTGTCGTATAACATTTGAATTTTCGATTCTAACTCTTCCACGAACCTTTGGGCCACGTCATTGTCTTCACACTGTTTCATGTAGGTGAAGGGACCCATGTTGTGTTATGAGTCGAAAGCACATTTCACGTAAATGCAATAGCCTGAAGGTATGTGTTTTTGATATCTTTCTACGTAACTTTGAAGAGCGTTGGGTTGACAGGAATTCATTTTCGCGGTGAAACATTCGAAATCAGCGTACATGATGAATGGTACTTTTAACCTTCTATTGTGATTTTCAAACTTCACGATGGTGTTGGGTTTGGGCATTTCGACTGCGACACCTTGACTTTCGTTGCAATATTCCTGATGTTTCGCTAACGATTTTTCGCTGTGAAACGTGTTCATGCAGTTGCAACATAAACATATCTTTCCTTTATGTTTATTATTTTGTCTCGACAGAAATCGGCTCGGATTTTTAACCCAACAATAATGACGATTGTCACCATTCGAAATCAATAATAAAATAATCATCTTTTCTCTTTCGAGATACAAAGTCTGTCTGAGAGGATAGATCGTTCGTTTTTCATTGTCGTATTCCAAGACGTTCACCACTATGGTGAGATTTTGAGCCTCGAAACGTTTGATGTGTTTTAACTCTGTTGGAAAAGTCACTCCAGTCCAATCGAGATTTTTAGAAGTCTCCTCATAACGAGAAACTCTATTGGAGCTCATTTTGACAGGGTATAAAGCAGAGGTGACTGCCCATTTAAAACACTGATCATCTTTATTTCTCACGTTGATCACAGCATTCTTTTTAGCTAGGAAATACGGTAATTTCACGTAGGAAGATCCTTTCAATGAATCGTTTCCAGTTATATGAATTTCAAGTTTGAACACCTCATCGAACGTCCAATTACTACCTTCATGTTGATAATTTGCGAGAGACGTCAACATCTTGTCTTTCATCTTTTCGAGAACGTCTGATAAATCTGAACCTCAAAATACGGGTTCGACGTTAGATCTGAAATATGCATTTTTTACGATGCTCTTGCCAGACTTCATGTCGATTTTATTCATCACGCAATGGAGTATCATCTTAATTGTTTGTCCCACATTCATGTGTTCGCAAAACAAATCCAATACTTTTTTCTTCACCTGTTCCATGAACAATTTTGGATCGATTTTCTTGAACGAGGGAATCACGTCAAAAGTTTTAAAAATGCCTTTGATCGCACTCTCCCGTTCTACAGGCTTCGATTGGAATATTTCCATGACGAGTCGTGCTGTATATTCTTCTCCTTTCCCTTCGTTCATTGCTTGTTGAATTTCACTTGATATATCTCGTTTGTCTAGAAACTGAAGTGCATCACTCGTTTTTGTTTTAGGTTTTTTTTTTCTTTTCTTTTGAAACTTGAAGTTCTTCAACGGCTTTTCATTTAGTCGTCTTCTTATTTTTCACAATCGAAACGTTTTTGGTTTTTTTCAACATCGGCATTTCGATTCCTTTTACTATCTTTTTCTTCTTCTTATTTTTCACAACCGATGCATTTTTTGACATCGTTGCTATCGACATTTCATTTGCCTTTTCATCGTTTTGCAAATATTCCTGTATGACTTCATTTTTTTTTGATTTAGTTCTATGATTTCTGAAATGTGGAATTTTTAATAGTTTAGAAATCTCATTTAATTGAGGTACGGTTTTCTCATTTAAATGTTCCATTTTTTTATTTGTTTGCTCCATTTGTAAGAATATTTTTTTTTCAAATTTTGTATTAAAATAATTTGTTAAAAAGTTTTGTTTTTTACTCTTTATATATATAAAAAAGATTTTTTTTAATTTAATTTTTTCGTTAATGTTTTTTTATTCAAAACAATTTATGATCGCTTTTATTTCTTGTTCGCAAAACAAACATGTTTTCTCGTCTCTAGAATAACATTCCTTACAATAACACAATTGTGCACACGGTAGAAACAAAACATTTGCAGAGTTTTTTTTACAAAGCAGACACGCGTTCACATCACTCGACTCCTTCTCAATAGATAATAACCCGTTTGCTTCTTTCATGAATCAAATCAAATCTTCTAAAGTCGAGAATTGAGATAACGTCTTGTTTGCATAATTCAATGTATTGTACAATTGTTCCTTCGTGTATCTGGATTGTAAAATACCTCTTAATAATCTCTCATTTTTATTTCTTTCCCATTCTTCATTTTCAATTTTAATCAATCCTAATGTCTGGATCTTCTTCAAATAATCGCAACGACCTTCGGTATTATTTATGTGTTCTACCAAAGGTTTGTCATTAGGTTCCCAATTCATTAAGTGTATGTTACAACAAAAACATTTAACTTTGTCACTTTTACCCATATAAATGAAACCTGCAGCAGCTAAATCTTCAGGTTTTTGAGCAAGATGCGAAGGCCAATTTTTAAAAGTTTGAAGTCTTGCACGTTCTAAAGTATAATTCGGATATTCAGATTTAATCATTGTTTTTTTACCTCAAAATATGGGTTTGTAAGAATATTTTTTTCGAATTTTGTATTTAAATGATAATTTGTTAAAAAGTTTTAAAATTGTTTATATATATGTTTTAACTTTTTATTTATATATAAAGAGAAAAAAACTTTTACAAAAAAATCTTTTTTCACATTAAAGAAAATTAAAATTAAAAACCTTTTTTTTTTTATATATATATAAAGAGTAAAAAAAAAAAAAAACTTTTTAAACAAATTATTAAAATACAAAATTTAAAATATACATTATTTGCAAGAATTCATAAAACCAAAAAACAAATGATCGGTCATGACAACAACACCTAGAAGATGCAAATTGAAACTGAAACGTGTCGAAACGTGTAAGAAATTCGGTTTTAAAATCTATAGATTACAACGACACGATTCCATCAAATTGAACGAGGTTGAGATGAAGGGCTTAGAACACAAACATGACAAATATCACATGCCTTTGAAATTGGACGAAGCTATGCTCGATTTGTTTTACGAGTACCAAAGCGATCTACAGAAAATCGTCATCGCCAAAGATCGAGAATTCGTCAAGGACGATTTGACGTTGTTCTATGGAAGTTACATATATCCAAATATCTCTCTCGAACTCATGAACAAATTGGGTGGTGAGAGCGAGTTCACCGATGTAAACAAACTCAAAAAAGTAAAGATAAACATTCAACACATTTTCGAAAAAGGAGAAGAAACAAGTGGCAACATGCTAATAACGGACTTGGAAATATAAACAATGGAGAGATTGATTTTTAGCGAAGAAGACGGAAAAAAAAAGTAATGAGATCATCTTTAGATCTCATTACTTTTTTTTTTGTTTTCCGTCTTCACTATTACCCATATATTATAAAAACGTTTCCTTTTTTCTTAAATTTCAGCGTCGATTCTTCTTTTCTTTTTTTTTTTTTTGTAATATGCTGCGTTTTTATAACAACACATTTGTTTATCCGAATCATAATTATGAACGAATGGTGTGCATCTCTCGGTAACACTCGCATCATTCCAATTCTCTTTAGAAGATAGTGGTGACGGTGGAAAACGTCTCATTCTTTTAAATTTCTATCCCGATCTTTATTTAACTCTTTTATTATTCCTTTCCTAAGATATCCATCATTAGCGTCTAATCGTTTTTCCACATCTTTTTCGCACTCTATCTCACGATATTCATCATTATCGTCTAATTGTTTTTCCACCTTTTTATCCATTTTATATATTATTTTATACTTTCTATGATTTATATTTATATAATTTTTTACGTTATAATAACATATTCAAAATCGGTATATTCTTAAACGGCGAATTCTCACCAAACAACAAACCCTTGCTGAGTCGCTCAACATTCCGTCCACTCTTCAGATAGAGACCGTTCCCACTCAAAGAGTTGTCACCTCTAACGGGTTCTAGATACAATCCTTTACTGCTGTTGTCTACGTGGACGTGACACATGGCTCCTCCCTTCTTCAAAAACAGTCTGCTGCCACCAATTAATTTCTCAACTCCCGAACTCGCGAGTCCCGTGAGAGCTCCCACGCCGAGAGTCTTTGCGAGAAAGGGTAATACCTTTGCAGCAATGGGTAATGCTTTTGCGGCGATTCCTGCCAATAGCGGTAGGAAACCGCCTTTCATTCTCAAATTGTATCTCAATTTAGCGGGACTCAATCTCACCATCAACCCTCTTCCATCACGAATCGCTTTCTCCATCATTTTGCTTTGACTTCTGGTCCAGGTGATTGAATCCTGACCACCACTCATCAGATCTTCGTGAGTGAATTTGAATCTCACCTCCTCGCCTTGAGTTGTTAACGCTCTCTCAAGTTTCTTCCTCTGTCCTACGGATATGTTCCTGTTTTTAACCACGTATTGTGTCATAATTCTTTTTTTTTAAATATATTTTCTTCAATTGTTTTTTTTGTTTTAATGATAAATATATATATTTATTTTTGTTATTTATATATATACACAATATTTTTTTTTTTTTTTTTTGCTTTTATGTTTCCTTTATGTGAAATTATACCGTCACCCTCTCTCTGCAGAGATCAAACAGTTCACCATTTTGATCTGTCAACGTGATTTTGAGACTATACAACGTGTCTAAAATCACTGGTAGATAAACTAAATTTCGAGGTCGCTCCACGATCTTATAACCCGGCGACTTGTTTGGAAAGAAGGAATAGATCGTCGGTTGAGCGCTACCATTCACGTAGCTTCCAGCAATCACATCCACGTTCACCAGAATGCTATTGACTGCGAGAACGTCGACCGTATTTTCAGATGCCGCGTGGTCTCGATACATCTTTCGATCGAATCCCAACATCTTGCCTATAGAATCATCCGCGTTGAAATCCACTCGAAAATTATCTTCCAAATCCAACATCGTCTGTAAGGTATTAGGATTGGGAGCGAGTCTGATCTTGTTGCTTCCCTTTCCATCCGTCTTCATTCGCGTCTGAATGTAATTGTTCAAATCGTCTATGTCGTAACTTCCTTTGGGAATTCGAATCTCCAACCAATCCACTCCGTCGGAATACTTGAACGAATTATTCTTTTCGGTGACGTTGGGAAAGGAATAATAAGTCTCCAGATTCACCAACGCCATCTCGTATCTTTTCTCTCTACTCAATTCGATGAAAGGTTCGAATTTCATAGTGAATCGAGTCGAATCGCCACTCACCACGATTTGAATGGATTGTTTTGCAGCCGTATTCTCAGCTATCCGTTCTAACAATTCTCCTTGTTCGAACATTATATTTTAATTTTATTTTTATTTTTTTCAAAACTAATTATTTGAAGATTTATTATTTTCTATTTTTTTTATTTTCACGCTCTATCTTATTATCATCAGAAACATAAAACTTGTCGAATCCGCACCGATATTTTCTGCGATTAAATTCGCTAGTCAAATCGATCACGATGAAATTGTAAGTCCTCCATCCCAAACCCTCTTGCAGAATCTCCTGAATTCCGCCACGCTCATGTCGTTTGCGACGTGATCGCCGTAGATGTGATTGAGATTCTTGAGATCTTGGCGAAAGAGACATAGAAAATTAGCGTTCTCCCTTATCGTCTGTCTGGGCAATCGAAAATAATTCTGCGACAGGTAGAAACAGTCCACGTTGCTGTGTCGACCCCTAACGTAATACGATTCGCATCGGTTCTGTCTCTCCAAAAGCAGATCGTCGAAAATCATGAAATTCTTATCTTCCGATTTCAATTCTCTAGGATCCGGAACGTCGCTAGCGTTCTCATAAAATCGACACTCGACGTTCAAAGATGCATTTCTCTTCATCAATTCCATCGCCGCACCGTCCAAAATGGTCGAAAGAGGAGCTTCACTTTTGTCGAATTCCTCCCTACTGTCAAAGATTCTGGCTATGACGTCCTTGGGCAATCTACGATCCATGCACTCTCGAAGCAATCTGTATTCGGGTTGAAACAAGCCCTTGCCAAACACAAACAATCTGTCGTAATCCAACCAGTCGGGTCGGGACAACAGATTCATCAACAGATTGGTCTTTCCACAATTCGATTTTCCCACTATCAAGCCTCTTATGCTTTTGGGAAAGAACTCGTTATTCGACCTCTTGGTCGCGGCGTCGTCCCAAGACATATCTTTAATGTTCATCTTTGTTTTTTTTATTTTTTTTGTTTGTTATTTTAGATTTTTTTCAAATACAATTTTTATGTTTTTTTCAAACTCAGTTTTTTTAATATTATTATTTATGTATATTACACCGTCGCGAGTTCTCTTCAATCCGGATCCACTCGTCATTTTGACTAAATCTTGTATGGGTACCACAGCATCCTTAAAATCTTTCCAACTTTTCGGCGTTCGCTCTAACGCAGCTCACTTCGCCGGTGGACTGATCAACTTGTCGATCAATGCGTCGGCTGCCATCTTTCCAGCCACAGAAGCTATCCTACCACTGGCTTCGGAAGCGGCTTTCTTACCAGCATCCAAAGCCGTCTTCTTACCGACCTCAAACGCGGTCGATGCGAGTTTTCTACCCACATCGCTCGTGAACGCTCGCATTATAGAATCGACGATGCCAGAACTGCCTTGAACGTAAGTTCTGACGTATCCCCTGTTCTTTACCACCAACATATTTTTGTTTTATAATATATTTTGTTTTTAACTGGTAAATCATTTGTTGTTTAAATACTTTTATTTTTCTAGTGTAAAAATTTACTGTTTTTATTATTTTATATATTTTTGTTTGTTTGTTTGTTTCTCTCTACTTATTATATACATCAATCCTTCAATTCGTTCATCAACCTTTTATAATGGTTTTTATTCAAAACCTTCTGTCTTAACAATTCGTCACATATGCTAACTATCTCATTATGTAATCCTGTGTAACCAGCACGTCTGCTTGCCATCAACAAACTCAATCTCTGAGACAGAGGGTCAGAATCGCTCGGAATAAAAGTGGTTTTCACCCCTTTACCAGTTACCGATTCGACGAACTTCTTATTCATATCCCATATGGGTTTCACCACTTTCGTCCACTTGTAACCTCTGTTGGCTTTGGGTCTCGTCTCTCTGGCATCGTTATTTCTCAGCATGGCGTGGGTCTGAACCAGAATGTCGCCGTAATTGTCAAAATCCTGTTCCGTGTAATCTCCAGGCTTGTCGAAAAGGAGCAATTTGCGCAGTCCATCAGTTATTTTATACTTATTCGAACCGACAATTAAATCTTCATCATCCATTTCCACTTCTGTATCGCTCACAAAAGTTCTACCGTCAGAATTCTTATAAATTCCATACAACAGATCTCTCTTACCGCCATCCTCGGACGATGCGACGCTATCAATGGTGATAGTCGAAGCTGTATCGTCGCTCACGTCGGTTTGAATCCTTGTGGGAACGTAATGCAGTGTAGATTGAAAGGAATACCGATTTCCAAAACTACCGGGCAACGAGCCCATTCTCAAAGAACTCTCTTTTATGGGTCTCAGTTCTTCAACTATCTCCTTCTTGCTTCACTCTTGAACATCCGTCACGGGTTTAAATATTTTTGTGGTTTCGCGTCTGAGTTCCAACTCTCCGAGATGTCTGCTTCTGTCAGCCGATTGAATGCTCTTCTTGGCACGTTCATATTCGTTTAAAATATGATCTCGACGTTTAGCATCCATCTATAAAAACATTTTTCGTTTTTAAATTATTAATATTCCTTTGAGTATGCTAATGTGAGTTATTTATTATTTTCAAAATTAAATGTATAATTATTTTTTTTATGTTTTAAGTAAATAAAAATCTTCTGTCTTTAATATAATAACTAAAACACCAGTTGAGAAAAACATTTTACACGATAAAAACTATATAAATGCGTTTTGCCTCCGAACGCGTTAAAATCGCATCACCGATTAGTCACTCAGTGTTGAACTGGGAAACAACTTGAAAAGTTTGAAAGTTTTTAGTGCATAAGAAACCGGTTTCTGATTTAACGTATTTGAGAATAATTACGTCTGTTAAAAGGATTTCATTCATATCTCAACTCAGTGTTGAACTGGGAAAACTTGAAAAGTTTAAGAGTTTTAGCACATAACAAACTGGTTTCTGATTTAACGCGTTTGAGAATAATTACGTCTGTTAAAAGGATTTCATTCATATCTCAAAATCATTCACTCAATGTTGAATTGAGAAAACTTTGAAAAAAGTTTATAAGTTTTAGTACATAAAGAAACCGGTTTCTAATTTAGTTTAAACGATATTTTTATTTGTAAATAGACTACAGACATATGCATAACAGCTACAAAAATAGAAATTGACAAATGGTATAGACATATAGTAATACAAGCTGAAGCATGGCAACTGTTAAAAGAAGCTGGGGATTTGAGTGTAAGCCATCGGCTTATAATATATCATTTCCCCGCGGCAGACATGTGTTCGAATTA
This sequence comes from Pictodentalium vernedei, assembly GCA_031216915.1. Taxonomy (NCBI): domain Eukaryota; kingdom Metazoa; phylum Mollusca; class Scaphopoda; order Dentaliida; family Dentaliidae; genus Pictodentalium; species Pictodentalium vernedei. The sequence goes on along the minus strand of CM062292.1, from coordinate 24,177,909 downwards.
AGCGCAGATAGGTAGTCAGACTATTCCGATAATCAATGTTTAGCGTTTAAACTAAAAGGAAAAATCGAAAAATAAGAGACAAGAGCTAAAATAATAAGGACGAGAATGGAAAGAAGAGAATGTACAGGGTTGCCAGAATGGTGAAAGTATAATAATTAATTATTAACTAATGTCTCAGACTTACAAGACAGCGATGACGAGTTCTTGTCAGTAAATAACGTTGTTTCACAGCATTCCTGGTGACCATCTGGTGTGGACTATTAAACTGTTAACGGGGCTTAAGTCTGAGTTTGCGTTTCAGCAAATATTAATTGAATCGATTGGAAAAAAGGATAAATTTGTGAACTGCTTCAAATATTTCATAATTCCCCTCTTCCGTTAGGTGTTCAGAACCACATAGAAGACTAGTGGTATCTGCATCAATGGGTAATCGTTCAATTGTGTTGCTTCGCACACTAGTAAACACGGGACAGTGCAGAAGGTAATGCTCAGTGGTTTCGAGATCCCCACAAACACAGAAAGGGGTAAGGGCTAAGTGATTGTTGTATAGATGGTAATTCAAATTACTGCACTGGAGGCGTAATCTACAATGGTAAATTTGGGCTTTGCGAGATTTTGCAGTACCAAAATAGCGCGGTGGTCGAAAGTGCTCCTGATTCAGAAAAGTTTTAAAATTGTGAATGGAGGGATTTTCGCGTACAGACAACGGAAGGTTGTTCCACTGATCCGTCACTTTGGGAATAAAAGAGGACTGATAAAGTGTTGTCCTGCAGAACGGAACTCGATGAGTTTGGTCGGAGCGTAAATGCATTGATGGATTTAAAATGGAGAGAGTTGGAGGAATTTTGTTGGAGATATACGATGGGGCCATACGATGGAACATTTTGAAATATTGGATTAGTTTATGCTTCCTTCGGCGTTCTTGTAATGGTTCCCAACGAGTCTCAGTGTATAAACTTGACTTACTTGCGCTCACCGTTGCCCCAGTGACAATTCTTGCAGCCGCAATTTGGATTTTCTCTAATTCGTCAACTTCAGTTTCAGTACAATTGTCCCAAACAACGTCGGCATATTCAAGTAGTGGCCTAATATACGCAAAATAAATTTTTTCAAGAACACAGCGTTCAAGGTCAAATCTGTGTTTGCGCAACATATCAATGCGAGACCATGCTTTAGTACAGATATGTTTTATGTGATTGTCCCACACACACTTGTTGTTTAGAAAAACTCCTAAGTGTTTATGAAATTTGACTTCAGTTATTTGGGAATGACCATAAGCAAGGGGTGGGTGATTGGATGGTATAAGCTTTCTGGATATTAACATAGTTTCTGTTTTTTGCGGATTGAACTCAACTAGCCAAGTTGAAGCCCACTGTTGAATTCTCTCGAGGTCTTCATTTAGGATCTTAGCAGCAAGATCAGGATTTTCAACTATCAAGTACAAAGATGTGTCATCAGCAAATAAACGTATACAACTCAGTAAATCTTCCGTTATATCATTGATGTAAATTAAAAATAAAAGAGGTCCTAGTATCGATCCTTGAGGAACCCCTGCGGTTATGCGCTTCCAAGATGAGGCCTCAGCACCTAGCACTACTCTCTGGGATCTGTCGGAGAGATAGGACTCTAGAAACAGTAATAGATCGCCTTTAATACCTATTTTCCTTAATTTATAAAGCAGACCTTTATGCCAAACCTTATCGAAGGCCTTGCTAACATCACAAAATACAACCCTTACTTCTTTGCCTTCGTCGAGAGCCTTACAAAACCCATCATACATGTCTGTAAGCTGAAGTACTGTTGAATCACCTGGTGTGAAGCCAGATTGGTATTGGTTAAGAACATTATTTTGCGTAAGGAAATCCCAAAGTTGTTTAAAGACACACTTTTCAAACACTTTACCTATACAACTAAGGAGTGATATTGGTCGATAGTTAGTTACCATGTTGGACGGCTGTTTCTTTAATACTGGAAGGACGTTGGCCTTTTTCCATTCGCAGGGAAAATGGGCATTTTTCAAAAACAAGTTGAATAGACTAGTTAGTGGTTCGCACAGTGATGGCTTACATTCTTTAAGGAGCCTTGGGCTGATGAAATCAGGACCTGACGCCTTTGATATTTTTATAGATGACATCGCCTCCCAAATGTCACTAACTTGGAGAGTGATTTTATCTATAGTTTTGGGTGGTTCTTTTGGGGGCGGGGGCAGTTGAGCTCGGACATCATCAACCGATGATATAGAGCTAAAAAAATCATTAAATAATTCTACCTTATCAACATTGGACGAGTACACGTTATCAGAGAAAACTATTGGGGGTGTAGCACTCGCTTTGCTAGTTCCAATGAGCGTTTTAAGCGTTTTCCACCACTCGGATGGCGACATATTGTTATTATTTTTAAGATCTGACTGTACCCTTGAAAAGTATTTCGCTTTTGCGTTACGCACGGCTGATACAACCTCATTTCTTTTCATTTTGTATTTTTGCCAGGCATTTAACGACTTGTTATTTTTTGCGATGCGATATAACCTCTGCCTCTGACGTATTAGAAGCCTGATATTGTTATGCATCCATTTATGTTGTTCTGGGCGAATAGTCACCTCCTTTGTAGGAATATGTTTGGATGCTTGGATGTTTGGATGCAATATTAAGTAGAATTTCCGAAAGAGGTGAAGCAACAGAGACTATTGGACTATTTTCGAAATGTGACTCCCAATCGAAACAGGAAAGCTCATCATTCAAGGTGGAATAGTTTGCTTGATTGTAGAGCCAGATTTTTCTTTTGAAAGTAGTCCGCGATTGTTTAGAGTGTTTTATAACTAAGATGATTGGACAGTGATAGCGGGTCTTATCAGGGATAATACGTTCTAGAACTTCGCATCTTTGAACACCGACTGTATCACTGACAGCGAATAGGTCAATCAGAGTAGACGACGATTCTGTAATACTGGTTGGGTCGTTCACAAGCTGCCTCAGGTTATAATAGTCTTTTATGTCAGTGAAACATTTTTTGGAGGCATCTAATTGATTCTCATTAAAATTATGTCGGAGCAATGAAAGTCTTTGGCTCTATCAATAGATGTAGATATCGCCTCCCATGTTTCAGGAGGACTGTTTGGTGGGCGATAAAATACACCTATTAATTTAGATCTACCGGGAGGTGAGAGAATTTCTATCCAGATACTCTCTACGTTCACAACCTCGATCACTGGCCGACGACGGAAAGGAATACTATTTTTAATATAAATTGCGACCCCACCCCCTCGAGTCTTCCGATCGTTTCTCACTGGCTCTTGAAACCCACTTATCAGTATGTCTGAGGACTGATCTTCATCACGAAGCCAGGTTTCAGTAAAAGCCAGAATGTCGTAGTTTTGGCATTCGTACTGCAATATGTCCATTTTGGGTTTGAGGCTTTGTATATTAATATGCCAGATTTTAAGCTCCTGTGTTGTGGTACTTGAATCATTAGAGTTTGGACCAGGGTTCGGGTGAATGTCTCCACAGAGTAGGAGAAACCTTGACACGATAAAGACGGTCAGTTGCGCGCAATTCATAACTGAATCATTAACAAATTGTGCCTCAAAAGGTATGAAGTTAACGGCGATGTCGGATTGGAGAAAAAAAAAGAAAAATATACACAGGCTCAGGCTCAGATAACGATCCACACCACGATGACACAGGATCAAGTAATTTATGATACAAACAGATTGTCTCAAAGAGAGGCGGTTCCTCGCTGTACGAGTAGACATCGAACCTAAAAAGGTGCCTATCCGGGCTCGATAAACTTCTATACAACACATTATGTAATTCGGCAAACAAGTGTTGCATAATGAGTGACCACATGGTGTGCTCGGACAGCACCAGCAATAAATTCAATTTCTGAGACTATTTTAAATTGAGAAATCATCATCTGTCTGGCAGGTAGGATATTTAGCAAGAAGAAAGAATAGGAAAAAGTGAGTACGGAGCGAAGAACAAAGGTAAAGTGAAGAATATTGTTCATGCTTCAATGGTGGTGGATTTTGCAACTCTTCCGTATTCATATATTACATTGCAAGTATAATGAAGAAGGGGTGCATATTAGTCGTAAACTAACGGTTTCTAACTTAACGCGTTTGAGAATAATTACGTCTGTTAAAAGGATTTCATTCACATCTCCGAATATTATCACGAATATATTAAAAATTTACCACTCAAACCTAATTGAGTGGACAAAATGCGTTTTATTATCTATTATTAAAACGATCCTTAAAACGAAAACCTTAATTCACACCACAACAAAAACATGAGTGTCAATTACGAACTATTTTTTTTTTATTTGAATGAAACATTCTATAAAGTGTTTTATTAAAATTTACTTCACAAAATTAGCAGTGACAAAACGTGAACAAACGATTTTTTACCTCTGATTTTTTCTAATTTTATCTAAACTCAATTTTTTTCGTTTACATTGAACGAAAACCTTCATTCACACCAGAAACAAAAATTGACACTCATGTTTATAGTCGACTCTTTTGAACGAAAACCTTCATTCACACCAGAAACAAAAACTGACACTCATGTTTATAGTCGACTCTTTTTAAAGGAAAACCTTCATTCACGCCAGAAACAAAAACTGACACTCATGTTTATAGTCGACTCTTTTGAACGAAAACCTCCATTCACACCAGAAACAAAAACTGACACTCATGTTTATCGTCGACTCTTTTGAACGAAAACCTTCATTCACACCAGAAACAAAAACTGACACTTATGTTTATAGTCGACTCTTTTGAACGAAAACCTTCATTCACACCAGAAACAAAAACTGTCACTCATGTTTATAGTCGACTCTTTTGAACGAAAATCTTCATTCACACCAGAAACAAAAACTGACACTCATGCTTATAGTCGACTCCTTTGAACGAAAACCTTCATTCACACCAGAACAAAAACATGAGTGTCAGTTTTTACTCTCATCGTGGCAGTGGGTTTGCGCGTTCGGTATCACCTCTTTTCCATGTACCATACATAAGTCGATTTTCTGATGTAGAATCCGCAAATGGGTTTCCGTGTACGCCTCCATAGGGATTCAGTGTTAAAATCGTGTACAGATACGGATGCTACAGAATCCGCAAACCACCTTTTCGACGCTGCTACATAATCCGCAACACGTTTTTTTGCTCTCGATTTAACACTGAATCGTATAGGGGGAACCCATTTGCGGATTCTGTAGCAGACAATCCACCTCATTTTTCTTAAAATTTCATACATTTTTTTCACTCTTGAGCGACGTGTAGAATGTACACGCTCGCCAACGGGTATTTCAACGTTAAATGTGTGATCTGAGAAAACGTGGCAGTGGGTTTGCGGATTCTGTATCACCATAAAAAACGACAAATCGTGTACCTGTACACAATTTTAACACTGAATCCTATGGAGGTGTGCATCGATGTACGTGTACATGTACGAAATCGTGCACAAGTGCTACCGAATCCGCATTTATTACCTACTAGCATCCAATGTTGGATAATTTAACATTCTTAAACTGTACTCTTATTCTCACTGTCATTGTGCTTGAGGGTTAAAACTGAGTTCAAAAAGTAAACAGTAACTTTCTTCTGCAATCATTATTCCATGTATCCATACAAAAATAATTGCCACATCAACCGCGCAATTAGACAAAATAAGTACAGAAATTTGCAAAGTTCCCTGAAAATCAATTTTTTTTCGGACAGTACTATTCTTTTAGTGGCCAAAGCATATGTTGGGTTAAGCCACAAAGCATATCTTATAACAGCGGATTTGTTCATGAAGCATCTCTACCCATAGCAAAGCAAAGTGATTGACATTAACCCTTTTCCAAAGTGATAGAAAAAAGAACTGAAGTTAGCTAATTTTGGCATTTTCAAATGGCATTTTCAAATGGTACTCTTATGCTCCCCGTCATTGTGCTTGAGGGTTAAAGATGACATTAAAAAGTAAACAGTATTTTTTTTCTGCAATCATTGTTGCATCTATACATACCAAAATAATTGATACAACAACCTTGCAATTAGAGAAATTTGCCCTTGAAGTTAGTCAATCGTGAAGATAAAATGCTATATTTATATTATTTGTGGCCAAAAGGGGTTAATTTTGAAATATTTATGTGGTAATTTTGGTGAATCATTTTATGCTCTGCATGTGTGGACATCAATCACAGATTGCGTTTCTGATAAGAGGGTTGGGGGAATCTTGAATCTTGGTAGTTAGATGAAAATGTACCATTTGAGGGCACCCCAATTCAAGGCCTGACAACTGGTTGAAGGTTAGAACTTTGAATATAACATGTATCAGCAAAATGGTTCTTCGATGAATGCCCTTTTCTTTTCATTGGAAACGTTTTGAGAAAATATGGCTCCAATGCAGAGAAATCGCATGTAAAAGTTGGCGAAAATAACAATTATTCCGACAGGACCCTTATGGGAAGTCTCAAATCTGCCAAGGGTTAAACTTTTAATACTAACATTTAAAACAAAATATCTCATGCTTTGACTGCTGCATGCAGCCATAGAAAACATTCAGAGCTCAATCAATTCGAAATGGCGTAAATTGTCACTTAAACTTATCAAATTCTGAAAAAATGGGAGTTTATTTGGACGGTACCTACATTTATGCAACCAGAATGGGCATAGGGTTAAACTTTACAACAACAAATATGCTCGGTAGGTAATTGTGAATACGGACATGCAAAGTGTTTGAAATTAACAAATTAACCCTTTCCAAAATGATAAAAAAAGCAACCAAAGTTGGCTAATTTTGGCATTTTCAAACAACACTCTTATTTTCGCCCTCTTTGTGTTTGGGGGTTACATCTGAGATTAGAAAGTAAAGAGTAATTGCAATCATTGTTGCATCTATCCATACCAAAGGAATTGTTAAAACAACCTCGCAAATAGAGAAATTAGCCCTTGAAGTTGGCCAATTTTGAAGACAAAACTGCTATATTAATTTCATTTTTAGCCCACAGGAGTTAATTTTGAAATATTTGTGTGGTGATTTTGGTGTACCCTATTATGCTCTAAATTTATGGACACTTAGAGCCAGATAACAGTAAACAATTCCGAGACTTTTGAAAAATTGGGAAATTTTGATGGTTTTGGCAGAAAATCTTGAACATAAGCGTTTTAACGAATATGACAATATCTCATTTCTCTGGACATTGTGACAATAAATAAGTTTACCAAATCTGGTTGAAATCGTACTGCTTGTTTTTGAGCTATGTTGAGAAATGGTGAAATTTTTAAAGTTTTGGCAGAATATTTTGAAAATGCGCGTTTTCATAGATATGGCGACACCTCATTTCAATAGATTTTATGGTATTACATAAGGGTGCCAAATTTGGTTGAAATCGTTCAGCTTGTTTTTGAGCAGTGCAACAGACAAAATTGACGGCGGAAGAAAAAAAGAGTAGAAAAGAAAAATTTTGAAAAAGAAGAATAACAAGAGTCTTTCCCAAACTGGGTTTGGGAAAGCCTAAATATACTCGTCGTAGTGAACAACTCTCACCAGATTTGAAAAACTTGATGAAAATCATTGAGGATCCATTTCCGCCCATTATTCGTAAAATCCGATACCAAACTAGAGAAATAACGTTGGTTATTCTGCTGAGTACCTCTTCCACCGGGTCGAGTCGAGGCTGCTATTAGGCAGCCACGACTGGATTTGGTGAAAGCCGTCTCTAAATATTAACCCAATGGATCTCAATAAAAGGTTTGAATTAAACTAATGGGGGAAAAATGAATTTATATAAGCGCCCAAATTATGCTTGTATTAGGAATAAGGAATTTGGTAATTCGGGATATCAGACATCAGCACACTTTCTTGTGAGAGTGTTGTCTAGTCAGATCCGACCAGGGCTGCTGTGAAGCAGCCGTGGCTGGATTTGACGAGATAACTCACGAAATGTTAACTTAATGAATTAGCGACCAAATTATTGGTTCATTTAAAAAATAATAGCTACAATGCTTTAATCGAAATGGGAAAAATTAGCTCACGTCTGTAACTTAGTAACTGCTGTCAAGCAGCAATGACTGGATTTTATGCTATAATCGAAATAGGAAAAAATAGTTCACGTCTGTAACTTAGTAACTGCTGTCAAGCAACAATGACTGGATTTTATGGAATACTCCCCAAAATGACAAGTCAGTGAAGCAGTCATGGCTGTGTTCGATGAAAAATATTAACTCAGAGAATTCTTGGAAAAATTGTGGCAATCACTCTCTTTCACACTTGGGGCCCCGGAGGTGTCTTTACTACTAATTCAGTGGACTCAGATGGAAGAGTCTATATCTATCATTTTGGGGTGGACCAGTCAGTGTTTCCAACGTTCCGCCTTAGGACGGCACGTTGGAGTCACTGATTGGTCTACATAACATACATACAGTATACTTGCCAATCATTTATGAAGAAAATTGGGGATCATCATGGGCGTGGCCGGAAAAGGGGCCATTGGGGTTCGGGTGTCACGGTCAATGAATGTTTTCACGATTAATGTGACGCATCAGATATGCCGTTGTTTTGAGAATACACCGCGTAGTTCTCCATATTGTATATAAGTTTTTCATGTCTGTACCTCTCAATATGTATATATGCGTATATGCACTTGAGAATGTTTTGATGTGGTTGTTAATTTTTTTTTTTTTTTAAACTTTCAACTCGTCGACCATTTAATCCACTGTTTTCCTCTCCGTTTTTGTGATGTTTTCATAACGCAATATTTCAATATCGTTCCTGTGATATCCCAGTTATGATATTTGATCTTACAGGTGTGTAGTGCACCACGTTCCGAGTGTAACATGATCGATAGACATATCTGTCACTGATGATTACAAACATGCACGTGTACCGAGGTGATATCACGAATGCTCCCCTCCCCATCCCACCATCCAATCCGATCAATTAATATCAATATCCAGAAATGCGGTCGCAAAAACGGACAGAAAGTTTCCATCGGATTCTGATTATTTCGGAATGCGGTTGAGATTTTATTTCCGCTCTTAACCTCGTTGGTCTGTAAAATCTCATCTGCTGGTACCCGACAAGCGGCACACGCTAAAGCTTACAATGCTACTTTGCTTCTAGGTCGTAAAATAATATGTTCCGTAGCGTCGACTAGAACCGCACCGACCCTCTAGTAATGAGATTGCTTTGTGGTAATGATACTATAAATCCTTGACGAATCCCGGGCAACACCCAATCACCATTTCCTGCACCTGTCCCTCGACATATCCAGCCTGTCAGGGTTGGTAACTACGAACTACCATATTATGATATTTTATGTTTCTGCCACCCTGTGCCAACATTGTGTCAACAAACCAGCAAGTAGTCAAGCTATGAAATTCACCGGTGCACTAACTTTTCCGATCATTTGTCCAAGCCACCACCCCCACCTCGCCCCTACATCAATACACTCTGCCTTATGATCACACGCCTAGGCATTCGCAGTCGTCTATGCAATTCTTCCTGTTTTACAGATTTGACACATGATGTATTAATTTACTGAAAAACTACATCATTTAAGTGCACCAGCTTCTGGGCTCGTCTAAGCAGACACCACCCTAAACTTATTTATAATCACTTCATAATCATCTTGGATATACTTACCTTAACGTATTTAAGTGTCTCATTGATCCTTTATTCCTCTGTCTATCTATCATATAGTCTTTATTCTACATCGCAACCTTTTCTTCCAAGCCAGTCTGAATACATTTTTTCCCCAAAAATATAGTACTTCTTTTTCTTTTTTTTTTATTCACGTTAATAAGCTGCAAAACAGTTAATAATGTGTTCCACTGAATCATATCGTGCTCGAATAGGCTCTTTCAACCTCAAAGTATATTGTCGTAGCTTGAAGTATTGTTTGCCGAAGAAGAGATCAATGTGTATCCTAATATATCTACTTTTTCGTCTGGGTGGGGTTGGGCTGCATGAAAGCTTTGCTGCTATGTTTGCTTTGTTTTTTAGTCACACGAGCGATTCCATTACCCCCCATTCAGCAAATCTACTTGATGAAACTTCATTTCCCTCCAGAGAGGTGGACGTCTCGAATGCTATGCCTGCATTGAAGGTCCTTGTCACCTCACTGTTCTACCTGGTCTTATGTTTATTATTGTCCGGTGACATTGAAACTAACCCTGGCCCAAATTCTTTAAACTCGGATCACAACCAGAATACTTTAAAAATTGTCCATCTTAACATCCAGAGCCTAAAGCCTAAAATAGATATCGTCCAATGTGAATTCGAATATTTTGACATTGTGACTTTGACTGAGACTTGGCTGAACAGTACCGATCCTACTTCCGATGTACTTCTTCATGGGTTTCATGAACCATTGAGCTTCGATCGCTCGACAAGGTGGGGGGGGGGGGTGCCATTTACATTAAAGAGGGTATCTCATTTCGATCAAGACCGGACCTTCATACGTTGAATACTGAGTGTATATGGGCTGAAATATTTACAAAACGAGGTAGACCGTTATTGCTAGGGGTATTCTATCGCCCACCCAACAGTCCCCCTGATACATGGGAAGCCATATCGGCATCCATCGAAAAAGCAAGAGACACGTCAACCGTCGATCTAATTGTCACAGGTGATTTCAATGACAACCAAATGATCTCCTCCAGAAGTAGCTTTTCTGAAATTCACCATTCTTTTAATCTAAGGCAGGTTGTGAGCGAGCCAACTTGTTTTACTGAGTCCTCGGCTTCATTACTGGATCTCTTTGCTCTCAGTGACACAATCAACTTAAAAACGTGTGAGGTCCTTGAACCGATTATTCCAGACATGATCCGCTACCACTGCCCCATTTCAATTGAGGTTGAATTTTTAAAACCGCAATCTCTCTCATTTAAGAGGAGGATATGGCTTTATTCCCAAGGTAATTATGGAGCACTAAATGAGGCCCTCTCTAACGTCGACTGGAGTGCCCTCTTTGATAACCTATGTCTTGATGCCTATTGTTTCTAACTTCACCGAAAAAATACTCGAAACAGCATCCACCCACATACCCAATAAATTCATTACTACAAGAACAGACCAACCGAAATGGATGCATAACGAAATAAGATTACTGATTAGACAGAGGAAACGTTTATATCGCATTGCTAAACGCACTGATCTCCCACATACCTGGGCTAAGTACAAACTGAAACGAAATGAAGTTGTATCGGCTGTTAGGAAGGCCAAAGCGCTATATTTGTCTAAAATTCAGTCCACTCTAACGAACAACGAAACACCGCCATCACAGTGGTGGAAGACTCTAAAAACATTAATCGGTAGCAGCAACATAGCAGGAATTCCCACCCTCGTCCACTCAAATAAAATATACTCATCAAGTGCTGAAAAGGCGGAAGTGTTTAACGAATATTTTAGTTCGATCTCAACAGTTGACGATTCGAATGCTTCCCTCCTGACCCACCAGTTCGTGCATCACAAAGTATTGATAGTATCACCATCCATTGTAGCGAAGTATATACTGCAATGAAGTCGCTAAAAAAGTCCAAGGCGTCTGACCCTGATCTGATAAGCCCGCGTCTCCTTAAAGAATGTAAAACCTCTTTAAGTGAGTCACTTTCGATCTTATTTAATATACTGATGAATAACTCGTATTTTCCGTCACTGTGGAAAAAGGCAAACGTTTCCCCAATCTTGAAAAAGCAACCCTCCAATTCTGTTGTCAATTATCGCCCAATATCATTGATTAGCTGTGTTGGCAACATTTTCGAAAAATGTGTATTCAAACGCTTGTGGGCGTTTCTAATTCACAATAATGTTCTCAGTCAATTTCAGTCAGGTTTTCGTCCTGGCGGCTCAACTGTCCTGCAACTGACTGACATATATGATGAATTCTGTCGCGCACTCGATGAAGGTAAGGAAGTTAGGGTAGTGTTCTATGACGTAAGTAAGGCCTTTGACAAGGTATGGCATGCTGGTCTTATCTACAAGCTGGAGAGCATTGGCGTTTCTGGAGACCTCCTGTTGTTTTTGAGGTCGTATCTTGCAGATAGGTTGCAACGAGTTGTGGTAGCGTCGGAGGCATCTCCATGGAGACCCATCAATGCCGGTGTTCCCCAAGGGTCGATTCTCGGCCCCCTTCTGTTCCTCATCTACATTAATGACATAACCGATGATCTGCTTAGCAGTATACGCCTCTTTGCAGACGATACTTCCTTATATCTAATTATAGAGAACCCTGATCAAGCCTCGACCTTAATCAACCATGATCTGGCCACAATTGAACATTGGGCTAAACATGGTTGGTTGAGTTCAATTCCAATAAAACAGAGAGTATGCTAATTTCGCGTAAAAGCAGCACCACATCCCACCCACCCTTATTCTTAGGTGATTCTCAGATATCCGAAGTTTCCAACCATAAACATTTAGGAGTCATACTGAATAGTACTTGTACATGGAACGACCACATCGACCATATTTGCTCTAAGGCCTGGTGTCGTTTAGACTTGCTGAGGAGGCACAAATTTAATCTAGATCGTAGTGTTCTAGAAAAAATATACTTTGCCTTTATTAGGCCCCTTCTTGAATATGCTGATACGGTTTGGGATAGCTGCTCTGAAACCAAATCGGCGGAACTGGAAAAAATCAAATTGCAGCAGCTAGGATTATTACGGGGGCAACCGTCAGTGCCAGTAAGACTTTGCTTTATCGTGAAACGCAATGGGAGCCTCTGCAAGAAAGACGTCGCAAACACAAGCTAATTCAGTTTTTTAAAATGTATCATCGCATGTTACCTCATTATCTCTCCAACAAGGTCCCCCCGCCTGCCTCCTCAACTACTTCGTCACTCAGACTCAGATCAAGTCAAAACCACCGAGTTCCTTTTTGTCGGACCCAGTTGTACAAGACTTCATTCATCCCTAGTGTAACAGACCATTGGAATAAGTTGCCCATGCCTATCCGCGTGAACCCATCACTGATTAACTTCAAGACTTTCCTAAACAAGGGAAACCAACGACCTCCAAGGTTCTACAGTAAGGCCAAATCTCGTTCAGATCAGATATATCATTGTAGACTAAGGCTACGGTGCAGTAACCTTAATTCCCACCTATATGATAATCATCTATCACAAAACCCCTTATGTCAGTGTGGCGAGCATGAGACTCCCGAACATTTTTTCCTTCATAGCCCAATCTTCTCAGACGCACGTAATTATACGATTAACCTCCTCCCTTTTGAGGCAGACACATCCACACTTCTTTTTGGCTCAGAATTTCTTAACAACGATGACAACCGCCTTATCTTTGAAGTGGTGCATGACTTTATTTTATCGAGTAAGCGATTCCAATGATTGGCTTGCAAGACTTGTATCATAACAATGGCCCATTTCATATTCCCTTCCACATACTGTCCTGTCAAATTTCATAGCAGCCCACCGCCACCTTGTCTGTTTTCGTAGACTGAAATCGTGGACTGTATTTGACGATTGAATTTGAAGACTGTATTCATAACTCTTTACTAAATGAATTGATTGAAATAAGCTACTCACTTTAGTATTTCTCGAGTGTATTTAACACACCATGTATTCAAACTGGCCGACACTTCTTCCTTTTCTTCTATCTTTTATTTGTTTTTTTTTTCTATTATCTTTTTTCTATCTTTTCAAATCGTTCGTACTCCATTCACGTTGTAGTTTAAACATTCTTGCATGTCGCTGCCCGGTGGTCTGCTCCCGCCCACCCTTACTGCGGGCAATGATCAGCATGGCCAATGCTATTAACAAAACTCGTCACTCAAATTGTATTCTGTTTTCAGTTTTGGCCTTGGAGACCTGCCTTATGACCCCCTGTTGGATCGAGTTTGTTCCAATGGGGGTGATGGGCTGTGTCTTAATGTCAGAAAATCGTCTAATGCCCCAAAAATTTCTTTTGTAATTGTCATCCTTTCTTTATCAGCACTGGAAAGGAGACCACGAGGGGCGGGACGGGGACCTTCGGGCGTCGATACGTGAGCTTGTCTACTGACTGATACCACCTGCCTGAGTGTAATGACAAATGAGTTAGGGAGACGACTTACATAAGCTGTCAGCTTTTTGTCGAATCCCGTCCTTACACAGTAATCTATCTATTTGCTCACCTTTGTTATTCAGTGTACTGTTGTATCTTGTGTTGTTCGTGTTTTACCATCCAGCATGTAATGTACACAATTAACAAACTTTCCAATAAATATTGTTTAAACTAAACTAGAGAAATGAAATTTGTTGGACAAATTACGGGCTTTCCTAAATTTCCAATGTGAAAATGCAGACTACATATAGCAAAGCAAAGTGTTTGAAATTATCCATTTCCAAAATGATAGACAAAAAGCATCCAAAGTAGGCTATTTTTGACATTCTATAACGGTACTCTTATTCTCACCCTCATTGTGTTTGGGGGTTAAATATTGAGATTAAAAAGTAAACAGTAACTTTCTTCTGCAATCATTTTTAAATCTATCCATACCAAAATAATTGCTACAACAACCTTACAATTAGAGGAAATGAGTACAGATGTTTGCAAAATTCACTGAAAATCAATTTTTGTCGGGCAATACTATTCTTTACAAGGCCAAAGCATATGGCATATGTTGGGTTAAGCCCCAAAGCATAATTTACAGCAGTGGATTTGTTCATTAAGCATCTCTATCTACAGCAAAACAAAGTGTTTAAAATTAACCCTTTCCAAAATGACAGGAAAATGTTACTGAAATTAGCTATTTTTGCATTTTTGAATGGAACTCTTATCCTCATTGTGCTTGAGGGTTAAAGATGAGATTAAAAACTAAACAGTAACTTTCTTCTGCAAGCATTGCTGCATCTATACATTCAAAAATAATTGTTACAACAGCATTGGAATTAGAGAAACTAGTGCTTGAAGTTTGTCAATCTCGAAGATAAAATGCTATATTCATATCATTTGTGGCCAATAGGGGTTAATTTTAAAATATGTGTGTGGTGATTTTAGTGTATCTTATTATGCTCCAATTGTGTGAACATCAATCACAGACTGAGTGTCTGATAAGAGACATGGAGGACTCTTGGTATTTGAATGAACATGTACAAGTTGAGGGTACTCCAATTCAGGGCCTGACAACTGGATGAGGATTAAAACTTTGAATAAAAGATATAACAGCACAATTGTTCTTGGATGAATGCCCTGTCTTCTCATGGGAAACGTTTTGAGAAAATATGGCTCCAGTGCTGAGAAACTGCATGTACTTTTTGGCGAAAATAAGAATTATTCCGACAGTGCCCTTATGGAAAGTCTCAAATCTGCCAAGGGTTAAACTTTTAATAATATCATATAGAACAAAATTTGTCATACTTTGACTGGTGTATGCAGCTATAGGAAACATTCAGAGCTCAATCAATTAGAAATGGAGTAAATCGTCACCAAAACTTACCAAATTTAAAAAAAAATGGAGTTTGTTTGGACGGTACCTACTTTTACGCAACCAGAATGGGATTTATTTATTTATTTATTGATGTTTTAAGGTCACATATTTATGCATAATGGCTAATCATGACCGTGACAGTTTTACGAGTGGAGAAAGCCGGAGTACCCGGAGAGAACCACCGAGCAACGACGAGCAGCTGCCAGCTCCCCAACATCGTAACTCCGCACTGCAGCACAGGCAGGGTTAGACTGGTTGAAGACATGCGTACCATCGACGTGCAGTACGCCTTAGTACACGGCGTCATCGTGCCCCCACGCGGGCAATGGAGATGAAGTGTCTTGCCCAAGGACACAACGCGGTGGCCGCAGGTGGGATCCAAAATGGGATAGCGTTAAATTTTACAACCAAACTTACAACAACAAATATGCTCGGTAGTCAGTTGTGAATACGTACATGAAAAGTGTTTGAAATTATCCCTTTCCAAAATGGTAGAAAAAGCAACCAAAGCTGGATAATTTTTGCATTTTCAAACGGTACTCTTATTCTCGACATCATTGTGCTTGAGGGTTAAATCTGAGATTAAAAAGTAAACAGTAACTTTCTTCCAAAATCATTGTTACATCTATCCATATCAAAATAATTGTTACAACAACCTTGTAATTAGAGATATATGCCCTTGAAGTTGGTCAATTTTTGAAGAAAAAATCTATATTCATGTCATTTTTAGCCAATGGGGGTTAATGGTGAAAGATGTGAGTGGTGATTGTGGTGTATCATATTATGCTCTAAATGTGTGGAAAAATTGAGCTAAATAACTGTAGTAAACAATTTTGAGACTTTCGAAAAATGTTAAAATTTTGAAGGTTTTAGCAGAATATTTTGACAATACGCGTTTTCACAGACATGACGATACCTCATTTCACTAGATTTTATGACATTACACAAGTATGCAAAATTTGGTCAAAATAGTACAGCTTGTTTTTGAGTAGTGCAACAGATAAAATTCAGAACGGAAAAAAAAATAAAAAAATAAAAAAATAGAGAATTGTAATTTGTTGGACAAATTACTCGCTTTCCTAACATTTTAATGTAAAAAGGCAAAATGTATTGTACACAAAACTATCGATCCGTTTTGAAAATAGAAAAGTACAGTTGAAGCAAAGTGTTTTGTGATGGAACTAGGTTTTATGCAGCCAAAACAGACATTTGAGATAAAGGAGGACATCAAAACATTTAACACAAAATTTGCTCTTCAATAATTACTGAAAATTTTCGTGGAAAGAAAAACGAGCCATGTCCGTTTTGCTTTGGAAAACATAAGTACAGATGAATCATGGGCATATGGGCTGGGGTGTCTGGGAGGACAGTGCCCCTTCCCCACCGTCGGGAAGGAGGCAAAACTTTCGGGCAATTCAGTTGCCAGAAATGACCAAATCTAGCTGGCAGGGCGAGTATTTTGCTTACAACAATGAGGTGAATGGTGTATGGTTAATGTCGGGCAGGTGGGCAGGTAGGCAGGCAGGCCTGTATAACAACTCTACCGACTGTACTCTTTTACGCTGCCACGCCCTTAAAGTTGGTCTATTTTGAAGAAAAAATGCTTTATTCATGTTATTTTTAGCCAATAGGGGTTAAATTTGAAATATTTGTGTGGTAATTTTGTTGTATCATATTGTGCTCTAAATGTTTGGAAAATCGGAGCTAAATACCTGTAAACAATTTTGAGACTTTTGAAAAATGGTGAAATTTTAATGGTGTTGGCAGAATATTTTGAAAATACGTGTTTTCACGAATATGACGATACCTCATTTCACTTTCCAGAGACCTGGCATCAATCACAGCTTGAGTTGCTGATAAGAAACGAGGAAGAATCTTGAATCTTGGTATTTGAATTAACATGTACAATATGAGGGTACTCCAATTCAATCAAGGCCCGACAACTGGGTGAGGGTTAAAACTTAGAATAAAACATGTAACAGCTAAATTGTTCTAGGAATAATGTCCTATCTTCTCATGGGAAGTGTTTTGAGAAAATATGGCCCCCCCCCCTGCTGATAAATCGCATGTAAAAGTTGGCAAAAATAACAATTATTCCAACGGTAACGGGAAGTCTCAAATCTGCCAAGGATTAAACTTTTAATAATAACATATAAAACAAATGTTGTCATACCTTGACTGCTGCATGCAGCCGTAGAAAACATTCAGCGCTCAATCATTCAGAAATGGGGTAAATTGTCCCTTAAACTGACAAAATTCTGCAAAATGGGAGTTTTTTGGACGATACCTACTTTCATGCAACCAGAAAAGGCATAGGGTTAAATTTTACAAGCAAACTTACACAGCAATTGTGAATACGGACATGCAAAGTGTTTGAAATTAACCCTTTCCAAAATTATATAAAAAGCAACCAAAGTTGGCTAATTTTGGCATTTTCAAACAGTACACTTATTTTCGCCACCGTTGTGCATGAGGGTTAAATCTGAGATCAAAGTGTAAACAGCAACTTTCTTCCGCAATCATTGTTGCATCTATCCATACCAAAACAATTGTTACAACAACCTTGAAATTAGAGACATTTGCCCTTGAAGTTGGTCAATTTTGAAGAAAAAAACTATATTCATGTCATTTTTGGCCAATGGGGGTTAATTTTGAAATATTTTTGTGGTGCTGTTGGTTTATCATGTTATGCTCTAAATGTGTGGGAAATCTGAGCTAAATAACTGTTAACCATTTTGAGACATTTGAAAAATGGTGAAAGTTTGATGGTTTTGGCAGAATATTTTGAAAATAAGCGTTTTCAAAGACATGACAATACCTCATATGTATTACAATTTCCGTCAGACGAGTCTGTTCAACTCGGTCAGGCTGTTGGCCAACAATGGTGGATTAGTGAAATGCATGCATACTTTGTGATTTAAAACAAAGGGATTTCTGACCATCACGTTACATTATTTATCCATATGAACTGTGAAAAAGCCACAACTCGTTACCTTCCAACACATTTCAGTCGCTAAATTGAGAAACCGAAAACACTGAGTTTTTAACCCTTTGAACACCAGAGGCCGTTTTTTCCGACCGGGTTACAAGCTACGTCATAATGGCATTAAGGGGGATGACTGCAAGGAAAATGTGTGGTGTAAATAATAAATATGGACTCTTCCTATTGCTTCCATGGAACTGACATGGATTATACCACCAATGTTCAAAGGGTTAACACAGATTTTAGAAGCTGAAATATTCTTCGAAGAATTCTTGGAGAATAAGTTCTGCTGCAAAGAGAACCTCTCTTAAAAAAAAACAAAACATTTCAGTATTTTTTTTCTTTGCAAAGAAGGCAACAAATTCTGGAAACAACTCGGAAGCCAACATTTCGTGATTCTTTCAAGCTAGTTGCTTAATAAATAGTGGAGATGTCTTGCCCCATCAAAGAAAATAAAATATAATAAACTGTGGAATTCAGTTAAATTAGCAAAACAAAGAGATTCGTCCGAGTGTGTTAAAATACAAAGGAAGTAGCTAGTTATATAATATATTATATAATCTCTCTTAATACCTCAAAATGAGGGTGAGGGTGTGAAGTTCATATGTATATGTGCGAAAAGAAACCTGCATAACTGATGTATCGTGTGTGTGGAAAGGGGTGAGAGTGGGGTATGTTTATGTGAAATCAACCTATTTCTCTGATGCACATATTAACATGAATGTGTGCTCACTTCACCGTTGGATTTGTAGCAGAATTGATAGCCCTCGTTCGGATTGATTGTTAGTCTGTGTGAAACACACAGACTATTGTTTTTGTATGGTTTCTTTTTTCTTTTTTTCTTTTTTTTAAGTTTCTTATTCCTCTTCTTCTTCTTATTCTCCTGTCTCCTGTCTTCTCATCACTTTTTTGTCCGCCAGATAACTCGAAAACGAATTACTCTATCTCGTTGATTTTTAGCATACTGACGAGAGTCAGAAGTTCTCGGCACCTAATGTTTTTTCAGATTCCTGGGCCATTAGGGGTCTCTGTGGGGGTTTTTTGAAAGTGGGTCATCTCAGGTGTGGTATGACCTATGGACCTGGGACCAACACCAAACGAGTTGACACTTGATGGAGGTTCAAAATATGGTCAAGGTCACGGAGGTGACCTAGGGGTGATTGAGTGCATTTTTCAGAATTGTTGGAAATCACATTTTTTGACCCCCTAAAGCATTCCTGAAGTCCATACATGCATTTTTATGTAAAAAATGGGCACGGCCAACATTTTTGAAAGTGGGTCACGCTCATATCTCAAGCATGGTATGGCGAATGGACCTGGGACTTATACCAAATGAGTCGATACTCCATGAAGGTTCAAAATATGGATCAAGATCACGGAGGTCACCTAGTGGTCATTGAGTGCATTTTTCAGAATTGCAGGAAATCACGTTTTTTGACCCCCTAATGCATTCCAAAAGTTCATAATGCATTTTTTACACGAAAAAAGTGGGCGTGGTCAACATTTTTGAAAGTGGGTCACGCTCATATCTCAAGCATGGTATGATACATAGACCTGGGACCAACAACAAAATGAGTTGACACTCGATAGAGGTTCAAAATGTGGATCAAGGTCACAGAGATCACCTAGGGGTCACTGAGTGCATTTTTCAGAATTGCTGGAAATCACATTTTTTGACACCCAAAAGCATTCCTGAAGACCATACATACATTTTTACGTAAAAAGTGGGCGTGGCCCAAATTTTTGAAAGTGGTTCATGCTCAAATCTCAAGCATTGTATGACGAATGGACCTGGGACTAACATCAAATGAGTCGACACTCGATAGAGGTTGAAAATATGGGACAAGGTCACGGAGGTCACCTAGGGATCATTGAGTGCATTCTTCAAAATTGATGAAAATCACATTTTTGAACCCCCTTAATGCATTCCCAAAGTCCATACATGCATTTTTACGTAAAAAGAAAATGGGTGTGGCTTAACGTCTTCAAGGCAATACGACTATTTGCTATCATCTACAAATATGGCAGATCCGGAGTTGTTGGAGCCGATTTTTTTAAAGTGTTTTACGCTCGTACTTCAGGCTTGGGTTGGTACGGCCTATAGACATGGAATCTACATCGAATGAGTTGAAACTTGCTGGAGGTTTAAAATGTGGCCCACCTCAATGTGGTCAACGCAGGTGATTAAATGCATATTTTTCAGAACCTTTGAGAATTGCATCTCATCATTCAAATAAGTGGCGGAGCCAGTAATGTCAATTTCTGATTCCTTGATCAAACCCTTTAAATGATGTGCTTTTCTGATTTCTTAAAAAAAATGTTCTGATTCCTTTATGGACACCTGTAAATACTGTTAACAACAATCCATCTCCGATTTGTTTAAAAAATATTTTACTCCTTAAAATAAGCCTCCATAAATTCTCTTTCTATATAGTTTTTTCCTGTTACTTCAGCCCTTTTAACACAGACTTAAATTTACTGGTGGCAGTAAATTATGTTTCTCTAGTTAGAATACGTTTTTTTCTGATGAAAACGCAGTATGTGCTTGTTTGTGTGCATGATTGTTTATCTGGATCAGTAAACAGTCACACATCATTTCATACTTTGAACCTGCTAAGGGTCACAGGAACGGGCCTCCTGTTTAGTTATCATGGAAACACGAACTTGGAGAGAGACTCAAGTTGGACGTTTTTCAAGACTGTTTTTTTTTTTTTATTTCATCGGACCATTACGAACGGGTGCACCCGTTTGACAAGAGCAATCCCGGTTAGAACGTTAATGGGTTTTATTCACAGAAGAGAGCGATATCTTTTAGAATGTAAATTGATTTTATTCAACTGTCGCTCTTGCAGTTAGTGAAACAAAACAGTGGCCATGTGTTTTTATGTTTTTTCATTTATTTTTGTATTTTATTTTTTTTTTGGGGGGGGGGGTGGGTATCGAGACTATTTGTGTCAATGTATTTGATATTGGCAATGGATTACTCCAAAATACTCATTGCGCTTTGGGCTCTCCGTGGGAGGATACCGATTTTGGGCTCCACTCAAAATTTCTATTTCCAGAACCAATGGGCTGATTTGAAACCATTTGTCATGTATTATAACTGGGTCATAAGTACTTGATGTATGCCCGAAATACATTTTAGGGGTGGAGTAGAGAGAGCGAGACGTCACAGAACAGAGCTTTCGTTTTGCCTAGGAACATTTCCTTGGACCAGCAGAAATAAATGGCCGAACAAATTGCCTTTGTTTGTGTCATTACAAATCAAACAATTGCTCTTGATGTCAATCCCTTACTGACACACTCATCTCTTTTGATAACTTGAGTCAGTTGAGCGTTTTAGGCTCACTTGAGCTTATGGTTTTATCCAGTTGACTGTTGGATCATTTCCTCGTTTACGCTAAACGCTGAACAATTCCTTATAATACGCTTAGATATCATTTAATCCCTAACACAGATCTTCATTTTCGATAATAACTAGTGTACATACCTGTACATATACGCGGCTGACATGATACTGTTCTATATTATTGTTGGTGAGGTGGTCAACAATGATACAGAACAGCCTTTATCCATCTGAATCTGTACACAAGTAGAGGTTTTGCGGTCAATACACAGGGAGTGGAGGGGGGAGGGGGTGTTTCCAAGGCGACAGGAAATGATATTTCATTACTCACTGGGGCCTTTAGTTTTAATAAGTAGTAATCGCATACACATATTTCCGTTTACAATTTTGTTATGTGACTATAATATTTTAATATTTTATTCTTTTAGGTTGCAAGGCTGAACATTTGGCACATTTGTTTTCTCTATTTCTATCTAAGTGTGTGGTTGTAATCTTCATGAGTGTTACGTTTAGGTGTATGTTGCTTTCCTGGTCAGTACCATATTTTGGATCATCTGTGTGGCGAGTCACAGAGATGGGTTTTCTATGAAAGGGACAGGGCTTTACCAATAATGACTTTGGCAGCTAATGATGTACCTGCAATGTATTTTAAGTTATTGTGATGAATTGACGGTAACATGGTCTGAGGTTTGCAGCTCGAAGCTTATGTTCAACTGAGACGCGAGGTGTCGAGGTTGAACAGACGCTCCGAGCCGCAAACCTCAGACCATGTTACCGTCAGTTCATCGTAATAACGTATATGTTCCAATAGACACTACCCATAGCCCAAACCCTACGTCCGGAAACACGAGGGGCTTATTTACTAAACTTGTGATCATTAAAAGTTGCCTTATTCAAGGCAACTTTTAACGATCACAGGTTTAGTAAATAAACCTCTCGTGTATCCACGAGGGCACTCGATAAATAATCAATAAACCAGATAAACTTATTCCATCTTAGTTCAAATCGTAAATCTGTTTGTAATTTAAACAACACTTCATCCGGAACACCGTCTGCTGCACTCGTGAAACAGCCAGAAAAAATGAAGCGGCTTGCCAGTCACTCCGTTGATGAAGCAGTTTCGAAACGGACGACGTCATTGCAAATATTTCGCTTTGTGATGTCAGACAGTAACATTTCCAACTCGAGCCGCAAACATAGAATATACTGAGCGAGCTCTCGTCTAATCAGAGGAGGATGATTTTAGTCTCATTGGAACATATGTTAATTTTTCCTTTAATTGTTGGTAATTGACAAAGTATTTTATTTATGTGAATAAAACAAAGTGTTGTTATTTGTTAAAGAACAATGCAATTATGTGTATTTTTGTACAGACAAATAATACAGGTGATGTGTTTCCTGGTACATGAATCTTGGTTATGTTTTGAACAATTTATTCATGTGTATTGTGTACAAACAAATAATACGGGTGATGTGTTTCGCACTCCATGAACCCTGGGTGTGTTTTGAAGAGCGATGTACTCATGTGTATTGTATACAAACAAATAATACAATGTTTCCTGGTCCATGAACCTTAGTTATGTCGATACAGGTGTTCTTTGAAACACCATTTTCAACCACTTTCATGTGATGTGAGTATGGGAATTGTTATGGGTTTGTCTGAGCTAGTATGTGTTTTACATATACTACTGTATTGATATGGTATTTATAAGCTCACGCGTTCGTGCTGTTTTATTAAGGGGAGGGTACGACATAATATATGTTTTCCCCACTTATCACACCCCATGGCCCAGACTACGCCCCTTGCTCCACCGGTCCTATCCTAGACTATCCGAAGATCTGTTTTAAAACTTCAACCTCCCAACACAAAAAGTGAGAAGACCTGGAATACATATCATTGAAACTTCCAAAAGTATAAATCACAAATGAGAGAATGAGGTCCCCAGACGGTGAATTTGCTGATGCTATCCTATACAGTAGGCCGATTTATTCTCTGGGTACTTCTTTCCGTCTTGGCTTGAGACCTTGATATAGACTGAGGTTCACAGAGGGTAAATGTAGTGATGCCACCTTGCTATGCAGGATAGCATTGCCAAATTTACCCTTATTCTGCAGATGACAGTCTGCTTATTTCCAGGCTTCTTAGGGTTTTATTTTGTGCCCATATCAGCAAATTTTTGTGGTGGCCAAACGTCACATATTATTAGCGGCGAAACCATAAGCAAAGCGGAACTCAGAAACGTTTTATTCTAACCGAATATCAGAACAGTGAATAACTCTCCACAAGTGATATCAGTGAAAATCTGCAGGACTTGGGAAACTTGAAATAGATAGAATCTGGAAAGGCAAACAAAAAAGTAAAAGATGAAAAATAGAGAAGAAAATAAAACTATTAGGGAGAATTGGGTAAACTATTGCTGGACTCTCAACACTAACTTATAAATATATATGAATCGGCATAGTTATGGTGACCATATGCATGTGTCCCGATTCAATGTAAGGTGCCATAGGAAAAGGAAAACAGACAGGATGTCCAGTTCTGTCCGGTCAGAGAATATGTTGCCGCAAAAAATCCATCTATCAATTTTAGTAAACCACTGCATAGTCTGCAATAAAAATATTCCCCGTTATTTCCTCCACATGGAATAGTGAGAAAACATTTTACAATCTGAAGCTCACCCGTGTGCACCCATACAAGCATGATATTTAAGCGATCCCCCAGATACAGCAATCAGCCTGATACAATGATACAGCGCAACTAGAGAAAGTCACACTCAATGCACGAATCGTTCTGCACATATTCATGTAAACTGACAGAAGTGTTTTGAAGTCATAACAACGCTCGCAGTCGATGTCGGTTATGGTATTTCTCAGCAATAGTGTATGCATAACCACAATCATGACATAGACATAAACAGGAATGGCATTTATGCGAGCAAGCGTTCGTTCTGTTTTATTATGGATGAACATATCCAAATTTGGGCATAAAGGGCGCGTACCCCTGTGTAAAGTATCAAGATGATATATAACTTTGAAAAACTATAATTCTCTCTATCCCTTTATTTACATCCTTTCCATTGCTTCCATTACAATTCAACTGTCCGCTCACCGGACCTTACTCCCCACTCAAATACCTGAACAGTGCACTAATGACAACTCATGAGTAGTATTCACACAAATCAATCTCGATAATAATACCTTGACCGATACACTAACCAGTCGATGGATTACCCCTTTAACTGAGCACAGATGCATACAATACATAATGTGACCCAGCACTTGAGAGATCATTTCTGGTACGATCTCTATTGGAAGTTAAATGAGCCAGTTGCGAGGAATTTCAAATGCGGCCATTATTTAGGTATTTTCACCTTTGCGTTCGACTACTGCTTTCGGTTTGGAAAATTTAAAATCATCCTTTCGAATAATTCCAGGATTTCTCGTTCTCACTGTGTCTCCTTTCGGGAATTTTGTTGATAAAGCAGATCGTTTTCTATCGGTGTAATGCTTACTTTTCTCTTGGTAACGCTTTACACGATGGACAACGTCCTTAACACATTCAAATTCGTACACATATGTCGGCCACGAATTAGGAATGACGGAGTTTCTCCTGTTGCCGCACGTGGAGTGGAACAGTAGTTCATCAAAAAAGTCGTAAGATATTCTTTCGATGAGCACCCTTCCAAATGTACAGTTTGAAGACAATCTTTAAGAACTCTATAGGAGCGCTCCACCTTCCCATCTGTTCGAGGATAATACACCGACGATCGCAAATGACATATATTTCGAAATTTAAAAAATTCGGAAACCTCGTTTGAAACAAATTGACTGCTGTTGTTGAAAACTAATTCTTTGGAAAACCTCTTCTCTATTGAGCACAGTTTTCAAAAAAATAACAAATACTGATGATGTCATGTGCGAGGTAAATGCAATTTCGGGCCATTTACTGAAGTAATCAACAAGAGTAATTACATGTTGACAGTCATGTGGAGCCTTGTCAAAAGGTCCTACGATATCAATTGCTACCTTTTCCCAGGCATGGTTGGACAACTTTACTGGTTGTAGCGGAGCTGTATGCATTGTAGCTGTTTTATCATGTGCTTGACATAATATAAAACTAATAACAGCCATTTCCACAGAACAATCCATTGTTAATAGTTACCCATCTCTACACTTAACCGTTGTTTTGTACGCATTATTCCTTGATGACTTTCGAAAGCCAGTGAAATTATTTTATTTTGTGAAGAAGGAACAATAACTCTGTATTCACCTTTGAGTACAAGTTCATCATGCACCGAAAGTTCATTTCTTATATTATAAAATGGCAACAAGTCCATCTCCACATATTTACATATTGGCCAAGGTTTAGAAATTGGAATTCTCAGCTTACGTGACATTTCACATGAAGCACTGGCAGTACGATAAACATCTTCAGTTATAGCGTTAAAACTAGATGTTGCTGTAATATACTATTCAAAAAAGTAAGCAATATTTGATAAAAGAGAGATATATGAAGAAATATACTTATATTTTCATCAACAAGACATTTGAGGCATTGCACTGTGATATCTTGTGAATGATTCCAGCGATAGTTGGGAGTCTGCCAAGCACACATTCCACGCACTGAACAGTAGAAGAAATGGATGGTTGGTCAGAGAATTTGCCACCTTCAGCCCAAGACCTCAATATCTCGTAAATCCTCCTCGGGTCGCGAGGCAAGCGCGGATTCGACGTGGCATTCTCCTCACAAAACGTCCAATATCAGCTTGAGTGATTTTATTCCATTTTTTCTGCAGTGCAGCGAATAGTTCCTGGACGTTGGTAGAGGGATCTTGGCGTTGTCGTAAGGGCCTTCCAAGCATATCCCAGACGTGCTCGATTGGTGAAACGTCTGGACTCAGTGCTGGCCAAGACAGTGTAGTGATGTTTTGCTCCTGGAGGAACTCTGCAGTGACACGGGCTCTGTGTGCTCTTGCATTGTCATCTTGGAAAATTAATCAAGCAAATAGCACTACATCAGCTGCTAACATGTTGTCATGGTAGTACTCCCCTGTGATACGCCCTTGGCTGACATGTAATGCTGTTCTGCTAGTCTTGGTTATGCCTCCCCACAACCATAACCAACCCACCACCAAAACAATCGAGCTGCCTGACGGTTACGTCATGGTATCGTTCGTTCCGCCGCCGCCGCCACCGCCACACGAGTGAACCGCGATTCATCGGAAAACAAGCCGTAGCTCCACCGACGATTGTCCCAGCGCTGTCATGCTCCACACCAATTACACCCTGCTACGATGTGACGTTCAGTCAAACGTAGAATTGTTTGTGGTAGTCGAGCATACAAATTCCAGCTGTGCATGCTTTTTCGGATAGTCTGACCACTGACTCGCACATCTGTCGCTCGGTGCAGCTGCTGTACAATTTCTGGGGCACTTTGGTGGTGGTTAAGTAAAGCTGTGGTTCGGATGAAATGATTCTGGTTAACAGTTGTCCACCTTGGACGACCAGATCGACGTCTGTCATCAACATTGCCTGTCTGACGGTAGCGTGACCACAACCTGCTAATCACCGATATAGTAACGTTGAGAATTTGAGCCACTGTTGCGACATGTCAATGGCATGTAAACATTCAGCATGTGCCAGTTTTCATATACATCAAAAGTTACGTTTCGACCAGGATCTATTCATGAACGAGTATGTACCAAGAAAAGAGCAATCAGACCTCGGAAAAAACCCGTCCAGTACAAATGAAAATTTCAAATGTACCCCACAGACATTAACGCGGTGCTCGTGTGAAAAAACTGCATGAAGTTTTCGTGGGCCAGTGACATTCATATCCACACTAAACTTGGTAACATATTGATATGTCCAATCACGCGTATCCAATTCTATTTGTGGAAATTATTAACATCAGCTTGGATATCCCCTACTTTTTTGAATAGTATATTTGCCACAGATTCAATTTGTCTCATATCTGGTTCAATTTTAGAAATAGGTCGCCTAGACAAATAATCCCCAGTGTCATTTTTTTGCCAGCCCTAAAAGCAACTGTGTAGTTGTAATCGAGCAAACGAGCAGACCATCTAGCAATACGAAAACCGGCCCTGTTATTATCCTTTGCAGGGTGGTTAGTACTTGATGATCCGCTCGTAACATGAATTTTCTGCCCCAAAGCGAAGTACACCATTTCTCCACTGCCCATAGACATGCCTCCTTTTCTACAATTGAATATTTTCTCTCAGCTTCAGATAAGCTTTGAGAAGCGAATGCTACAGTACATCATGTCCCATCATGGTTTTGAGTAAGTACTGTACCCAAACCACAATCTGATGCATCAGTGGAAACACTGGTAGATAAATTTGAGTCGAATAATGTCAATGCTGGGCTGACAACTATCGCAAATTTTACCTTTTCAAAAAATTTCTGAGTTCATTCATCCCTTCAAAAGATTTATTCCACGGTTGAGCACTGAGTGATTCAACCAGTGTATCATAATTTGGTTTGAATTTACTGTACCAGGAGTTAAGGCCTAGAAAAGAATGAAGTTCTGACACATTCGTCAGGTCTTCATAATTGATCAAGTCAGAAACATGATTCTTATCTGGCTTTAACCCTTTAGAACTTATCTCGTTTCCTAAAAAAAAAATCAGACTCTGCTTTCTGTATTCACATTTTTCAGTATTCAATTTCAAACCACTTTCATTGATTCTGTGTAATACATCTTTAAGATTGTTCTTGTGTTCAGTTGGGGTACGTCCATGCACAACCACATCGTCCATATAGCACTGAACACCGGGTAAATCTTTTAGAATGATCAACATTATTTTCTGAAATGTAGATGAAGAAGATGACAATCCAAATGCTACTCGTCTGAATCTGAATACACACCGATGTGGAATAAAGACTGTCAAATCTTTACTATCTTCATGTAACTCTAACCGATAGTCGGCACTTTTATGATCTAATTTCGTAAACATGACAGAATTTCTAAGTTCTGAAATAACTTTGTCTATGTGAAGTAACGGTTAGCTATCAGTAACAACAGCTTTATTAGGCTCATGTAGATCAATGCATAGCCTAATTCCACCTCCTTTCTTATGAAGTACTAAAGATGGGAGAAATCCATTCAGATGCCTCAATGTGTTCAATCATACCATGCATTTCAAGCTTTGGAAGTTCACGTTTAACCCTTTACCAATGCAGACGATTTCAAAATTTATTATTTTAAATATCATTTTTTTAATTTTTTAAAAAAATGCAACAAAACCATATCCTGTGACCCCTCGTTGGAACGTGCACGATGCGCTCGTTCCACAGAGGGGTCACACGATATGGTTTTGTTAAAATCTATCAAAAATAATATTTTTTTCAGCTGCTGAATTTGCGTATTATGCAGGCGGATGCGGGTGATTCGTTGGGTAAAGAGTTAACCCCATTGCGAACTGACAATGGTAAGGAACATAACTTCTGGTTACAGGCTTAACATTTTGCTTCAACTTCACTTTATGCACAAAACCCTTAGCATGTCCTATTTTTGTCTGAAAACTTGACTTTTTAGAATCTGTCCTCGGCCTGTTAAACGATTTGTGAATGGGTTTGCCTTGATTATCAGAAAGTACATTGATATCAAAGCTCTTGTAAGGAACCTCCAATCTGTCACTGATAATGTTAATATTAAGTTTAGACATCAGGTCCATTCCTAGAAGGAATGTTCCATATTTTACTATGTAAAAATCAATTTGAACCTTTTTGTCACCAAAAGTTACAAAACAGGATAAACATCCCAACACAGGCAAACGTTGTCTGGAATAGGAAACAAGTTTTACTCGCTTGATAGTGAACATTGGTAGAAATATTTCTGATAATTTTCTTCGGGGAGAATTGAAACTGTTGAACCTGTGGCGACTAACAGTTTAACTTTGCACTTGCTTGTGGAACTGGGAAGAGCAGTTTCAACATTGCAGTACATTTTACCATTAGAACTCGAACTATTGCTGCCATTATCCAAACAAACAACAGTTCCATTGGGTACTGTTACTTCATTCACAGCACGAGATTCTGAGCGGCAGACTCTGGCAAAATGACCAGTTTTTGAATACAGTTTACATTGTGCTGTCTTTGCTGGACACACACTATTATCAGTTTAGTGTGAAGTTGACCGACAATTATAACATTTCAGCTGCTCTACGTGCCTGACATTAGAAGTTTCCTTAGAATGTTTTTTGGATTTATCAAATGTTTTCTCTTTCGAATGAGTTTTAAATGGCCTTTTATTTACAGAATGTAATTCAACATCTGTGATGAGTTTCGCTCCATTTATGGCTGATTCAATGTTGCAAGCTAAGCTGAGTGCTTTTGTAAGTGTGAGATCGTACTCAAAAAGAAGTCTTTCTCGAATTCTTGGAATATTAATTTTCTCAATTAACAGTTCCCTGGTCATCTCGTCTGCCAAAGTCTCAAAATCACATGGAATGACAAGTTCTCTGAGTGCAGAAATATAATGTTCTGTTGATTCACTGGGTCAGTGTAAGTGAAATATCCATCCCTGCAGGCCAATATTTTTAGAAAACATTTAGAAACATTTGTACCGGTATGGGATAGTACAGAGTCAGGTGAATTTATAGTCTTTGATCCCCTTCTACCCACGCCATATAAATTTTACAGTCTTTCATAACTATATCTACATAGAAATGCTGGAGCAGTTCCTTTACTTGTAAACTATCAGATTACACAAACTTGACATTTTTATTATATTCGGCAAAATAATCCCTCAGTAGGCCTATATTTTCACATTGCTATACACAGTGAATGGTCACTGCTGAATTTATTTTCGATGTTCATCTCCACTTTCTTTGACAGTGATTTTCGGCGATGGTGTTATCTGTAGCAGACGACTTTTTCACAGAAAGACGGTTTGAGACATACTCTCTATGTCTAGAATAATACCAGGATATTATAGAGAGTAATCGCTTGACTGGACTGGTTACGTGAAATAGTTCACAAGGGGTGGGGGACGTTGTACAAACATGAGTGCGTGATTGCACACAAGTGTTTTACAATATAGGCCCATGCCTTGAATGAATTATTTCACGTAATCAGTCCAGTCAAGTGATTACTCTGTTTATTACTTTTCATTATTAATGATAATTATATTATTTAACCCCTTACTAACGTAACGGCCGAAACAGGCCAGCGCTATTCTCAAAAATCGCCAATTTTTCTGTTTCTAAAACATAGGTTATGACCTCTCATTGGAACAAACTCGTTCCAATGAGGGGTCATAACTTATGTTTTTGAGACAAAAATGAAAAAAAATAGTTATTCAAGAATTTCTTTTGCAAGTGTCGTCTGCTTTTCATGTTAGGTGAAAGGTTAAAAAAAACAATTAAGTCCTCATTACACCCACGGTAAAGCGTCTTCGTTTGCGCACATGCATACATGACCCAATTGTTGAATGCATAATTCACTTGTTAAGTTATCATTTATAATCAAACCGGGAAATCCCAGTAAATCACACTTTGGGAAGTTATAAAAACTAATAATACAACAATAACATGGGTTTCAGGACGTTACAGTTTATCAATGTCCTAAAACAAATAAATAACAGCTTGAGGGTTTATTCCCAGCTCGAGACGAACGAAGATGAGGACTGCTAATAAGCCACACCCCGGGCTTCAGTCACTGCTCTATCTCTCCTACCATTGACCCCCATTAAGTAGTTTATGGTCCTCTGTGGGGTGTTATTCCACTCATGAAGAAGGACCTGTGTGAGCTGAGCGACGTTGTTTGGGACGTTGATGCGCCCACTGACCCTCCTGTCCAGCTTGTCCCTCAAATGCTCCATCGGGGACATTCTCAAGAGGGATAATAAACCATGTTGTTGGAGCAAAGTGTCTTATAATATGGGCCTCTAACACTCGATCATTTAGCCTTTACAAAGTAAGCAGTATCTAATTTTCGTTTGTATGAGAAAATTTGATACTGATTTCTCAGGCGAAGGCTTGAGTGTTTGAGTGATGGAAGCCCATATTTGGATTCTATTGTTTAATTGTCGGTACCATAATTAAAACAAATTCGTTTTCTGTTGGCTGTAAACAATATTTAAACGATGGCAATGATGAAGCCACCATTTTGTAGTTCTCATTGACATAACTGGAATGTGTTGATTGCCATTCACTGATATAGAAAACCCAATAATTAGCCCCACCTCTAATAAGGAGCTCCTCTATAAATACATTACATGACCTTAATTGACCTAGTCAAATTGTGATCACATTAGAAGATCAGTCATAATTACTGGGTTTTTTGGAGACTGCTTTCATAAGGTTATATACATGTAATGTAAAATGTTTTATCGATGGGGACACCCGGACCCCATGTTTTAATATGATTTTTTTTTTTCAATTCACGGAATAGTGTATTTCTATTTTTAGTACAATTTTTTTGTTTGATTCTCAAAATAGATTATTTCTATTTTAGAGCGCATTTTTATTTTTGTTATTTGCAGAATGGATTATTTCTAATTTTAGGGAAAATTTGTTGTTGATGTTGTTTGTTATGAAAATTTACAAATAGATACGGAAGCCCGTTAGGGACATTTGAGAAAAGTAACTTTATTTTACAAGAATATGTTCTGTAGTTTTGCAATAGCTTTGTGTTTGGTTACGCCGATGCATTGCATTGATGTATGCGTTGTACATGCGATACGCTTTGGTGTACCATTTGGGTCAAAAGTCTGTTTTCATCCCGATGAGATTGAAATACACTTCCGACGTGCATTTTTATCGAGGAACCTGGAATTCATGGTTGTAACGTTATTTTTGAATGTAGTTGCAACTGTAAAAAATAGCGATGCATCTGGAAAATAATCCATGTCCAACATGCAATTTACACGTCCAACTTGTATTTTATACGTCCGACGTATAAATGCACATTGTACATGTATTTTCATTGCGATGAGATTCCTCTAAACAGATAATAGCGATGCACCTGTAATTTTTAAAGGTGCGCCTACATTCTAAAATAGCGTTACAACGCTAAAATACAGGATCATCGATAAAAATACACAGTCGGAAGTATATTTCAATCTCATTGCGATGAAAAATGCATATTGGTTGTGCATTTTTCAGTAAAAATACAAGTCCAACATATATTTTAGCCACATCCGATGTGTATTTGATATCGTTGGACCAGGATTTTATCGTTGCGATGCTATTTTCGAATGCAGTTGTAAATGTTGGACGTGTATTTTTCATCGCGATGCATTTTCAGTCTGACTTGTATTTTATACATCCAACGTATAAATTGCACGTTGGTCGTGTATTTTTCATCGCGATGGGTTTTAGTCCGACTTGTATTTCTTACGTCCGACGTATAAATTGCACTTTGGATGTGTATTTTTCACCGCAATGAGTTTTCAGTCCGACTTGTATTTTATATATCCGACGCATAAATTGCACGTTCGACATGCATTTTTCATCGCAATAAGTTTTCTTTAAACAGAAAATTGCAATGCAACTGTATTTTTACAGGTGCCCAGCATTCAAAAATATTGTTGCAAATCATGCAACGGCCAGATCTGGCCAAACACATACCCGGGTTCAAAGGATTCATCAAAGGCTAACTGTTGTGATTTATTGAAAAAAATTTGAATGCATCTCCCCTCAACCAAAAAAACATTGTTTTCATACTAAGCCTAGCAAACATACACCTTGTAAGGAAGAGAACCAGTCAGTCTGACAATTACAACAACCGAAGAATAATAATATTCAGTAAATAGGTGGTACGTAATCGAGGTGCTGACCCACGCCACAGCATAACTGAAAGGGTCATAAATAATTCGTTTTCAACCTTGTTACCTTTACCTATGACCTTGTAACCCCTAAAACAGAGCCGAACCAGGGCTGGACATAGTCAGTATCTGCGCAAGGTTGGTGGCGTTAATTTAGTTCATTCCAGAGCCGGTATCCATACAGAAGAACGAAAACACAGACAGAGACGACCTGAGGGAGGGATTGATGGACGGACAGAGAGACAGGCTCCTCGGGTGTGAGTAGTAATCGGACACAGAACCACATCGACTAACCGTTGTCTTTACGACACCATTTAACCCACACATTAAGAAAATCAAGAGGTTTTTCCTAAAATACCTGGCTATCACTGGAAGATCAACGACGATAACTTTTCTAAAATACCTGACAATCGCTAGAAAAAATATCCTTACAACCCCCAATCCACGTACTCAAAATTGAGCAAATTATGTCTGACTACTGAAAATCATTAATCGCGGTATTTATATAGTATGCTAGTGGTGATGCTTTAGCAGTGAGTTGGTCAGAGCGTGGATGTCTCTTGCAATTACCACCGGGATATACCTTGAATCTGTCTTACATAGTGCTCCCATATCCCCAGAGCCTTCGATACTGTGATACGCAGTTGACCACGTATCAGTATTCGCGTTCTGTATAAATGTCGCACATATTCTTTTTTGTTTTGGAAGGGATACCATTCAGACAGCCAACCTGGCAGATGTATCCCATAGCAGAATACATTTTATTTTACCAGAATAGTTCTTCATTGTATTGTTAATTATTGTATGCTGCTGAATAAATTATTTAATCTGATTTGTTTACGTACACGTTTGCTATCCACACCCATGACTGAAACATCGAAGATATTTTTTAAAAGAATCTTCCCAACTAGCGGCAGTAATGAACTGCATTTAGGACAAAAAACTTGTCGCCATGACATTTGCAGTTCATTAGACGTTAAATTAGTTGGAAACTTCAAAATATTAGGACGGAAGGTAGGATTTTATTTCACACTCAAGTCTCATTGCGAGTAGCGAGAAGTAAATTCAAATCAAAACAGAAAATAATTTCTCACAAACCATCACAGCAAATGCCATTTTTGTAAGATATGACATCTTCAGAATTGAAAGATACAAGCTGGTTGTAACAGAGATCTCATCATGTAAGAGCGCTGTCGTGTGCCTCACTTTTTTGTGCCATAGATACTGAGGAAACAGTAGAATAACCCCCGTGATCTTGTTTGAACTTGCCATTGTCAACAGTATCATATTTTGTGTGTCTTGGCACCGCATATATTTAATGTTTGCCGCAACAGGAATCATCGGAAAAGCCATTCCTTATAGAAAACTCAAAAACAAGATGAAGCGACAGGAATCGTAAATCCTCACCAAATATCTCGCGGTTCTCTACATAATGTGAAACGAAGCTTGGATGATAAGCATCCGCTGAACTCAACGTTCCAGTCGCGATATTTATTTTATACTTAACTTAAACTTTTGACCACACACTTTTGAGCAAATGCTATTCATAAAAACAGATTTTCAAATTTATGTTGTAAAAGAACGCTTATAACTCCCTTATTGGAACAAGCTAGTTGCGTGCGTTCCAATGAAGTGGTCAGAAGCTTTGTTTTGGAGGCAAAATATGATAAAGTTTGGTTATTCAAGACAATTATATTACAAGAGTCTTTTCGTCGAGTTTGGTAAAGGACTAACGTACAACTGTAATCAGAATGATATAAACATTTTTTCACTTCAACGATTTTCTGAATATGAGATTATGCAGGCTATAAAAGTAGTTGGTGTCTCGGCATGGTGGGTATAGCTTCGACACACAGGTTCTATGATTAAGTCTACTTGAATATTTAATACATATGTCTATGAGTGTCACCCTTTTTGCATTAGAGAAGGCCAAATAACATATATACTTTTTTCAGGTAACTGTCCAGGTTCTAACCTTTGGAATTTGTCCGAAACTGGGTAGTGTTTCACTTGCCTCTCCTTTGAATACGATATTGGATCTGTACTTAACGCCAGTGATAAATGTAAAGAAAAAGGAGGCAGTCTTGCTTCACTTCGATGCCCTGCTGATTTTCAACTTGCAAAACAACTACTCCGAAAAGAGGTATGTATTTATTGCGAAGAAGAAACTTTTAGCTTGCATCCAATGTAATATTTCAAATGCAAATCATCAATTTATATAGACAACTTTTCATCATCGAAACTTCTGCTGCTGTGAAGTCGTATTATTTGATAAAAGGTGCTGGATCTGACATCAAGAAAGTTGTTCGTTGACTACCAAATGGCCCGGTCTGTTGCTGAAGTTGGTAGGCGATTAGTGACATAGTTGTGATGGATGACGAATGGAGTCCTGTTTAGTCACTGAGGAATGTTAATTATTTAATTAGAAGCTAAGTCGACCAGGTCACAGGGATTTGGTTCATAGATACCCCCCAAGTCACTGAGTACAGATTTCTAAATATAGTCATATGAATCACCTCGAGTGTATCATTTCACACCTACTGACATCGTTGAATGGATTGGTGGTCATGATTTCACTGGCCTGCGATGCATCAAGGCCGTGGGGAGGGGTCTACTATGTGCCCCATGGCTTGCCCCTACATGCATCATACAGTATATATAATTTCAGACTCACTGAAATCGCTAAATAAATTAGTGGTCGTGATTTTATTAATTTATGATGCCTAAAGGTCATGGGGGCTGTGTGGTACAAGCTTCCTACATATAGCCACGGAATTCCACGCAATCGATGAATTACCGAGGGTTCTCGCTTAACGAAATAAATATCCATGGGCTGTACCACTAGATGTGAGCCATAGAGGCCATATATTTCAGGGGGTGGGGGTCCGTTGAGGCAGATGCAAATTGCCATGGATTGGTAAATGTGAGTCATATAGGTCATACATTTCAGAGGGTGAGCGGTTCTTTTAGTCAGTTGTAAATTTCGATAGTTGGACTGTGAGTCATTATACGCCACACACTCTAGGTATGATGCATGAGTCAGTAACTGTGAATCATATAGCCACCACATTCCAGTGCACTTGGTGTATGATGAGTCAGCGGAAAATGTCCATGGCTTGATAGATGTGAGTCATAAAGGCACCTCATGCCTGAGCATTGTTGTTTGTGGGTGATTCGCGGATGAACACAAAATCCCCCAAGCGCATAATTGATCAAGTAATGTGTACCGGCAGTTCATTGTTGAACGATTGATTGGAGAACATCCGCTGGCACCAAACATTATCTAACTGCTTTGTCCACTAGTGTAGGGAACCTCATGGCCTAAGCTTCCTTTGCTCTTCTATTTTGCATGTATTGCGGTTTGTTAGGCTCATTTTTCTGTTCTGGTTTAGGCATTTGATCTTCATGAAGTCCTGCTGTAGGTATAACCTTAGCATGTTCTTATTGTTTCGTCTTGTGATTGTCTCAGTTAATGTTGGAGCAGCTGGCGTTTTTTGGGGTTGATTTTGGTTCCGCCTGGTCACTTTGCCCTATTGTGAATGCCTGTAATAAATATGGAATGGAGCCGCTGAGCCATGTCCATGGTGCTTGACACTCCATAGATTGTGCTTGTATCATTTGCTTCAATGTTATGGCATATGATGGCGTTTTTATACTCGTGCCATGCATTAATGACACGATGCCACTGCCGCTTCAAAGCTTATTTGTTTTTCTGTTCTCACCTTGTGTATGTTTTTCTTCTTTTTCTACAGAACAATCTTTCGAGGATGACATATGATTGCCCTCACAATTTACACATTTAAGTATATCATTATTGCATGCCCCATCGTGTCTTTAGCCGCATTTGTGACAGACAGACTGACCTCTGCACGTATTCTGGCTATTGCCAAACCTTTGACATTTGAAACATCGGAATAGATTTGGGAGTAAATGTCCACTCCAACGTTCGTATAACCAATTTTCACCGATTTCGGTGGCTGGTGAGTATTGAAGTTGAAAATGTGTTGATTAGTGCTTATTTCGCTTCCATTGTTCCTGATTTTAATCCTTTTGATTCCCGTTACTCCCCGCATTTTCATTTCATTTATAATTTCTTGCTTATCAATATTGCAAGTTCGTACAACACCTATGCTGTTAAGGGAGATTATGTGAGCTTCCACTGTAACTTCAACAATAACAAGTCTTTGAGTTTTTAAAAGATTGAGAGTTTGTATATTTGAAGTACATTCAATCACAATGCCACCTGATCTTAATTTCCTAACTTTTTTAACCGTCGCAGGGATGCCTTTTATAGCCTTCTCTAATGCGAAGGCGCTAAAATTTATTTATTTTGAATAAAGTCAGTGTTTCGGTCTACAAGTCATTGATGGATCACATTAAAAGTCAAAGTCAAATGAATTTGAATTATTTGATGGTTCATATAGTCTCTTTTAATTTTTTTTTTTTTTTTGATACCATAATTTGAGATCGGAAGAGTTCATTACCCCGTCACCCACCCAACGGAGTCCAATAGGGTGCAGAGTTACTTCTATGCAGTAAACTCACTGAGCTGCCAGTATTTCCCACATACTGACACTAAGGCTGTATACACAGCCGGTATTGATGCCAACGCATGCCACTCACTGATTGACTCGGTCACTCAGCCAATCATGTTGCGACATTCTGTGATGGAAATTTTGGCCAAGTTTTTGATTTTGGAACGTTTTGATCGGAGTCAGAATAACAGCTTATAAAAATAACTACCGCATATTTCTTTTGTGAGTATTTCGTATTTAATTTTCATTTTGTTCCATCATCATTCCATGCCTCGCACCCTTACTCCGATTCAACTTAGGGAGTTACGTTGCGGATATCCAGCAAACATCACCTGAGGTTTTTTAAAAGCATACGCGACGAGGGTAGTGCATTCACATGCACCACTGACCGGCTGACTCATCAAGTGTTGGTGGTCTCCTCAGAAGTTGGGCATTGAACCATTTATTTTGTGATACTAGTGAAATGCAATATGCCACTGGCACAGCTAATCCAGACAGTGCAATAAAGAGGAACTTGTTGAAAGTTTTTTTCGAAATTCGTGAACACGCTGTATACAATGGTAATGATAAAATGATTTTAAAAGAAATAATTGATTGAATGACCTCCCAATGCCCCCGACGTGACACCCACTTCGGCGGCTCCCGATTGGCCAGACCGGGCCCATCCGACTATCCATCTTCGTCCGAAGTTAGGGCCAAACCAGTGTATTGGACAAGTATCTCCAAAATGGAGCCTGCCCTAACTGGGACAGTGTTTGTCTTAAACTAGCAGGATTCCGCCTCCAGTGCTTGCGGGACCCACCCCACGAGAGAACAATGTGCCTGGATAAAACAGATTCGTACCATTTTTGGAATGGGGCTGCTTATTCATATATATCACAGCCAGTCTGCCCATTTAAGCAGGCCGTCCTCCTATCCGCCACCTGGGGACCTACCTAGTTGGGTATGGTCAAATGAGATACCAAGGAACCCATAATCCCTTAGGACTGTATGACATTAGGTTTAATCCCGGGGACGGACGTTTTCTGATTCTCGAATTTTAAAGTTAGTCAAGATACCGGCAGTTTTCCTGTAGTCGTTACCCGAGAATTTCATAGGACAGAACCGGGAATCAACAACTGCGCTCCGCAACCCTTAACTCCCGATTCTAGTCAATGAATTTCTTCTCGGACATTTGCACTCACTTTAAGAACTGGGAACTGGAAAATTCTCGTTTACGAGATTAAACGATAGTTCCAACGGCGATGCTGGTCTCAGAAATTGATATTCGCCGAAATTTCATAAACTATAACACGAAAATCATTTATCCCATGATCTATGAATTTCCCGGATATCGTGATTGATTTTCAAAAGCTGGAGCCGCAAAGCTGTGAAATTCTCATTTCCTGCAATTAAACCTTACATGTGATATGCAAGTGGCTGATACAGGGTGCAGGTAAGTGACTGACCCATCATAAACAAACGCAAGTCATACTTGGAGATAAATATTTCTACGCGTTTCCCTTTCTAAATCCTCTTTTCCTGTGGGTATCATTCGAAAGAGGACTTTATGTGTCATCCAGTAAGATGGAATTCCTATTAAGTGCAAGAGTCGTTCATGATCATTCAACTGAAGATTTGTATTTGGTGAAAAGTAAATTTAACATGCAGTAACAGTCTTCTCTGAAGTTAGGTTTATTGGCACATCCTACAGATTTGTTTTGAAAGGAGAATGGCTGGGGATAGTATCATTTCTAACAGGGACAGGCGCCACAAGAAGAAGAAGACTCTTGAACATTTTGAATTTGCAACGATTACCTATTACTCATTTCTGATTTCTGTTTAACCCTTTACCCAACATGAAAAGCAGACGACACGTGCAAAAAAAAGTTCTTGAATAACTAATTTTTTTTTCATTTTTTGTCTCAAAAACATAGGTTATGACCCCTCGTTGGAACGAGCTCGTCGAGGCCGGTTTTGGCCGTTACGTTAGGTAAAGGGTTAAACAGAGCTGACATTTACCCTGGCTGGCATTGATGATTTTATTGCTGAAGCAAATAAAACATCATTGACATACAATGCAGAATCCATTGTATCCTCAATTAGGACGATGAGAAAGTTGATTTTACCAAGAAAAGGGTAACAGACAAAAACCTATCCCGAGGAGCCCCATGAACATGAATACCATCCAGCGCAAACATCTGCTGTGACACCACGTCCCCTGAGTTCGAATGTGTTATTTGTGCCTACTGTCACTCAGGGGGCGACCAGTTACATTTGAACAGAATTCAGAAATGGTTAATAGGAAATGGTTTCAAATTCAAAATGTACAGAGTAAAACAAATTGTGTTGACTTCTGTAAACTCAAGAAACATCAACTTGATTTTGATTTGAAAATAGTTGGGACTGCTATAAAAGATGTTAAAGAAGATAATTTCTTGGGTGATTCTTTGACAATAAACTAAACTTCTCTTCATACAAAGCAACCAAGGATCAGATGTAGAATGGTATATAATCTTCTGAAGATAATTGGTTGGACTGCTTGCTGAGCTGGCCAAAAAAAAAAAGTTTTACACCATCTGTACAGATCGCTGGGTGATCAATATTGAAGTATGGTTTACAATTCTGCCACAGAATTAGAAAAGCATATTCAAAACCACTTGATGCAATCCATAATAGTGGAATCAAAATTAGCCTGTGCGCATGTGGAACATAAGGAATAGATTCAATGATCCTTAAAACAGGGGGGGGGGGGGGCTTCTCTTGAGAAGGGCGGAATTAAAGTGTCACTCTCATATGCTTCTGAACAAACTGATAACCTATCAAATCCCGCTTATAAAAATGTCTCGGACCCTAATAATGTTACTTTTTACAGCAACCAGAACGTATCTCTCTATTGGGAATTAGAATTAAGTCTCATATTAAAAAATTAAACACTTCAATCAGATTCAACAAAAAATAATCATGCACCACATATTCCTACACGGCATTTGATAAAACCTAATATTATTTTGGTCCTCGCTTCTCCCGAACATTCTGAGACAACATGTAATGCAAGCAAACGTATGCTGTAATAAAATCAGGGCACCTAACATTTCAAAATATCTCCACAGAGAGATCTAAAGATGTATCTATATCTATGGCTCAGATAATGAAAACCCAAACTGAACTTAAATTGACAGTATTTTAACCCTTTAAACTCTAAAAACCCTTTTGAGTCCATGTACATAACACGCCATGACTCATTAAGTAGGATGGCTGGCCCGCCAATATGTGCTTTTGACAAACTTTTCAAGCTGCAGCCCAAAGGCTGTACTTAGCAAATATTAATTGATTTACACCCATATGTTGAACATGGACTCTTCCAATTGCTCTCATTGAACTACCTGGGAGATACTATCTGGGTTCAAAGGCGTTTACTATAAAAAAATGGCAAAAACCCCTTCTGTGGAACCTACAATTTAGCTGGCAGACTCAGTTTCATTTCTTTGGCCGACCTTCCCGTGTTCAACTGTATCAATCGTTGTTACGTCTTAGTGGGAGTTTCAGATGATGGACGGTATCGTTAGGGAAATCTATAGTCAAAAATAATGTGCACAGAAATTTATTTTCGTGACAAATCTGAACAGTATTTCACCAATCACCCTTCGTCAGCAAACCATAATTACACATCAAGGAGTATTCTACGCGCGCGCACCAAAACTGCATTAGTTATGGAAGAGTCTATCACACCCCATAGTACTTGAAGAAATAGCTAACACCACTCTGTTAGGGGCAATATATGCATGCTACTTCTAGGCAACTGCAAGAGTCAAAGACCGTTTCGAAAATGATACCGGAGTTTACGTGAACAAGTCCCGTTTTCAGTTTAAATTTACAACGACAAGCTTGCTAAGCTGCTAAGGTATGTATAGTCAGCAACAGGCAACATCATCAAGCTATGTCGTGCTTATGTGAACCTTTATCGTGCCGTATTTTAATGATTTAGTTCCCAAAAGTAACCTTTTAGTGTGAACACATCGAAATCAGGTCCGCTCGTTGACTATCAACTGGGAATTTCAAGTCCATAGTTTCGAGATGAGGCGTTCTGGGGCTCCCCAATCCATATATTTATTGGTGCATAGTGCCACATCAGTATCTAATGCTATATCGTGGCGACAAATACGTATTTATCGCTTTAAAAGAGGTAATTATCTATAAAAATATAAAAAAAGAATCTGCATTAAAAAGTGAACCGGGTGAACATTGTAATTAGTAGAAAATGTCAAAAAAAATTGAAACTGACTGAAAAGGTTTATTTCTCTGTGAAACGATAGAATCTGATGAGAGTTTATCGCGTAAAATAGATCTCTCGGAGGCAGCGTATTAACATGTTTCCGTCTGAAATCATTAAAATCTGTAGAATACAAGAGAATGTGTTCTTCTGTCAAAGGGCGTCGACAGGGAATATATTCTGGTCGCATATTTAGGAAACCAGCGAAACACGATATCATATCGGTCAGACATGAGAGTACTCATCTTCTTACGAAATTTCAAAATGAGAAGGTTCTTTAACTTGGGGTTGAGTAAAGCAAGTAGAGAGGAAAGAGAGTCAGAAAAGATAATCGACTTCCTTTCCCGCACATTCTCGATGTGTTCAAGTGCAAGTTGTAAAGCTTAACTTCAGCTGTAAAAATTAGAATTTGGTATTGGGATTGAGGTGACCTGATCACCTACAACACGGGCTGATGATACATTGTTACATGTTTAGATCCATCTGTATAGATCCTTTTATATGCACTATGCTTTCATTTAATTCGGCATATTTTCATTTGAACTGCAAACGATTTGTCTTGGATTTTTTGGAAGAAGCAAGGTCCAAAATAACTCTAGGTTTTCTCAGATGCCACGGAGGAATATGCAGCTCACAGTTCTCTTTTATCGCATCAGATTGAAGTGCGGCGAACCTCATATGTGGGTTAATTCTAACTTCCAATGGAGGAATATGTTTCCGGTGTTTATTAAAAAATTCAACATTTTGAGTGTCCGAGACACAATTATAAACAGGATTTGATGGATTAGTTTAGAAATATACTCAGTCAAAACAGAAAGTATAATAGAAACAAATGTGAAAAATAGCATAAAGGATGAAATATTATAGTTCTAATGTTGCATGTTTGTGGACAAGAAGTCGTGCAAAGTCTTTAATGAAATGTTGTTGGTCTCGACACAACCGTATACAATTTTGCTACGGATTTCAAAATAGCACGTGCTACCCGAGAATTTCAAATTGAATGGGTGACCGACGATTTTCTTTGTGTTATGTTGTGCTAGAGAGCCTGGGTTATTAAGAACACTCGCTAGTTTTCGTCTTCCGACAATATTAGAAAATGCCAAGATTAACCGAAAATTAGAGGTGTCGTGCCATTGGTATGCACGAGGCTGGGATACCTCCAAATGAGCTCGCTGCTGAGTTTGGAGTCTATGGCCACTATTTACTGTCTCATTGAAAGGTATAGAACCACTGGATCCACTGCCGATCGACCGCGTTCAGGTCGACCAAGAGTTACGACCTCTGCACAAACCGACACATCAGGACGTCTCACTTGCGGGATCGCTCCTTCCGGCGACGAGGACAGCAGCAATTACTCCTGGTAGAACTAACAATAGAATCAGTGCACACACTGTCCGCAACAGACTCGCTGAACACGGCATCCGAAGTAGGCGTCCATACCACGGGCCAATTCTTACCCAATATCACCACACCGTCAGAATGGAATGGGTACGTCTCAGCAGCGTTGGAGCGCGGTTCTTTTTAGTGATGAATCACGATTTTGTCTACAGTGCGCTGATGGTAGGGCAAGAGTGAAGAGTGTATCGCTGACGAGGAAAACGGTTTTCTGATGGTTGCGTGCGGGGATGCGACCGTTTCGGCGGGGGTAGTGTAATGGTTTGGGCGGGAATCTCCTTGCACCATCGAACACAGTTGATTTTCATCGATGGAAATCTGAATGGACAGCGATATAGGGACGACATTCTTAACGCTGTTGTTGTCCCGTTGTTCAACGCTAAGGTTGGAATACAGTTATTCCATCAAGGCAATGCCCGATGTCACGTGACGCGTATCTGTCGTGACTTTCTTGAGGAGCGGAGCATCGAACTTCTTCCCTGGCCCCCACTTTCGCCAGATTTGTCGCCATCCGAGCATCTTTGAAATCAATTGGATCATCGGGTACGACTTCATGATCAAAAGACGTTATGCGATTTACGTGATGTTCTAAGGCAGGATTGGAACGCAATACCACAGGGTGCCATCAAGAGACTTATCAGGTCCATGCGCAGTCGATGTCTTGCCATCCAGGAGGCAAACGGTGGACATACACGCTATTGACTGCATGTGTGAACTTTTCGTTTCATCCCATGTCTGAATTGCGACGTCCTGACGTGACGCTGGCTACAGTAAGAACATGGAATTATGCAAATTCATACAGCTGGACTCGTAATATAAATTTACAATAATTTGTTTGGGATTAAAGACGAATATCTAAGAACATTGCTCCTCAAAGTTGATTATACTTTCTTTTGTGAGTCAGTATATATTGTAGTGAAAATTTAAGAGAAGGCTCCTGTGCTTCAAATAAGTTTGAATCAATTGGTGATGTTCTAAAAACACCCAGGCCGATTCTACTTCTACTATTATAAATAGTATTAAGTTTTTTGAGCTACAGTTAAAACTAGAAGTCCTGTCACAAATAGTGCGCTTCTTTAGGCTTAATTGCACGTTGGAATTGCGCGCAATTGCCATATCGAATGGCATCCAAAGCACGGCAGGTTCTCCTGCTTACTGATAGCAAACACATGAAATGTTTCTGCCAATGGACCTCCGGGTTACCCGGAGGTCCATTGGCTGAAACATTGCTTGTGCACAGGCC
This sequence comes from Pictodentalium vernedei, assembly GCA_031216915.1. Classification (NCBI taxonomy): domain Eukaryota; kingdom Metazoa; phylum Mollusca; class Scaphopoda; order Dentaliida; family Dentaliidae; genus Pictodentalium; species Pictodentalium vernedei. The sequence continues at coordinate 24,132,954 of CM062292.1, read as the reverse complement.
ATATGTACAGAATTTGATAGCTCTACTTTGGCCATAACGCGCACATTAACGCGCATATCAACGTGCTATCTGTGCGCATTTCATGACAGGACTTCTAGTTTTAACTGTACGACTTTCTCGCAGAACTGTAAACCAGACAACCGTAATCTAATTTTGATCTAACAAGAGATCTACACAGAGTGAGTAGTGTTTTGGGCTCTCATCTCACTCAGCGCTACTAACAACCTTCGAGTGTCTTTTTACATTTCACTCTTAGTTGTTTGATATGGGAAGTGAAATTCACTTTATTGTGACGCAATAAAACCAATAATTTCTCTTCCTTGACAAATTTAATGGTACTGCGACTTTTTTTTCAATTTCCGGAACAAGGTGGTGCTTCCGGAGCTTGCAGAAATGAACACAATTCGTGTTGGTTTTCGAAAACTTAAAACCCTCGTTTTCTGTAGCCCATTACTTAATTTCGTTTAATCACAAGTGAAGCTTGCGCTCAATGAAATTTATGCTTTTACTGCTGCAGCAGATCTAACGGCATCGACTTGCAATGAAGAATATACCATATTCTAAACTGTTTCGATGACTCCATTGAATTTTCGGTGAAAATGGGGTAACAGATAGAATACTACCCAGGGAACACCCAATTCGTGCCCGTTGGAGACAGATGATATGGGCCCAAAACAAACTTGAAACCCCATGTTGACAATTATCTTTTAAAATCCCATAATTTCACGTTGTATCATATGGCTTTTTCCGGATCAAAGAAGATGGCGATCGCAAGTTCTTTTCTGGCATTGACGTTTCGGACGAACGTTTCAGCTCTAAACATATGATCCACATATGCTTGCAAGTATATGTTATGTTTCGATTCTAGAAATCAGACAAGTCGAACTTGATTATCCTTTCTATAGTTTTGCACAGACAACCTGTTAACCATTTATCAGACGTAACGGCCAAAACCGACCAGCACTATTCTCAAAAATCGCCAATTAATTTTCATTACTTCTTCATTTTTTTGACTCAAAAACATAGGTTATGACGCCTCGTCTGGATAAATTCTGGATGACAATTTTCAGACGACGAATGTTTAGAAAATCTTGAGGGCATTTTGTTTGATATTTCATTTTTTAAAGTAATTTGTATGTTGTTATCTTCCAGGTATTGTGCATTTCATTTTGTTTCTTTACCATTACATTTTTAACTATTTTCTAAATTTTATGTTCAGGGACCCAACCTAAGAAAGCTCATTAGTTCTTACAACCCATTTACTGCTGTTTAGCTTCTGTTAAGGACAAGTGTTAACTTCCATATCTAGAATTATGTCACGTTTTGTTAAATTTATGGCCTGGAATTCTGACTTTCATTCAACAAGCAATGCCCCTGATCTCAATTTCCCTACGTTTAATTCTGTGCCAGCTATTCCTATGATTGTTTTTTATCCCAGTGCAAACGGCTTATAATTGATACTTTTTCAACTGCATCCGCTGGATAAATTATTATAAATTATAAGTTTTGGCCAATTCCTTTTAACATTTGTTGTATCATGAACAGTATCTGCGTCAATGTATTTTATCAGTCTGTCGTGACCTCGTTGTGATTTTTATTGTGTTATAACCGCACTTTATTTTGATGATTAGTTATTCAGTCCATGACTCTTACCCTTACTCTGAGCCCAACTTGGGGTGTATGTTCTAGCTCAACACGAGCTGGAGAAAAAAAAACTAGTGTACGTGAAGAGTTTTCTCGGCCAGGACAGCGCATACGCATAGGAAAGACCGATTGTCCCGTCAAGTGCAGGTAGTGCCAGGTCTTCAGAAGTTGGTCAATCATCCAAATATGTTATGATACAAGGGTAATAAAATTTGTCACTGACAACTAACCCGGACAGTGCAATAAAAAGTAATATGTTAAAAATCGAAATTCGTTAAAAGTCAGTATACAATGGCAATGTCAAAATGGTATTGAAAGAAATACTGATTGAATGACCTCTTAATGCCCCAAGCCCCCCCCCCCCCCCCTCAACAAATGGCCAGACCCAAGCCTATCCGACATTCCGTCTACGACCGTGCCGTAGCAGTGTATTGGTCATGTATCTCTAAAATGGAGACTACCCAAACCAAGGCACAGTTTCTCCATTGCTGCTAGTATTCTTCCCTCCATGGCATTCGGAACGCACCTCATAAATAAGAGAACAAGGCGCTCTTCTCTTTTTTCAACCAGGGATTGGGACCGGCTATGGCGTAGGCTTCATTCTTTTATTTTCGTTCCCCATTGGGGAACTACTCAGCCCAGGAACCACATCATGGTAAGAATGCGTAATCCTGGGAGTTGAACATGCACTTAGGATTGAAATTACATCAATTTCAGGACGGAAATGAGAACCAAGTATTCAGATAGCAAATAGTATGGGAAAATTAGAGTAATGTCGGTTCACTTGCAAATATTTTACATTTTGTTTGAAAGAGGAATGCCGATAGAATATTGTTCTGAGATTTTTGCTTCGAAAATGAGGGGGTCGACATTTTGCTGATGTTGATGGCTGGTCAAAAAATTCTGTTTTCTACAATATTGCGAACATAGATATTGTTACAAAACTCGAGCTTATCTGCCATTGGGCATTTTTCTATGCTGAACAGTACCTAAGGAGTTAGTGAGCTTAGTTATCAGTGATAACAGGTGTTTTGTAATGCCATGTAATAATGTACAGTTATGTGTTAAGATGCTGAGAGAGAGTAGACAATATTGAGGCCTTGTCTAGTTTTATTGCGGAAATCGAAAACACGATATTGTACTAATACAACTATTATTGTGATGCTGCACGGTGTGTAAGGTTGAAATTACGGCACAACATTTGGTGCGTGTTTGTGGTGTGTGTGCGTGTGGGGGGGGGGGGGGGGGGGTTGCAGGTGTTGGGGTGCTGATTACACAAAAACACATATTGTAATAATGCATTATCTTTCAATCTCTTGTATTTGAGCATATTTGTTGTTTTTATGATTTCTTATTATGCGAAAAGCAATAACTCAGCCACTATTGTACAAACTGCCGTCCTTCCCCAGATGTTTTCATGAAAAATAATCTCAATTGAGTTATATCATGGAAGTGGGTACTAATAATTAAATTGTATTTTTCGATCGAATAAATGTTTAATATTTGTGTCCACGATACAAATAAATAAATAAATAAATAAATAAATAAATAAATAAATAAATAAATAACTGCAGATCACTTCAGAAAATAAGGGTGTAATTCGACAGCACCAATTAACAAAGATTGGTCTTTGATTTAAGGAAGAAGATGGGTGTATCTATATCCACAGCCAAAGACCGTGCCCACATGAACCTCTCGGTCCACAGGCCCTCCATGAATCCAATATGAATACGATAATGCAGAGTAGTAATAAAAATACAGAAGATGGCTTTTTACAATTTTTTCTCAACCAGGTTGGACGTTTCAATGAAACCCATTTAAAAATAAGGACGATTTCAAAAGTGTGGTTGCACTGTGGACAGTAGCTCTGTATCGCTTTTTGGCGGTCCCTTCTCCAGGAAACCCAATTTCTTTTTTTTTGCTAAAGCACATGCTACGATTTGAAATATGATAGGTTAATTCTTAATATTTAATCAGTGTAAGATTTAAAGATCATACGTAAAGATCCCTGCTTCGTGTATACACAAATCAAGCCAGTGCATAGTCACGTTGAAAACTGGATCCATCGCTGGATGCTGGAAATTTCGTGTCTCCTAATATTCAACGTGGAAATTCTTGGTTGAGTACACATCTGTGTCCTATGGGAAATTACGTATAATCATTGAAATTCTGACAAAACACAAATATTAAAAAAAATAATAACAGTTTGAATGAACTCGGCGTTTCTGAAGTGCCCAGCCAGCTGTCTCAATATTGTTGATGTTGCTTTGCTGAAATCTGCTGTCACTCTTTTGTTGGCAATTGATTAGTACAGTGTCTCTGACTGAGTGGTAATTGGCATTTTATACCTCTACTGCTAAACCCATTTTCGTTCTTTTGATATTCACACCTATGAATCTTAACCGAGTTCCTCCCCCAGAGTGATCGTACAACTGTCATGACGATTTTGTCATTAATAATTTAATCTCCTCATATGTCAAACAGCCTCCGCCCTACTTTCCTTTTGGACAAAGCATATCTCCCCAGTAGCAAATCACTGGGTTTATTTCGCCACAATCATCACAGACTTATGTTGCCATGAAGTTATCTCCCTTAAAATTATTACAAGCGCGAGGAAGGTCCAATTAAGAAGCAAGTAATTGTTGAGAAAACTTCTATGACATCAGCAGAAAATATAGTCAACTTTCCTTTTGTTACTTTTCCCGAAGCTGTCTGTTGTTTTCGTTCATTTAAAGTTATAAAAGGAAAACGCGGCTTTTCATGGAAATTAAATACAAGTAACTAGTTCACATCCGTCATTATGAATGTCTATCAGTATTTCACCTACAGTTAAAACTATAAGTCTTGCCATGAACTGTGCGCTTATCTAGGTTTAATTGTGCGTTGGAATTACGCGCAATTGCCATATCGAATGGCATCCAAAGCACGGAAGGTTATCCTAGTTACTCATAGCAAACACATGCAATGTTTCTGCCAATGGACCACCGGGTTACCCGGAGGTCCATTGGCTGAAACATTGCTTGTGCACAGCCCATATGTACATAATTTAATAGCCTTACTATGGCCATAACGCGTAGATTAATGCGCGCATTTCGTGACAAGACTCCTAGTTTGACTGTACTAATACTAGAACTTCTACTTTGGGTCTTTTATTTAGCAGATGTAATTTTGCAAGATTTTCTTCTAGACAGATAAAAATGGCAAATCTCTCTTCCATGACTTTTATATTAATGGAAAGGACAGTGTCTTTATTACAATGCCACGATGCGCACACAGTTGATAAAATGAATAGAAACAAAATTACGGAGTATCAAAAAATGGCGGAAAGGCCGCTTTCTTATTTTTAAATGTGTTTCCGTTTTCCAAGAATAATAGTGATATGTTCAAACTGTTTGGAAAAAAATGTAGAAATGCCAGCTTCTGTATTTTATGCTATACTGCAGGAACAAGTCCAAAGTCTGTGAAATGATGCGCAAATCGATGATAAAATGTCGCTAACATTTCGAAATTTCAACTTATTATATGAAATTCCAGTTCCTATAGTATTAAAATTTACCTATAGCTTTAAAAAAATAAAGACAGCTAACTATTCTATAAATCTCTCCTAATGCAGAAAATTGTCAGCCATGCGTAATCTTTCATTGAAACGAACTCCACAACCTTAATATCTTAAGGGATCACAGGTTACAGCTGAGGAGAAAACAAATGTATTCTAATTATAAAAGAAATATTTTTTTGTGTCCACAATTTGAGTTAAGAAAAAACTATGATATGCTAACAATTTGTCTTTTTTTACTTTTCGAAGAAAGAAGCTGCAAACTGGCCAACTAAATTTGATTATTACTTGGCCTATGTTAGTGGAAATGACATTTTGGAAGAAGGCGAATTCAGGTGGCTCGACGGATCAGAAATTAATGGAAGCTTTTGGGGAATCAAAGGTAAGGAGAAAGACATGCACATTTTCAAAACTTCTAACCTTATCCAATAGGTATGCTGGAGTATCGGTTGTGATTGCGTACCTTTTTAGAACCCGATTGAAGTGATCTACTACAGCTGCACATTCCAGAGGATATAAAAATGAATGTGTCCTCAATATGATATTTATGAAACCAGTCTAGAATTGTCCGTTTTGCGGAGCCTTTAGCGAGGGAAAACGGATAATTCGGACGAGTTTCATAAATATCATGTTGAAAAAGCACGAATGTCATATTCTAATATTCTAATTGAACAGTTGGCGAGAGGGTGGGGGGGGGGGGGCAAAAAAACGGTAAGCGGTAAGTAAGGGTTAAAGAAAGGAATGTCAACATCAAAGAACAATGCTACTGAGACACGTCATAACCATTGACAACTGTATTCCAAGTTCGTATATCACAGTCACTACTCGAATGGCCGCCAAAATAGTAAAAGTCAATCCCATCGATATTCATGTTATAAATATAGCCAGTTGGCACCGACATCTTTCTTATTCTCGTCGCACTACCCTCATCGTCAATTTTTGCAATGGAAAATTCGACAGTAGAACAAAGATAGAATAATGAGATCGCTGGATCAGTAGTATGTCTCGTATGTTTGGGGCATCATTGGCCGGACCCCGGTGCCGGACCCCGGGAGTGACGTCATACAACGTGACCTAGTGGCGCCGTGGTGTGTTGTCATGGTAACTCGCGTGACTTCATCCCCATAGTGATACGTGAAGTGAGTGCGCATGCGCTGCGCGTGTTGTTAGGGTGATACGTGTTTCCGTCGTCCATTTTGTATACTGGAGGCCGCCATCTTGGTTTTCATATCCCCAGGCACCCCAGTTTTTGGAAAACATATGGCCTTCGGCACCTCCTTTTGTCGTATGAGGCCATGATGACCATGATTAATCCCTGCACGAGGTCTAATGTTGTCTTACCAACGGCTTCCATCTTATCTCGAAAGCTCCAAGGACACTAATGGTCTCTGGGCTATATGTCCTATCATTAGCTTTTACAACAGTCTTGTTCCATTGCGCCCGTGTACCAGTACTATTGGCTTCTGTTATTCTGTCCCATTTCTCATCCATTAATATTGACTTGTATCACTACTTCCTAGCTATTACCTTCGCTCAGGCCTTCAAAATATTCAATCAGATTGTCCCTGTATACATATAAACTGGCTATATAAGGCATTCCATTATTGAAATTCCTAACCGATCCCGTAAATGAGTTCCGTGTTTTTTCCAAAAATTGGGGTGCCTGGAAATATGGCTGTTAAATGCCGAGATGAGGCTAAGAGGCATAGTGAATTATTGAGGAATTTTTCATGGACCTCTTGACCTCAAAAGAAAATGAGGCTATGAGGGATAGTAAATGTGGCCTCATAGAGGGATTTTTTTTTCATGGCCGTCATGCTCTCAAAAGAAAATGAGGCTATGAGGGATAATAAATGAGGCCTCATTGAGGGCTTTTACATAGCACTCATGGCCTCATACGACAAAAAGGGATTCTATAGCCACGGAGTTTCCCCAAAAAATGGGATTCCATGGGTTATGGCTGTTAAATACCGAGATGAGGCCATGAGGGATAGTAAATGAGGCCTCATTGAGGGCTTTTACATAGCCATTATGGCCTCATATGACAAACAAGGGATTCCATAACCACAGGTCGTGGCCATTGGATATAGAGGTGATGAGAATCGGATAGGACTTCATTGTAATTAGGGGAGATAAATCTGCATACAGATTATGGGAAATCAAGCAATCTGATTGGCAAGATATAATCTATATAAATGATCTAGATAAATAAAACAATAAGAGTACACGGAATATGATCAGATTTTAAAATCATGTAGTTAGGGGGGGGGGGGTCATTTAAAGAAATTGCTAACAATTAGTTAGGTGGTCAGTTAAAGATTTCACTAAAAATAGAGCGTAGGAATTTATAAAAATATAGTTCCAAGTAGAAGCAGAGGTTCTGGGTAATGACCAAAGGAACATGTCTTTTATTGAGAAAAACGTCATGGAATAGGGATTCAGAAAGGGATTCTAGGAAAATACGAACCAGAAAAATACTCTAATTCAATCGAACTTACCCCCGGTACCCCCTCTGTACTATAGAACCACGTGCTACTATCAAAATCTACGGTTTGGTAGTCCTAAATAGGATTCTTGAAGAATCCATGCCAAATAAAGTGAATTTTGGTGATTTGGAGAGATTGTCGGGTTGTTTGTGGTAATTCTCTGAATCGGGAAATTACTCCTATTCAATCGAATACACCCTCCGAACATACCCTTGTCTTGTTGTAGGCCTGTGGGTAACATAGCAATCACGTGCTACTATAGAAACGAAGATGGCGGCGTCCAGTATACAAAATGGACGACGGAAACACGTACCACCCTAACAACACGCGCTGCGCATGCACACTCAGGTCACGTATTACTATGGGGATGACGTCACAAGATGGCCGCTCACGCGGGTTACCATGACACCACACCATGACGCCACTAGGTCACGTGGCATGACGTCACTTCCGGGGTCCAGCACCGGGGTCTGGCCAATGATGCCCCAAACATACGAGACATTCTACTTGGATCCTTTATACCGCAATATGTAGTTCAGCCAACGAGGCTGCTGACACCCTGATAGCCAATGGATTTGAGGTTTCATGCACTAGTAATTCATAAAGCTGAAAAATACCAAACGATTACAAGAGTAGAAAGCGGTTCAGTTATATGATAAATATGTGTTATGTGCAGATTGTGCTTTTACGGGATGTTTTATCGCGACGAGACTCGTTTTGGGGGATGTACAGCTACGGGTCGCTCTTGCACAAGTAGACATCCGCAAAAAACGAGTCGAGTCGCGATAAAAGAGTCTGTACAGGCACAGTGGCCACATAACGTGTTTATCTACCCTTCAGAAGAGAAAACCCATAAACACGACTTCTCAAAAATAACAGACAAAAAATCCACTCAACACTGATCAATATAATGGGCTCCATTTTCAATTCTCTGAACCCAATGCAAGTGAGGAAGTTCCTCCAACTTGAACGAAATTGTGCATGGTAATGACAAACAATCAAACTCCGCTCAAGTTTGCTTTTTCTGATGGGCAATGATATTTCAAACCAAATTCAGTTCAATTCATGGGGTCACCCAAATGGACAGGTGGGCGATTTGAGAAAACAACTAGGGAATTATATTTTTGGAGTGTGCAAAAATCGCTTTATGTACATGGCATCACTTCATTCATAATTTTTTAAAGCGTTCAAACCACAATGAGATTGACGTTACCCTTCAGAATTTTCTCGCCATTACTTTCATTGATGGATTATTTATGTACTGGCTCGTGCAATTCCCTGCAAAATGGATTATGTTGAGACAAACTAAATGCATCATTCGTTAGAGCATTATAATATTTTTTAAGGGAATGACATTTGATTACCATTACTACTGAAGTAGTCCGTCACTCGCGCGTGCGCTCGCTTCTCACGATGTCGTGTGACATTTATCGCTACATCAATAGTGATACAAAATCTTTTATCGCCAAATTGTTATCGCCATTTATACTGCGCTTTGCGATTGCGTTTCTACGTAAGGGTCGATAAAAACATTTAAGTGACGGATGATTAACTGGTAGAGAGTTGGAAACCAATATCTGGGTTTTATTCTTAAGTGCAGCAGGTACCTCGTCTTAAAGGTTTCGTTTTCTGTGGGTGTGCTTCATATTATCGTTGAAGAAAAACTATTCCGTCTTGGGGATTTTACTTGTGACAATATTTGGAACAGTGCCTACAAACAAGGCAAAGAAATGTGAACAAATTTTGATAAATAAAAATAGTTCAGCACTCAACCAGTTAAGACTCATAACGATATATTATAATGGTTTCCTGGACAGTTACCGTAACCTATTTGACAGTGACTCCTTGAATGGGGTCGTTGGTTACCGCACAAGTTTATGGGGTGATCGCATCCGACATTCATGTGAAAGGTCAGTATTAATCCCACCATACTTTCTTCTCAGTAGTGCTTCACCCTGTCGACTGTCCGTCGATTGCTAAACATTCCTTGACTCACAGCTGTATGCTTGCCAGTTTGAGAGAGGGTCAACTGCAAACCCTTTCATCTTTCGTTACTTGAAATAAATTACATAATTAAATGGAAATTGGGACTATTATGACCCCCGATGAGTCTGTAGATGGGATGGGGAAATCTCACCCGAGGGGCAAGATATTTGAACCTTGCCGAGGATCTGGTTCAAATATCTTGCCCTGAGGGTGAGAATTCCCCATTCCCACTTTCAGACTCATCGAGGATGACTTTTCTCCCCACACACGAGGATTACGTCATTATAGATAATTGTCAGTCACGTGCTGACATACCCAATTTATCAAGTCGTAGTCCTTTCGAAAAATGAACAATTTCATTGGAAAGATCTACAAAAGTTAGGTATATACTAACTTCAATGATTACACTAAATCTGTGATTGACATTGTATCGCCTTCTGTACAGCCAGTGAGCAATAGTAAACAAAACAGACGATAAACCACACCCACACATAATAGACTCACTGATGCTTGGTGCCAGTAACATGAAAGGTGTCAATATAAACAAACCGAATGCTAAGCTTGTGTATATTTCGGGAGCTTCGTACGAAGAAATTGATAAACTAATCGGAAAGGCAAAATCATACCCCAACATCATTCCCGATAACATCAAGTGTATAACAATTCATCCTGGGACTAACGATTTGACCAAATCCAACGCAAGCTACAACAGGGCAATAATGTGGTTTCATGTTGCACACAAAAAAACTTACTGATGCTTTTCAAAATGCTTCAATTAATATTTGCAGCATACCCCCAAGAAAGGTAACAGGGGGCAAATCACAACCTCATGAGGCGGCTGCAACCACCATAAACTCTCATTTGAGCATGTTCTGTGATGCCTCAAATTACGATACCTTCGTGGATAATGACTTGCTGTTCATGAAAGACGGTAGTATCGTACGAAGTCTTTTCAAGGACAATGACCAGAGTGGTGTACATTTAAGCCTTAAAGACAGTGACAAACTGGCTGATATATTAAATGACACTATCCAGGACGATGAAGATTCAGTGACACTAACAAATGCAAACAAGCGGCGTCATGATAAGTTCACACCGAACCCGGAGAAGAACAAAAACGCCCGTATTGACAAATGAACTTTAACAAATAATATCCAATTGCATAAAAATCATCAAAATCATGTGAATCACAAACAAGAATTAAATGGTAAGAAGGTGAAAGCCAATGTATGTGATCAAAATCATTCAGTCATGCAAACACATGTCCCAGTGAATGACAAAGAACATGTATCAAATGAAAAATTTGAAAATACGTTTAGGTGCACAATGCGTTCAATAAATAAAACGCACATAAGCTCATTTAATGAATTGGGGAACGCATGCAATATAGTTGCTCATACACCTAGTGCAGACGTTTACTGTAGCGATAACTCTTATGAAAAATTTACTACAGTTACGTCCAGTGATATGCACGTGGTCCGTGAGAATGTTTGTAAACATTACATATCTAGACACCCACGCGACTCGGTAAGCCCTACCCACGTGATCAAGAACAGAACTTGTACAAATGTTAGCTTCTGTTCAACTTGTGCTGAAAATGTACCCACGAAAACAGTTTTGATTTTAATGCCGATAGAATTGATACTTGCAACCACTCAGTTAATGAGTTTTTAAATTTCGAAACACATATTAATGATGTAAATGCTGAAAAATGTCATAATTTTCATAATGACTTTTTAAATTTTGATTCAATTACTGATGATGTCAGTCTCGAAAACTGTATTGTGCATGTATCTCAACACATACCTACATATAATGACAATCACAGCACAAGTTATGATTACAATAATGCTAATGTATTTGTGGAACCCATAATTAATGTATACAGTTCAAACACTTTATATTGTGATGAAATCTGCACTGTCCAAAATGTAAATAGTTCCAACCACGTTACTGACATACATGGACATTGTACTTGTCAATCATTTGGAAACAAGCGTAATGAAGACCCTATGTTGTTGTCGGGTGACCAGACTGAGACTTGTACATGGGTTCATGAACCAAATTGTTGTTCAGATCGTGAGTCTGTGTTCACGTGCCGGCCGTATCAGCTGACAACATTATACCCAGATAACCCACCAACTCAAACACGCAGCCTTGATGTTGAAATGAAAACAAATCACGATGAAATCTCACTTTACCCAACTGTCAAATATGACGATAATGAAAATCACCGAAATAATTTCGTTATCTGTAATGGTGAATCCATGACGCCAGGTCCACAATTACTTATGGCCACTACCGATGTACGATTAAAGGTTAAGACACAAGAAGTGTATAGTACAAACAATACATTGTATGCCAACCCACCTGTTGAAAATACAGAACAGCTCAATTACTATAGTGAAGACGACTTCGAATATGATCGAATACGCAATCGAATATTGAATCTTGATTCAGGTCAAACTACCACGTGGAATTCTAACTATTTTTCTAATTTGCTTGAAGATATTGATGATATATGTCCATCTGATAATGGTAATACCAATTATTTCGATTCTTACATGGAGTTAAATGGTAATCCCATTATTGGTTCTGAGAACTATTTATATGAAAATGAACAACCCGTCATAGAGGTCTCAGATATTTTGCATGAAGTGAATAGAACAATATATTCAAACAATGTTACTCTTGAAAATGAACATGGCGATTATGTACCCGTTATTGTTAAAGACTATCACACTCCGTCAAATACTATTGGGCCAGTTATGCATAATACTAACACAGTAATAAACATACTAACCCTTAATGTATGTGGATTACGAAGAAGGTTAATGTATACCGAATTTATTGAATTATGTCAAAATTACTATGTACTTTGCTTTATAGACACAAAGACACATGATTGTGATGAGTTGAATTTACATGGATTTGTATTGTACTTGCAAAATAGATTTAAAATGTCACGATATAGGTCAGGGGGAATTATTATAGGCATAAAAACTGACTTTTCAAAATACTCGCAAGGATAAAGTAAAAAATAACTTCGGTCGGAAACTCCTTACTTTGTGTCGAGACAATGACCTTTGTATAATAAACGGCCGAGTAGGGACCGACCGTGGAGTTGGGTCACTAACATGCCGGTACCCCTCGGTTGTCGATTATACTATATGCTCTCAGGAAGCGCTACATTCTATTTCTAATTTTACCGTTATAGTATTTAGTAATCTTTTTTTCAGACGTGCATTGTCCTATTACAACTACTATTGAAATGAGTGTGCTCTCTTGTGAAACTGACGATCGGGAATCACCAGTTAATGACGACATTTCATACCGGAAATGGGTTCCAAACAAAGCGGCAGAGTTTACAAATAATATATACACACAAGCCCTTTCTAATATCCAAGATTATTTAGACAACCTGTCCAGTGCATACGTCACTGGACAGCAAATTAATCATGTAGTAAATATGGTGTCCGATGTTCTTTTGGATTCAATGAAAAACACATTTGGTGTTAATACTAATAAAAAGAAAGACCGTGGCAAACAAAATAAAATAAATACACCCTGGTTTACATCAGATCGTAGACTAGCTAGACAAAAATATCGTAAATCGGCAAGGGATCATGCGCGTTTATCTAATGATATTACAAGGCAAATAATGCGGTGTCACACAAATATATATACACGCGAAATTAACCGTTCTATATCATTACACAGAGAGAACGTTTCGCGTGAACTAGCGATAACAAAACAGTATAACCCCAAAAAGTTTTTGTCTACAATTAGCGGACGAAGAACACCATTAAATCCGATTGTTAGATTAAATGATTTAGAATCTCATTTTCGTAATTTAAACGCCGCGCAGAATACAGGCAGTAATAATCTCGCGTGTGAAGATCATGGTCCGGATAACGCCAGTCAACTTAACGCACCCATAATCTTAGACGAGGTCCTAACCGCTATAAATAGCCTTAAGAACAACAAGGCTATGGGCGAAGACTTGATTTTAAACGAATATCACAAATCATCTCCTGATATGTTAATTGCTATTTATTGTCGCATTTTTAATTATATAATGGATTCTGGATGCATACCAGAGATTTGGGGCATTGCAAATATTATTCCGCTGTACAAAAACAAAGGTGATATCAATGACCCTAAAAATTATAGACCAATTACTTTATTGAGCTGTTTTGGGAAACTTTTTACTAAAATCCTCTCAAATAGACTTTACTCATATGTGGAAGATAATGCTATCCTTTGTGAAAATCAATCTGGTTTTAGAAAGGATACTCGACAATGGATAACAGTTTTGTTACTCATATGTTAACCGATATCACACGTGTTTTGAATACTAAATTATATTGTGCTTTTATCGATTTTGAGAAAGCTTTTGATAAAATCTGGAGACAGTGTTTATGGCACAAATTACTACTAAGCAATATCAACGGTATTTTTTTTAAAGTTATCCGAAATATCTATTCGAATATTAAGTCTTCTGTTCGGTTAGGAAGATTAAAATCAGGGGTTTTCCCGTGCCTGTCTGGTGTTAGACAGGGTGAAAACTTATCGCCAATATTATTTTCATTATATCTGAATGACTTACATGAATTCATGACGAAAGAAGGTGTTAACGGTTTAACAAAAAGTGTCAAATGAGACAGCATCTCGTTTACAAGTTTTTATAAAATTGTTTGTTATCTTATATGCTGACGACACGGTTTTAATGTCCGAAACACCAAAGAAACTTCAAAGGGACCTGGATATTTTTTCGCAGTATTGTAAAACCTGGAAATTAACTGTTAATGTTGAGAAAACAAAAAAATTACTAATTTCAAAGAGTAGTATGCCAAAAAATTCGAGATTTACGTTTGACGGTCGTGAACTTGAGGTTGTTAAAAAGTTCAATTACCTGGGAATCATTCACTCAAAGTCTGGATCTTTTTCCGATGCTAAGAAAGCGTTAGCAACAAAGGCGGGTAAGGCAATGTACTCAATCATATCAAAAGCTAGAACACATTGCCTGTCCGTCAGAAACCAATTTGATTTATTTGATTCCCACGTACTACCAATTCTGTTATACGGATGCAAGATATGGGGATTCGGCAACAATGATATACTGGAAAACACACATAGAAAATTTTGTAAATTTGTGTTGAGGTTAAAGCCTTCAACACCTAAATATATGGTATATGGTGAAAGCGGGAGACTACCTATTAATGTCACTATAAAACACAGAATGGTTAAATACTGGGTAAAAGTTATGAATATGGCACAAAACAGATTATGTAACGCAGTCTATAAATTATCACAGATATGGATGACGGACTCACCATCAAGCTCACAATGGATTATGACAATCCAAGATATGCTTACAAGCTGTGGACAATCGCATCTTCTATCTAATAATTACGTTTCCTATCCGAAACAACTCTTAGAGTATGTGAAATGTAGTCTAATTAGCCAGTTCAGAGAATCATGGCAATCTGAAATTGATAATTCGAGTAGAAGGGCGAATTATAGAATGTACAAGCATAACTTCCGTTTTGAAACATATCTAGAGCTTTTGGATGAAAAAATCGAACTACATTATGTAAATTTCGAACAAGTAACCACAGACTGCCAGTCGAAACTTGTCGATGGTTAAACTCCGGTGAGGATGATAAATTATGCCCCCCTTTGCAATAGTCGCAAAATAGGAGACGAATATCATTATTTACTTGAATGCGAAAAACTAAATGTTGTGAAAAAACATTACATACCACGTACATGTATAGGTCGTCATAACACAATAATTTTGAGTGAAATAATGAATGCAAATGACATAATATCGATGAGAAGACTGTATGCATTTATTCGAATTACAAACCGGGAGTTATCCAAAAATATTACTTAAGTTAATTTATCTATATACATTCGCAATACTTACTTGTATCGGAAATTGTGTTCATATTACTCCTGGACAACATATATAGTGTTTCGGGATTATTACTTATGTATTTGCTCTCACATTAGCTGTATTTGTGTCTATGCATGTACCTGTGTGCATCAAACACAGAACCGACTAACAGTGTGTCGCATTTTCAATCTATCACAACCACAAAGGGCATCGAAGTTATGGGATTTTGATGGGTGAACGGATATCCGCACACCGCCGGTGTCGTCCTAGTATGCCTACCTGTGTTAGTGTTATGCATATGGTTCATGCTATACTTAGAACGTCCGCCCTTATAGACAACCCAAATATCGGTTACCATATCTGGATGTCGTCTGGTAAGGTGATGGGCCAACACAGGGGGAGTGGACTTCCACATATCACCGATTTCGTTTTCGAATATCTACCAACGTTATGACCCTTTTGACTTGAAGCAAAATCAGATATCGAAAGTTTTGCATTACAATGGGCGTATTGTTTTTCGGCTTTTGAACGTCTATGGACTGACGACATATATGGGTGGGGTGGGGGGCAAGATACCCACAAATGGTGAACCTGTTGTGCACACGTGAACATCAGAGATTTGGCCCTTGCTTGGTTGAGGAAAATCATAAAACTAGCGTTTTGCATTATAACTGGGACTCCAACTGTCAGATGTTTTCCTCTTTGCGTATGATGATAGACCGACAGGAGGAACATGATATTCATAAACTTCGGATTTCGTCTGTGAATTCCTAACAGAGCTATGGTCCTTGTATGACCTTAAAAAAAATAACAAATAAATAAATAAATGAACGAATAAAATGCCTCTACCGGGGCCACAAACCGACGTTGAGCGTTGCTTTTGATGTGATATACACGTTGTAGCCTTCTCTGTATATATGTAAATACTTTTATATATATGTCAATATCCGTGTACTATTTATACATATGAATTCGAGAAATGAACTATATATATAACACGGAGATTTCCGGCCAGGAAATCGAACTTGGCCAACATAAGTTCAAAATTACGATGAATGGTTTCCTGTGCCAATGGCTTGTATTTGACCATGTTTGCTCTCGCCATTAGGAATTAGAACGTAAATCGTGCGTTTTCGTGACTTTTAATTTATGTAAAATGTGCCACTTTTTTAACAGTTTTTTGGTCCTTTTGTAATTGTTTTTTTCTTCTGACCGGGAACATGATTTGGATTACTTTCGTAGCCTTTTTCATAACATTTATCCTCTGTTCAATGGGTTAGAGTTGGATTTAGAGAATTTCGAATGGAAAATAGAATTTGACCAACATTAGCTCAGAAATTTGATAACTATTTTTCTGCGTCAGTGGCTTCTTTTTGACCGCGATGTTGATTTTTTCCAATGCAAATCCTCTGGGGATTTTTGTAAAAGAAATTCGTCGGCAGCTTGAAAAATGTAACGATGACATTTTTTTTTACAGAACCTTTCGTTCTCCCGATGCAAATCGAGTGGAACGTCGAAAATGGAAAAAAAAATGCCGTTTCTTTAGGTACCTCCCCGAAAGTAAAAATATGATGATCATGAGAATCGAATTGAAGAGGGAAAAATTGCTGTTTCTTTTTGGGTGGACCAGAAGAAAAATGAGATGACCGCCTAGAAACTGTCTTTGGAACTTTCGATGTTAATTCTGGAATAAATGCGTATTGCTTCGATGGTTATTTTCTTATTTTGTCGAATTTCGATTTAAAAAAAGATAGCCGAAAATTGAGTTTCGAAAATGTGGTATTGTTTAAACCATTTTGTTTTTGTTTTTGAGAGTTTATCAAAGCGGAATAAGTTAACCCTTTTAAAAGTGTCTCCTTGGCAGGATACTTATTCTTTCGCTTTGTGAATTATAAAACGATCGAGTCTTTCTATTGTCATCATAATAGGCGTTCTGAGATTCTTTTTAAGTGGAAGCGGTGATCATGTCCATTGAGACAAAGAAAAAGAATCAATTAATTAATTAAGCCAGATTTAATTTGATATTCGGATCACGTTCTCCTCTATACATATGCTTTTTATATTTATATATTTTTTTCTGACCGCGATATTTATATTTAATATTTATGTTTTCGCGCACCAAGTGGATTAAAAAGAAATAATCCTTCAGTTCTCTACTTGTATTTTGTATTGCCTGCAGAAAACTTATTGTGACTGCAATGTTGTTTCGATGATTTTGTTTTTGTTTTTTGGAGTTCATTGAAGCGGATAAAATTAAATGATTAAATCATTCCCGTCAAGTCTCACATCGCTCTTTGTTTTTCTAATAAACGATCGAGTCGTTCTATTGTCTTTGTCTTATGCGTTCTGAGATTCTATTTAACTGTTCATTCAGACAAAGAAAGAGAATTAATTAATTAGGCGAGATTTAATTTTATATTCCAATGAAGTTCTCCCCTATCCGTATGCTGTGTTAATTAATAATGAGACAGAGAATGTCGGAATGCAGAACGGTTTGCGGATAATTGTCCCAGTCTGTTCTTAGTGATAATTTAGTCTTCAAGTGTACGAGACAACATCATCAACAGATGGACAAAAGGAGTAAACTATTTTCTTTCTGTGAAGTAAACATCGCCACGATATAGGCTCGTAATGACAGAAAGGTTTTCAAATTTGATTCGAGAAAATAATGTCCTCACCGGATTCTCAATGTGTGTTCAGGCGAATGATTTGTATGACTTCTTAATTCAAGATGCACTCGACGGTTGATAACAACTCATATACCTTTTTTTCACGTTCTGTTCTTATCTCTCCATAAAAACGCCCCATAGTTGGTGTTTATGGTCACAAATTTCTTCTGCACAATGGCTAATCATGACCGCAAATGCGGTCGAGTTTAGAGTCTATCGTTTATACCCATTTTGTAGAAGACTTTCATTCCAAACATTGATGACTGTATCGTATTTTTTTATCAGTAAAACAGAGCCCGAATACTGTGGTAAGCAATCAGAACTTCAGCTTCCCTAGGGTTTCCACGGGGTAACTCCATAGTTAGTGTACAATGAATCTGAAAATTCCTAGCTATTTTTGTATTTTTTATTGATAAGCAAAGCGAATATTCTTTCAACAAAAGATCGTGAAATAATTCAGGATTTTTTAATTATGAATTATATTAATTGTAGGACAACTGTCACATCGAAGAGTGCTGGAAAAAATATTCGTTAGTTAAGCCTTCTCGTCTCCAAACTAGCAAGGTATTTTTACGATTCGCAAACATTTTGCTAATTTGTCATGGGATTCCATCCGCCTATTTTAATATGATTTAACCCGCCTCAACATTCAACAAAAAAAAATCCCCGAGGCCCGATTAGATTCCTTTTTTACTTTCCAAAGTTTGATTTACTGGGATTTCCGGGTTTGATTATAAACGATAACTTCACAAACGAATTATGCAATTAACAATTGTGTCACGTATCCGAGCGCAAACGAAGACGCTTTGCCGTGGGTGTAATGGGGACTTTATTGTTCTTGTTTTGCTTTTCGTAACCCTTTACCTAACATGAGAAGCAGACGACACTTGCAAAAATGTTTTTGAATAGCTATTATTTTCATTTTTTGTCTCAAAAACATAGGTTATGACCCCTCAATGGAACGAGCTCGGTGAGCTTGTTCCAATGAGGGGTCATAACCTATGTTCTAGAGACAAAAAATGAAAAAATAATGAAAATTAATTGGCGATTTTTGAGAATAGCTCTGGCCGTTACGTGAGGTAAAGGGTTAAATAATATAATTATCGTTAATAATGAAACTAAACAGATTAATCGCTTAACTGGACTGGTTACGTGAAATAATTCGTTCTAGACGAGGGACTACATTGTAAAACGTCTATATTTGTACAACGTCCCTCACCTCTCATGAATTACTTTACGTAACCAGTCCAATCAAGCCATTACTCTCTATGTCTCGTTGTTTTGTTTTTTTTTTGTGAAAAGTGTGGGAAAAATTTCCTGGGTATTCTTAATAAACTGTTGTGTAAGTTAAATTATTTTGCGGGAAGAAACGAATTAATAGATCGATTAAATAAACAATATTCAAATTTATACCATGATTCCCTTGTCTACATAAATTTTAGCTTTACACACCAACCGTGGAGAACACGCCAGCAATGGAATTTCAGTAGTTAAAATTTACACCTACAGTGGAACTACACCCAAGCTGACCTCTAGTGACGTCGACCTGAATGCGAACTTGTTTAAATTTATCGCATGTCGCCTCGTGAAGAGTGAAATGAAAGCGACAATTATTTATTATGTTTTTAAATGAGTATACCCACAAGACATCAAAACTTAACAAACATGCACTGTTTAATGTTAATAAGGCATCCATAACTCGAAATGATATGTTATTGTGCTATTAAAATGAAAAAGGCCCCATTTCATTTTCCATTTCGTTTCGGCGATAAAATTGACAGCAGAAGTACCGCCCACCGATGCTCGTGTAAACAGAAACAGATTCGCACGTATATACGTCTGGTGCTCAGTAAAATCGAGAAACATTAATAGCGACTCTTAATAATCTGACGACCATGGTATAAATAAAATATGCCCACAGTAGCTTGGTGTACCAAATGTTCACCACGAGTGGTGAACATTTGGTACACCAAGCTGCTATTGGTATATTCTATATATCTCCATGGTGAATAAGATTTGAGTCACGCTCAATCTTTCCAAGATGTTTTTGAGAGTCACCTTTGTATCCATTCTGAAATTCGAATGAAACGGAAAGCAATCCTTCATTATCACACAAAATTCAGGAGTGTAAAAATATATGTTCTGATGATGTTGATAGAATAAAATATATCTATTTAAAGCGTGTAAGACCTTATGGGTAGAAGATTCAAATATCATTAACGTTTCCGATTATATGTTTTTAAATAATTTCTTATATTGGAAACGTTATTACTCAAATTAAATTTCTTGTGATAATCGGAATTTAAAATCGTGTACACATCTTCATTCTTGTTAAAACAAACTAATCCCTGAACCCTCTCGTGATCGCATGTTCTCACGAGTGACAATACTTCTTCGCACATCTCAAATGCGTGACGTTTGGGAGTGAGAAAAAATATAGCGTCTTTCGTTCTTCTTCTTCCAAAGTAACATCATAATCATCATCACCCCCGTCTTCTTGACGACTGATCTTGGCTAAGATACTTGTTGATTATTCTCTCGTTTTCGGGATGTCTCAATAAGAATACGTAATGACGATTCAAGCCCAGATGATTTTCACAAAATAGTCCCAATCTTCGAGTTTCTTCTTTGATTTGAGAGTTCGATATGCGTTGCACATTTGTTGAGCTGGAAAGTTGTTTTTATAGGGAGAAGACTCATCAATTGTTGATAGCTTTTCGGGGTTTGGTGGCATCAAAGGTGCATATGTACATCTTGGCCTTAATTTGATTGCCATCTTTTTTATTTCCACCCGTTTCACAGCTTTTATTCATTGGGATTTTAGTTTCAGAGTAATTTCCCATTCTTTCATATCAGCCAGCTCTCGAGTTCTTTTGACACGTTTGCTTGAATTTAGAGTTGGAAATTGACATTAACCCTTCACCTAACATGAAAAGCAGACGACACTTGTAAAAAAAATCCTGAATAACTATTTTTTTTTTCATTTTTGTGTCAAAAACCTAGTTTATGACTCCTCATTGGAACGATCACGGCGAGCTCGTTCCAACGAGGGGTCATAACCTATATTTTTGAAACAAAAAATGAAAAAAAATGAAAAGTAATTGGCGATATTTGAGAATAGCGCTGGCCGGTTCTGGCTGTTACGTTGCGTAAAATCAGTTATTGTTGTAGTCTTCATAAGAGTATGTGATAGACTTGTTTATATATCACCTGATCCTATTTTCTAGATATCGTTAGCGGTTCTTGCATACCTTTAATGGCTTTCACAGGGGCAAAAAAGATTAATAACGTTTTTTTTTTGTTATCGTCTGCTGGGTGCAGTAGGGTGTGGGGATATAATCTTCTGTTGGTATAAGAGAAGCTAGCAAATCGTCAGAGTCAGAATTTCCTAGATCAGCAGCCTAAAATGTATTTTTGTTTTGTTGGTTTACTTGATACGTTAATAGAATAAAACATGTTCATTGCTCCGGCTCCCACCCACTACGAAGTCCAACATGGTACAGGGTTACTGCTATGTGGTGAACCCATCCAGATGCCAGTATTCCTACATATTTTTCTAGGGCAGTATACTCAGCCAGTGTTGAAACCAAAGCATGTCATAGGAGTGACATGTCGTCGGATGTAGATGTAGGTCATTCAACCAATCATTTTACAAATCACTGTAATTGAAATTGCCACTGTTAATTGACACAAAGTGCAATAAAATCAAACATGTTTTTAAAATGTAATAATATATTTAAAAAGCAATACACAATGGCAAAGATCGGATTATATTAAAGGAAATGACTAATTGAATGACCTTCAAATGCCTTCTGACGTGGCACCCTTTCTTAGGGCTTCCGATTGGCTAGAACGGCTCGGACTCACAATCCGTCTACTCCTGGTGTTATGGCCAAATCAGCGTATTGGAGAGGCACTTCCAAAATGGAAATTGCCCTAACGGGGACACTTTTGTCCACAACTACCTGGAGTCCTTCCTCTTGGGCCTTCCTCCTGACCCCTCAGGAGAACAAGGTACCTGCATAATAGGTTCGTCCATTTTGGTCCGGGGCTGCATATTCAGATATTTCGCGCAACCCTGCTCAAATGAGCAGGCCTCCCTCTATCCTCTACCCGCGGAATCGCCTAGTAGGGCAATGTCAAGATCCTGGGGACCTCCTAACACCCTAGGTAATACAGTATCAGCCTTCGCATCCTCCTCGCCACCTAGTAAAATTACTCGAGTAAGTGTAATGCAGAAAATGGTACATTTCCGATACGGTTAGATGCACCATGGAATATTGCTGGGAAAGTTATCCTATGATGACCTTACGCCGTCCAGACTTTCCTATGATGAGCTTACGCCGTCCAGACTTTCTCAACTGAAAGACCTCTACTGATTACCCGGAGTAACCGCTTTCCGATCATACATTTGACAGAAAATACTGACAGAAGCAGGAGGAGATTCTTAAACAACTGCTAGACCTCTGTACGAAAACCAATCATTCTGCATGTCCAGAAATGTAACAATCAAGACACTGCTACTGTTTCCCCGTTTTCTGGAAATAGTAACACAGAACTACGCATCAACCCAACTGATCCGCATGTATTGTAACACTGAAAGATTCGGAGAATTAGTCATGGATTCAGGGCTTCAAAATTGTTATTTTGGTTTCACCAGCTTTGTAAACCAATTCATCGCGGAACAAAATTGATTTTGAAACTACTCCCCATCAAAGGCCCACTATTGGAAACAGATTCACCGAATTTTGGAAGAGCTTGTGGAACTAAAACTAATACGCAAGCCTTTGTTGAAGAGTTCGCGTCGACCTCCCAATGCAATTTTATAGAACCTGCACATGCAGTCAACAAATAGCACGGCCCGAGCCCTTTCAAATTTACTGGGACCGATACCATTTTTAGCTACGACTAGCAGCTGTATAAGTGGCCATGTCGGTCTATCGGTCTGTCTGTCAGTCTGTCTGTGACCAACGAGTTTGTCTGTGACCAACGAGTTTCAAAACTCAATAACTTTTGAAATACTTGATGGAATGACTTTATATTTGACATGTAAGTGTATCTTATTGATGTCTAGCCACTGTTCAATGCATGTGTTGTTCCAAATATTTTGTCTTGGAGTTATAGCCCTTGATGAACTTTAGCTTTATGACTTAATCAACATGGCTACCATGGCAACCAACTTAGATTTAAAATAAAAATAAATATCTTCCGATTTTCGCATGGATGTTTAAATGCGATAGAGGATATCCAGGATCTTGTACACATATGTCCCTCTGAGATAATAGTGAAGGCGCTGTTTGTGATGACGTTGGTATCATTTGTGGGTATGGTTCACTGCACTGTGATGGGGAATGACTACTCTATTGTGCTGTTCTAACTTGCATCTTGCATCCTCACGTGAGTAGTGACGAGTAAACCTCAGGCGTGGATGGATGGACTTGAACTCAATGAAAATTAGCGCGCTATTAAATGGCAGAGGGCTAGATTTCTTCCAAATGTGATTGGTAACATGAATGTTTTTTTCCAAGATACCATAGGGGCCTTAGGTTAATAAGATTTGTTTATAAACAACTGTTTTGTTACAATTTATTGGAGAGTGCCCTGTGGCATTCTCCAATAAATTGTAACTAAACAATGTTAGATAAACATTGTTTCTACTGGTGGGCAAACAAAAAGCTGTTGTATGCAGTGTAAAGACACCAAAGTGGGTTTCAGCACTTTTCATAAGAAACCATGATAATGGCTTCTAGCACTCAACCAGTTAAGGCCATAAAATCAAAGAGTTCGTGCCGATGAATCCACCCAGTCACCTCCAAACCATAGAGAGATGGATATGCAGGCAGCCTAAAGGGGGTAAAAACAAGAGGTTCCCAGGTACCAACCCCAATCCCACCACTAGAGCAGTACACTTATTCAAACCAGTGAACAAACACTTTCGCGGGGTTCCTAAGGCGAAATCTACCTCTATTAATTATAAACTTGCCTAATCATGGATTAATAGTGCTATTATTATGCCACGACCTTCAAATTATTGATAGATGGGAGATGTGTTTGTCCACTATAACCGATATTAGCAAAGAACCTAAAAATTGGACGGTTATTTTAATTATGATGGTTAAAGTATTCGCTTTGTTACTTTTTATAGGGGGTTGCATATATTGGATCTCTACAGTAACTTGTGAAAAACCAGTACTTGTAAGTTACAGATCATTGTATTTTACCATATATATTGTACCCTTATGTTATTGGGACTTTATTGTCACACTTACGTTTCATATTTCAATGATTCACAAGGACAATGAATCCACCGTGGATCAAAAAGTTGTTTGTCTTATGACATACATGTCCTCACCCCCAGTTTGTTTTTCTTCTCCTAAATTGGGCTCCCGGGTACCTGCCTTGTCTGTGCTAAGATTACGATTTATGATCAGTATTGTGGGATGGAAGGAGTATAAAACAGAGGGTTTGTGTTTAAGGGGAGGGGTCGAAGCGATGTACTCGCGGTGCATTGCCCTTCTGTTTACTTATATATATACTTGTGTCTACAATATCATGCTCCAGCCTACGTAACGTAGCCTTGGGGCTGCTCGTTGAAAAATATTAATTAGCGTACCCCACACATTTATTTAGTAGCTATTCAACTTAATGAAAGTTTGATGTATCATTTTCCTGCCACGGTGAAGCGGCCCCTCGGCATTAAAAGGTTAAATTGTAGTTGCTGCTGGCGAACTGTTAGTAATGAAGTGGGCCGTTGATACTAGTTTTTCTTTTGGTTATTTGAGTCCGCGTGTATTATCCAACGTTGAAAATGGTGAAATGTGTGCAAAATAGCGGATATGACTGCAATGAAGGCTGAGAGTTCGACCGTGTACGGGTTTTTTGTTGTGCAAGTAAACACTCTAAATGCAATTTTAACAATTAAAATGCATTATCTGTCGCACCTCATACACTACAGTCGCAGTGGTCGTAATCCACACGTGGGCAGTAATGTCCACGCATGCGTTTACCAGGTAATTAAAATCATCAGCAGCAAAATTTTAGATAATAAAACTTCGTTAATTAAATGTTTAATGATTATTCCTATAATTAGTGTTTGGAATCTAATATTATTGCGTCCGTGGAAATATTGCCCAACCGAGGAAAGTTACCAGTCCGATGCGGCTGTACTGCACAACTTGACGCTCCCATCCCACCTGCATACTCCAATAAAGCGACATATAATTCATTTAAATTTTAATGTATTTTACAGAACCAAATGATTATGGCAAGGGAGAAGATTGTGCTGCGCTTGGAGTTCTGAACATGGCCTACAAAACAGATGAAGCATTGATCGATTTTTTTTGCTGTGAGAAGTCGCCTTCCTACATGGTTTACTCCGTGCTTTGTCAACTTGGTAGTTGTTTTTCATATTCATATCCTTGAACGACTCTTTCCTTCCCATTGACTAAACATGTCAGCATCGTTATGATAAGCAGAAGGATTATCGGAATTTCCTTAGGATAGCACGGTGGCCCAGTGGTTACGATATTGGACTTCAAACCGAAAGGTCCGCGGTTCGATCCCCTCTACAGATAACTACGTTGTGTCCTTGGACAAGGCATGTCACCGCGATTGCACGCGAGGGGACACGGTGGCACATTGTACTAAGGCGTATGGCACGTCGATGGTACACTTGTCTTCAGCCAATGCTAACCCTGCTTGTATGAAGTTAGTGCGTTGGAGAGTCTGACAGTTGCTGGCCTTTGTTTGGTGGTTCTCTTCGGGTACTCCGGCTTCCTCCACCGGTATAATTGTCTGGCTGTCGAAAGTATCGTTAAACCCCAGTAAATAAATAAATAAATCGGAAGGATAGATCTTGAGTTTGAAACAGTGATTGATTATTCATTTCCACCATCCATACTGAATGTGTTGCAACCAAATCAGCACAGATACTATTTATGGAGAATCGGGGCTAACCGTGACCTCGAGTCTCCGTAAATATGTTTTGTTTTAAAAGGTCGCTTGGATTATAGTCGGTGGACCAGTTCCTGATGACTTGTTCATTCAGTTGCTTGTCCAAATGCTAAATATTATTTTGTAAATAAATTCCGAAA
The DNA here is from genome assembly GCA_031216915.1 of Pictodentalium vernedei. Classification (NCBI taxonomy): domain Eukaryota; kingdom Metazoa; phylum Mollusca; class Scaphopoda; order Dentaliida; family Dentaliidae; genus Pictodentalium; species Pictodentalium vernedei. The sequence continues at coordinate 24,106,618 of CM062292.1, read as the reverse complement.
AGATCCTCAAGTAGATCATAAAAGAAATTTCTGACAGACTTTCTCTCTTCAATGGGCCTTGAGCTTTATAATGCTCAATTCCAAATTGCATAGCCGATTTTTGGATCAAGTGATTTAGATGGTAAAAAGTCAAATGAAAGTAGGGCAATTAAATTAAGTATATGCATATATTCTTTATTCACCAAATTAACGATGAACATATACATCGTGGGCCCTTTGGCGCTTTGATGGGAAACAGACAATCAATATAAATACATTGTGCGCTTATGTGCACCCCTTGCCCATCGACACAGCGTAACGTCGAAGACCGACGGCGCTATTGACAGATAGCTATTCAAGTTTTATCATATTCGCATCCCCTTGTCAAAAACAGAGCCTATGAACCCTCACCGAACAAGCTTAACAAGCTCGCTCCAATGAGGGGTCAGAGGCCGTTTCTGAGACAAAAAGTGAAAATATTTAGTCATTCACGAATTTTTGTCTACTATCCGGGCTGGGTAAGAGTTAAGTATATCTGGAGACCACTCACACCAGGGAGATTAATCACGGAGCATAACGAATTCAACTGATCAGTACTCGCAGTCTCCGTCATTAGTGATTCAGGTCGAAAACATTCACAATTCGTACTTAGCTGTGGACACAAAGAATAGCTGTGATGTGCACAACGGAGAGACTCAACAGTCAACGGATTACACTTTCTTAAGCAGGCTTTCGAAAAAACATAACTGTCAGAATATTTCAGAATATCACTTTCGAGCTCGAAACATTATATCGGGAAACGAAACTTATCGAAATACCCAATGTCTCCAACCCGCATCCCCATGCGGACTTGAACCTTATCTAATGCCCTTGACTCATAATTTGGACTTATCACCTGACAGCTGAGTCTCTCCACCCAGCACAATGCAGCCAAAAATAGATGCGATGTGCCCAGTAGAGAGACCCAGCAATCAGCAAAATTGTCAATCGATGGAATTGCAATCCCGATGTCCTCACTTCCATTTATCGACATTTAAGAAAATGTCATCATCCCAAGAGTATGTGTGGGTCATGGCTTCTGAGAGGGGGTAATGCTTAAATGCATCACACTACACTTATTATGGATTCTCTTATAACAAGTAAGACACTGATAAAAAAATGGTGTTCCCTCCCACTCTCCAGAGAAGCACTGCTATGACATTACATCAGCCCATCCCTTAATTTTAATGCTATTTGAATATATCTTGCTAGCTTATTTAATACAAATCTACTACTAGCTCCAACTAACTGACAGAATTTAAGCATATTTAATCTGATTTTATAATATGATTTAATAAAATTCTTCCTTACGTCCCTAAATGCACTACACTCCAAAATATAGTGGAACTCATCTTCGATTTTATGACCATCACAAAGCCAACATATCCTAGCATCTCTGTTAACGCCGGCATACCATCCAACTTCGACATTTAACTTGTGGGAGGAGATTCTCATTTTAGTTAAATGGCTTCGAAGATTTTTAGGAATATTTAACGTTAAATGTGGCTGCAATTCATAATTTTCAAAAATGTGCTTATACACATTACATTTTGATTTATTATTTAGCTCACCCTCACATATTGGCTGTAATTATCCTTTAATGTTATCTCTACTTCTTGAGTAAGTTGTGTATTAATACACGTTTGTTGATTTAACCACATGTACCCCTGCCTAATTCATTTAATACATTTTTTACATTATACAACCATGAATTGTGCGAACCCCCTCTTTCACATGCATAGTATAAATCTAAATAAATGGGATATTAGGATTCCATTTTTGGAGCTTAATAATCTATTCCAATATTTAATTATCCTTATCTTCCTCAAAACCGCCATAGGGAAGCGCCCTAACTCGCTAAGCACCATTAAATTCATACTTTTCGAGTGGGCTCTGGAGAGTGGAAGGGAACAAGTAATTTCTTACAAAATTCTATATGGATTTTTTCAATATCTGTACCCTTATGAAAGCCCCATGCCTCACATGAATAATTTAAAACACTAAATATGTAAATATCAAATAATGTTAGGCTTAGTTCAATATCTAACTGCATATTATTAATTTTAGTGATAAGTGAATACATTGCCCTCCTGGCTTGCAGAGCTAACGCATTTTGGGAGATACAAAAATTACCATTATATTTAAGGTCAAACCGAGGTAGTTAAATTCGTCTACTTCCAGGATCTGATTACCATTGATTAACCAATTAACTCGTTGTCCACGCCTTCCGCCCTTTCGAAAAAATGTTACTTTTGTTTTATCTGTATTAATCTTCAGCATATTATTATCACAATATAAACTAACACATTTTATCAATTCTTGTAATTCCTCTCTGGAATTTGACATCAATACCATATCGTCCGCGTACATGGTTAATGGGATATTTTTACCCTGCATTTCAGGCCCAGCAGTCGGATACGACGTGCGAATATGGGAGCCTAGATCATTGACAAAAAGAGAAAATAAAGTGGGCGATAGCGACTCCCTTTGTAATAGACCAGTACTTAAAGAGAATTTATCAGAGAAGTCCTTAAGAGAACCCATATAATGTGTCATCATTCGAATTAAATAATTATAACCACACCACAGCCCATATAACAACAACACAATCACGTTCGTTGGATTCTACAGGCAGTGGTTCAGCTACAAAACATAGTCGCAAGCACTATCATTTCACAGAACTTTTATTATTTGTTAACGAACACTAAATATGTTCACGTTTTATAACAAACTCTTTAGAAATTTATTTTTCGCACTTATTTCGAATACGGGTGCGCAGTGGTTACGGCATTGAACTTCAAACCAAGAGGTCCACAGTTCGATCCCCTCCAGGGGTAATTGGGTGATGTCCTTGGGGAAGGCACAGTGTACTTTGTCGTACTGCACATCGATGATGCACCTGTCTTCATCCAATGCTAATCCTGATTGCGTGGAGTTGCTCGCTTTTGCTCTGTCGTTCTCCCCAGGTACACCGGCTTCCTCTACCCGTAAAACTGTCCGACATGAGGTGACCCTATCTGTCGAAAGTGTCGTTAACCCCCAATAAATACTTCAAATACAGTTTAATTAAAATACGTCACGGGTATTATGGGTATTTTTAAGAGGACTTATTTCGTTTCTGACTCTTCATTTGTAAGTTCTTGTAGATAGGGCAAACATAAAAAGCCTTAAATATAATGACATGTTTCATTATTTAGTAGAGCTTTATATGTCTTGGGGAATAGCTCATTACCAGGATCTTAAAAGAAAGAATATAAATATGTTTTAAACACAATTTTATTCCACACGGTCGACGGTCACCGATTAGTGGTTTGACGATCGACCACCCGCAGGGCCGCGGAACCGGGGCTGGGGGGGGGGGGGGGCTCCAGCCTCTCCACTTTTTTTGCCGGGCCATGTTTGTTTGTATGCATATATTTTAGCACAACCAATGACTGGTGAAACAAGGGGCGGATCCAGAGCCTCTCCCATATTCTCGCCAGCTATGTTTCTCTCGTACTGATTCAGTTTCGATGGATTTCGGATCATTTTTTGCAGTACGTGGCAGCAAACGCTAAAATGTATACAATCGGTTAAAAAATCGGTTAACTGAAGAAGATCGTAATCTTACCGACATACAAGTACCAAATCCACCCCAGACAAGATAATCCATAGACAGTATAATTGCTGTAAACGTCTGGTAAAGCATACAGGTGAGGTCTTTTTATCAGCTTTGATCGTTACGACCAAAGCTGATAAATAGACTTCACCTGTATGCTGTACCGACGTTTTTTAACGGCTCCCAAAGTGTGAAATCTTTCAAACACATCTGAAAAAACTCAAAATATCCACTCAGATTCATGAAAATGCGGGTTTTGGGACCCTGGAATTTAAGATTTTCATACCGACGACCATTCATCGCCTGATCCAGCACCCCACCCACTCCCACACACACACTTTGAAAATCGTTCCGTCGCCCCAGACCCGGGCACATTTATATTCTCACCAGGGTTGACAGGTATTAAGTGTCAATTACGGAGTGAACAATCCCCTCATAGAAAGCAATTGGCCAGAACTATGGGTAAGAGCCTTCAAATATTGACCGTATAAAATAGGCAGAATTAGTAGCTTTTATCTGAAAGATATTAATTGCCCCTATTGTGTATGGTTAGTTAATTGTTGAAAGCTCGTACTCAATCAATATATTTTATCTGCGTCGTCGTCATCGTTCACACTCCTGGTTACGTTCACCTCTGAGTTCAGAGTGTATACACCTTGATTGTTATCATGGACATCATGAAATTACCAACTAGATTGAAGAAAGCCATCTCAGCTCAGCCCTGGGCGTCTCTTGTCCCATCTCCTGGACTATCCAGAAAATATGCAAGAGCGTCCAACTGACGCTGGAATGTAATGTTGAAGAGAACACCACAACTCCACTTTCCTCGGGGTGAGGTAGCACCTTTGGTAAGAGGATCCCCTCTCAAGATGGTCCTCACCCGAGGGGGGTATGGAGGCCCTGAGAAGTTTAAGAAGAAAAAAAAAAAGAAGAGCCCGTTGACCAAGCGTAGGGATTCCGACGCTTGGAGGCTTTCCTGGATAAGAAGAAAGAAGGGGGCGAGGGGGGGGGGGGGGGGTGGAGGTTCCGTAGGCAGCCGCCAATTCCCCTCCTAATCCCACAGGCACACCCAACCAACTACCGGTTCCCAGCCGATACACTTGGATGAGGAACGACCTTCGGAGGTTGAGGAGGAACTGGAAGTTGCTTTTTCGCCACCTCCCACCCCTCACTCCCCTCTTCATTCGCTTCCGGACAGCCAGGGCAAGGGTGACACAATGAATTAACAATCACCAAAGACCTTAAACAGACGAACCTTAGAGAACATGTTGAGATAATGCAATCAGTTCCAGGCCGACTCACAAGAATATAGGAAACATTCCAATGAAATCTCCAGAATGACTAAAGAACTACTCGAAAAAAAGGAGTCAACAGCTACCAAATCAACAGCAAGACGTAACATTCACATCACCATCACAGACACCTCCCTCCTAAAAATACGACCCGCAAGAAGCACAGACTTTGATAAGCTGCTTCCTTCTCTTTTCTTCCTTTACGACGCTTAGACATGTCACAAAACTTATACAGTCAATGGGGTCGGAAGGGGCTTTTCCCACAGCTTCCCTGCGCGCCTTCGGTGCGCGAAACCATTTCTTCTTTTTTTTCTTTTATCTGAAACACGAGTGCTAATTAGCCAACTTGCCTGTACAGACTGAAAATTGCGCGAGAAATTAGCACTGATTGTTATGGTTTTTATCCCATAAATGGCCGTTTTAAAAGCCTTGGATAATTTTTTGCTTTATTCACCTAGTAGGGTGGTACATTTCCCCCCATAGGTTTAACACTGAAAGAATTTATTCCCCTAGTAGCGACGAACATGTTGACCCCTGGCCTCTACCACATTTGTCTAGCATAATTAATAGTTCGATTGTTGATTTCTTGAATCATTTTGAAAGTTTTACACAATGTCAGTAGAAAACACAACCCACTACTCATGTAATAAAGTATTTTTGCATGCTTAGCTCAAGTTTGCAGAAGAATTATTTTTAGACAGAAATGTATTACTGCGCCTTGTTTATTTTTGCCAATTTTGCTGGTCGATCGAACTGGACGAATGTGCTTCTCACTTCTCGCTGTGTTTTGTAGCGAATTATAGCACGATTGTGCTGCGACTGCCCTGTAGAAGATTTATGGGATAAACAAAATAAACGTATAGTGTTTTCAAGTAAAAAAAATATTCTACTCGTAGAATTAAGAATGAAACCGACTCGCCAGAAGCTCGTCGGTTTCATTCTTATCCTACTCGTAGAATAATTCTTTTTTACTTGAAAACACTATACGTTTATTCTATATATTTCTTACCAACAAGCGTGAAATACAACCGAGATGAATGACGCGAGATTACAATGAGTTAATCATGACCGATAAGAGTATTATGAAATTTTAAGTGAATTGAGCTTCAACTGAAAAAGCAACATATTGGCTTACTGCCCTCCATATTATGGCCTGTGCTTTTTGTTTGGTTAATGCATTAAATAATTTTAATTACCGATTAAATTTTAAAATTTGCATGAATGTTTGTGATCACAGAAATTTGGGCACTATGACAATTACACGAACAACACCTTTTGCTCCATGTTGTATTGCAGCGTATTACATGTAGACATATATAATATCGTCGCACGTAGTGACGTCACGGTGTTCTGTTTGGGATTCCAAAACATCGCCATGAAATATCAGTTGTTGTACCGAAAATGTATTCATGTGTATAGTCAACATGATCACGTGATAAGGATCACAATTCGTCCTATTTTAAACGGAGTTTATAAACCTCGTATACTAACACTGATTTGGTCGTCAGTCAATTCAAATTTAGTGGATTTGGTTTGAGATTTTCTACAAAATACTTAGAGGTTAGTTTCATATCGGCCGAGGAAACATCATATCAGCCTGAGACTGAAGGTGGAAGGCTGACGTTAAGTTGCTGTGGGTAGTATATTAGCTGAAATGAAATTAACCAAGCAGTTACATCTTTATTTATTAAACCAAAACAGAAAATTACAAAATGTTCTCCGATCTATTAAGTATTCTAACAATATGATTCTTTCTCATTCGTTTCACAAAGTACGAAGTCTCATGTTGGGACAGTCTAACTATCTCTAACGATTATAAATCATATTTTGCGGTGATTTTTGTACACCTCTCTTCTTTCTTCTCTCCATCAACCTTATCCCTACTTATTCCCATCATTAATTTCTCACCACACAAAATATCAGATTCACAGGACTCCATTATTCCTGGCTACGTCAAATCTCCTGATTGCGTTCGACGAACAACGGCGAACAATTTCGATGGAAACAAATTAGTGGCGCACAGTAATGCATCAAGCGGTCAACTTTTGCTTGGTTCATATCCGGCGAGATCCAATTTTGATCAACACATGATCTATACAGATGAAGTAATCAGTGCTATCATCTACCTTCAGAAGGTTCACTGCCCTTTCATATTTAACCTTTAGTTGTTTTATGTTGAGAAATGAAATTCAGTTTATTTTCAAACAATAAACCTAAGAATTTTCGCTTCTTTTAAACATCAATGGTACGCCCATCCAATTTCAACTCCAGATCCATGTGATGCTTGCGGAGCTTACAGAAATGAACGCAATTAGTTTTGGTCTTCGAAAATTTGAAACCGTTTCCTGCAGCTCATTTCCGGATTCTGATTAAACACAGCTAACGTTTGCGCTCGATGGCATTCATATTCCCGCTGCTATAGCAGATTAAAGCTCCAGAACCACCACCTTGATCCTGAATGAACAATAGATGGGAGTCCTATAAAGGTTCTCAGTTGTAAAGATAAGATGTGAATTTTTTTACAATAAACTGAATTTCATGTCTCATATTAAATACTGTGAGCCTACGTTAAGATGCGAAAAACACTTAACCTGCTTAAGGTGGTTGATAGCACTGATGGCGTGCCCGCACAAAATTCACTTGTTTCGTAAATTAATCAACCTTTTTAATAAATTTGAAAACTGTTTTCATTCTTTTAAACTAGACTCTTCAAGTCTCAAAATCATCGAACTGATTTATAATGTATTCAATTTTCTTTTATCATCAATTATTACTGTTACTGTTCATACCAATCTGTCTTTGCCATTTTTATTGTAGTTATTTCATATTTGTATTCAATCTTTTTTAGTTGATATTTGACATGCGTAATCTCTACTGCTCTCTTGACACGGCATAGCCTTAGCTGCTGAGTATGGCGTTAAACACAATAAATAAATAAATAAATAAATAAATAAATAAATAAATAAATAAATAAATAAGAACGATCCCAGTTGAAACGTTTCGTTTCAATGTTGTAGTATTTATCTAAAAAATTGACACAATTTGTGAAATGCATTATCATCTACTAACGCTGGATGTAAGTTGAAAGACACTTGTATACCAGCATCTTGGAAAACCTTACCATACAAAATGGAATATTTCAACATTCGATTTTTATGTAGGTATATTAAAGCGCACAAACCTTTGAAATACATATTGTAACGATATAGTGGGGCTCTATGTGTGATAAACATTTCTTTCAACCCTTATATCTTGTATCCAATGGCAGAATATTTTAGTTGACCTCAAAATTTGTTCATAAAATGTAATTTTCAGTGTCATGGCTTCATGTCAAAATCACAGCCACTTTAGAATCTCCTTAATGTCGTCATTTATTGTTTCGCATTCCCTTCTGACTGGCGACATTGCCATCCAGTCGCGATCTGTTCAATCTTCTCGGCCCGAATTCATGAAGTCTTCTGTGTGTTTGGTACAGGATTGTTGCCATGGACTGGTAATTCACGCGTGGGAAGTGATGTCCACGCATGCGTTTACCAGGTGATAAAAATCGTCATCAGCAAAATTTTAATTTATGAAGCACCGGGTTGAACCCGGTGCTTCATTAATTAATATTTTGATAATTATGCCTATAATTAGTGTTTGGAGTCTAACATTATTACGTCCGTGGAAATATTGCCCACCCGTGGAAAGTGACCAGTCCACTGTACCATATTCACAAAACATTTGTTCTGAAATCCTACATTGCAGTGGTGCTTCCTAGTTATACAATTAGGAGAACACAAAAATAACCAACATAACCCACCTAGTATACGTATATAGTGAGAGATAATAGATGAATGAACACAGAATTACACACCAATGAATGGAACAATTAAGTTAAGAGGGTACGTTCGAAAGAATGTTGTTAACTGAATACCTAGTAAAATTGTTACTACTTTACTATTTGCTGTTCTGTGACAAAATGCATTTTTTATTTACAGACACCCATTCAAACATGAGTGATGAAGTATTCCACAGAAAATGTTTCCCGGGTATGCAATATTGTATTCGCATATGAGATATACCACGACAATTGCTATATCGCCCTTGACTTATGTTTTCTAACTTTCTATCAGTTCAATAATGGTTATGCTGGTCTTTGCAAAAACAACGAATCTTAACTGGTTGGCCGCTAGAAGCTACAATCATGGCTCTTCTGAAAAGGGCTGAAAGCCAGTTTGCACTGTATGCACCGTTGCGTGTTTCCTTCTCAGCAGCATGAAAAGATCTTTGCATGAAATTGTTTTTTTAGCTCACCAACGAAGTTGTGTGAGCTTATGCTAAGACCAGAGGCGCGTCGGTGTCGGCGTCAACACTTGTATTAAAGTTATTGGAAGATTCCACTTCGACTTTCTGATCAGTTTTGCTATACATGTATATGAGTGGAGGCTACCACTAGTATGCTGTGGCTTTTTATATTTCATATATGTGTTAATTGCATCAATATAAGACGACATTAACCATTGGCCGTACTTTTTTCTGAGATTTTGGACTTTTCTAATGCAATGTTTGACTTTTTTGAAAGTGTGGACTAAGAACAATTCTGACATGTTATGCAATACATGTACATGTGTGGAAGCTACCACCGTTATTCAGTGGCTTCTTTGTTTCATATATGTGTTAAATACATCAATATAACACGGCATTAACCCTTACCCGGACATTGTTCTGAGATTTTGGACTTTTTTAATGCAGTGTTTGACTTTTTTGTTAGTGAGGACTTAAGAGAAATTCTGACCTGTTTTGCTGAACATGAACATGAGTGGAGGCTAACACCGGTATACTCTGGCTTTTATATTTCATATATGTGTTAAATGCATCAATATAAGTCAACATTAACCCTTGACCGGACATTTTTTCCAGATTTGTGATTAGCCTAGGTTTACTGCATTCCATGCGTTGGCTAGCTAATGGGGATGGACACCCCTTGATTTATTATAATTTATTGGAAAGTGTCTATTGGCCTATTGACACTCTCCAATAAATTGTAACAAAACAATTATGTATGGAAAAAATCTTACACAAGTAAGATTACTTTGGCTGGTAGCATGATATCTTTGGAACAAAAATAACCAAGTACAAATGACATTTTAAAAGTAATTGAGCACTCTAGCAGTTAAAGATCGACTATCGTATTAATAGTGTTACAGGGCGCGTTAAAGATCGATTATCGTATTAATTGTTCATAGATTTCATTATAAAATAAAGGCACAATTATAAGAAAATTGAATGACAAAGAACAATTACTCAAAAAACTCTAAGATATTAATATCGTCTATGTCATCTAAATTCGTCCTGTCTTGTAGGGAAGATTTAATGCCATTTTAATCCCATTACGATACGAAATATGTATTTATTCCTTTGTTAATGATCGTGATAAGCAGTCTATGCAATTACGTATTATGTTATGACGTCGTTCGTGCTTCCATCCGTTAACTGTTTCGGGTCATAACTTTTTAATGGATGGTGATATCACAATGGAACTTACACATCACACCACCGCAAGACAGTGTGTAGCACACAATACTCAAGACTGACCCACCAAGGTCAAGGTCATAGATAGAGATAGATAGATACATGGAATCATCATATCAACCTTTTCGTATCCAGGACATAACGGTTTAGTGTATGATGATATCACAATGAAACTTTCACAACATACAGTATAGTCAAAAATTTTGAATAATTTAAAAAAATTATGTTTAAAATAATAAATTTTGATATCGTCTGCGTTAGGTAAAGGGTTAATTAAATTTTGGATGATTATACCTATTAATAGTGTATGGAATCTAATATTATTGCGTCCGTGGAAATATTTCCCACCCGTGAAAAGTAACCAGTCTACGGAGGACGTACTGTAAGTACCACCACAAGGCGGCGTTCCACATACAAATGTGATGACAGACCCACCAAGGTCATGGAAAGAGTTGGACACATGGAATCAGCCTGCTTATCTACGTTTTCGTATCCAGGCCAAAACAAAATGGAATATTTGTGTTCAGTCTCAATTGAGCGATTAAAAAGTTGGATTTCTCACGAAAAGACCCACAAACTATACACGGGGAGAATTTTGAGATTTTCGGTTTTTGACGTATTGATATTCTGGCCCACCAGTAAGTGGTGGTGGTTTTTGAACTTCTGAAAAATGCACCGCGATCGTTCTGGTGGAAAAATAAACGCCACGAATTGTTTGTAGTTGGAGATGACACCAGGATCTCGGTGAAAATATGAAAACTACTTAAAATTATTCTACGAGTATTTTTTGGTGGGTTTTATGGACCAGAACTATCATTTTTACATTACTAAGGGTTATCATAACTTTGAGGTGTCTGTGATTTTGCAAATGAATGGGTTAGCACAGAAGTGAGTAAAATCATTACCGCTATATATAATGTCCTCGTTTATTTTTTTCTGATAATTATACAATAACATGATTTTGTGGGGCGTTATGGTTCATTAACGACCCGACAGGAATGATTAAAAGCCCAAGGGACTATTAGCGGTCCGAGACGGAGTCGAGGGCCGCTAATAGGCCCAAGGGCTTTTAATCATTCCTGTGGGGCCGTTAATGAACCATAACGCCCAACAAAATCATGTTATTACTATTATTACCACATGGACTGTTAATAAATATTCAAGGACACTAGGTACATGTAAGTATTGCTTCATTTGATTTTCAAGGAGAAAAATAATGTACTACTGAACTCAACATAATTTAATGAACAAAAAACAATCACTTTCATCACAGCATTGAATCTTTTTGGGCTAACTTAGTAAGGTCACCTCCCATAGTCACATGACTGATCAGCTGACAATCGTCTTGCTCACATCGAAATTAGGCGAGACATAAGCCAAGTTCAGGCGAAATTGACGAACAACTAACAATATAATATTTACAATATATGTTACTTACCTGGCGATGATCATCGGATGATTATACTCTCAAATGAAATGCTCTTTTCTCACGAAATAACGGAGAGCTCAAGGAAACGACTGAGAAACGATCGATTTAAACACGACCGCGTTCATAATATATCGATATTTCTCGGAAGTGAAAGAGAGTTACCTCGGCGGTTTGATGCTCCGAAATGCTGAATGAACATTGACGTCACCGGGCCGCCGGGCCAATAATGAAAATCAATTTTATTATTGGCCCGCCGGCCCGGTGACGTCATCGGGAACAGGGCGAATACACAAAATGAACGCCCTCATTTTTAGTGATAATAGCTTAAGGATTGGCCCTATAAAGTGGTAATAATATAACAATAATATGAGTTTGGAGGGCGTTATGGTTTATTAATGGCCCGAGAGGAATGAATAACAGCTCGAGGGTTTGTTACCGGCCCGAGACGAAGTCGAGGACCGTTAATAAACCGGTGGCCTATTATTTAGTACTCAAGGGCCGTTAATAAACCGGGTCGCCCGACAACATCAATGTTATTACTATTATTACCATCACCGAAAGCGGGTGTCGGGCTGTTAATGAATTTTGTTTTCAATAAAACGTCCACCGCTCGCTTCCGGTTGCATGACCTCACGAATTACTGAGTTTTACCGCCCCGTTAAATCTCGTTAGTATACGAGAGAACGGCCACCCAAGTGATAATAAGTGCCATTAACGAAACTGAATATTCATCATGACCGTTAACTGTTTGCGCTGTATTATATACCAGCGGAAAAAAGAAACGTAAGTTTTTTTTCTATCGTAAATATTTCAAGTGTATTATGGATAATTATCCCATTATTGGATTTTGATTTTATTTCTTCATTACTGATTATATTTTGACGACTTTTGTTGTCTTAACACAGATGGCGTTTACAAGGATAACGTCCAAACGTGGGTACCCTACGCCATTTCCTGATAAAAATCAATAGCGGGTTGGCCCACCCCGGGGTTCAGTCGCTGCTCCAACTATCCTTACCATTGACCCCATCAAGTTGTTTATGGTCCTTTGTAAGATGTTATTCCACTCCTGAAGAAATGCCTGCTTTCAGCGTAGCGACTTTTACGTGCGTGTCAGAATATCGCTCACCTAGACGTCGATAGCAATATTGTCGTCCATCTGACCTGCAAAGCGTCAACCGATACTCGTCAGTGAATAACACACGTCTCCAGTGGGCCAAGTGAAACCGATTTGATGCATGTGCCCTCAGCCATTGCAATCGGCGTTGATGTCGTATGGGTATAAGTTGTGCACCAGCGTAGGGACGTCTTGGCCTTAAATTGAACTCTCGGAACCGATTCCTAACTAACTGTTCTTGGACACCTCCGGTGACCATGAGTGCCTACAACCTGACTCGGTGTCTCCATCGCTGTCTGAAATCGTTACGGAGGTGTGATTGTATGCCTCAATCTTGATATGACGACGTAACGCGCGGATGTTTTCTCCTGGGACGGTCAACTAATCTTCCTGTTGTTCTGCGACGCCCAACTAAATAAGCTATCGTTGACTCATGGACCTCAAAATCCTGGGCGACGAGACGTTGCGATTGGCCCTGCATAATTAGAGCAATAGCCCTTTCCCAATCAACTTCGAACATTCGCGGCATTTTGCTTTCCAGTCGAGTTGAAATAGTCCGGTCGATCTAATGTTCACCCCCCCACCCCCCACCACCAAAAAAAAAATATAGCAACAAGCCATATTTGGTATCATTCGACGCGGAATGTTGCCAGAAACAACATAGCCAAAATCCGGCGAAATTCTTCGCGGGGAAAAAATGTTATGGCACTTTTTTGTTTTCATGATTTTTCAGCGGCAAAATTTACGATTTCGTTAATACAATCGCTAAGACACCACTATAACGAGGAAATATTGCGAGAATATACCACATTCTTTTCACCAACATAGAAAGTGGACACTTCATCAATAATTTTGTTGTCCAGTTGAATGTTCGTCTTTAATTTATGACGAAAATACCTCCAAAAAGTCCCAAATTTTTTTTTTTCAAAAACTCAAAACAAATGACAATAACATTCTCAATACAAAAAAGATGCAAGTTGAGAGCAAAAAATTGTTTTATACTCGATCTCGTCATCACGTGTTTCGTCTTCTGCGTTTTGGCAGCTCTCGCCGCGAGAATTTCCGCAAGCAATAACGCACTTTAGACCATTTTTCCGGCATTAGCACAAGTTGTTTTTGCACGGACTCTTTGATGTCATTTTGCAGTTCCACCTTACAAACTTCAGCAGACTGTCCGGTGCTGCCTCAGTGTCAATCATATTAGGAGTAAGCTCTGAACCGCGTAGCTTCCAACCCCACTTCCTACGCTCAAGATCGACCTCCCCTAGATACATCCATGTCACTACCTGTAAATGGACACGAAGGCTGTGGAAATCTGCCGCTCTCTCTGTTGGTGGGAGTTTCTGGGGTTCAATGGCGGTTTTGCACGATGAAAGCATTTCCATGAACCTAACATATCTCAGGTTGTTTAAGCTATCTGCTTTACCTGAATACATTACAACAAAGAACTTGATGCCCGCTGCGCCAACTTCATCAGGAGATGAAACAACGTTACTAATAACCGAAGCTGCCTGTTGAATGTCTGAGGATTTGGCGAACTTCTTCGTGAGAGAGGATTTACCGTGACCATATACTGCCGACATTGTGTCACAGCCACCCCAGACGTGAAGGAACGGAATATTGGTCTTGATTAATATGCCGGCTTTTTTCACAAGGTCAGTAATTTTCCACGGATTCCCACCTTTGTGGGCATCTCGAGCACCAGACTTAAAATAAATGTGCCCCATTTTTTCATTCCAATGATATATCAGAAGTACTGACACGTCTGTATCGTCACAAAAACTGCCACCTCCTTCCCAACAGACGCCAGCTCGATAGCATGCAAAACAATGGAGGTATCTGCGTCACCAGAACTGTTGTGTACTTCCTGTCCATCAGCCATGAGAGCTTTACTGAGTAGCTTTATAAATTGATGCTTATTCTTTTCATTCGAGAGGAAAGTTTGCTGATTTGAAGAGATTGCCATTGTATCAACTAAGTGAATGTCTGAACATGTCATCCCAGTTCGACGTCTATGCTCTTGATCTTTGGTACTAGGACCCTGTATGTAGTCATAAAAAAACATGCAACATTCACCGTATTTTTGTAGGGCATGATCTACATATATGGAAACTAAATCTTTGTACGTTCCACATTTTGACTATTTCATTCGATGAAGAAATGAACCGTCATCAACAGCAATCAATGCATCACTTGGGACCTGAGTTAGTTTTATACTTGTTGCTAAATCGTTTGCTAGATTTGCTTTTACGGGCTTTCGGGGTGCATTGTCCTTGAATAAGGATGTTGGTATAACTGTCAGCTCGTAACTCAAATAACCAGCGATCTTCTTCCCTCTGAGCGATGGCAAGTAGTCGAGAGAAAAGAATGTTCGGATCTATCTGAACCCTGTGGTTGTCTACTTTGACACCTGGCTGTTATTCGTCTAACGTTTTAACCTGATCGCTTCTCTTGATTGATGGATCGGGAATACAAGGATTATCAAGTTTCTTCTGTACAGCAGCACCAACAAGTTCTGCCTGTGCACAGTTGATAATGCTCTCTAAATCCACAGAATCACGGTTGCACCTTGCACGGCTTAATTCGGCATGTTGTTTGCTATCTTGGTGGGTATCCGTGAAGCGCGTCATTGCGCCATGAACCCCTGCACACTTGTGCATGCTATATACCCACTGGATGCGAACAGATTCCGCGATACCCCTACCCCTGGTCATTCCACCACGACTTTTGAGTGATCGCATGAGGACCTGTTCGATAAAAAGGTCACTAGAGAGACCAGACCAAAGTCCCTCGCTTCTTCTAATAACGTGTAGGCCATTTATGGAACATTTGTACAAATGGATGTGCTTGTCGGGTAGTTCCAGCATCATTTGAAGATAAAAGCGGCAGCTTTGGCATAATTAATATGCCCTGTCGCGCGAATAAATTCAGCATATTTTGAGTTGCAAAGAGGTGCAGATTCCCCCTAGATCTCCCCAGATCTCCCAGCTCGAATGAACATTTTGAGAATTTGCACATACTCAAGATACAGAAATCACAGTTTAGCAGTTAAAGATTTCTCGGCCAAATATGATCTATATTTGCAAAGCAATTCTTCCAACTTGACCAGCTCTTTGGGTGTGTAAACATCCGAAAGAGATGTGCGCTTATTAAAGATACCTTCACATAAGTTCCTGGCTGCCTCCATGTCTGCGTTTGTCATTGTCTCGTCGAATAAAAATTGACCCCCATCACCTTCAGTAGATTCGGCTCTGTCTGATAAAGCTTGCGATTCTATTGGCATACAACTGAGCTTCAAATCGTCATTCGTGGACCCTGTGTTTCGGACATTGGATGGACCTGATACGTTGGCATTGTCTGCCCGGGTGCACATTTTGTCAACCTCAGTGAGGACCTGGTCTGAACTACCTTCACTACTGAGCAGATTAATATCTGTTCCTTTCGAACTGACAACACTTACGAGTTTGTTGTTTAATGCCGGCTCTACAAGGAAATGCCCCCAGAGTGCCCTAGACACTGCTTTACCTGACGTCATTGCTGCTGCAGCATTCGGACCATATACAGTTTGTAAAGCCTCCTCCAATCCAGAGCCTTTCACCATGGACCCAATACTACCCATGAAGCTCATTAATGTGTGAAAGCCACCGAGGCACACTATGTTCATACAATTATATTATATTATGCTATGGACGCCTTGACATGCCGCGGACCACATTTGATGACTATATTATTGAAAAAATAAGACTAAAGAAAACTGACGCAACATATCGATTTTCCAATCCTATAGAAATTCGTACAAAGTATAGCCCTTTTTGAAACCTCCATAATTTTTTTTTCCCAAAGCGGATTTCGGAGGATTTTGGATATGTTGTTGGGCGAAATATCCTCTTTCCAACGATACCAACTTTAACTTGTTGCAATTTTTGTCCGGGTAGGTGCCCTTTTTCGCCTAGATCGACCGGACTAAAATGAAATGTTGTGCAATCGACGTGTACTGTTCAAAACTTCGATTTGGTATGGTTTTGAAGCCCATAGCACGTAAGGGTGCCACGGATACGTTTTATCGGAAAATCTGCTGAAAGCTTGCAGCGTCGCACATGGTCATGGTTGACTGAATTTTAATCACAGGCTCTTTAGACAGAAAACTGCGGTTGATATGTGTCAGATTTTGCAATATTTGGTCACAGATAACAAAATTATATTACCAAAACTGAACTTGCGTTTCATTTTTCCGTCAGTTTATCAAGGGTTGGAGGAGAAGACTAACTTATTGAGTTGTATGTTTTCGGTTTCTGCATTATATTTCTTTGGTGGAGGACCTGTCTCAAATTTATCGGGTTGAAAATTTGAACAGAAATATGTGTTTGAAAAACGACTTGTGAATTAACACATTTTTTTTTCATTTTTCTGTCAGGAACCTCAATTAATACTTATTAATTAATTAACGCGTCATGTCGGTTACTAAAATGGAATAATATTTCAAGAGTCTTATTTAGTTTCTGGAATTAACTTATTCTGTTTCTTCACTCATAATTTAATGAATATATTTCCACAGTTATTGATGTGACCTAATACACCAATAAACAAACACACGGGGTAATGTAATATTTTATCTCTTCAATGTAGTACAGTACTGGCCATTGTGGACTGGTTACTTTCCACGGATGGGCAATATTTCCACGGATGCAATATTATATTTCAAACACTAATTACAGGAATAATCATCAAACAGTTAATTACAACCCAGCGCTTCATTAATTAATTTTTTGACGCTGATGGTATTTACTACCTGGTAAAAGCGTGCGTGGACATCACTGCCCACGCGTGGATTGCGATCAGTCTACGTCGACTGTACTGTAACTGAATAAAGTAATTTCAATATTTCATTTGCGTGTTCGTTTAGACAAGAAATATTTAAAAAACGGATAATTGGAAGTTATTACTTGGTTAGTTAATAGCAAATAAAATGAGCTACAATGAAGTGTACAAACAGGTGCCCCCCACAAAGTCCAACACGTGAACAGTCAAATACCGTCACAAATTAATGAAACTGTATACACAAAACACCCTATGTGAACTGAATATATATTCTGGTTGTGTGTGGATTAATGCTGACACACTGAGCGGGGGAATTTTTCCATAAACAGATGTTGAAATTTTTAGCCCTGTTGTCATTGTTAAACTGTGTGAGCATTTGTTATCTGTTATCCCACATTATACAAACATGTACATATTCAACTCATTTACACGATGCACAGCTCCTACCTGCACAGTATCCTCATTTGAATTTCCATAAATTTAGGTAATGGCTGTCTTGCAGCAGCCATAGCTTGATTTTGCGAAAAACCCAATAGAGACGTTATTAACCCTAATAACTATACTTCTAAGAAATTTTATAAAATCAGTTAGGTAAAGAAAGCCTGATGTAAAAATACTTTCCTGACTACTACACTCGATTGGAATATCAACACCAACACGTAAAGGGTCACTCTCTGAATACACACACCTACTATACGAGTTAAAATATCTGTACTAAAAGATTGTTAGAGAAATTTCATATTGTAGTGAGATTAACACACTCAAACAGTTATTTTAAGATAATTTTATTATAAATTATTCATTTTTCCACAAAATTGTATCAATACATATTCAGATGATACATGTATTGATTATATGACTATGTAATTTAACCGCTAAATATCACTACTGTTTGAAGATCTTTTCCTGGTCCCCGGAAAATCCACAGTGTGGAATTTGATTCTCTATCACTACAGTATGACGAACTATTTACGGGTGCGTTCGAATTCGCATTATTAGCTGTACCGGTCGCAGAGAGTACTTTACACCGAGCTAGAATGCGCGTGCTCGAACACAACAAATAGCTATACCTACCTCAAAACGAGTCGAGTCGCGTTAAAAAATCGTATACCAGCACAATGAACACACAGCACCTTTATGTATCATTCATTCGACTAAACCCATAATCATGACTTCTCAAAAATAGTAATTGACAAAAAAGCTACACTCATCTAATTAAAACAATGGGACTCGGTCTCAATTCTCTCAGCCCAACGGCGCGCGAGGGGATTCCTATCAACATGAATGATAAAATATAATCAACTCGGCGGAAGTATGCTTTTTCTGTCGGGCAATGATATTTTCTAAATAAATGCAATTCAATATACGAGGTCACCCAAGGGACAGATGGGTGGTTTACGAAAACAGCTGGGGAATTTTATTTTTGTAGTGCTCAAGAATCTCTTTAAATACATGACATCACTTCATTCATTCCTTTTAGAAGCGTACACACCACAATAAGATTGACGTCACGTTTCAAAATTTTCTCACCGTGACTTTAAGTTTTTGCGATTCACATACATCTCTTTTGCTTTGGTATTTTGCATGGTGGTTGTTTATGTACTGGATCGTGCATTTCCCAGTTACGTGGAATGTGTGTTCACACAAACGAGATGCATCGTTCAATGTAGCATATAAAATTTAGAGGGAACTGACTTGTGATTGCCAGTACAACTGAATTGGTCCGTTGGGCGCACATTTGTTCGTTTTTCGCGACGTCGTGTGACTTGTATCGCTACTGCAATAGTCACACAAGATCTTTTATCGCCGAATTGCAATCGCTACTAATACTGTGATGTGCGTTTTTTTAGGTGAATGGTTGATAATTATAGGTTATTTCAACCATGTCGTCGGCTGAGTGCTAGAATGTTCTATGTCCCATAAGGGACATAGAACATTCTAGCACTCAGGCGACGATGTGTGTTTCCAAGATGGTGTATTGAAGTCGAGACCTCGTCTCTAGGCATATATCAACGAGTCCGTTTGGACATGTCGATATATGACCTAGAGGCGAGGTCGAGACTTTAATATAAAATCTCGGAAACTCAGATGGTCGTAATATCCAATTTATCTTACAATATTTCCTCCTTTCTTGGCTTGACCGCATAATGAAGGGATTGGATACAATTTGGCAATCATTGTCTCTTGACAATTATTCATCGTCTACGAACTGATTTTTATGAATGAAGATCATTACGTCATGGTGTTGGGATCATGCGCTGTGCCTGACATAATTCCCATTCATTTGTTTTAGTTTTCATTTTACCACAAGGTAGGTCTATATAAAATATAATAATGGCAAAAAATTATCTTGTCTAATTCATTTCGTTGAGCTGATTATTTATTTATCATTTAATGAAAATTGAGACTTCGACATGTGTAATAACTCGACGAAGCCATTTGATGCTGATACAAAAGTTCTCTTTAAGAATCGAATGATCGCACGTGCGATTGCTACCCTCGATACAGATTTGAATTTTATCTAGACGTTCAACTTGTACTGGGGGGAATGTGTTCTTGCAAGATAAAACACTGGAGACATGCGCGCCCCCTTAACCATTCCTCCAGTTCATGGGGATTTGTTTTCATGATGAAATACGTTAAAGGTGCCCAGGTAGGCTATTGTCCATTATTCCTATAGGTCCTCTGGTATTCCTCGGTTTTGTGTTAGCACTCCCTCTCGACCCAAGAAAAATGATTGCTTCTTGCTAAGCGCCACTCTGATTATATCTGAAAATAATCACATATGATGTATTTTGTCAGTGTGCGTAGGTAGTGGGGTTATTGTTGCCCGACTTGCTCAGACTCAACACAACTTCCTGTTGTTCATCTTATAATATTATCTGACACTTTCAAGCGAGGTCGTTGGATTTATTTAGGTCAATTTTTGTAACTATTGGATAATTAACTGAAACGTTACAAGACTGAGAAACTGGCTGCAATGTCGGAAAAATATTAATGAGAGTTCAAAATGATTGTTTGATGGCAACTTTCATGCGACATCTGACAAGATGAATGTGAATTGGTTAATGTTAACCTTTTGAACCCTGGTGGTATCTTCCATGTTAGTTTTATGGCTTCAATTGGAAAAGTCCATATTTATTATTTGGGAGTATATCAATTAATATTTTCAAGGTGCAGCAGCCTTAAGGCTACATGTTGAAAAGATTGATTGGCTTACCGCTCACATTCACTTTGCAGTCACCATACTTATCAAATTATGACGTACTCTATTCCTGAATAGAATGGCGGCCTCTCCGGTTCAAATAGTCCGGCCGCCAAACGCCATTTTTTCACCAAACCATGTTTAGTTGTATTAAGTGTTTTTCTCAATGTTTTTTATTAGTTCAGACACCCCTCTTACTAATTGTTCTTACTGGACAGCTGACAGCATTAAGCATTTTTTTAATTGTTTAATTGGGCCTTAAAGTGAGATACTGTTGAAGGAGTCGAAAATTAATGTGGAAATTACAGATCCGAATAATTATTTCATCTTAACTCACTATATAAGCACAAAACGTGATGTTATTGTATTTCGATATAGTAACTACATCCGCATTGGGTATTTGGTAGAAATTGAACGGATATTACACCGCTATTTATATCTATCAACGCTATTTATGTCTAACAACGCTCTTTATATGTGAACGCGTTTGGAGATTACGTCATATAACTGTTCTTTCTCTTTGATTTCTAAGAGCGAGGACGCATTATTGCAACTGCGCAATTGTGTCTCACTACACACCTCATAAACATACAATTTTGTCTCGCCTTTTATCACTAGCGTGTCTATTTCTTCAACTTCACTCGATATAGCATCATGTTCGGGCGACCTTTGCTTTGAAACGAAATAGACTAACTCTGTCATGTCAGATGCTTGTTTTTTCTCAACCACGTTCGGTTGTGCTGAATCGAGGAGCAAAGATCCTCTAATGAACGTGAAAGCAAAGCGAATTGAGAATATACTCAGGTGTAGTAGGATTTATAACGATGACTTACATATAGCTTTGCAACATGGGTACGATGCAGACCCAGATTTGACTCTGAGTTTCCATAAATACTGTGTTGAGAAGTATTTGCACCCGAAGAATGCGAAGCAAGCAAGCATTGCTCATAGCACATCCATAGATTCTGATGCTCCGCCCGAAAAACGACCGTCATTGCCTATTTTGTGGTGATGACTGCATAGTTGACCGGGATACGAAGAATCCTTCAAGGTGGAGGCCCGACTATCTGTTTCGCCAAATAGGCACACATACACCGCTTATGTCAGTTAGTGATGAAATAATTGGCATTTGTTGTCGTAGGAACGATAAATGGTCCGGAGAAGTAAAGCTTAGAGTGTGTGGCGCTGTTAGCCACTTACATGCTGCCGATGCTCGGTACCATGTTGATGGTAGGTCGAAATTTACGAATCCAA
Source organism: Pictodentalium vernedei (assembly GCA_031216915.1). Taxonomy (NCBI): domain Eukaryota; kingdom Metazoa; phylum Mollusca; class Scaphopoda; order Dentaliida; family Dentaliidae; genus Pictodentalium; species Pictodentalium vernedei. The sequence continues at coordinate 24,084,373 of CM062292.1, read as the reverse complement.
AATCGGTAGAATCAGCTGCAAAATAGAAAATAGATCTTTCGTCTCCACATAGTCAGGCCATACAATCTGTCATATCTTACATAAAAAATGACCCCCCCCACCCCACCCCCATGTGGAGTTCTGTCGAATTATTTGATCTTATCTGCAGTCTGGTGGGACTTACACTTCCCGTCGATGATTTGTGTCTGATCTAGTCGATAGCTGCGGAGCTGACATTTTGGTGTTGTCTTCCCCGGGAATCGCCACCGTTTTGGCAGACAAATCCAGAGCTGGCACCTTACTTAGGTACGTTAAAGACTCGGATGATGACAATATTGACAGTTCCATAAAGATTCTCAGTAAAGCAATTGGCAAAGAAATCAAAGATATGGATCATGACAAAGATAACTTGGCCACTGATGTTAACAGCGAGAGCGTATCCTCGTTTGTAAGTGGTACACTTATCACATTACTAAGTCGTTTAGCTCCACAGTTGGACCACACATTACCTGCTCTGATGGTAGAAAACATAGTGACATCAGCGTTGTGTGGAAAATACACACCGCTTCAAATTTCGTTGGCAACGCTGTTAAGAGATTCTAAAGAGTTGGTAAAAACCATGCATGATTTTGGTGTTACATGCTCATATGACGAGCTATTGAGATTCAAAAAAGCTGCGGCAGCTCTGGCTGCAAAGAATGCAAATGATGCACCGATTTCGGACGCCAACAATGGCCTCATACAAGTGGTTGTTGACAACTTTGATGCTGAAATTGCTTCTCAAAATGGGAAGCTAAGCACCCATTCATTGGCAATCGTGATGGCTCAAAAGGACAATAATGATTCCCTTGAGTCTCAGACAATCACAAGATTGAAAAAGTCAGATATGACAAAACCAACAGAGTACGAATTGGATGTTGTGCGTTTCAATGGACCCAAACGACCCGACATGCCCGCTTCACATGTACGAAACACTGTTCCCCTTCTTTCAACATTGTGTCGCAGTTCAATGTCATTACGCAGAGCGACAGAACTTGACTTCGCATTTTTGAAAGATATGGTCAGTGACCAGAACTGTCCGGAGTTCAATGGGGAAAATACCCGCATGACGAGAGACTCGGGTCTAGCAACTAACCCAAAAACGAACGCAGCATACCTCCCTCTAATAGACATGACACCTGCTGATCCAGACACTATCATGACAGCTAAGGAAAATGCAGAGCAACTATCGTCAGATGCAGGACATCCGTTTACTATTTTTTCTGCCGATTAGCAGTTATACAAGATAGCAGTTCAGGTGTTATGGTCTTATCCAGACAAATTCGCGGCATTTGTTCCTCGATTGGGTGGTATGCATTTGCTCATGAGTTTCATTGGTTCAGTTGGAACGCTCATGGCCAATACTGGACTTTCAGATGTACTTGAGTCAGTATTCGGTGGAGTTGAAAAGATGTTGACTGAGAAAAAGTTTCCAATGAATATGAGAGCCATGCGTTTGTTATCAGACGAACGTTTGCAAACAGCTTTCGAGAATAATGATTTCCAATGTGCAGAAGACTTATTTGCATTGCTAGAAGAGAACGCGTGCAAATGTCGCACGACAAAAATGTGGGTTGATGCTTTTTTGAAACCATGCTTCCTCATGGTGTTGTACGTACGCCCGGAGAGAGAAGGTGACTGGCTTTTGCACATCAAAGCTGCGAAAAGCATGCTTCCGTGTTTCTTTGCTTCTGGTCATGCAAATTAAGGCAAGATATGGGCTTTACTAACTGCGGCAAGGCAAGATATGGGCTTTACTAACTGCGGCAGATGCAAAATATGCCACCGGATATTTTATCTCATTTCTTGAAGGGTGAACATGTGATGAGACACATACCTGGTCTATGGAATGGTATATGGAGCGATATGTATCTCGAAACTACCGTCATGTGATATGGCCATGGCATATCCGGTATAATAGGGATCACATTAAAGCCAGAAACACTAAAAACCTGGGCATTGAGTTTGCATGCATGTGGGAAGTTAGCTACCGGTATATCAAATTTGCGAGAAGATCGAGATAGTGACAAATTACAGATCGCACATAAGGAAGAGGCCAAGTCTAGAATTGCAAGTGATTCTGTCGACCGTATGGTTCTGAGAACTAAACTAGGAATGTGTATCGACCCACTGGATCCAAACGGACACCCCGAGACCATAACTAACATCGCAACTGGTAGGATAGGTCCAACGTCTGTCAATGTCGATAAGATTGTCAGCCTCGGAGTTCAGAAAATGACGGAATTTGAAGAGGCCTTCCCGTGTGGATTTTATGAGTCAATTTCGAAACCAGTACAAACTATGGCAATCTTGAAAAGTCGCTGAAGGTTGGGGAGGTCAAAATATATGACACTAATCTCATTTATTCCAGAGTTATCGGACTTTTATGTAGTTCACGTGAATTAGATATCAAACATATCCTTTCCTTTGAACTGTCATCAATACCAACCGCCATATTTGATGAATCCGGGGATATGCGCGTGTGTACATCAAAATCAGTATTGAAAAATAAAACATTTATTGAGAAACCAAAAAGAATGTCTGTGTGGATAAGAAATCTGCAATTGTTATCGATGGCTGTGCACTGCTCTGGATACCTCATTGGCCCATGTCTACCAAAACCAGACCGGCAACTGTTCTAGACTTCATTACAGCGTTTAAAGACAACATCAAACAGAAGTTGCGATCGAGTGATGTGTATTTGGTATTTGACAGATATGTTGACTACAGCACCAAGTGCGTGGCAAGGGCACACAGAAAGGCCGATAGCTGCCGGGTGTTTCATCTTGTACCCACCTCCCTGCTATCACCACAAAAACATGTGCTGACCGTAGTGAAGAAAAAACAGCAACTGATCTCCATTATATGTGATCAACTCACCACGGATAAAAGTATTGCTGAGCAAAACACACGAACTCACAAACTTGTAATTACTGGCCAACATGATGTTCCGGTTGAGGTTAGTTGTAGATCGGTGACAGGTAGAGTAGATATGGCAACTAGTCACGAGGAAGCTGACAACATTATCGTTCAACAGGCAATATTGTTTGCTGCAACTGAATGTAATAACATTGTGGTTGTTGCTGACGACACTGACGTCTATTTGTTGTTGCTGCATCACTACCTTGAACAACGATTGACGGTTGCAATAACTATGGAGTCACCAATCCATGGACGGGTGGTGATAGATATACCTGCCGCAGTTGATATACACAAGAAAATTGTTCCTCAATTGCTCGCTGCCCACGCACTTTCCGAGTGCGATACTGTAGGGGGATACTTTGGTATCGACAAAGGGCGTGTATTGAAGGTTCTGCAAACTGGTGGGACACTGGAATCACTTGGTGAGAATAACGTGGAGATATCGGATGTTCTAGAAAAAGCCACCAAGTTCATAGCATTATGCTATAGATCTCCTAAATCAACACGAATGTCCGATGCTCGTTTGTGCATGTGGAGAACACGAATTGGGAATCTGACTGCAACATCTGCTCCTAAATTGTGTAGCCTACCACCCACAACAGAGGCTTTTACTGAGAATGTCAAACGGGCCCACTTGCAAACTTGTATATAGAAGCATGCCCTTCAACCTAACCACCGAAGATGGACCCAACTGTATTTGGATTCGAGAAAGACGTGAATACAAAATCTTTGAACCTTGTGAAGTCGCGTCCAACGTCAATCTAGTACCTGATGAAATACTGAAAATGATTAGGTGCACATGTTCGAGTAAAACGTCATGCAAATATTCGAGGTGTAAGTGTAATGCAGCAAACATGGCGTGTACTATTTTCTGTGCGTGCAGTGTTTCAGAGGACTGCTTCAATGAACAGACATCGCTGGCAGTAATGCGTAATGATGAGTCGATCTAAGGAACTACAGAGTCATTCAACTTGATATTCACTGCATCTTGTGTGGTCCTTATAAAATACTCCACCAATGATATTTGCAAACATCTCTCTTGTTACAACTCCTCGTACATTTCAGTTCCCACCTCCGTTTTGGAGTCTTTAACATTACTTGCGACAATAGCAAACTGTTACTAATTTTGGTAGCCATTTTGATTTTTTTCTGGAAAATCTGGGGATAAGCTGACCCGCTTTGTGACCAACACAATCATTTGAAAATGGCGTGCTGTACTGAATTATTTAGTAAAGATTTTTGACTTTCAGTTTAAATATTTTCAGTGGTATCGGCGGAAACTTGAATTTGGGGCCATCTTAGGTTTTGGCGGTTATAAGGTAATTGATCAACCCTGTCAGCTGCCCAGTAAAAGGAATCGCACGAGGAGACCAAATAGTTATACGATATAGTGATACGATAATACACTGAGAAAAAACAGGTTAAGTGCACTGGCCACTGGACTATGCCCAGTAAAAGGAATCGCACGAGGAGACTATATAGTAATACGATATAGTGATACGATAATACACCGAGAAAAAAACAGGTTAAGTGGACTATGGGCAGATGAGTGTAGACTGTAATTGCTTTGTTACTTTTCCAATTTTGGGGGCATTTTGGACGCCATATTGGGTTTCTCAAACAATTCCTTTGATCATATATAACAAAAGATCATCACCCCATATGGCTAATTCATATCGGTAATCATGGTTGGACATTTCAAAATAATAGCGCCTAATAGCCGCCTATATTTGTAAGAAATGATGATTTTTTGCCATATTTGTGGTCATTTTGGACGCCATCTTGGGTTTTGAAAGAATATATTTCATATGAAACATGAGAGTAACAGTAGGTTCATGAAAATGTGCCGATATGTGTATATACCTTACATTGTTTATACATATAATATCGGTTAATTCCGACGAACATAACATAATTCGCAACTTTTTCGGATTGACTAGGTTATACCGGCGTTTATAAATAACGTGATACAGTGCGCAACAATCCACTTCTAGTGGATATTAGAGCACCAGTGTGTGCAGAAATGGCCCCTCTGGTAAATAGAATTATATAAGCATGCATATTTGTCAACATCTTAGCAACAATATGAAGGATACGTGGTGCAATCTGAAAAAAATGAGAAAAGCGTGACACATTGGCGGCCATCTTGGCTGCCATATTGGATTTTGGTAATCTTATTTTGGCCAATAAGTAACAATTGTATATGTACGATGAATCAAGAAGAAAAATCTTCAAAATTCCATATTATCTTACTAAAAATTCCGATCCAAGTTATATGGTGATATTGTATTTTTTCATTGCGGCCACCTTGGCGGCCATCTTGGATTTTGTCGAATAAAAAAAAACTTCTCAACACTGTCAGCTGTCCAGTAAGAAAAATCTCATCAAGGAGATCCTGTAGAATAATAATCCGCCGAGAAAAAAAACTTAATACAACAAAACCAGGTTCAGTGCCTCGGCGGCCGGACAAAATATTGCCCATCATTCTTTAGTCACAGATTTATTATAAAGAGTGACGCTGACTTCGTCCCGTCCCAGCTAGAATGTGTAGAAAATAACAAGTAAATTTCGGTGTGCATCGTTTTTTGTATATATGTCAAAGCCATTGTCTTAACATTGAAACAACAAAGTCGTATCTGCATGAGAAATCACAAGACAACATTTCAAAGGCATGTCAATAAAAAATATAAGCATAATGCCTAATTATGTTTTGAGGTGTCATCTGCAGCGTCTCGAAATAATTGGTCAACTCTTTCGAAACGATAAAACTGGACAATATGATTGGTTTTCTTTCTGGTTTGAAAACGTGCCAAGCATTTCATCACACGCGTATGCGACACAACTTTATTTTTATCGTACATTTTGATATGTCGTGCACAAAACGGTTTGTAATAAATTCCAAACAGTTTTGATAATCGATATGAGAATCAGTGCTTCATTTCTCAGTCCTGCTGTTGTGCTCGCACACATGGCATATCTTATTTGCAACTGGGGAACATTTATTCTCGCGCTCCTAAAATATGAATAGGATATATCCAATAATTTGTTCGCCACACTTTAGGACTACCTGGGCGCTCAGCTCGGGTTCGCCTGAGGTGCGACGCATACAATATAAGATCTACCTTACCTTTGTTATTTTAAACGCGCTGAGAATTCCGGTAGAACTGTTGGCCATGGTACAAAGTATTAGATATACCATACTGTTGATATTTACGCGAGCTGATATGAGGCGTAACTCCTGACAAAGAAGCTAATCAGTAAACTATTAAATGTTACATGTATAAAATATATTTTTGTGAAGAAAATATTTTTATACCATGATAACCTATTCTGCTATATATGAAAAGCCTATGACAAAATGTTTGCTTTATACACCAACTGTGGTGAACATGCCAGCAATGGGATTTCATTTGTTAAAATTTACACCTATAGTAGAACTATACCCATGCTGACTTATGGTGACGTCGACCTGAATGCGAACTTGTCTAAATTTATCGCACGTCGCCTCGCGAAGAGTGAAATGAAAGTGGCAATTATTTATTACGTTTTTAAATGAGTTTACCCCACAAAACACCAACAATTAACAAACATGCATTTGTCTCATGTTGATAAAGCAACCACAACTCGAAATAATATGTTATTATGTTATTAAAATGAAAAATGCCCTGTTTCTTTTATTATTTCGTTTCGGTGATAAAATTGACAGCGGAAGTACCGCCCACCGATGCTCATGTAAACAAAAACAAATTCGCACGTATGTACCTCTGCTGCTCAGTAAAATCGAGAAAAAATAATGGCCATTCTCAATAATCTGACGATCATGGTATAAATAAAATATACCCAAAGTAGCTTGGTGTACCAAATGTTCACCACGCGTGGTGAAGTGGTGTTAACCGCGCGCCGAAGGCTCGCGGTTAACACCACTTCACCACTCATGGCGAACATTTGGTACACCAAACTGCTATGGGTTTATTCTATATATCCACTTTCCCAAACCATGTCGGCTGAGTACCACGGTAATAACTTTAGCTCCCCAAACAACTCATCTTAACTCTTTGAGCCCACGTTTCCAGGAATTGTCTAGCTTGTGTGTACACTTTCAGTGACATGAGTCAGTTCAATATCAATATACGGGGAGGATAAAATAATAACTGCAGACTGCAGCTGCAGACCCCAGGTATTATTTTATCATCAATGCCCCGTGTATAGACCTCTTATAATAATACACAAAAACGGAACGAAGTTATGCCTTTACCGAAATATTGGTCTTTCGTGTTGAAAGGGTCAATAAAGGTAGGAACACTATTTTTTACTCACCTTGTGTTTACAGAAATAAAGTACTGTGGTATTTTAATCTCTCACTGTGCCCAACCCTATAACGAACGAACCCCTAAATTGTAAATCGGAAGGCTGATCTCTCACCCACGTCTCGTCGGCATCCCTTCAAAACATCTCTGCTCCAGAATTATTTTTGGTTGTGCTTCACATGATAGCAAATCAAAAGTTTATAGGGAGCTACTCTGGGAACAAAGCACCTTGACACACGTATTTGTAAATAAACAGGGCACATTGAATGAAATTGTTGTTCTAAAAACACATGTCCATCTCTTCTTTCAAATTGCAGAGTTTTTCACATCCACAGCAACACAGACGCCTGGTACAACTGGTAGTCTATTGGACATATGTTCCGAGACTCTACCCGAGTCCACAAGCACTGCATATACTTCTGTTGACACTCCATCAGAATCGGTCGAGGAAGCAACTACGCCAGATGGAACAGAGTCAATCTCAAACAAAGACACTACAACCAGTACTGTTGATAGTACTGTAGGGGCAAAGGAAGAGCTGCCTACAGTCATGAACATGAGTGTACAGACAAGCGACTATACCCTCGAGTCCACAAGTACTGCATACATGTCTGCTGACACTCCATCGGAATCTCCCGTTGGTGAAACTACGCCAGATGAAACAGAGTCAGGCTCAAACGAGGCACTGCGACAGATGATATTGATAGTACTGGGGCGACAAGCGAACAGCTGTCCAGCGTCATGAGCACGAAAGTACAGACAAGCGCGTATTCACTGCCAACCACTTCTGGAAGCCAAACAGTCGCAAAGAGATCTGCATTTCAACCAATACACACATCATGCCGTTGTTTGTCAAAGAGTGTTTTTGTACCAAGTAACCTCCATGATCTCAGTATTGTGAAAACCAATTTGTCATCCTACAAACGTACCAAATTTTCTGCTTCTGATGATAGAGTCTCCAGCTGCTTGGTTGGTATTGTTGTTATCACATTGCTTTTCGGTTTTGGTCTGCTATTATTAGCTTCAGATTTCAATCGACTTCGGGTGGATATCAAAACTGCATGGAATAGAAGACCAGTTGGAATATAAATGGGATTTTTTAAAGAACAATTTCAAAACACAATATTTTGTTTGTTATTCGTTCTGTTCAAAATGGTTTCTTTCCGGCTGTCAATAAACAACTTACTTCTTTCCCAAACTCTATTACTGTTCTAAGAATATCACCCCACACCACAAAATGCAAGGACGAGGAGCTGCCTATAACTCCACACTGCAGCACAGGCAGGGTTAGATTGGGAGAAGATATGCGCACCATCGATATGCAGTACGCCTTAGTACACGGCGTCATCGTGCCCCCATGTAGAAAATCGGGGTGAAGTGCCTTGCCCAAGGACACAACGCGGGAGTCCGAATCGATCGCTCAGACGGTCACCCATCCGAGGACTAACTGGGCTCGACGTTGCTTAACTTCGGTGATCTGACGAGAACCGGTTACATGTAGCAACGCCACCGCGCCCCCTCCGGGCAACGATAATACCACCTATCGCCATTCTACTCGTATTTTTAAATTGTTCTCCCAAATCATATGTTATAACGCCTCACTGGAACGAGCTCAATAAGCTCGTTCCAGTGAGGGGTCATAAACTATGTTCTGAAAGTAAGAACGGAAAATGTTTTCACAAATACACAGAAAAGCCTCGTATAGTAGCGAAACTACCCGGGGATTCATTAATTAAGTATTTGATGATTATTTCTCTAATTAGTGTTTGGAATCTAATATTATTGTATCCGTGGAAATATTGCCCCCCCCCCCCCCCCCCCCGTGGAAAGTGACCAGTCCACGACGGCTGTAGTGTAATGTGTAATTAAACTTTTGCCTAACGCAACGAGTAAACTGACCAGCGCTATTCACAATAATCTCCAACCTATTTTATTACTTTGTCAGCTATTGCCTTAAAAACATAGCTTATAACCTCTGACTGGAACGAGCTCATTCCAATGAGTAGCCATGTGCGCAGTTTCCGATGCAATAAGTGAAAATGTTTAATTATTCAGGAAATTATTTTGCTTTTTTCCAATTGTCGTCTTCTAATTGTATTTGGTAATTAGTTAATGAAATATAAGAGGATTAATTAAATTTTACTTCAGAAACCAAATCACAGCGTTACAACATCGACGCTGACTTCTGACGTCATTCCCGTATTGCACGTGTTGTGAACGATATTTTCCGTAATGAGCTCTTTGGTGGTGATCTCGAGATAAACAAAAACACGATTCCATGGTGGATTTCAGCCTTCTCTAAAATACTTTAAATATAAATAGCACATCATAATTTATTAAAATAATTTATTCAGATCTCATAATTACTGTTCGTGTTGTTGGAGCGATAAATGATAAATAAACAGAGGATATGGAACGAGTATTTTTCTCATATAATATTTATGAAACGAGTCTAAAATTCGGACGAGTTTCATAAATATTATATGAGAAAAAACACTTATTTCATATTCTATTTATCATATGACACACACACGCACAAATTAGCCACTTAGTATGACTTTTTAACCCATCACCTGACTGAGTTGCAGACGGCACTTGGAAAAAACATCCTCGTATAACTAATTGTTTTTCATTTTTTGCTTCCAAAACATAGGTTATGACCCCCTCACTGGAACGAGCTCATCGAGCTCGTTCCAATGAGGGGTCATAACCTATGTTTTGGAAGTAAAAAGTGAAAATATAAAAAAAAATGAATGGCGTTTTTCTTGCAGGTAAAAGATTAATACAATATAACCCACCCTAAATAGGCGAGATAACGTAACTTCTCCCTACTGAAATTATGCAAATGTGACCCAGTTGTATTTTGTTTAGCCAATCAAACTGTCCAATTTTTAAATTGACCAATGAAAGTCCCCTCTCTAATTATGCTAATTATGAAAATGTGGCCCGGTTGTATTTTGTTCAGCCAATCAAATTGTCTAGTTTTTAAACTGACCAATGAAATTGACGAAAGGCTTTATTTATCACTGATTAATATGAAAACAAAATATCAAATGTTTTAAAGTGAACAAAACGGACGAGTCATATGATAAATGATGATAACGGAAAGAATAAGGGGTATAGATTGAAAGAACAGACAATAGAATGCACAGATAGAAAGAGCCCAGCTCAATATGCAACTCATGTCTGCTGCAGACATTGTCAATCAACATATCAAGATGGAAATTATCACAATTCATTGAACAATGTTCATGGTGTGGAACAAAAAAGAAGCAATTACTTTCTCAATATCAACAAATCAATCATTTTCACACTTCTCAAACCGTTTGACAAGTTTGAAAATCACTACGATTTGTCGAGACACTTTGCTAATTTTTCACAGTACGCAAACATTTATCGCATTCCTGCACAATAATTACTGTGTAAGTGATTGTGAAAAGATTAAACTTCCAGGAAGGAAGGAGGAAACAAGAGGATGCAACTCTCTATGCTTAGAAGTGATTTTCGAAATTGGAATCCTCAAAGAAAACACGAACGGATATATTCCAATACATAGATAAATAGCTTCTGGATGTCGGACGCTTAGTAATGGAAAGAGCTGCTGTTAATATAAAACAATACGACGAATTAATCAAACGCTTACGAATAATCTTTAACCACTTACCCAACGTAACGGCACAAACCGACCAGCGCTATTTACAGAAATCACCATTCAATTTTCGTTAATTGGTCATATTTTTGTCTCAAAAACGAGCAAATGAGGTGTCATAAGTTTTTAACGCAAAAGATGAAACAAATTAGTTATTCAACAATTCAAGAATTGAAGTGCCGTCTGCCTTTAGTGCTAGGGTTAAGGTGTAGCGTAATCCTTTAAATGTTTGACTGAAGCCCGGCATATAAAAGACAACAAGAAACATGCTTCATGATTCGAAACAAATTCCCTCTACACCTTTCACCACCCGAGTTATTTATTTGTTTATTTTAATGGGGTTTAACGACACATTCGACAACCAAGTTCACCTCCTGTCGGGCAGTTGTATTGGTAGGGGAATCCGAAGTACCAGGATAGAAGCACCAAGCAACGGCAAGTAGCTGTCAGGCTCCTTAACATCTAACTCCGCACAAGGAGGGTTGGGTTTGGTTGAAGACAAATGCACCAACCACGTGCAATTCACATTAGTACACAGCGCCACCGTTCCCCCACACGGGCAATCGGGATTAAGTGCCCTGCCCAAGGACACAACGCAATTACCCCTGGCGGAGATGGAACCGTGGACTGGATCTTCGGCTTGAAGTTCAGTGCCGTATCTACAGAGCCACCGCGCCCTCTACCCATCCAATGAATAATGGCAAACACCAAAGCATAATGGACTAAACATTACAAACCTCTGATAATTACTGTAGTAACAATAAAACGAGAAAAGGGCAATACCAGTTTTTAATAAATCACCATGGTTCTTAAACGTATCAAAGACTATGTTCATAAAAAAACAAGATTCACAACGTTATTGTGATTTGCTGATACTTTTCATGTTTGCATTTAAAAACATCATTCATTAGCCCTTTGAACACCAGAGGTCGCATTTCCAGCCCAGGAAAATGATGCGTCATAATTTCATTAAGTAGGATGGCTGCTGAAAGAGTGTGTGGGGTGGACCAATCAATATTTTCAACATACAGCCCAAATAATGAATATGGACTCCTCCAATTTATTCCATTCAACTGACATGGTCGTTACCACGAGGGTTCAGAGGGTTAACTTTTAACGTAATACACAAAGGGCACTAACTCTCTCAATTTTTGACAAATCTCCAATGCCAATAAAAAGAATACAAAATGGGTGGTGTTTCAGAGAAGTATTCTCTGTTTAATATAAAACAGCATCTCAAATTTTATTGAGATTTGAGATCTACTGTTCAGATTATTGCTCAGACAATGAAATTTCACACACAAAAAAAACAAAGGGTAAAAACTCTTTTAATTTACATCGATTGATCGTGGTTACTTACCTTGTCTAAGGCATTGTCAATATAAAGTGGTTGAGGTGGGCAGTTTTCCGGGTTTCCGGTTTGGTACCGGTTTTTGTCTCAAACCGAAACCGCAAGACCCATTAAAACCCGATCGAACGGTTTTACCGTGTTGGCGAATAAATTGATCAAACTATCGTACTGGGAGGGAGCTGGACTAGTGGCTACCGTGTACTCTCGCCACCTAGTCTATCCGACAAAGAGGCTAACACGTAGTGGTCTTATTGTCACACTTTCTCCCTTATTGACTCGTCCTCGGAACGAGTCAATAAAGGAGAAAATATGGCAACGAGAACACAACACAGATTACAGCACCTAGAGACTGTGACTGACGCTGGGAATTGGGTAACTATATCCACGGATCACCAAATGGCAAGCCTGCTTAATAAACCTTCGTGAAGAACAGAGAAATCCTGGAAGCAAGACATGACTTGCTTGTGTTCCGTTCTAAGTGCTCAGAAACTCCTTCCGACATACATGCGACGGAAGCAGATGTGGATGAGATACTGAGCTCTCTTGAAATCAACAAAACAGTTGGTCTTGATCCATCAGTAACCGAATACTGAAGGAGACAAGGTAAACAGTATGCAGGCAACTCCTACTATTATTCCAGCAGTCATTAGTTCTTGTAATTATCCAACAGATCGGAAGCTGACGACAGTTATATCAATCTTGAAGAAAGGCGACACCTACGACCCTAACACCCCAACAAGTATAGGCCCGTTTCTCTTCTTAGTTGTTTCAGTAATGTCATAAAAAAGGTTATTTTCAAAGAAGTATGTTGCCACTTTCACAACAATAATGTATTCTTGGAATATCAATCTAGCTTCTTACCGACACAGAGTACTGTATTCCAACTACTAGAAGTCTATCACAACCTATACTTAGCCTATACTAACCGTCTCTTCTCACTGGAGGTATTTTGCGACATCCTGGAATGGTTCAAAACCTATCCGAAAGACTGTCGACAACTAGTAATATTAAATTTTGCTTACTCTGACTATCTTCCCATTAAGTGAGGCGTAGGAGGCACGGTGGCGTTGTGTACTAAGGCGTACTGCACGTCGATGGTGCACTTGTCTTCAGCCAATGTTAACCCTACTTCCTCCACCCGTAAAACTGTCATGGCATAATTAGCCATTGTGCAGAAACATGTGACCGTAAACACCAATAAATAAATAACTAGTGTGGAGTACAGTAGGGATCAGTGTTAGGACAGCGTCTCTTCTTGATTTACATTTCTGAATATTTGTCATCCGCAGATTCGTGTAGGCTGTTGGCATCGCGAACCGAGGAGGATTTACAAGGAATTGAGGTCTTGGGCTGAATGTGTTAAACTCTCTGACTGACCCTTCATGTCTTCTACAGCACAGTGCGTGGAATGTGTTCTTGTTGGACACCCAACTATCGCTGAAATCGTTCCCCAGATGTCGCAGAGCAATGCCTCAACTGTCATTTTTATGAAAATATAAATATATTTCTTCATAAATCTGTTTCAAGTGTGCTGGATCTGAGAGATGCAAGAGCCTAAGGCGAAAGAAATTCGTCCGAGTAAAGCTCAAACAGCACAGGAAAAAAAAAATCACCTAGCTTTTGTCTGATGAAGACCTTCTTCGGGATACAGACAAAACAAGAAAAAATACACACTGACCACGAAAGAAATGAAATGTGACGATAAAAGTGCTCGTAAGCCAACTTCTGACTGAACGGGTGTGATGTACAACCAAACAAAGAAAATAAACCCGGGGCAAAAGTAGAAAGCAAATGGTAAAACAAATACTGTTAGATAAATTTTGAAAAATGTTTAACCCTTTACCCAACGTAACGGCCAAAACCGGCCAGCGCGATTCTCAAAAATCGCCAATGAATTTTTATTATTTTTTCATTTTTTGTCTCAAAAACATAGGTTATGACCCCTCGTTGGAACGAGCTCGTCGAGCTCGTTCCAACGAGGGGTCATAACCTATGTTTTTGAGACAAAAAATGAAAAAAATTAGTTATTCAAGAATTTTTTTTGTAAGTGTCGTCTGCTTTTCATGTTAGGTAAAGGTAAGTCCTAACTCACGGTAAAACCCGATATTAATATATCCTTCGAAAATTAAAAGGAACTGGAATTTTGAAATATCAAGGTACTTCCAAGTATTACATGAAAGGATGCTTTTACAAAAAAATTCGGTCGCCTTAAATGCAAGAAGTTGCCCGATAGGGGAAAAGTTTGTTTTTTTACTCGCTGGTGTGAAACGGTGTGGGGATGTGCCGGGACTTGTTATTCACTGTTACTGGTGTAGGGAAAATTGCATCTACAGGACCATTACCACTGGGTTCCGACGATGCCTAAGCACTTAGATGGTTGCCAGAAGGTAAAAGTGAACATATTTCGCGGTAGGATAAATGGCGAAAAATGTGTAAATAGGCTAAAAAGACATTGACGATTATAAAAATAGGAGCGTCGGGCAAAAATTAAAATGTGTTCAGGCAGCTGAGAGCAGTTGCCTGAAATTTTCAGAATTAGTACTGCGATCCTTGAACGACAGCTACGTATCTTTGTTGAGTGCTTGGATCGCGTGGAAACACCGTGGATCGCGTGAAAATGTTTAATAATTTTAAAAATTGTCATATTCCTTAGAAGCGGGCAATTTCGCGCAATTGAAAAGTTACGTTAACAATCTCGGCATCGCGAAAACGTCGAGTTATCGGACCAAACCACGAAGTCATTCGAACCGCGATCAGTCGGAAAAAAGTAACCGAATTAAAATCCAGAGTGCGTGAGCTGGGTTTGAAAGGCGCACGTCCATTGAAGAGATTCGAGATTATAGACTATTTGCTCACTCGATCGGGGGGGGGGGGGGGTGAATATTAATCCAATGGGTGGAAGACGGTGAGGAAGCGGATAAACAAATCGATTCAATCGACTACAGCGGAAAAAAAGAGAAAAAAAGAAGATAAAATATCGTAGAAGCAGCCATGATCGAACGCAAAAAGCTGACGATGGCGGAATACAAGAAATCCGAGCTAAAGTCATACGCCAACAACGGTTGCCCTGTACCGTAGAACGAAAGAAAGCCAGCAAGAGATTTATCAAAACGTTTGACGTCGAGGATAAGAAAAAGTTTCATCGCAAAGATTTCTTAACGAATCGGCCGAATCTGCCCGCGTAATTATCAAATTTAACAATTGAAAAAAATATAATGTTTAAAAAGTTTCAATAAAACTATATCATATGATCCCTCGTTGGAACGGGCTCGGTGAACTCGTTCCAATGAGTGGTCACATGATATGGTTTCATTGAACTGTTTTGGAAAATGTTTAAACACAATAATTAAAGTAATGAATTGGGTAAAGGGTTAACTATGTATGGAACTCCAATATTCAGTCAGGGTTAAACGAGATCAAATCTAGCGTGTTGGATTTATTTCGTCGGACGCTAACCAAAATGGTATTGAAGTGTAGAATGGAGAAGATCGAACTGCTTCGGCCCTAACTTCAGCCCGTTCTGGCCAATCCGGAACACCTAAAGGGTGTCACGTAGGTGGCCATTGGGAGGTCATTCATTCAGTTATTTCTAGCTAAATCGCATAAAATAACGAAACGATGGCACGAATTGAATTACACAGACAATGACTCTGATTCGAAAATGCAACACAATTCTCAAATTAGGAAGAGTTTGCAAAATTTATTAATATATATGCTGCTGATCTGGGAGAAAAACATCAAGTCCTTTGCATCAGAAAAGGCAATTAAAGGAATAGCTGACATGGTAAAAAATGTAAAAAAAAAATAAGATGAAAACCGTGCCTACAGCATGCCATTCAATTCCTCACAACCTCCCAACTCTATTACGGTAATATTCATGAACATCCAAAATCCACTCCAATGCTTCAAATGTCAAAAGTATTGTCCTGGACAGAAAAAAATGTAGGGTCATGCAATATGTTTTAGGAGTGGCCAGCAACACAATTAGGAGGTAAACGTCTCTTGTTTCGTTAGACATGTCGGTTTTCCACAGTCAAATTCCCGAATGTCTAACGAAACAAAAGACGTTTATCTCCATTGTAATTCGTCATCCTGTTAGAAGTGAAAAAAATCTTCAAATCCGTATTATTTGAAGAAAAACAATTAAAAAACGTCATTTTCGATCTCGGGCTATTCGCCGTGATCGAATTTACAAGGTGTGCTAAGGCGTACTGCACGTTGATGGTGCACATGTCTTCAACCGTTGCAACCCTTCTTGAGCGGAGCTTGGACAGAGTTAGAATGTTGAGGAGCTGACAGTTGTTCGCCGATGCTCGGTGGTTCTCTCCGGGTACTCCAACTTCCTCCACCCGTAAAACTGTCACCGTCACGAATAGCCATTGTGCAAAAGTATGTGTCCCTAAACACCAATAAATAAATAAATATAATTCAAACACGGTGGGTATAAATTTTTGTGTGAAGAAAAAAATGGCAGTCGACGTGCGGACGATATAAACAGGAAAGAATCTGAAGCGAATCTCTGCAATAATTTAGTCCAACAGCTTAGCAGAGCTGTTGGATTAAATTATTACTGAATTTCCCAACAAACCAGGATGATTTCGCCCATTTCGCCGTTGACAATATCGACTGAAATGATACATTCCAGGGCGCCAGTGTTGAAAGGATCAAATTACTTGTATTGTTCAATGATACTAGGGGACCTTAATATTTATATTTATTTATTGGTATTTAAGGTCGCATACTTATGCACAATGGCTAATCATGTCAGTGACAGTTTTACGGGTGGAGGAAGCCGGAGTACCCGGAGAGAACCACCGAGCAACGACTAGCAGCTGCCAGCTCTTCAACATCGTAATTCCGCACTGCAGCTTAGATAGGGTTAGATTGGTTGAAAACATGCGCACCATCGACGTACAGTACGCCTTAATGCACGGCGTCATCGTGCCCCCATGTGGACAATGGGGGTTGAGTGCCTTGCCCAAGGACACAGCGCGGGAGTCCGAATCGATCGCTCAGACGGTCACCCATCCGAGAACTAACCGGGCTCGACGTTGCTTAACTTTGGTGATCTGACGAGAACCGGTTACCGCAACGCCACCGTGTCCCCAGGGGACCTTAATAAAGGTGTTACTGTTACAGGTCTTTTACCAGTCCTACCATTTAAATATACTGTAAAACAAAGTTAGTTAACTGCTATTCACCACGTTAACGCCGGGCGATTGACATTTATTTATTTATTTATTTATTTATTTATCTATTTATTTATTTATTTATTTATTTATTTATTTATTTATTTATTTGTTTATTTATTTATTATCTTTGTCTTTGTCATTTTGGGGTTTTTGACTGGTGGGGCGTGGGTCGTTACGTTCGCTTCTGAAATTCAAAGTGAAGGGAAACAACCGCTTCTGGAAATTGTGGATGGGAGGATTTGGGTTGTTCTATGCTTGGTTATGCCAGTACAATAGATCCAAAAATGTATGGACCGCTGAGGAAATTCAGTAACTGCTGCAGCTGAACCACCAAAACGTTAGACGTAGGAATCTAGCCATTACGACAAGGCCTGTAACAAAACAAATATACAAATGTTTCCGTACGAGGGACCAGTTTATAGGCAAAGGGTTAATAGACAACTGATTTGGAGGGCGGGCATATAGGAAATTACTGTCGGGACATTAGCCAAGGGTTTAAATATATGACTTGGGGCAAATAGCCAAAGGCCAAGCTACCTTTACCATTGTTTGACGGATATGCGCCGTAACACCCGCGATGTGGTTTTCGAAAAGATACGATGTGACGGCGTTCAAACTCTGATTGGTTAGTGTAATTAACGAGTAGTTCAGGGATTGGCCAGGGATAGATTGGTCACCATCTTTCTAGAGCAATGTGGTCGTCAAGCTCGAAAGTTTGTCCTAGTTGTGGGTTAATTCACCTCCAACAGTCCACATTGCGTTGCCGACCCCCAACCCCCCCCCCCCCCCTCCCCCCATAGCTCCCTGGTAGTTTATTTCAATCCACTGGTAGCGTCAAATTAGTAAATTAGAGGAGAATGGGGTATGGGAGATGGGGGATTCTGATTGATTCCAAATTGTATGTTTTGAACTGATGCCACATTTTGGAGGATTCTGTTCCATGCTAAATTATAGAAGGATAGGTTTATTTATTTATCGGGTTTTTCGCGACACTTTCGACAGTCAGTGTCACCTCGTGTTGAACAGTTTTACAGGTGGAGGAAGCCAAATTAACCGGAGAGAACTGTCGGACTCCCCAACATACTCCACACAATCAAGGTGTGCATCGAGTTGCAGTACGCGTTAGTCCCCACGAGGACACTCATTATTAAGTGCCTTGCCCAAGAACACAACGCAGTAGTTACCCGTGCTGGGACTGACACGTGTACCTTTCGGTTTGAAGTTCAATGCCGTAACCACCGCGCTCCCTATAAGTAGTATGTCACGTAGTTTACGACCCTCATCAGGGTGACCTCGGTGGATGACCTCAGAAGTGACGTCAGTGGAACCATGTTGTGTTATCATGGTATCCCGCGTGAACGGCCATGTTATGACGTCATTGTCATAGTGATACGTGGTCTTAGTGTGCCAGCGCAGCGCGGGTGGTTAGGGTAATATGTGTTCCCGTCGTCCATTTTGTATATTGAGGGCACCGTCTTGGTTTTTATGGTAGCACGTGGCTGCTCTGTGACCCAAAGCATTCTAATAAGGCAGAGGTATTTTCAGAGGGAGTGTTTGCTTAAAACGCGAGTATATCTAATTACCCAAATAGACCCGACAATGACTCGTAATCACAAAAAACATCCAAAATTACCGAACGGACTTAGATTCCTCTAGAATCCTCCTTTTTCCAATAATAGAAGTGTTCAGTTGTATAAAAGTAGTTTTTCGGCTCTGATTTCTGCAGAATCCTCATTTTTCTCCCTATCCCGATCTATTCTGTGGCTATTCTACTGTTCCCTGACCTGTTTTGCCTATTAGTGACCCTATTCCGACTACCCTAGCAGTCTATCTAGACTTAGCTTCTCTTCCGCCTATCTCTGGTCATGTCCCTGCCACTGACCTCAGCCAATTAGGTCACCCCATTTAGCATAACCCCCACTACCACTACATGTTGCACCTACACAGAGATGTTCGTCTTTCATCATATGAGGCCAAGAGGAAATCCCTTAGTAAGGTCTAATCTCTTAACTTCATCTGGGTATCGAACGGGCACATCTGGCGACACCCCACTTTCAGCAATCATAACTAACAAACGACTGGCCTTCAGCATCCCTTTTCTATCGTATGAGGCCATGAGGTCCATGTGAAAATCCCACAAGTAGTAATAATCTACCATCCCTCTTATCCTCATCTGTGTATTCAACTACCACGTCGCGTGGAATCCCTTTATGTGGTCCGTCTATGCCCAGAGAATCCCTTTTTATTGTATGAGGCCACGAGGACAATAAAGAAATCCTTCGACGGGGTCTTAAAACAAAGCCTTCTTATCCTCATCTGGAGTATTGAAGGAGACCTATGGCACGGTAAAGTACTATTGGAGGATACCTTTTGGAGGATACTTTTTAGACTTCTGCATACGGGCACTTCTGTTGGGTAGTTGAAGATAAAATCAACATGAGAACATGTTTTATTCAATTTATTTTTTTATTTTTCCACAAGCAGAGTATACAGTTTATTAAGTTCATAGACAATTGCTGTAGGTATACATATAGAATATACCCATAGTAGCTTGGTGTACCAAATGTTCACCACGAGTGGTGAACATTTGTTACACCAAGCTACTTTGGGTATAGTTTATTTATAACATGATAGTTGGATTATTAAGAGTCGCTATTATTTTTTCTCGATTTTACTGTGCAGCTGCCGTATATACGGGCGAGTTTGTTTTTGTTCACATGAGCATTGGTGGGCAACACTTCTGCTGTCAATTTTATCACCGAAACGAAAGAGAAAAAGAAGGGTCCTTTTTTATTTTAACAACATAATAACATACTATTTCGAGTTATGGATGCTTCATTAACACAATGACAATGCATGTGTGTTAATGTTTTGGTGTTTTATGGGGTAACATTTAAAAACGTAATAAATAATTGCAACTTTCATTTCACTCTTCGTGAGGTGACGTGAGATAATTTAGACAAGTTCGCATTCAGGTCGACGTCACCAAAGTTCAACTTTGATGTAGTTCCACTGGAGGTGTAAATTTTAACTGCTGAAATCCCATTGCTGGTGTGTTCACCGCGGTTGGTGCATAAAGCTAACATTTATGTCATAGGTTTTTCCTATACAGTAGAATAGGTAATCATGGTATAAAAGCACTTTGTTCATTGACAGTTCAGTTGCATAAGTCATATTCTTCACCCAGTCATTACTACTGACTTGTATCACTACTTCGTACTTCCTAGCTGACAATCTCGGTAACCTGCATTCCTTATATCATCGTCTTCGCGCTGATTGCATACTGGCTGCAATCGCTCAGTAGTAAGCCATCCAAGGATTTACCGGGCTCGACGCTGCTTAACGTCGGCGATTTAAAGAGAACCGGTCTCGCTTCGCCAGTGCTCCCCATATACCTTTGTGAATAAGGGGTCCTAAGAATAAGCCAATGAGTAAATCGAATAACTGGAACACGAATCGCTTGGACGAAGGGTATCCCATCGAGCAATGAGTTATCGAGCACTTGCTCGACCGAGTGACTCCACATACAGCTCGACGACTCATCTCGGTATTTGGGGAACCTACAACATGGTCACTATAAGCTCCGAGCTCATATATGGATCCTAGCCCCTATACAGCTCCTGGCTTCCAGACCACACATCACCTTCATAGCCTCAAGGCTATTACTTGTCCACTTTCACTACCATCTTGTCTATGACCGGCTTCCACTGTAGTCACCCAAAGATATAGTCTTCTACCATCCTTGCAGCTTTTTACCATTATTATTGACTTGAAGCACTACTTCATGCTTCCTAGCTATGACTGACTAGCTCGGTAACCTAACGTTTCTTATATCCTCAACAAGGTATTTTGGAATCGAGGCCAGGAGGGTCATATAAAAAACCCACAATCAAGTATAATCAGTCACCCCTAACGTCCTCGCCTGGGTATTGAAAGACCAGGTGCCCTTCCAGCACCCCTAACTAACAAACGACCGGCCTCAGGCACCCTTTTTTATCGTATGAGGCCATGAGGGCTATGCGAAAACCCCCCAATGAGACCTTATAAATAAACCCTCCTATCCTCATCTGCGAAAAGGTGTTTATCTGGCCATAGACATATCCGAAGAAAGGATTCCTTAAATGGGATCCCGTGATTTGTATATTGAGTTCAAAATTCATTTTTCCTTCAGAGGATGTGGGGGGGGGGGGGGTGCTCGGTGTCAGTCGTTTGATTGTTAGGAGTGCTGGAAGTGGGATGCTGCGGGGCGTGCCTGTTCGATACCCAGATGATAATAAGAGGTAAGACCTTGTTAACCCTTTACCCTACGTAAAGGCCAAAACCGGTCAGCGCTATTCTAAAAAATCGCCAATTAATTTTCATTATTTTTTTTATTTTCTGTCTAAAAAACATAGGTTATGACCGTCGAGCTCGTTCCAATGATGGGTCATAACTTATGTTTTGGAGACAAAAATGAAAAAATTAGATATTCAAAAATTATTTTTGCAAGTGTCGTCTGCTTTTCAAGTTAGGTAAGGGGTTAAAGGATTTTCACATGGCCTCATATGATGAAAGACGAACATCTCTGTGTAGGTACAATATGTAGTGGTAGTGGATGGGATTAAGCTAAATGATTGGTTGAGATCAGAGACTGGGACGCGGAAGAGAACCTAATACTAGATAGACTACTAGTATAGTCAGAATGGGGTCAGTAATAGGCAAAACAGGACAAGGAATAGAAAAAAAAGCCACAGAATAGATCGGCATAGGGGGAAAAACGAGAATTCTGCAGGAATCCGAGCCAGAAAACAATTCTTTTACAATTATTGGAAACAAAGCTGATTCACGAGGAATCCAAGTCCGCTTCGGTAGTTTTGGATGTTTTTTGGTGATTTGGATTCATTGTCCGGTTTATTTGGATAATTAGAGATACTCCCGTTCCATCGAACATACCCTCCGAATATACCCCCTGCCCCATTGGAGGTTCCGGTCACACCGACACCACGTGCTACCAAGATGGCGGACAACAATATACAAAATGAACGACGGAAACACGCAACAACACACATTGCCCATGGGCACTAACACCACGTATAACTATGGTGATGACGTCACAACAGGCCAGTCACGAGGGCTACCACGACAATACAGCCAGGCGTCACTGGGTCACAAGACATGACGTCGCTTCCGAAATCATCCACCGAGGTCACCCTGATGAGGGTCGAAAACCACATGACGTACTACTCCTGTAGAAAGGTTTGAGCTGATGCCACTCATTGAGTATTTGAATTGAGCGTGTGCGTATTTATGGGCTATTGGAAATGTTGACAAATTCAGGCAGCTGTGTAGAGTATTTGTGATAAACGTTTTACCTAAAGAGCTTTGGTGATACCAGTACCGTGTAAGACCTCAAACAAGAGACGAATGATTCCGTGTATAAAGAGTTGTTTTCAACTTGCTGTGAAGACAGAAATAAATTTAAATCTATGAATGAATATGCGTGACATTAGCAGACAGAAGGTCAATGTAAGCAACATAAAACACATTTACTATCCAACTCAGGGTACTCTTTAATTGCTTGGAGATAATATTTGTTCTTAACTGACAAACTATGGAATATTTGTAATAGTATGTTTGAATTTTTCGGTTTTGTTTACTCTGTACATGCTATTTACTGTATATATTTTTAAAAAACTATGTCAGCGATAAATGTGACAGCTTGGAGCTCTGTAGGCAATGGTTTTTATTATATTCGGTGGTATATTATTTTCCACAGACCACCGCGAATATGATCTATTACAAACGCTTGTTGGGATACAGCGTATATGGCTTGCTCGGTGTATATTTCTAATGATGAGTGAGAGGATGGTAAATGGACTTGGAGGCCGGCTCAATGTAAATCACATGAGAACCAACACCGCCCCCTCTTGGCAAGAGAGATTTTCAAAAAAATTCTTAAATAACTGAAAATGTTCCCTATTTGCCTTCAAAACATAGCCTATGTCCCTCCTGTAGGAACGAGCTCGTTGAACCTGTTTCAATGAGGGCTCATAACTTATATTTTAGAAGAAACAAATTTTAAAATAATGCAACATGAATGGTGATTGTTGTGAGTAGTGCTGGGCGGATATAGCCGTTATTCTAGGTGAAATATTAAGGACGGATATTAGTTTATTGGGGTTAACGCCACTTTCAACAACCAGTGTCACATGGTGTCGGACTGTTTTACGGGTGGAGGAAATCCGACTACCCAGAGATAACCATCGAGTAACGGCTGGCAGACTCTCCAACTTACCAAGCAGATACAGAATTAACAGCAGTTGACGGCAAGTACACCATCGCCGTTGAGTACGCCTCAGTGCACATCGCCACCGTGTCCCCACGTGGGCAATTGGCTTAAGCATCATGACTAAGGACACAACTCAGTTTACCGCTCTTCAGGATCGAACCGTCGACCTTTCGGTCTAAAGTCCAGTGCTCTAGCCAATAATCCACAGATCTCCCGATGAATATTGGTAGAGTCGTCTACATGTTGAAATATATAAGTTACAGTATATAGAGAGTGGATTCTTACTAAATCCCTCGTGGGGTGATGTCTCCACTCAGAAATTCATGATCTGGGAAAAAGCATTAGGACGACGTGCAAAGTTTCAGCCAAGGGACCTCCGAGTTCCCTATTGGCTTGTCCTTTTCATGCATTACCACAGGAATCCACTGTTATTGTCTGGGTGGAAACTTCACGCCACGAGTGTTTAATGGTAATTCACTCCCCACGTACTGTAATCACATTACCTAAAGTAGGAAAAATCAAGCGCAAATCACAAAATTCATCATTTAAATTTTAATATTTTTTCATTTTTCATCACAACAATATAGCTCATGACCCCTCATTGGAACACGCTATTGGAATTCGTTTTACGGAGGGGTCACCAGCTACGGTTTTGAGGCAAAATGTTTAGTTACTCAACAATGTGTTTGCAAGCATTGTCTCCTGTCGAGGAGGGTGAAGGGTCAAAGAGTTGTCTCCCCCACGTTTGTTATGATTTGCCACTTGAACAGAATGTAGTTTATATTTATTTTGTCATTCTATAGCTTCATGGGTCGTCAGTGTGTTTGCAGATTGCAATACTTCACTCTTATAGGCCAACTCAGCTCTCGTAGAATGTGTGTATTTCAAGTAGCGGAGTATTCACAGCATTCGTAACATGCCATACAAAACTACCTGACAGACATATTCAGTGATACATATATAAGGAACATCCATAGTATTCTGTAACAGAACAACATGGAAGGGCAAACACCGTTTGCTTTGGCGGATCGCCGGGGAATTAATCTGTATACGTTTAAAGGATTAACAATCATAATTTTAGGACTGCTGCTTTCAGTTGGTGTTGGGCTGTTAGTTTATTTTACGACTTCTGGAAACCAATACTGCGAATGTCCACGTAGGACATTACAAAGCACTTCCGCACAAAATTTCAACAGGAATTTTTCAATCAGTTTATGCGCGGAGTACATCTTAACTGGTTCTGGTGAAATATGTGAGTACAATTTGTATTTGAATAAGAGAAAACGTTGCAATATTTTTCCATTGGCAACGTTCCCTATCATATTTCAGTCGGTTAAACCTTTGGACCCTGATGGTATATTACATTGTCAGTGCAGAGCCATCAATTGGTACAGACTATATTCGTTACTTGGTGAAGAATCAATCGATATTTTCAACGTGCAGCTTTAGGGCTGCACGTTGAAAATCTCGATTGGTCTACCAAATAAATTCCTTGAGCAGCTATCCATTTTATGAATTCAGATCGTATCGCGATCGTAGACCGGAAAAGCGGTCTGTCGGGTACAAAGGATTAATAATATGTACGCCTCCCATGTAGAGTTAGCGGATCGAATTTGAGTTCGAACGGTCAACAGTTCGATCTCGACCCGCGCCATCTGCGTCGTGGTCCTTGGACAAGACACTTCATCCCGACCTGCCGATTTGTGAACACCGCGCGTTCTATACTAAGCCACGACAACGGCACACCTGCCTTCAACCGATACTAATACTGCTGAGCTAGTACAGTACAGTCGCTGTGGATTGGTCGTAATCTACACGTGGGCAGTGATGTCCACACATGCGTTTACCAAGTAATAAAATTCATCATCATTTAGAGGATTATAATGAATAGTTCTCTATGGATGGGTTAAGAACCTTTGCAGAAAGCAAGATATACTACCACAGGACGCGATGAAATACACTATCAACTTTTAGAACTTCACTTTAACTTTTACTATCAAATTCCATTGGCGTATGGGTGACTGGCCAATCCCAACGGCCGTCCCACGACAAAGCCTGATAAAGATGGCAACAATCTGTCTGGGTAAAACCATGGAATGGATGATCTCTCGATCATTTGTTTAGAATTTGAACGTTCCTTTGCCTATTTGATCCACACGCGCTAGAATTAGGAAACCTCAGAATAGTTTTCTGTCACCATATTTTCTATTAAAATTAATGGTATAACTATCGTATTTGAGAATATGGTAGCTTATTCGGTGTATGTCTATGTTATTTATTGGTGCTTAATGCCAGATCAGGAGGTAAGCCTACATCGTGTCTAGTAAACAGTAGAAAGTAAAACATGCCATTATCAGTTATAAAGGAAAATTAGGAAATATTTTTTATAAAATGTCTGAGACAGGAGTAGCTTGAGTAGTAACAAGACATGAAGAAAGTACAGTAATAATAATAATAATAATAACACTTCGGTCGGCCGCTGATTTATCGCGGTTCTCGTATGAGAAGGCCTTGGTTACCCATGTTCTACCAACTGCCTCCCCCTATTCCCGCGCTTTTTCTCTCCTCCCAACACTCGGAGACGAACTGCTTGATGACATCCCTTGCCCCATTCTTCCCAATCTCTCCGATTAGTATATTAACCCTCTCCTTTGAGTCGCGCCCTAATCACATGTCCTTCATTCTCCCATCCCACTTCTCCATTATACTCCCCGTGAATCTTATTCTTTTAGACTGGTATTTTGGGCATTCTATAAGAAAGTGTTCCAGGGTCTCCACCACGCCCACGTTACACATATGGCACTCCTTTTCACTGTGTTTCCCAATTTTTCCCCTCAGCTCCAGGGACCGCGACCTCAGCTTGAACAACAGTGAACCCCCAAAGGTGCCATCAAGGTACTCTTCAAAACCAGGCTTCTCTTTATCACGCAGGCCACCCAAAGATCTCTTTGATTTGACCCCCTCTCGCCAATTACGGTTACAATCCTCCATGACCCTTTCTCTGACGATCTTTTTGCCCTGGTTTGCCCCAACGTAAAACCAGGTCCGAGATCTCCATTGAGTAGATTTCAACTAGCTCCCTCACTTGGACCATCCACCCCGTCTTGATATTTGAGTTGAAAGTTCTCAGGAACATTACTTTACACCATCGGCTATCGGGGAGATTTACCAAATAATTAAGATAACCGAGTTTCAATAAGTCTATCCTGTCCTTGATCCTCATCCACCCAAGCTCGCTCCTGATTGCTTCTAGTGCTGCGGCATTGCTCGAGCCTGTTATCCATCGGCCTGCATCGTTCTGCAGGATTTCCAAGCTCTTAACAGCTGTCTGGTTTAGGGGTACAACTTCCGTACCGTATGTTATACTTGGCAGACCCACCATTTCCCAAATGGTTTTCCCCACGAAAACCTTATTGAAACTGTTTCTCCCTATAAGTTTCATTTGGTTAAGGATTCGCTTCCCCTTCAGAATCAACTTATTTGTGTGGTTTCGGTAGATGCCTCTTCCTGTGATGTTTATATTTACCCCCAGGTATTCATAGTCACTAGTCTCTCCTACACTGAGAAGTCTACTGCTACCTTCCGGAATGCAGAACTCCCCCACTCTCCACCTTCGAGTGGGGTCCACTTTGCGGCCCACGGGTATAACTTTGCTCTTGCTTTCATTAAGTTCGAGTCTCCATTTGCTCCCATATTTCCCAACAATTCCCAGCATCTTCTCTAACCCCTCTTCGCTTTCCGACACTAGCACCATATCGTCTGCAAAAAATAGCCCTGGGATCTTCAAGTCACCAACTGCAACCCCCTCGTCGCTATGCAGGAGTTCATCTCCTAAACCTTTGATGTACAATGCAAAAAGAATTGGCGAAAGGATACACCCCTGTTTTAGGCCTATCTCCATAGGCACACGTTTTGTTGTAATGTTACCCAGGCTAAGTTCACTCTGTATATCTTTATATAATCCTTTATGTAATCCTTATAAATCAACCCGATGATTTGAAACCTGAAGATAGTTTGAGGGGTCACGCAACAAAACTTTTGACAGTTTTTTTAAAATTTAAACAATGCCCTAAATGCGAAATAAAGTGGTAAATAGCGTCATAGTATATACCAAAATACAGTTAAAACTAGAAGTCCTGTCACGGACTGTGCGCTTACCTAGGCTTAATTGCGCGTACGAATTGCGCGCAATTGCCATATCGAATGACATCCAAAGCACGACAGGTTCTCCTGGTTACTCATATCAAACACAGGCAATGTTTCTGTCAATGGACCTCCGGGTTTCCCGGAGGTCCATTGCCTGAAACATTGCTTGTGCACAGTCCATATGTACATAATTTGGTAGCCTTACTATGGTCATAACGCGTAGATTAACGCGCAGATCAACGTGCTATTTGTGCGCATTTCCTGACAGGACTTCTAGTTTTAACTGTAATGACAAAAGTACACAAAACTTTGAATTTATCCACTTTTTAAAAAAAATAATTTATTTTTGGCTTTTGATGACAAATTGCTCAAGCAGATTATGACTAACCCAAGAAGTAAAATTTCCATTGCCATTGAATTACCTGAGTGAATATAAGAAACACAATAGTGATAACATGAAATAATATATAGAGGATATCTGCGCAGTTTTAGTGAATTCTTGTGGACCTGTGAAATAAAACTTTCATGTCCACACTCATGAGATAATTCCCTCTATTCTTCAAACAACCAAGATTTCCTTGTTATTATATGTTTAGTGGCATTTTACTGTACAGTATTCAGCCCAATTCGACTGCAAACAGTTTCAAGACAATAACAAAAAGCTGCTGATCGTTCCTTCAAGGCGATGTCCATGGCGACATCATGCGCCGAAGCGTAACGTAATTTCGGAAGCTACTAAACAAATTCATGGTGTGGACCTGAAAGTATTATTTTCCACTCGCTCAAGCGCTCGTGAAAAATAAAACTTTCAGGTCCACACTCATGACATATTTCCAGATACTGAATAAAATAGAGTAAATTTTATTCTTTTTTGTTATTTTATTGCATATTATTTAGCCCAATTCGACCCCAAATGTGTACGTTTCAAAATATTAACAAAGATTAGCTGATCCTTCGTTCCTTCAATGCGACGTGATGTAGTGTAGCCTAACGTCATTTAGGAAGCTACTGAGGGTTATTCATCGATATCCATGGAGTCGATGGATATCGAGAAATATCTCTGAGATAATTTGCGATAACTCACAGGCTATCATATAATAAAAATAAAATATTCCTAAAGTATGGCCAATAAGTTGAACAGATGGCTGACAAATGTTATCACACACACGCATGTTTTCAGTCCTCGCAAACTAACTATTCCAATAGATGAAGCAATCCACCGTAGAAATCGTACCACAAGTGAATTGTGTCATCCACTAGAAGAGAACGGCTGAGAGCAATGGGAATGAATTATATAACGAATGGCGAAAATTACATAAATATATGAATGAATCCCCTCAAAGCAAGAGACAGTTTGTCTGCTCTACGGAACTGAAACTCTTAATATGTAATAAAGGTATAATACTATATGCTACACTTCTAAGCAATTGTTCTGTTGTTACGTGATCAAAATGTAAGGGGAGTGGAGGGTGGGAAATCAAAACGGAGGCACGATCGAAGTAAGCTGCGTCCCAATTCACTCAAAGCAATTCAAAGGTGTACAAGAACGGAGGGAAAGGAAAAAAAATCGGAAGGGACCCATTCCATTCGCAAAGGAGCAAACATAGGATCACGCGAACAGGCAATGTTCAATTCCGCTTCGGCAATTAAAATATTTGAAGTAAAATTAATAAATTTATTGCCACTGGATTACCTGAGTGAATATGAACAAACACAATAGTAATAACAGGAAAAAAATATAAATACAATATTCGAAAAGTATGGCCAATGAGGTGCACAGATAGCTGACTAATATTATCACACACAAACTATTTTTTTCTATCCCTTGCAAACCAAGTATTCCAATAAATTAATCAATGCATCGTAGAAATCGTTCCACAAACGAATTGTATCATCCACTGGAAGTGCACGATTGCGAGCAATTGAGATGAATTATATTACGAATCGCGTAAAATCCATATATATGTGGAAGAATTGTCTCAAAACAAGAGACAATTTGACAGCTAAGTCACAGGACACCAAAAAGAAGAAGCGTTTAACCAAACTGCACGACTGAATGGGAACAGGAACTTATATGGGGTGATGAAAATGAAATATTGGTAAAACTTTGAGTTTTTCCTGATATGCTAAAATAATAAGGCTGGGGTCACATACACACAATTCTTATCCTTAGAATACATTCTCACAGTGGCCTATAGTAATGCATTAACGCTAATTATGTACATACGGGGAAAAAGAAATAATTGCAATATTATACTCTGATAATTAATACAGTCTATTAACAACTTGCATGAAAAATTGCCCAAGTCTTCTTGTGCCTTCAAAATTTAAGTGTAAATCATTTCTGGCTGCAAATATTTGTCTTTTGGGTTTGCCACAAGTGGGAAAATGCTTATAAGATTTGATGAAAGAAACATTTATTTATTTATTGGAGTTTAAGGTCACATACTTATGCACAATGGCTAATCGTGACCGTGACAGTTTTACTGGTGGAGGAAGCCGGAGTACCCGGAGAGAACCCCTGAGCAACGACGAGCAACTGTCAGCACCTCAACATTCTAACTCTGTTCAAGCAGGGTTACAGCGGTTGAAGACATGTGCACCAGCGACGTACAGTACGCCTTAGTACACGGCGTCATCGTGCCCCCATGTAGGCAACCGGGATAAAGTGCCTTGCCTAAGGACACAACGCGGGTTGTCCCGGGCAGGGATCGAACTCGGGACCTCTAGCATAGAAGTCCAACAGTCTACCACTGAGCCACTGCGCTCCCTGCAAGAAACATTTCTCTCCTTTCAAAGAACCAGGAGTTCAGAATTAACATCTATAACTTTTTTGCCAAGAATACCGAAGTCTTTCGGACGAGGTAGAACACAAGACAAAATAATTTGAGCAGAATAATTGGGTTTCAAGACTGTGGTTAAATTATTGTATGGCGATGAAATTTGATCAACAGATTTGTGTTCTGTAACATAAGTCCCCACATTAAGGATAACGTGTGAATAACAGAAAATGCTGTCCTTAATGTCACCAATTGGAAAAGGTAATCTAGAAATGGTAAAACCAGGATATGTATGAACTTCTGTGTCATAAATGTCTTTAACCCTTTGAACCCTGATAGTATCGTTCATGTCTGTTTAGAGTCATCAATTGGAAGAGTCTATATTCCTTATTTGGGGGACGACCAACCAATATTTTTAACGTGCAGCCCAAATGCTTGATTGGTCTCCATCACAAATTCACTGATCAACTATGTACTATTAATCCAGGTTGTATCAAGATCCAGGGCCGGAAAAACGGCCGCCCGTGCTCAAGGGGTTAACAAATTGAGTCACTTCTATCTTGCTTAGCTGTAAAGAGAAAATAAACTAACATTACGAAATAACAGAATTTCTCATTCTAGTGGCAACAAGGAATTTATATTTAACCCTTTACCTAACATGAAAAGCAGACGACCCTTACAAACAAAATTCTTTCGTAACTAATTTTTTTCATTTTTGGTCTCAAAAACATGGGTTATGACCCCTCGTTGGAACGAGCTCGACGAGCTCGTTCCAACGAGGGGTCATAACCTATGTTTTTGAGACAAAAAATGAAGATATTTTGAAAATTAAATGTCAATTTTTGAGAATAGCCTGGCCGGTTTTGACCGTTACGTTTGGTAAAGGGTTAAATAGGCATCACTAGACTAATCACCAACTATTTGAACAAATTCACCAGGTACCCCAGCCTGGAAAGCCCAAGAAGCACCGCCCCCACACTCTCTTCTGAAACTGATAGAAGAATAAAGAGTGATCTCTTCCTGCTTCAAAAATTAAAAAATATAAAAGGATTGTAATTTTGAATAAGTGCATACTTTATGATTAATATCCATAAATGCAGGATCAGTGTTGTCCCCTGGAACCAGACTAATCATATTTTTATAAGTAGAAACAGGGCACAAAATTGACTCGGATAAAGCCAAGACTGAAATTTTCAAACACTTTTGTCCAAATTGCATAGTTTTAGTCCAATTAATAATGACCAAGAGAACATTGCCATCTATGAAGGTATCTCCTCGAGTTGATTGTTTGCTGGAGGCAAATTTTGAACAGGAGAGGGGAACTAAAGTAGATTTTCTTAACAGTACGAAAAGAGCTCGTAAGAACGACTACAGAAAGAAACACGTACATGATTAAAAGTACCAATGTGCTCAAACAATTCCATTTAGATCTTCTGGGTTATTGACAAGGCTTATTTGGGTCAATGAGGTTTTAACCGGGCTATTCCTCTTACGATGAGCCTTATTTCTTGTGAATTGAAGCTATCTGTATCCAAGTTAAAAAAAGGTGTCGAGACTCTTAATGCCACTTATATAAGTTCTGATGGAATCTGTAGATTGGAAGGAACGACTCAAAAACTGAATATTTAAAATAAGACTTTCTAGAGTAGCAGGCAAACACTCAAAATTAACCCTTTGAACCCTGGTGGTATCTTCCATATTAGTTCAATAATAGCAACTGGAAGAGTCCATGTTCATTATTTAGGGGTAGACCAATTAATATTTTCAATGTGCAGCTTTGGTGATGCATGTTGAAAATATTGATTGGTCTACCACAGACATGCACTTAGCATCCATCCTATTTAATGAAATTATGACGTATCATGTTCCTGGCCGAGAAAAACGGCCGCTGGGGTTGAAAGGGTTAAAATAAGTACAAAAGAGGAAAAAGGCTTTCCACTGTGTCCTTAAATTCTCATAAGTCCCCCCACCCTACAAAGGCATTAAAGGCTGAGACATCAGCATCCAGGTTTAGTTGTCTAACCTGGGAATCTGTAAAGGAAAGAAAAACTACCACTCACTATTTTAGTAAAGAAAAAATTCTGAGACATGTCTTTCAACATAATTTTTGCCTGATATATTTGGTTGATATTTTTTTTTTGATAACAAGGACCCTCACTCCACATGGGATAACCAAACAGAAAGTGTATTATCACAACCGGGGATTTGAACTGCTTTCCCTTGAAATTCACAAATAGCGTCTAAAAACAAATCTCTCTAAGACAAGACTGAAGATATTCATTCTTTGTGGAACCTGTGTTTATCACAGAAATTGAAGTGGTGTTATCACAGTGTATCAGACTGCCTTGGCCTGTTAATACTGCGGCCCATAACTTCAGACATACTATAATTGACAAATCTTTTGCAAATTTTGAGAAACAACACATTCAGGAAAAGAAGAAACAAAATATTCGTTGCAGCAAACACCACCACAACCAGATAGAGAAGCATTGGAAGTCAAAACAGGACCCGGAGAAGACCAATCATTCAGTGCCATCATTGAAATTCCATTGTATTTGGGCAAACATTTTGACCACCACAATAGATCCTTTTTGACATACAAAGGAACAGTTAACTGAATGTTCTGGTTTTTGAAGTTCTTAACCAATTTAGAATACTCCTGATAAAACTTCTACCTGGGCGAACACAACTTGAAACAAAATGTAACTTTCCTAAAAGCGATTGCACTTTTCTACGGTTAGCTATAGATTTTTTAGCCAACTTTTCACGAGTTCACTTATTTCAGCAATCCACTCAGAGGCAATGATCATAATTGTTTTTATTACTTTACAAAGAGTTATTTACTGGGATTTCCCGGTTTGGTTATAAACGATAACTTCACAAGTGAATTATGCAATCAACAATTGGGTCATGTATCCATGCGCGCAAACGAAGACGCTTTGCCGTGGGTGTAATTGGGACTTTATTGTTTTTTGTTTTTAACCCTTTACCTAACATAAAAAGCAGATGACACTTGCAAAAAAAAAAATCTTGAATAACTATTATTTTCATTTATTGTCTCAAAAGCATAGGTTATGACCCCTCATTGGAACAAGCTCGACGAGCTCATTCCAATGAAAGGTCATAACCTATGTTTTAGAGACAAAAAATGAAAATTAATTGCCGATTGTTGAGAATAGCGCTGGCCGCTTTTGGCCGTTACGTTAGGTAAAGAGTTAAATAATATAATTATCGTTAATAATGAAAAGTAATAAACAGAGTAATCGCTTGACTAGACTGGTTTCGTGAAATAATTCATTCGAGGCTAGGGACTATATTATAATTCGCGTACTCGTGTTTGTACAACGTCCCTCGCCTCTCATGAATTATTTCGCGTAACCAGTCCAGTCAATCGATTACTCTTTATGTATTAATCATAATACCTAGGAAGAGCATAGAAGAAGAAGGGCCATACGCTCTATTGATTCATTCTTCAAGCCCACATGACGATATTATTTCACCGAGTTTTTCGAAGACAAAGAGGGCATTTCTTTCGGTACTGCTCCAGCAAAGTCATCCAAATAGTCTATAATATTTGGACAATACAGCTCATAAATATTTCTAACAAATTAGTTACTCTTTGACAGATGTGAGCTGCTGACATTAAGCCCATTATTAACACATTGTCAAAAGAGAAAACATTATCGCAAGCATAACGCAACAAATGAATGTACCTAGAATACACAGATAATAGTCTACACTGCAAACAATATAGGTTCTCTATAGAACCAAAACTGGTTCTAATCTTGTCCCTGAGATGGAACCAGCTCTGTTTAAACAGTATTTATTTCAAATCAAATAAATTTACCAAGATTAGCACTCAATTTTAACAGAATATTACATGAACTGAAGTAGATTCAGCACTAAATTTGGAGCTTATTCAACGCAGTCGCCAAACATTTTGAAACAATGGGGATATGAACAGTTGGCACATCGAACCAGTTTTAGTTCTGCATAGAACCAAAACTGGTTCGATATGCCAACTGTTCATATCTCCTTTGCTTAATAATGATTTGAGACAACCTCGTATAAGCGCTAAACTTACGGCTGAAACCCTCTCAATTTATGTTTAATTCTGTTAATATTTAATGTTAATCTTTATAAATTTATTTGATTTGAAATAAATACTGTTTAAACAGAACTGGCTCCATCTCAGGGACAAGATTAGAACCAGTTTTGGTTCAAAAGAGAACCTCTGTTTTTTGCAGTGTATATGCATGCTTGACATCTCTTTTAAACATCAAACAGTTTGTGCCTTTCCACTAAATTGTCAACCAAAAAATATTTTAACCTGACTTCTTTATCTAAATAAAGATCTGCTGAACAGTTATCATTAACTGAAGAACCTCCTGAGAAACTCAGGTCAACTATAATACGTCTATCGGTCGAATCTGTTTTGGGTACAGAATTTAGAGGACTAATTTTCAAACTGCAACAAAAAGGATTAGATTGAAAAGGACCAATAATAGAATTAAATAACTTTTCTTTCCTGAAGTCATCCTGAACCTCTGATCTGAAGTCCCTAGCTGCTTTATGATTTTTTAATACTATAGCATTGCCTGATACTGTACCAAGCAGCCAATTGGAAAACCAAATTCCAGTAAAAAACACAATTTACTGTCTTTATATTGTCCTAAATTATTTGTGAAAAAATTAATATTTATTTTTGAATAAACTGGAATTCTACATTTTTGAAAACTGTATGCTCCAGAATTGTAAACTTTATCATGAAGTTGAACAATTGTTTGATTAGAGAATTCAATCCTATCAAAGAAGAATAACTCTTTACCTGAAACATCAACAGTGAATTCATGTGAAGTTTTGTCATTAAAGTTTGAATCTTCTGAATATCTTGAAGAAGTCAGAGAACAGAAATCAACATTAATATCAGACTCATTAGAACTATCAAAGAGACAAATCTAAACATAGGCAATATCGAGTAAGTTTGCGCCTAAATTCACTCAAAGCAACTCAAAAGTGTCTAAAAAAGAGGGAAGGAAAAGGAATCGGAAGGGACACACTCCATTTGCCAAGGAGCATACAGGAAATCACGCGAACATCCAACGTTCAATTCCGCTTCGGCAATTAACATATTTGAGACTGAAATAATCCCAACGAAATTGCCAGCCGCACAAGTAACCGACAAAAATAACAAGGAATTGATTGGCAATTCCCATGTCTGTGTTGTAAATAAAAGACTCCACACCCCATACTCGGAAAAAAGCTATTCATCATTCCATCACCGACGTGTTCAAAACTCTGGGAAATGAACGACCACGAAGTATATATTGTGTTGGGGAGACATGCTTGGTTTGATCACGTGATTCCTGGGCCAAGTTGGGAAACGATTTAATTTCCAAAGATCTGAAATCTGCAAACATTTCACTTCTGATTTCAAATCTGCGAGGGATGTATTATATAACACACGATACATTCATGGGAAAATATTCAACTGACAATGTAATAATTGCGAGATGCAGTCTTTAGAAGCAATGTTGAATCCGGAAACTGTAGAATGTTACGCATTCAAATCCCTATTATTTGGTTGTTGTTGATGACTGAAGCATCAAAGTGGAAAATTATGTTTGAAAACAAAGATATATTCCCATCAACATACAATGCAGTCCTCACAATTATATATTTATGAAGAAAATAATTTCATTGTATCTGAACTATATTTGTGACGTTAAGAAGGTTTGGTGAAGTCAAGTCTGCTAATCGAAAAAGAACTTCCAAAGTTTCAGAAAGTTTATTTTTCTGTTCACCAAATATAGTGAAATTTAGTATCATCGTGAATTTAAATTTCTTCCTCGCAAAACCGCATTGTATATAAGATGGATCTACATCGCTTATTATCGCTTTTAGCACCAAACGGTTGGTTTCAAACATCTATGTGTATTGTACAATCGGTTGACAGCAATAGCATGAAGCCACTTGATGGACAAAATCACACGAAATACCGAAATGAAATCACAACGTCTCATATGTTTTTAGATAAATGAACTCAGCAACCAACATAATTGCGATATTATTCAAACCTGTAATTCCCTGCCGTTAAGATTAGTATTGGTAATCAGATCAGTTATAATGTTCTTATATCTCACGAGTAATCAACAGTCAAGCCTTCTCAAACTGCAACTACTGAATGGCGATAGTTTAAAACAAATGAAACATATCACACCATCTACACAATTGAATTAGAAGCCATGCTTTCTATCTTGGCGTAGCCAATTGATGTAAGAATTCTGCATGCCGGGCAGGTCATTTTTGTTATGTTGGCCATACTTGTGCATTCACATGGCACTCTTGGCCGCTGTCATTGCTCATACAACGCTCGAAATGATCATAGATAGTACCAAATGAGGACATTTGGTATTTTTGCATTTTTGGTGTATCAAACTCATTTTCTTTTTTACCAATTTGACACAAATCTTATGCAAAATGGCACAGAATTGTTATGGGAGTATGATCACTGCAGATTGACAAAAGCCATATTGAACATATAACACTGATGTACTCTCTCATGACTTCATACTTGTTCTTGTGAACTGTGTGGAATTAACTCCTGGTGAGCTTCATAAAAGGTAAATAAACACAAGAAAAATGGTAGCCCTTGTGAAATTTAGTTTTCTCCGAGTTTGTACTAGAAGGATTGAAGAATATAATTATTCAGTAAAGTTAAGCTATTTTATTCTATAAAATCTTGTCTCAAACTTATGCCATAGCCGACTTTCAGCCAGTGCTTTCTACCACATGGTAGCACTTCCATGACCAATATTAGTTTCCACATGATCTATGTCTCATTAAAAAATGATGTATACCACTCAAAGTTTGCTAAGCACCAAATATTTGACACATCATTGTGAAATTTGTTTGTGACATATTTGCGACATTTTTGGTGGATATGATTGAGGAATGCATCAACATGGTCCCCAGTGTTTACGTTAGCTCTCTTGACAGGCAGACGTTTCATGGCAGTCATGGGAAGCATGTACCCCTTGATTTTCATGATGTTTTCGTGTACTGTCTATATGTACATGACATGTGTAGGGTATTCAATCTTTATTTCAACACAAACACTTGTGAGTTAATGATTGAATATGGCAAATGTAAGAAGACATTTGTCTGAAGCAGAAATGTGGCGGGCTGTCGGTATGGTGGAGCAAGGGGCTACCCATCGTGAGGTTGGTGAAGCCCTTGATGTGCACCATACGGTGATCACCAGAGCCTTGGCAAGTTTCAGCAGTATGGCACACCAGTAAGACGGCAGGGTGGTGGCAGAGGCAGGGCAACACCTGCAGCTGAAGACCGGTTTTTGATCATTCAGGCATGTAGGAACCGCTTTGCCACAGCAACCCAGCTTCGCAGTGACCTTCAGAATGCATCCCTGGTAAATGTTTCGACGCAGACTATCCGGGCAAGGTTGCACGAAGGTGGTCTCCGAGCGAGAAAACCATGTATTCGCTTTCCACTCTCCCAGAACCAACGCCAGGCGCGATATGAATGGGCCGTGGACTACGTTGGATGGACCAGATAAGATTGGCGACCTGTCCTGTTTACAGACGAGTCAAGATACCGCCTAGACCGCACAGATAGGCGTTCTACGGTATGGAGAAGACCAGGAGAGCGATTCAATGCAGCCAACATTGCTGAGCATGACCGCTATGGTGGAGGGTCAATCATTGTCTGGGGCGGCATCAGCTGGGATGGACATACAGAGCTCTGTGTCCTTGAACGTGGTACATTGACTGCACAACGGTATATTGATGAGGTCCTGGATGTCCACGTCAGATTTTATGCAGGTGCAGTGGGTGACAGATTCATTCCGATGGCCGATAATGCCCGTCCTCATGTTGCCCATGCTGTCGGGGAGTACCGACAGAGGGAGGGCATTGAGCGTATGGACTGGCCAGCAAGATCTCCTGACCTCAATGCAATCGAACATGTGTGTAATGAGTTGCAGCTTACAATTTCAGCCCGTCCAGTCCAGCGAAGAAGTGTGCAGGAGCTTGGAGCCATGCTGGTCCAAGAATGGAACAACATCCCACAAACAAAGGACCACCAGGAACCAGACCTGGAGCATGAGAGGGCGTTGTCAAGCTGTAATTAACAGTAATGGGTCTCATACTCGATATTGAAGCCATACCAGTTTGCTCCGTCAACTTTTGGCATTTTGAAAAATTCCTCTTTTACCAATAATATCCATTTTTCATGGTTATCGTATTCAAAAGCTAAAAAATAATGTCAAACACAAATAAAATCTTAATTTCTGTACTTAAATCATTAAAGATATAATTATATAAAAAAATATATACACTTTTCATTACAATATTTCAACTAAAACGTAAAACATGTAGTTGAATGTACTTGGTGCTTAGCAAACCTTGAGTAGAATATAATTTATTGGGATTATTCGTTGCTGGCTTCTTTGGACTTTGGGGGAAATTACCAGAAATTTGAGCAAAGTTAGGTTGGACGTCCCCATAATAGAATAAAAACAATTTAAAATTTATTAGAAAGGTTTATTACTTCAGGAAATGATAGAATTGCGTGCGTACTCAAATGATAAAATAGATTTGTATGTCGATGGCGTTTTAATTTCCTATAATAGTGAAAAACACGAATCCATAGCGCGTAAAGTTCAGCTGTGTTTAAACAGAATTCAAAAGTGGTATACATAAAATAGATTCAAAACAAGTTGTGTTCATTTTTGTTAATGCTCTGAAGGATGCGCATGCGTTGATTAGCGTGGTCATGTTTTCCAGGTTCCGAATATTTGTTTAATTATGGAGAGGATTTACTAAAACTGGACAATTTTATAAGTATAAACTGCATATGATATATTGGTAAGGTCCTTAGGTTATATTTTGAGGAATAATTTGGTTAAATATGCCTCAGGAATCAGGAAAAAGGAAGGCCTCATCTGAACTCACTCCACCTGCTCCACGTTTAAATATGGCGTCTAATATTGGCACGGACTGCCAACAAAGCAAGAGCGACCTCGATGATACAAAGGGTGAACATTTAATACAAAAAGGTGGTCAATGTGATGATTTTGAAATAAATGAGACGTTTCAACGCGATGATAGCGAAGGCAAAGAATATGACAGTAATCTCCACGAAAAAGAAGAAAGCGTGAGTAATGACATTTCCAAAATATTTTCCATCTTGACAGTTATCAATACCCGTCTGAATGGCATTGACGAAATAAAAGTAGAAGTGCTGAAAATTAACCAAAGAATAGCTAATATAGAAGAACATGTTGGAAAAATGGAAAGTCGCATTCAAAATGTTGAGATAGTGAATGAAAGTGTTTGTGAACAGTTAAACGATATGATTCAATGCAACAAAGATCTGAGCTCTGAAGTAAAAACAATGCAACGTGAAGTGAAAACTACAGAGAAAAAAATGTGTGAAGTGGCTCGTGAAACAAATAACAATGTCAATATAATAAAGGGCGATATTGTTGATCTCCAAACTAGGTCAACGTGTGATAATCTATT
Organism: Pictodentalium vernedei; assembly: GCA_031216915.1. Classification (NCBI taxonomy): domain Eukaryota; kingdom Metazoa; phylum Mollusca; class Scaphopoda; order Dentaliida; family Dentaliidae; genus Pictodentalium; species Pictodentalium vernedei. Next base: position 24,044,198 of record CM062292.1, on the reverse strand, counting down.
GTTTTCGGGTATAGAACAGGGGGAGACACCAGATAAAGACTCGGAATGTGTGTTAAGGGATTTTATTAAAGAAAAACTGAAAACAAAAGGAAGAAATAAATTTTGTAAGGGTCCACAGAACTGGTAAGAAGAATGAGAAAAACAAACAAAGAAGGCCAATTGTAGCAAAATTCGCATCGAATAAACAGAGGGAATTGGTGAAGAGAAGTGCGGGTGTGTTGAAAAACAGTGATTATTATGTAAATGAACAATACCCCAGAGTAGTTAATGAGTACAGAAAGGATGTGTTAATTCCATTAGCACGTGATGCCAGAAGTAGGGGTGACCGGACGGCAGTGGTTGGGGACAGGCTGTATATAAACAATATGCAAGTAACACCAGACATACGGCCTTCATACAGAAACCCACTAAGGGCCTCGGAAACTAACAGTGGCGCAAATGAGAGCCCTAACAATGACTAGGGGCACGCGGGGGGGGGGGGGGGTCTTGTGATAAAACTTTCATCACTAAATGTCTGCGGTCTGCAGAGTAAACTTAATGATCCAGAGTTTTGTGAATTTGTTGGAGAATTTGACATATTGTGCTTCCAGGAAACAAAAACTGATAATCTCGATAAGATCGAAATTGAGGGGTTCCATGTGTATGGTTTCAAAAACAGGCATAAGATATCTAGAATTCGATCTGGTGGTCTGGGGCTTGCCGTAAAACTGAATTTACGGGAAAACGTTAAAGTATTGAATGACAAAAGTGAAAACGTTTTATGGTTTAAAATTGACTTTCAAGAGCAACATTCTTTGGTCGGAGGCAATGTGTATATACCCCCGGAAAGTTCTAAATATAGTGTTGAAAACGCATTTGATGATTTGGCATTATCAGTCCGAGATAAACAAGCTCTCTGTGAAAAGATAGCACTAGTTGGTGACTTCAACACGCGGGCTGGTACGAAATCAGAACTTAATCAGATAACAGCTAGTGCGGGCGTAAGCTCAGATAGTGAATTAGGCCTTACCCTAGAAAGAAAAAAATCAAGATAAAGTGGTTAATAATTATGGTAGAAAATTAATTGAGGTGTGTCAGAATAATTCTTTGCTTATTATGAATGGTAGAATTGGAGTAGATAAACAATATGGTAAAACAACATGTAAACAGGTCAGTGTGATTGATTAAGTTATTTGCACGAAATCTTTCTGCTCAGTTATTGATAATTTACAGATCGGTGATTTCAATAAACTGCGTTCGGTCGCCCACTGTCCAATCAAATTACAAATGAAAACAGGTCACTTTGATGACAATTATGATAGAGAAACTCACTTATCTGACTGTGTCTTACAAGCTCCCTCTAATGGTCGGTGGGACCAAACAAAACAAGAAACCTTTTGTGAACAACTGAATTGCACAAATATTGAAAATCTCAAACATCATCTACTTAACATGGGGGAAAGAACACAATTACTAACAATGATATGAATAGTGCAAGCGATGCATTGTGTGATATATTCTTGAGTGCAGCTGAAACTACTTTTGGGAAACAAGTGCAAACTCGTAAAAAGAAAATTAACAAACACCGTGGTATACACCCGACTGCATGAGTGCACGTACTGCTCATAAAAAGGCCCAGAAAAAACTATAGTAAAAACCCAACCACTAACAATAAAACTCGTTTACATTTAGCGAGATCGAGCTACAAAAAGGCAATAAGGCTTTGTAAAACCAAGTATGATAAAAATGTGAGAGTTAGAGTTAGGAAAATGAAGGGAAACAATCCAACGAAATTCTGGAAATTTATAAATAGTTTAGGTAAAAGTGATAGTATTGTCAAAACTCCTACACTAAGTGAATTTCAAAACTACTATAAAGCCGAATGTCACACTGCTAGCTATTCTGATGCAGTCACTGGGTATGAAAGTATAGAACCAATGGATACTGATATTAGTTGCCTAAATGAGGATTTTACCATTGAAGAGGTCGAGCATTCAATTAGGGCCCTGAAAGAAGGTAATGCGGCGGGGTTTGACAATGTTAAGAATGAATACATTAAAAGCAGTTTTGACAAATTAAAAGATATATATGTACTGCTTTTTAATATTATACTCAAAACGGGTAAAATGCCAGACAATTGGACAGTTGGGGTCACCAAACCAATCTATAAGCATAAAGGCGATGTTTATCACCAGGAAAACTATAGAAAGATAACACTTGTTAGTTGTATCTCGAAGCTATTCCTCAGCCTACTAAGCACACGAATACAAAGTTACTTGGAATCAAATAATATACTATCCGAAAGCCAGGCAGGATTCAGGAAAGGATACTCGACACTTGATCACATTTTCTCACTGTATTCAATTATTGAGCTCTCAAAACAAAGTAAACAGAACCTCTACTGCGCTTTCATAGACTTGTCAAAAGCCTTTGATACTGTATAGAGAGAGGGACTCTGGTTTAAAATGAATTTATTAAATATTAAAGGAAAAGTACTGGACATTATTAAAAATATGTATAATGATATCAAAAGTTGCGTAATGATAAATGCTTTTCAGTCAGCTCTTTTCCCGAGCTATGAGGGTGTCCGGCAAGGCGAAAATTTGTCGTCAATATTATTTTCCCAAAATATGAACGACTTAGAAAGTTTTTACTTGACCACAATGGAGATTGCTCGCCCCTATCAATCGCGAACCAAAATGTCGCACACACATTGATTAAACTATTAGTTATACTATACGCCGATGATACAATACTGTTTTCCGACTCATCGTCCGGACTACAGAAATTACTTGACAGTTTTGCTGAATTTTGTGATAACTGGAAATTGCACGTGAATACAGCAAAAGCCCAAAGTATTGTTTTTGGCAATAAAAAAGTAACAGAAACACAATACTATCTGAAAAATAACTTACTGGAGGTTGTAAAGACCTATAAGTATCTTGGCATAACATTTTTCAAAACAGGTACATTTGTAAGAGAAAAAAGATGAAAGGTGTAAGAAAGCTAAAGAACCCATGTACGCGCTAATCCAGAAACTTCGAAAGTACAAACTATCCATAGATACGGCTCTGGAAATTTATGAGAAGTCGATTGTACCAATACTTATTTATATACGGCTGTGAAGTATGGGGTTTCGGAAACAACAACAGTATTGAAAAAAACGGAACGTTGGTTTCTTAAGTGAGAGTGGAACTTGAAGAAATCCACACCCAGTTTTTTTATCTATGGAGAAACCGGTATTTACCCTATCGGTGTTCAAATTAAGATGAGAACTCTGAACTACTGGGCACAAATAATAAATGGGAAACATGAAAAGTACGCTTATCTCCTGTACAGTTGTTTGTATGATAATTACATAACTGGTGGTACAGAAAATGTTTGGCTTAAAAATGTTCATAGGTTATTAATAGAATGTGGTATGCCTTTTATCTGGGATGCACAATCGATACCTTCTTTTTCGTGGTTTAAAACAATAAGTAAACACAAAATGCAGGATCTGTATATTCAGGAATGGTTTGCAACTTTAAACACTTCAGTAAAGTACTGCTTATACAGGAACATTAAAAAATCATATACACGAGAAGAGTACCTCAGTAAATTAAGCCCGATACAAATCAAAACTCTTATAAAATTTCGGACTCGTAATCATCGTCTTCCGGTTGAAACCGGAGACTGGTATAATACCGAGTACAGTGATAGAAAATGCTCATTTTGTAGCTTTGCGATCGGTGACGAGTATCATGTGACCCTGGAGTGCCCAGAATTGCAGGACGCTCGTCAACGATATATTGCTCCCTACTATTATACAAACCCCAATAATTTTAAAACATGTGAACTATTTAATGCCAAATTACAAACACAAATTAAAACCATAAATTTTGTTAGATTTATCGGATTAAAACTTCAAAAAAATAACTGACAGTTGATGAATGTAGAAATTGACATGTATATTTATTTGACCATGTGCGACAGTCGGTAACTGTACGAAAAGTAGAATCTGTACAAATGCAAGTTAAAGAGTTAGGACTGATATTGTTATAGGATTGTTTGGCGAGTTGCTTGAAAAGAAATCGGCAAATAATGACTTAATGTGATAATTCCGCAACTAAACAGAAGGCGATTTGTATTGATATTGTAGAAAAAAAAACCTAACACGGACAACTGCGCAATACTCAGGCCACCAAGTAATTCAAAGACTTCATGTAAGAAGGGAATAATAATAGATTGGCTTCGGGTGACTGGACATGTGGGGCTCGAGAGTCGAAGGCGTCGAGCGACACATGTCCAGATACCACGAGCCAACTATTCAACGGCTGTATATATAATTGTAATGCCCTTATTAAGTACACCCCCATGGACGATTGGCAATACTTTACTTTATACTTATGTTGTGCTGAGGTGTTATCCAGATGTGAACAATGATGTTTAACACAAATAAATAGATAAATCCCATACTAAGTGGAAAAAGTGGGCATAGACGATTGATCTAACCCGACTTTATGCTTACGCTGTGCCACGAAATAACCTAGATGCTGACTTTGACGTTTATGGTTATAAACAAATAAATCCCGCAGCAATTGGGCAACATGGTCATAGACGATTGGGAAGACTTGGTATTATACTTATATGGCGTCGTGATGGGCCCGGATGCCAAAACTTGGCATTATACCTACGCTGTGCCATCGTGTAGTTCAGGTGCTGACAGTGTTGTTAAACAACAATTAGTAAATAAAACCCTCAGCATGCTGTGTAATGGTATAACGCGGGTGCTGACACCGGCAATGACACTGAACACCAACAATTAAACAAATCTTCCAGTAAGTAAGCAACATAAGTATAAACGATTGGCAAAACTTGACTTTCTACATTATGTTGAACTACGATTATGTTGAAATACGAATATACAAATAAGAGGATTAAGTATGTGATAAGTGGGATGGGGGTGGGAGGGGGGCAGGGTAAATGAGACCTCCCGTAGCTTTATGAGCCCAACTTGCGCTAATCAATGCAATTATATAGACAAATGTATAAAAATAATATATGTATTATCTTTGACACCAGGAAACTGGTTATAAAGAATAAATCAGCTAGTAGTAGAAACGTCACCTCAGTCAGGAGTTGAACATAGGTATGAGAGTTCTTCAAAAGTTGTCAGGAAAGTGACATTCTTGGGTTTATTGTTTGACAATGAACTCAATTTCACTTCTCATATAAAACATCTAAGAGTGAGATTTAAAAAGGCACTTAATCTCCTTCTTGAGGTAGTTGGTAGCACTAATTGTGGCGCTACCAAAACACATTTCTAAAATTGTATAGATCACTTATTAGATCAAAATTAGTTAACGATTGTGTGGTTTTCGTTCCCGCAAGACATTCGTACCACAAACCAGTTGTAATTCATACTGGTGATATTAGAATTAGCCTTGGTGCCTTTAGAACATCACGGATAGATTCAATGCTTGTTGTAGTAGAGAAGCTTTCCCTTGAGAAGCGCAGATTTATTATAATGTCATTCCAAAACATTACAGTTATTTTGGACTTCGCTTCTATCAGAAAGTCCGAAACAAATTCTTTACAATTTAAGCAGAAATATCCTGAAATAAAGTCCAAGTATAGTGCATACAAAAAAGATCTATACAGATGGAGCTAAATATGGCGACGAAGTATCTGCAGCCTTTGTCACTGGCGATCAGATTACCTCGATCAGAATACCAAATAAAAGTTATATTTTCACAGCTGATGTTAAAGCTTTACAGCTAACTTTTGAACGCATCGAGAATGTATAGGAAAGGAAGTTGATTATTTTTTCAGATTCTCCTTCTTCTGTACTAGCTTTACTCACCCCCAAGTTGAAGTACCCTCTCATTTTGGAATTTCACGAGAAGTTCAGTATTCTCATGTCTGACCAATATGTATTTTGCTGGTTTCCTGGACACTAAATCACTAAAAAACCATTTCATCGAATTGTAAAATCAGTGGTCACTCATCTGATTAAAGGGCTTATCTGATTAAACAGTGTGGCGCGGGTGGTTCAGATATGCTACCTCGGCTTGAAATGAACGTGACTTTGATGTTTCTTTTTTGAAGTAAACTATATCAATTTGTGTGAAGTTGAGCAAAAAACTTATTTTACCCCAGAGCTCTACCACTGTAATTTCCCACAATGCACTGTGTGAGAATTTGAAGTAACCAATGATCAACAGGTTGGGGTAGAACCCACCTTATCTTGATATATAATTATCCAACCAGCGATTGACAGGTTGTGGTGGGACCCATCCTATTCATACATATAAATGGAAGAGTGTTGGAACTGTATTGCCACTCTGTTAACTCGCTTCTGAAAAGGATGAGTTCACGCTACGTCTGTGAATTGGGTCAAAAATCTTACTCTCATAAAACTCATTATTATCGACACAGACGAAAATTACACAAAAATGTAAATTTTAAACACACTATAGGGGAGCTAACCAAAATACAGCCGAGTTAACAACCAGATCTGTCTGTAACCAGCTACCCTATCCACCAGTGCATATGAAATCAGCCTTTAGGTGGAACAATGCATTAACAAGTGGAAATATTTTGGAGCTTGCAAATAAGCTAGAGCCAGTAAAACCGCTAGTGATGGGGGAATAACTGAGGGAAAAAAACATATAGATGTCTCAACCAGCCTACCCTGAAGCAGAATTCAGTGTATTAAACCATGGAGGAGTGACCAGTTGCAACAAAATACGCACACCCCTGAATGCTGTAGCTGTCCCGCCCATAGACCAGGGTATGAGACCAATTACTGAATCTTCAACATCGAGTTCTGCAGAGAAAGGTCTGTTCTCCAAGACAGTCTTTCAGTGCCATTCAAATTTACGCAAAGAAAACACCAAACCACACTCTTTAATGACTATTTTTTCAGTGGAAAATTATCCGGACTGGTTAGCCGTTATACCCGATTCCATGCAGGAGAAGGTGCTTTTGTAACTCCAGATAAAAAAGAATATACCCAATTTATCCTGGGATGAGAAAGATCGACTCGTGTATAACGGCATTACAATTTCGGGCTCCAATAGGTGTGATCTAATAAATGATCTGCTGTGAAAAAGAAAAGATTTTCAACCGACAAGGTGGAAAATTTTGGCAAACATCCTTAAAGATCAAAATATCCCAAGGAGTCTGACCAGAAAACAATATCTCTGCAAAGCTGCGATGGACCAGCCTCTGAAGAATGGCCACTGAAAATATTCATTTGTAATTTAATACTAATCAATTTGACTAGTTTCCACCTCTGGTTAATATCGATATTTAAATAAATGCAATATATCTCAGATTTTTGATTTTGTTTTTATTTGTGGAGTCTCCTAAACTACAGAGTGCCTTTCTTGACATTCGCCATTTGACAGTTATTAAGCGGGTATATTAATAATATTCGGGAATGTGGTCATGACATATTTTACAACAAAATGCAGGTACACAACGCATTCTCGCGTATTATCTTGTTTTATATAGGTATTTGTGAGGGAAAGGTCTTGAGTTTTGTACAAAAATAATCGTTTTAGCACATACGCTGTAGTATGATTCAATGAATCAGATTTCTTTTCGATTTGCGCTGTAAGGGGGGGGGGGGGGGGGTGGTAAAACCTAGAAAAAAACAACATCTTGAACGCAATTAGTTTCCACCCATACGGTATCAGTGAGAGAGAGAGAGACAGAGACAGAGACAGAGACAGAGACAGAGAGACAGAGAGAGACAGAGAGAGAGAGAATTGAAACGTTTGTTGTGATCATGGTGGGTAAAGAGTCGGTCGGGCTGGTGTAGTTAGATTCATTAAACATACTAATCGGCATGTTACATCAGTAACTATCATATATTTTTACTCAATTGAAAAAAATATATACATGTCTGTAAACCAGCTGCGTTTATTTAGAATGTCTGCCGAAAATACGTTATTTCATTACACCCGGACATCAAGTTCAAGTTATAATTAAACGTGACAATTTTATGGGTAGACTCCGGAATATCCAAAGAGAACCACAGAGCAACGACGAGTAACTGTCATCTCACCAACGTCGGAAATCCGCACAAGCAGGGTTAGATTGTTCTAAAATATGCATATCACCGACGTGCAGTACACCTTATTACACGCCGTCATCGTGCTCCCATGTAGATAATCGGAGTAAATTACCTTGCCCAAGGACACAATGCGGGAGTTTGAATAGTGTACGTAGCTTTCGTGCAGCTCTATGTGGGTTATATTTTCCCAAGTCTCGCAAATTTGGCTGGCTAATACAGAGTCGCATATCCTTTTACCAATTTTTTTTTTGATCGAGTAACATCGCTTTTCAACTATTAAAATGAGGGGGGAGGGGTGAAAGTACTGTTGTTGATAAGGGGGGCTTGGCCTGTTATTATAGAATTGAAGTTTTTTTCATTTATTTAACGACAGTTGGAGCAATCCGGAAATAACCATCGTGCAGAGGCAAACAACTGTCAAAGTTCTACACAGGGTTATCATTGGCCGAAGGTAGTACGTCATAGTGCACAACGTTACCAACCACCCCCACCTCACATAGGTAATTAGATAATGGTAGCTCTTTCATGCTTTTACTTAGATGGGTGGGTTATTCTTCAGTGAACGTTCAAAAATAAATCATACGGGTTAATAATAGCGTGGGTGTGATTTTTCTATGATTAAACACAGTCCGTAGTGTTATCACCCATTTTTTTTTTTCATTTTAAAGTGCACTGGTCCACAATTAACCGTTAAAAACTTAAGGGCTGTTTTGATAACCGACTATTTATTTATATTTATTTATTGGTGTTTAAGGTCTGCACAATGAATAATCATGACCACAACAGTTTTGCGGGTGGAGGAAGCTGGGGAGAGCCACCGAGCAACGGCAAGCAACTGTCAAAATTCTACACAGGGTCTGCATTGGTTGAAGACAGGTGTTCCATCGACGTGCAGTAGGCCTTAGTGCACAGCGTCACCATGCCCCTACATGGTCAATGGGGATGAAGTGTCTTGCCCAAGGACACAACTAACAGACACTCATGAATAAATCGATACACGTATTTATTTCAAACTAATCCGCCATTTTGTTTTTTCAACAAGTGTCTTGTGGAATGAATTATTTAACAAAAATTATTAATATATTATATTAAATGAACATACGCTATTTATTAGGGGGACAATCACATAGTAAATACGGGTTAAGAATGTGGTAAGTTATGAGAGGAGACTAATCGAGGTAATTTGATCGCTCAAAATTGTGGGGAAGGCGTATCCAGGGGCCTGACATGTCCATTACATTTAGAGAACTGGACTGGGGTTCGAGATACCTTAGCTATTGTGAGGGATGGGGGAGGGGAGAGAGAGGTTTCCAAAAGTTTTTTAGTATTGGATGGCCTGGAGGAGGGGAGTTCATGAAAGTTTTAGGTACTGTGAGGGGATACAGGGGTGTGACGGTGAGGGTGTGGGATAATGGAGGTGTCTGATTGGTTGAAAAGTGTGTGTTTGTGACAAAGCAACTCTTTTTAAGATCATGATGGCCCTGAAAAGGGCTGTTTTTTTTGCTTTCCATAGAAAGCTATTTTTTTCCTTCCATCTCCGCCTCGGTGAAGAACTCCTTTTCCCCATCTTCGTCAATTGTTACTGGTGGCCCTAACAGTGCTTCCTCCTTCATGCAAACGGGAAGATCGAACCAGTGTTTGGGTCGATTTTTGTACTGGATCTCCCCGAAAGGACGTCTGGCAGCCTCAACAAAAGGGTAGTTTTTTAGTCTTTTTTCTCGTTCCTTCTTGGGGAGAGTCGCTGACTACCACTTTTTTAACACTAATGCAAATTCTTCATTGGCTCCCTGCTTCTTGGTTCACTCATAGCTGTTCACAGAAGTATAGTCGATGCTTGTCATCTTTGCTTTTCTGACACAGTTTCTAATGAAGTGACGAGTCGATTCATCTTGCAGAACTTAAACGAAAAAACTAAAGCCCGCCCATCGTTTTAAAATTGACTGATTGATTTTTTTGAGAACCAGTCAAAACGTAAAAATCCGACCGTTAAAAAATCGATGAAATTTGAAAATTTGAATCTCCCAGTCTAGAAGAAGGTCGCGTGTTGACCGCTAATTTAATGAGGTTTTTATTATGCCCATAACTTTTGAACAATAGATTTTTTTGCTTCAACATCTGTCACTCTCGTATAGTAGTTGGCGTTTGAAAAGAAAAGTCGATTTAATGACACCTACACACGCAATGAACTGTTTACCTTAGCACGTGTGCAGGTTAAAGTCAGTCGATAGCATTCATATATATGTTCAGTACGTCAATATTGATTTTTTAAATAAATTATTTATTTTTTGTCTAATAATATCTATCCCAAATTATGACTTTAAAAAAAAAAAATGTACTAATCGACATTATTAATTCATTTATTAGTATACTAATGATTATAATCAACTCTAATTACACTCATTAATTACATTAATTACATTAATTATGCAACAGTCATTAATTAAAATTAATTAGGCAACAATTATTAATTAAAGTGATTAAAAAAAAATCATTAAGTAACGTTAATTACCTTACATAACATTTTAATTAAGATGACATCATCCACCCTTCTCCCCCTTCTCTCCCACCCTTCTCCCCCAGAACAGGCCCAAAAATCACGTTCCATTACTACTCACTACTGTACATCGTGCTGTAAAAGAAACTGACACAGAAGCTAAAAAGTAAAACTCTTGATATTAAATAACAAAACACACTCGCACGAAGAATAACACGCACACTTTTCAAATCCATGTGCCTTGATCAACTGCATAGATAACTTTTAGCTCCCCTGAAAAAGCACCTTCATAAACTTAGGTGTGCTATTTTTACATACCTCATTTTGGCAGAAATCACAACACAACTGTTAGCTTCCATGAAAGAACACGTTAATAAATTTAGGAGTACTATTTTTACTCGCCTCATTTTGATAGAACTGACAACTTTAAACTCCCCTGACAGAGCACCTTAATAAATTGAGGTGTACTCTTTTTACTCGTTTCATGTTGACAGTACTGGCACCATTTAGCCCCCCGACAGTGCAGGCGATCAGATCACCTCAATTAGAATACCAAATAAAAGTTCTATTTTCTCAGCTGAAGTAAGAGCTCTACAACTAGCACTTTAACACATCGAGAATGCACACGAAAGGAATTCGATTATTTTTTCCGACTCTCTTTTCTCTTTGCTATCTTTATTCAACCCCAAGGAACTTCGTGAGAAGTTGACTACTCTCATGTATGACCGATATGATATCGTTTGTTGCTAGTTACCTGGTCATGTTGGTATCGTCGGCAACACCAGGGCAGACAGTGCAGCAAAACAAGCCTTAACAAATCCTCTTGCTGATTTTAAAACACATTCAAGTGATTTCAAGTCACATATTTGTAAGTACATGAAATCGTTGTGGCAGGCTGAGTGTTCAATTCAAAGAATGCTGGTGTATAATTTATTTACTTCAAGGTGCTCTGTGTCCAACATCAACCGCGGCTTTGTCCGCGACGCCATCTACTAAGCCACACACCACAACAGAGAAGTTATCTACCAATGTCTATACGACAACTGAAAACCCACAGAATCTGAATTACAGAATCCCGAGGTATTTGGAACCAACTATATATGACATTGAACTGAAACCAAATATCTACTCTGGTGATCCAAGCACTTTCAGTTTTGAAGGGTTTGTGAGAATAGAGATGGTGTGTCGAGAGAGAACCAGCGTAGTATATCTTCATATGAATCGACTAACCATCTACAATTCCTCTCTATCATTTGGAGGAACAAATCATGCAGCAAGATCTTCACCAACTATAGTAGGATACAGTTATGACAAAGAACGTCAGTTTCTTATTTTCAATCTTGATGGAGAACTTGAACTGGGACAAACATATTTCATGGAAATGCGATATGAAGGACCAATTACAAGAGACATGACTGGGCTCTATTATAGTACATATCAAGAAAACAACAAGATGAAGTGAGTTATATATTTTGTATTTAAAATAGTGTTGACCTTTGAGAAGAATACAAACAAGGCAACCACTGAGTTTGTTATACCCTCCCGCGCAGGGCAATGGCTAGAGATTTCCGATTGGGGGTGTAGGGTAGTGATTTTCCAACTAGTGGCAGGGACCGGGAGGGGGAATCCCCCTCCCGGTCCCTCCCACTAGTTGTAACTTCACTACTGGGAAACATTTTGAAAATGGAGCCATGACAGGGGGCATAAAATTGATTCTAGTAACTGAAATGCCAAGACATTTATGACAGAATTATCATGTGCTAAACAAATGCTCAAGCTGAGAACTTTAAGAAATTCACACTGCTCTAACATTAAATCAGATGTTACGCAGGAATGATCAATTGTTCGATGTTTCATTATTTTGTAACTGAGAATGATGGAATGAACTCAGGATAACGATTTACATGATAGGATGTTCTTGAGTGCATTTCGAGGATTTTTTTTTATTACGATAAGTAAACGTACTATAGAAATCTCGTACCGATTGACATCATGCATACCTATGAAGCTAGATATTGCATATCCTGTAGTTGTAAATAGTAACAGTTGGAATTTTTGCCGATTTGAAACCGAGTTGGAATTTGGGGAAGTAAGGGAGACATCAGCATCACCAAAGAAGCTCTAAAATCCAGATGGATGGAATTTCCAACTACTCATGACTTGCCCTCCGAATTTTCAAATATAGGATATTTTTGCCAGGATTGGGGGGGACACCCCCACACCCACACACACCTCCTGTCGCCACGTCCCTGCGTCGACGTAAAGTTCGACAGGTTATCTGGAGAAATGGAATAAAAAATTCTGAGTTTTTTTCTGTACACACGATACGGAACTTTGAAACTCATCCTAAAACCGTTTGGGTTTGGTTATTGAAATTTTAAAAGATTATATTGATAACAAACTTTGCTATTTTCAGTTGGAGCTACTGCTTTAGATTTACTTGAAAAAAATGCCGTTTTGTTAAAAGGGCGCCCCTATGATCCAATCAACTCTTTCCTCACCTTTTAATTAATATTAATTATTTTTTAAATTATTGTTTAGAATATTTGTTGTTGTTTACTGTTCTCACAATTTAGTTTCCACATCGATGGACTTGTGGTCATATGACCTTTCCTTGTTATTTCTAGATCATATTTATCCTTTTATTTGTATCCCTTGTTTTAATGTATTCGCTAAGTTTGTTTGAGGTTTCTGTTGCTGGCTTTTGAGATCACTCTCAGCATCTGAGAATGTAGAAATGTGAACTCTCGTTCTGCATCTATGTCCAAAAGAAAAATTCAACATAAACAGTTCTAATTCAGCTTCAAAGTTTGATTTATGGCACTGTGTTAACCATTTACCTGACGAATAAGTAGCAGCCGTCCGCGTAATATGCAAATTGAGCAGTGCAAACTTTTGTTTCAAAACATTTCAACAAAACCATATCATGTGACCTCACATTGGAACGAACTGACTGAGCACGTTCCCAAGAATGGTTACATGATATTTTTTTAATTTTTAAAAAAATAATATTTAGAATAGTAAATTTTAATTATCGTGTGCTTTGGGTTGAGTATCTTTGAGTTAAGATTTATTTTTATTGTAGTTTAAAGTCACTTGTAACTTCTCACGATAACAACAGTACTTATTGGGGTTTTAATATTTTCAACACTGGCACCCTGGAACTTAATATTTCAGACAACACTATCAACGGTGAATGGGGTAAAACGATCCTGGTTTGTTGGGAGATTCGGCAATAATTTAATCCAACAGCTCAGTGGAGCTGTTGGATTAAATTATTACCGAGCCTCGCTTCAGATTTTCTGTTCTTTATATCGTCTGATCGTCAACTACCGATTTGTCTTCACGCAAACATTTATGCACACCGGATTGAATGGGTTATGGTTGATTTTACATTGTTAATATAAGCTTGAGTTTAGCGTTTTTATTGTTTAGACTCTGAGACACTTTCTAGAACATAATGCAAACAATGCTAATTGGATTTACAAACAATTTGAGGAATAAATTCAATAAGTTTCAATTTGGAGGTGTGTATGCAGTTGGTCTACTGTAAGGATAGGCTGTGGAATTAATGTTGGGTGACAAGAAAAATAGAAATAAAAATTGAGTAAAGGCTGGAAAACTGTACGTGCGCTTTTTAATCGTCTGTGGGGACAAGCAACCATCTCATGAACGTGATGAGCAAAGTAATTATAACCTTATTTCCCTTGTAGTTGATATCATTCTGTCTCAACGCATCAAAAAACTGGCTATTGTGTCATTGGATGTGATTTCAAGATGCATGATGGAAACTACAAAGTGTGGACCTTGCAGCATGTAAGCGGACTATAAAACTCTTTACAGAGGATAATTCGACGTGCGCATGGTGCAACCAGAATGTGTTGAGGCTGGCGAAGATGAATGCCACAGCACAGTTCTATTTAGGCTTCAGAAACATCTGTATTATAGCCCACTTTAGTTGATTTTCAAATAGGTGTCGGCAGGCCATGACTGTGTTATTGACAAAGGGGTTCGGAACCAGTTCATACTCGAGCTGTTTCTCCCTTATAGACTTGTTTTATTTGGTTCAGGTTATGATCCACTTATGATAGGAACATCCAGAAACCTATGTTGTTTGTGTGGAGTTAATGTATAATTTAGGTGGTTGATGGATGACATTTCCGCTGAAATCTTTATTAAAAAAACTGTCTGAAGTGTTGTCTGTCCATCAGTGCCCAAGATGTTTTATTTCAGTACCTCGACTTTTTATGTGGATGAAAGAATGATGCCATACATACTAATTCAGATCGCTACGGAATGCAAAAGACGAAAAACAGAAAGTTGAGAAAAGAAAATTTTGATACTACGCACTTTAAAAATGAATAATAAAAACACGAAACAGTTTCTTTTTTATAAAAAATGAACGGTTGCTAATCCATCATTGCGTCGGGCTTTATTGATCAAAATAGTATATTGATTTATGAATCTTACCTAGTAATTTTTTAAATGTGATAGTGTTTCAGTTAAAACATTAAAACTAAAAAATGAGAATCACTTCTTTCGCTTTCACCACAATATGCAGTGAGGTAAATTTCGTAACCACACATCATCAATAGTAGTATGTCATGTACCTTTGAGGGATCATTTGACCCCGGGACCCCGGAAGTGACGTTATGTCACGTGACCTAGTGGCGCCATGTTGTGTTGTCATGGAAACCCGCGTGAGCGGACATTTTGTGACGTCATCTCCATAGTGATACGTGGTGTGAGTGCGCATGCGCAGTGCGTGTTGTTAATGCGATACGTGTTTCCGTCGTCCATTTTGTATACTGGAGGCCGCCATCTTGGTTTCTATGGTAGCACGTGATTGCTATGTTACCCAATTTTTCTGCAATAAGACGGGGTATGTTCGGAGGGTGTGTTCGATTGAATCGGAGTATTAAGAATTACCACAAACTACCCGACAATCCTTCCAAATCACCAAAATTGACTTAATTTGATACGGATTTCCCATTTTCTCTGCTTAGCACGTAGTGCTGTAGTACCGAGAGGGTACCGGGGGTGTGTTCCTTTGTAGAAGAGTATTTTTCTGGTTCGGATTTTTCCAGAATCCTAGTTTAATTACCCAAATAAACCCGACAAGTTGTACTATTTCGAATTATTTCAGAATTCTCTGCTTCTGTCTATATATGTAATAGTTTTTATCCATCTGACTATGTTTCTTTGTTCTGGAGTATACTCCAGTAGCGTAGAAGAGCCTATCAACTGGAACAGCTCTGCCTATTATTACTATATTTAGCTTTTTCAGGTATATTCTTGTTAGTTCTGACCCTATTCCAAGTACTCTTGTTGTTTCATATATCTAGATTATAACTAACCAATCAGATTACTTGATTTCCCATAATCTCTATGCAGAGTTATCTCCCTTGTGTATAATAAAAGCCTATATCCAATGGCAATATCCCCAGGCACCCCAATTTTAGCACCCCTTTTTCGAAAACACCTGTGGCTATGGAATCCCTTTTTTGTCATATGTGCTTATGTGAAAAAGCACAATGTGACGCAATGTGCCCTAGCACAAAGGCACATGCTTTATGTGCCGATATGTGCTTATGCGAAAAAGCACAATGAGACACAATGTGCCCCATCACATATGCACATACGGGTATTTGAGGATACATTTGGCCTGGTATTGTATTATTTGAGGATACCTATCGAGGATACCTACTGAAGAATTCCTTTTTGTCATATGTGCTTATGTGAAAAGGCACAATGTGACACAATATGCCCTATCACATAGGCACATGCTTTCTATGCCGATATGTGCTTATGTGAAAAGGCCCAATGTGACACAATATGCCCTATCACATAGGTACATACGGGTATTTGAGGATACCTATGGCCTGGTATTGTATTATTTAAGTTCTGTTCACTTCGATCGTGGTTGTGTTTGATCTTTATTCACTTTGTTCTGTTCTGTCTGTCCAACTAGTCAGATTAGTATTAATAGGGGAGGGAAATATCCTCGAGTGAACGATGTTAAAACACGAAATCCAAATTTTACGGACTCGGCTAGGAATCTCAATAACGGAATGCCTTATCTGTATACAGGGGAAATCTGATTCAACCTTGATCAATGTTATAGTCGAGACTGAGATAGGTATAGCTAGGAAGTAATGGATGAGATATGGGGCAGAATAACAGAAGCCAATAGTACTGGTACAAGGCCGCAATGGAACAAGACTGTTGTAGAAGCTAATGATAGGACAGATATGCCATAGACCTGTAATGGCATTGGAGCTTTGGCGACAAGATGGAAGCGGTTGGTAAGACTACATTAGACCCATTGAGGGCTTTTACATAGCCTAATGCGACAAAAAAGGGATTCTCCAAAAGGCATCCACGATAGGTACCCTCAATAGGTATCCTCAAATAATACAATACCAAGCCATAGGTATCCTCAAATACCCGTGTGTGCCTATGTGATAGGGCATATTGTGTCACATTGTGCCTTTTCACATAAGCACATATGACAAAAAGGGATTCTCCAGTAGGTATCCTCAATAGGTATCCTCAAATAATACAATACCAGAACTAACAAGAATAGACCTGAAAAAGCTAAATATAGTAATAATAGGCAAAGCTGTTCCAGTTCATAGGCTGTTCTACGCTACTGGAGTATACTCCAGAACAAAGGAACATAGTTTGATGGATAAAAACTATTACATATATAGACAGAAGCAGAGAATTCTGAAAGAATTCGAAATACTACAACTTGTCGGGTTTATTTGGATAATTAAACTAGGATTCTGGGAAAATCCGAACCAGAAAAATACTCTTCTACAAAGGAACACACCCCCGGTACCCTCTCGGTACTATAGCACTACGTGCTAAGCAGATAAAATGGGAAATCCGTATCAAATTAAGTCAATTTTGGTGATTTGGAAGGATTGTCGGGTAGTTTGTGGTAATTCTTAATACTCCGATTCAATCGAACACACCCTACGAACATACCCCGTCTTATTGCAAGAAAATTGGGTAACATAGCAATCACGTGCTACCATAGAAACCAAGATGGTGGCCTCCAGTATACAAAATGGACGACGGAAACACGTATCACCCTAACAACACGCGTTGCGCATGCGCACTCACATCACGTATCGCTATGGAGATGACGTCACAACATGTCCGCTCACGCGGGTTACCATGACAACACAACATGGCTCCACTAGGTCACGTGACATAACGTCACTTCCGGGCCCCCCACCGGGGTCCCCCAAATGATTCCTCAAAGGTACATGACATACTGCTATCAATTGAATAATTTATTGATGATGCAATGTTGTATACCGAGCATCTCTATTGCTGTCTGTTGTTGTGGTGTTTCTTCTCTGTGGCCGGACTGTTTTTAGAGTGAGCAACCGTTTACATTCTCAGGTTGAGTTAATTCCCATCACGCTTATCATCACTTGTATTATATAGAAAGTAATCGCTTTGTTGGACTGGTTAATTCATGAGAGGTCAGGGACGTTGTACAAACATGAGTGCGCGAATGCGCACGAGTGTTTTACAATATAGTCCCTCGCTTCGAATGAACTATTTCACGTAACCAGTCCAGTCAAGCGATTACTCGGCTTATTACTTTTCATTAGTAACGATAATTATATTATTTAACCCTTTACTTAACGTAACGACCAAACCGGCCAGCGCTATTCTCAAAAATCGCCAATTAATTTTCATTATTTTTTCATTTTTTTGTCTCTAAAACATAGGTTGTGACCCCGCATTGGAGCGAGCTCGTCGAGCTCGTTCCAATGAGGGGTCATAACCTAAGTTTTGGAGACAAAAAATAAAAATAATAATAATAGTTATTCAGGAATTTTTTGCAAGTGTGGTCTGCTTTTCATGTTAGGTAAAGGGTTAAAAAAAACAATGAAATCCGTATGACACCCACGGCAAAACGTTTTCGATTGAATGACTGACATCTGCAGAGGTGGCACCACCCACGCAAGAGTCAATTAGTCGGTGGTGTGCTTTGGCAACAACACTGGCAGAGTATACCACCCTAGTATAAGTACGTGGCAATACTGGCTGTTCGATGAGCCCATGCATCACAGAAACTCTACCCCCTATTGGACGTGGTGGTTAGGAGACGGAGCAATGAACAGTTTACAAATATCCATGGCAATCCTGAAGGCCTAGCACCACCCACGCAAGAGCCAATTAGTCAGTGGTATGCTTTGGCATCAACACTGGCTGAGTATACTACCCTAGTATAAGTATGTGGGAATAGTGGCTGCTCGGTGGGCTCATGCATCGCAGAAATTCTACCCCCGTTGGACGTGGCGGTTAGGAGACAGAGCAATGAACAGTTTACAAATACCCATGGCAATCCCGAAGACCTGGCACCACCCACGCAAGAGCCAATTAGTCAGTGGTATTCTTTGGCATCAACACTGGCTGGGTATACTACCCTAGTATAAGTATGTGGGAATACTGGATACTCGGTGGGCTCATGCATCGCAGAAACTCCACCCCCTGGTGGACGTGGTGGTTAGGGGACGGGGCAATGAACAGTTTACAAATATCCATGGCAAGCTAAATAAGAAGTAAACGACTTTTTTTTACCGATCGTGGAAACTCTGACTGACAATGATTTGATGGCTTCTTTGACCATAACGTCCCAAGATTTATTATACTGCACTCAATGGACAAAAATTAAAAAAAATAGGAACTGTTATTACTTTCCAATGTGTGATTTACTGGAATTTCCGGGTTTTATTATGAACGATAACTTCACAAGTGAATTATGCAATCAACAATTGGGTCATGCATCCGTGCGCGCAAACGAAGATGCTTTGCCGTTGACTTCATTGTTTTTTTAACCGTTTACCTACCATGAAAGGCAGACGACACTTGCAAAAACAAAAAAAAATCTTGAATAACTATTATTTTTATTTTTTGCCACAAAAAAATAGGCTATGACCCCTCATTGGAACGAGCACGACGAGCTCGTTCCTATGAGGGTCCATAACCTATGTTTTAGAGACAGAAAATAAAAAAAAATGAAAATTAATGAGCGATTTTTTGAGAATAGCGCTGGTCTGTTTTGGCCGTTACGTAAGGTAAAGGGTTAAATAATATAATTATCGTTAATAATGAAAGGTAATAAACAGAGTAATCGCTTGACTGGATTGGTTACGTGAAATAATTCATTCGAGGCGAGGGACTATATTTTAAAACACTCGTGCACATTCGCGCACTCGTGTTTGTACAACGTCCCTCATCTCTCATGAATTATTTCACGTAACCAGTCCAGCCAAGCGATTACTCTCTATTTAATGTATTGCCATTGCGAAACCCATCAAAGGTATTGCAGAAACTGTTAAGGATATAAAAAAAAAGGTCAGGTGATATATTAATACAATATGCTGAATAAGTTCATGTACATATCCTTATGCACACTAGCAAAATTATAGATAGAAAATTGGCTGATTTGAAAGGAAGTGAAATTCCTCTGAAACTAAAACCACAAGGGATACTAGCTGTGAAACGTGGGGAAATAAAAAGATGGCAAATAAATTATGACCAATCCACACATATGTACCTTTGATGGCACCAAACCCCAAAAGCTATCAAAATTGGTTACTTGAACGTTGGGATGGGTTTGTAGGTTCCAAATCCATTTCGATGTTTCAGCGCTAAATGTTAGGGCATGGGCAGGGTTCTTATCGAGGCAAGCACATCTGTCATAAATGTAGCTTACATCATGATGGACCGTGTGGAACAACATCATATAAATATATCAACAATCACATGTCATCGTCTAAGGTTTACACTGGAAGAAAGGAAAGTTGGTACAAATTAGTTTTAAAGATGCCGAGTACATCGTAACATCAATGCTTGGAATGAATACATAAAAACCACCTTATTCATCGACTTTAAAACAAAAGAAATCGAGCAAATTTGTTGACTGTCAAATTGAATTTACTTGGCCCAATGGCATAATTCCAACCTCGTTACAAGCTTTTACCATCGAAAAGAACAATCAAATTTCGCTAAGTCAACACAAACAAATTCAACTGCTCAAGAAAGACTTACGATACAACACAAAAACGAACTTGAACAGCAAAATTAGAAAGACAACACAAAACCCAAACTAGAATATACGCAAAAATCACAGCAGTAAAATCTGAGTCAGAGACGAAAACAAGAAAGTTCGGAAAAAAGAAAATAGAGAAAGAAAAAACCCTGTTTTTAGACAGAACACCCAAAGTTCTTTTACACTCTGTTACCCGCAACAGATTTGAGCGCTTTGATCGGAGGGACGTCGATGACAGCATGGGCGAAATGTTCGGGCAATTACCCTGGACATCTCAGAATAGGTCCCCGAGAAATACATCACTAAAGAAAGCTAACGGTGCTAGGTCGCCCATTCGTACACCATCAAAATCTTCAATTAATATAGATAATAAACAAATATAATACAATGGAAGGGTCGAAGTTTCAGAAGGAATTTTAATGAACTGGGCCTCCAAACAAAAATATTAAACTGCTGGAATTTGCCTGCAGGAAACTCTCGTTAATAAACCTCAATCTCAAGATCATTCAGTTTTCACGCATTGTACTTCCCAAAATGCCTGGATGGATAACATTGATCGTCCTGTCAACTTAGTCTACTTGCGAATGTTCAGTGAGCCAGAGAAGTACTTTGGATAATGTGTGTGGACTTTATTCGAATTGTCTTTGCAAGGAAACAACATATGGTTGCCATGTTCTTCGATCTGGAAAAAACATAAGATACAACAATGAAGTAAGGGATATTAAAAGTAGAGGTTGAGAAGGCATATGCCTGTTTTTATAGAAGCTTTTTGAAGGATCGTCAATTTCAAGTTTGTGTTGGGTTGACTTTGCCTGATCCTGAAAATCAAGAATTGGGGGTTCCTCAGGGTGGTATCTTATCGGTTATCCCTTTTTTCTGTGAAAATTAAGCGCACCATAGAAGTAATTGAGAATATGGTAAATTTGTCACTGTATGTCGATGAATTTGCTATAGTAGTAAAAAAATGAATTCAATAGATCGTAAACTTCAGTTGTGTTAAGCCGAATCCAGAAATGGGCTACAGAAAACGGTTTTAAGTTTTCGAAGACCAAAACGAATTGTGTTCATTTCAGCAAGCTTCAGAAGCACCATCTTGATCCGGAATTGAAAGTAGACGGCAGTACCATTGAAGTTGTTAAAGAAGTGAAATCCTTGGGTTTATTATTGTTTATTCACTTCTCATATCAAGCAGCTAAGAGTGAGATGTGAAAAGGCACTTAACACCCTGAAGTCTGTTGACAGCACTGATTGGGGGTGGGGGGGGGGGGGGGGGGTGGGGGGCTGATAAAAAACATAACTCCATCGGAAGAGAACACTTGTTAGTTCAAAATTACGTGTAGTGTACGGTTGTGTGAGAAAGTCGTCCCTCAAACCGCTTGACGCAACTCATAATAGTGGTATGAAAATTAGTCGCCATTTCGTCGGCTGAGTGCTAGAATGTTCTATGTCCCATAGGGGACATAGAACATTCTAGCACTCAGGCGACGATTTGATTCAATGCATGTTGATGCAGGAGATCCTTCTCTTAAGAAGCACAGAATTAAACTGTCACTGAAATATGTTTCTATACTGTTTGCTAATTCATCGAACCCTACCTGTAACTGTGTCTCACACCCTCAAAATGTTGCATTTTTTAACCCTTTGATCTCTAGTGGTATCTTCCATGCCAGTTCAGTGGATAAAATTAGAAGAGTCCATAATCATTATTTGGGGTAGACCAATCAATATTTTCAACGTGCAGCCTTGGTCAACTCCACACATTTACTGAACAACCACCCTATTCAATTACGTTATGACGTATCATGTTCCTGGCCGGAAAAGCTGCCACTCGGGTTCTAAGGGTTAATATACACCAGAAACATATCCATCCACCGAGAGTTAGAATTAAACCCCATATGGAGTCCAACACACATTGGGATTGGGATAACAAACTCCATCATTTCCGAACAATTAGCAATGATAAATATCCTTCAAGGAACTTTGCAGAAAAGATCATCTAATCGTGAAACGATGTCACATTGGTCGTACAAGACTTACACATTCCTTTTTGCTAGGTGTACTATGCGACCAGAATGTGTTCCCTGTCATCAAGTGTTGACAGTGGATCACATTCTTTTGCACTGAACAGATTTTAATCTTGTCAGACGGCATTATGTTAATGTTACGTCTCCTTGAGACCTATTTTACAACACAGATTCTCATTACATTCTGTCGTTCTTGATGAAAATCAACCTTTTTCATAACTTTTAAACTGTTTTTATTCCTTTGAACTCTCCTCTCTTCACATCTATTTAACATGTCAATTTACAAAGCATTGTTTAAACAAGTGGTCTCATTTTCTCATTACAGTGTTCAATCCTGAATTTCGTTCCTCATATTTCATCAACTCGTTTTTATTTATTTCCTGGAAGATAATGACCTCTTTTATAAAACATACTTTTCATCTCCACTATATAGCTTTAGCTGCTGATGTGACATAAATCCCCAATACATGAATGAACTAGAGTCTCCATCTTATTTCTAAAGCCATATATCGACAAGTCTATATATTTACTAAACAAAAAGAGTGTGATTCTGATACAATACAGCCGCCATGGACTGGTCGTAATCCACGCGTGGAAAGTACTTACCAGGTAATAAAAATCATCATAAGCAAAATTTTAATTAATGAAGCACCGGGTTGTACCCGGTGCTTCATTAATTAAATTTTTGATGCTTATTCCTATGATTTGTGTTTGGAATATAATACTATTACGTCCTTGGAAATATTGCCCACCCGTGGAAAGTGACCAGTCCACGGTGGCGGTACTGTACAACATTTTGTTTTTCAAAACATAACAGTGATGATAAAGTTAACTTACAATTCTCAACTGCAGTGTCAATAATGTCATTAATTTGTGTTTCCTTTTGAAACATCGTTTGTTGGGGGCGCGGTGGCGCCGCGGTAACCTGTTCTCGTCAGATTACCGAAGTTAAGCAACGTCAAGCGCGGTTGGTAGTTGGATGGGTGACCATTTCAGCGAATGATTCATGCTCTTGCGTTGTGTCCTTGGGAAAGGCACTTAACCCCGATTGCCTACATGGGGGCACGATGACACTGTGCACTAAGGCGTATTGCACGTCGATGGTGCGCATATCTTCAACCAATCTAACCCTGCCTGTGTCGCGGTGCACAGTTCAGAGTTACTATGTTGGTGGAGAGCTGACAGCTGCTTGTCGTTACTCGGTGGTTCTCTCCGGGTACTCTGGCTCCTTCCTCCCTTAAAACAGTCACCGACAGGATATGACCCTGGATGTTAATGTGTCGTTAAACCATAATAAATAAAAAACCTTGTTTGTTGTCTCTATAAAACCCTGATCGTTTCCGATCGAAACTGTATGTGACTGGCTTGGGTTTTCCCGATCCCTTATAAAAATTAATGTAAAAATTTGTTCAGCAAATCCCATTAAAATATACAAGTCGCTGTAACTACCTATTGTTTTGCGCGCTTATATACTGGGGGGTAATTCCTGGCCAAGTTTATACCGAATTCCAAATTCGGCTTTATTT
Organism: Pictodentalium vernedei; assembly: GCA_031216915.1. Lineage (NCBI taxonomy): Eukaryota > Metazoa > Mollusca > Scaphopoda > Dentaliida > Dentaliidae > Pictodentalium > Pictodentalium vernedei. The sequence continues at coordinate 24,020,029 of CM062292.1, read as the reverse complement.
TGCAAAAACTGTTTCTGTATTGTGCAGGGAAAATGGCCTCTGATAAATATGTTTGCATTCATAATATTCTAAAGCATAACTCAAAAGTGAGTGCATACCATTTCGGCTGTGAAATTCGAAACTATTTTTAGGTTTAACAACGTGTCCTGGGTTTTCAATTGAATGATGAACAGAACACCAGACACCTGAGAAAACTGGAACGAATATTTGTAATTCTCCTTTACTTGAATTGGCTTTCGTTCTCCTTTTTGTGCACTGCTTTTAAATTATACGCGCAAAACAATCCGTGACACAAATATATGCAATTATACTGTTGGGGTGAAGTGTTTTTGCAAAGTGAAAGGAAAACAATCCGAGTATAACCTCCGACCCAATTTTTTGTATATGAACTTGAACACGAGCGCTTCGATTTCCATTTGTCTACACTACGATACTAAGAAGTCATCCCCTGAGTTCCAATGTGTTCTCTGTGCCTACTGGCACTTGGTACTCAGGGGACGAAGTGTTAGAAGAACAGAACAATCCTTGCTTTCTATACACTCGGTCTAATTAAACGGCAACACTAAGCCGTGCGGAAAATAAAAATCTGTTCCGCACATGTGTGGAACGGAGATCGTTGACGGACTATTTTTATGAAGAAGCGAAATTTCACTGGAATTTTCTACAAATCGTGTAAGCAATTACAATTTCAAGGTACCTCACTGGGGTTTTCTAATGTTTAAGGACAAGAATGTCTCTGCCGCTAGCTATTTCGATCGCTGACAATTTTGGTCAATTCACCGCACAGTGAGTACATTTCGGCAGCAGGCAGTTTCGGTCGGTTCTGTCACTGAAGGGTGTGAGTGTAATAATTGAAGACTGGCTGATGAAGAAGTTTCTTCCGGGCAATAAGGCTTTAGTACCGGTCAAACTAAAATGTCATTGACCAGGCGTAGAACTCCGACCGAAGATCTAAATTGACAAGCCTAATGAAAAAGAGGATTTTCTTAAAAAATAATTACTAAAAGAATGATTAACCCTTTACCCAACATAAAGACACAGAACCGGCCAGCGCTATTCTCAAAAATCGCAAATTAATTTTCATTATTTTTTCATTTTTTATCTCAAAAACATAGGTTATGACCCCTCATTGGAACGAGCTCGTTGAGCTCGTTCTAATGAGGGGTCATAATCTATGTTTTTGATACAAAAAATGAAAAAAATTGGTTATTCAAGAATTTTTTTTGCAAGTGTCGTCTGCTTTCCATGTAGGTAAAGGGTTAATATTCTCCTGTTATTTTCTTAGGTAAGCGTTTTCAAATCTATGCTAACTTTTATCATTTTTTTTCAGACAATGAAATGATTCTGTATTTGAAAAATGTATTCTTTTTTATTAGAAATCTAGGTGGATTAACGAGGATATTAAGCTGCATCATCCATCCCCCAAAAAACAAACCCTTTCGTGCTCTCCCCTACAATGTGTTCCGCTTCCGTTGACACTGTCCGAACCTTTCCATGCCTCCGCCTTTGGTTGAGTTATGAAGATGTCGAGTTTGCTTTGCGAGATTTCGACTAGTTTTGTCTTTAAGGCAGTTAATGAGAACTGTCATGACAGTACTCACTTCGAGTTACATAATTCCTTTTGAGAAAACATCACATTTGTTTTTTTAATGTGAGACAAAGTAAGTTACTTGTATTAAATCTTTGTTTTGTTTGAAAAATACAACTCTTTTTTAAAAGGCTATGCTTAAAGAGAAAAGAAATACACAGCCGAGTGCTATTTTTAACACAATCTTTTTACAGCCTTTTGCTCTACCCAGTTGGATTGGTTTGTCATATGAGATCCAATCCGTCTTTATTTCTGTATGACCTGCTTCTTGCATTAACTGTACATTAAGTATTTTGCTGTGTTTTGTAAAGGGGGTGGGGAGATACTTTTCCATATTTTTTTCCAATCACAATTTTAACCCACAAAGTGTAAAAGTCTGCCCAATAAGCTCGAATTTTTTTAAAGAGAATTTAATGAAACACCAGTTAAAATCCGGGGCATGTCATCGCTAAACCAGCTCATGCGTTTCGTCCCAAGCCTATTGGTCCAAAAATGCTTATTCATTTTAGCTTGTGTGGGTGTGCAGTGTGTGGGGTGGGGGTACACTTTTAAGCGTTTTTAAATGAACATGATAACCCCAATAGTTTAGAACCCTGTCCGATATACTTGAGATTATTTAAAAGGAATTTCTCGTGAACCACAAGTCACAATGCATTGAAGTGTAGTGTTCAACTTCTTTTAGTGAACGAGATTCAAGTTTGTGCCCAGAATGTTTCTTGTTTATGCTCTAATACGAAGAGTTTACATGATGTATGCACAAACGAAAAGTTTTTCATGGGCTTTTTTTGGCGTCCTTGTGCTTGCTCAAACGTTTCCTTGTTTCAGTTGGAATGCTTCCAATGGTTCAGATACAGAAACCTAATGGCGAGGTTACTTTTTATTTTGATAGTTTTAGCTTACTTTTGATCTCCAATATAGTGCTACACGCGCTATATATGCCTCAGATTTGCTCTGGGAATGTCCTGGGGGAGGGGGGGGGGGGGGGGTGAGGGCAAGCCTAATTAGGACCCTCCGGTCGTTACCACCTCCTCTCCTCTCATTTCCCTCCATGAAAATGGGAGGAGGTGTTAACTACCGGAAAGTTAAAAATAAGGGAGAGCCCCCTCCCACAACGGCCTTCCAGGTACCATGTGTGTCCTCCCCCGCCAAAAACAATTGGCAAGCGCACCCCCTATTATAGAATGCCGCCTACGCGCATGGTTATCAGGTAAGCGGTCTCTCGCAAACGTCTCTAAAAGCCATCAGAGTTCTAAAAAGAGGCACGAAGACAAGTCGTAAGAAAGCACGCGCTTGTATGCTGCAGTGGCAATATACAAAACTACAAAATACCTGTTTTTGAGCTTGAGACACATTTATTGCAAAATAAAACGATAAACTGGTTGGGTATTGGAATAATCGATTGGTTTATAACAAGATTATATAAAACGGTTTTATGATTTCGATTTGTGTTCACCAACGTACATCTGAAGTACGAAATATTCTGAGTATATCAAAACAAAAACAAAATTGACAATGTTTATTTTAAGCTTGAAAAGGATTGTTTTAACCTAGTATTTGCAATGACTATCTTTCAGGTATATGCTGACTTCACAAGCAGGACTGACAGAAGCCAGGAAAATATTTCCTTGCCTTGACGAACCCTCTATAAAGGCTAAGTTCAAGGTGGTACTTATCAGAAAACCTGAAGTATTTTCTTTGTCCAACATGCCCATAGCATATAATGAAACCAGGTGAGAGTTCAACACATTAACCCTTTAATTAACATGACGAGACGAAAAAAACAGACAATATTCATTCTATTTGATCAACAATATTTTCATTTGTTTGCTTACTAAACATAGATTTTAACCACTCATTGTAACAAGGACAACACCCTTGTTCTAATTAGGGATCATAAACTGTGTGTTTCAAGCAACACATTAAATAAAGATTTATTGGTCTGGTTACAAAGAGCATAACATAGAAGAGATTTGACCAACAATTTACATGTATGTAATGTGTTGACACTCGGACTTTTCCTGGAGCCCCATGGCTGGTCCAATTTCACAATATGAAATTGGAGCTGCCCAGTATTAATTAAAAATTAAGGCAGCCTGAAAAATGGTAACTTTAACTTATAATGGAACACACTCTATGGGTAAAACTGTTTTTGTTTTATTTTGAGCTAAGCGGAAGGCAAAGAAAATCTGACATGTTTTGAGTGCAGCCGCCGTGGACTGGTCAGTTTCCAGGGACGCAATAATATTATACTCCAAACACTAATTATAGGAATAATCATAAAAAATATTTAATGAAGTACCGGGTACAACCCGGTGCTCTAATAATTAAAAATTTTGCTGCTGCTGATTTTTTTGAAGAGCGATGGAGCCGAAGGCCCGAAGGCTCCCGAGCGAGCCGACGTCGTGCGAAATCGTCCTTTATGTTGTTTTCACATTTTTGTATCGTCGGAAGTTTTTCTCGAGACGTGATTCGCCGAGACTTCACAGTGAATCAAGGGTTATTCAAAGAAGCTCAGGTCGGAATTATAGCTTTTGAACGATTTCTTGGAAACTACTATTTCCAAATGTTAATAACGGCATGGGGTTTATAGTGATTGTGGAAAAAAAAAAACGAGAGTTAACATCCCGCACCCAATAAGCTGAAATTATTGTCTTGATTGACCCAAAATATAGTTAGAATCCAATCCAGAGAGCCACTGACAATTCCACTTAACTTCCATAGCAACATGGAACTCCATAGCAACGGACAGACTACTGCGCCGACTTTAACCGAATGTGGTATGTAGACCCCCAGTACATTATGAATATCACCTATTGGGTCAATGACCGAGTAACATAATTCCCATAGCAACCAACGCAACTCCATAGCAACGAGCAAACTATTGGGCCGATTTCAACCACACTTGGTGTATGAAACCATAATGCATCGGGAATTCGAGCTATTGGGGCAGTGACCATGTCACGTAACACCCATAGCAACCGCGCCCCTCCCTAGCAACGGGCAAACTACTGTGCCTATTTTAACCAAATTTGGTATCTGAGCCAATAATGCATTGGGAGATCGGCCCAAGGAGACAATTATCATGTCAACTGACATCCATTGTAACCAAAGCGACTCCACAGCAACGGAGAAAGTACTGGGCCGAGTTTGACCGAAGTTGGTATGTGGACCCACAATGCATTACGAAATCGACCTGTTGGGTGATTGACCATGTTTCATAACTTCCGTGGCAACCGACGCGACTCCATAGCAACGGGCAAACTACTAGGCCAATTTCAACCAAACTTGGGGTATGAAACTATAATGCCTGCGGAATTCGACCTATTGGACAATTGACCATTTCACGTAACACCCACCGCAACCGGCGCGACTCCCTAGCAACGGGAAAACTACCGGGCCTATTTTAACCAAATTTGGTAACTAAGCCCATAATACATTGGGAGATCGACCCACCATTGGGCCATTTATCATGTCACGTGACGTACATAGTAACCAAAGCGACTCCCTAGCAACGGGCAGACTACTTCGCCGATTTTACCCGAATTTGTTATGTGGAACCACAATACATTATGAGTTCAACCTATTGGGTTATATAACTCCCTTAGCAATCAATCCGATGTTATAGCAAATGGCAAACTACTGGGCCGATTTCATCCATACCTGGTGTATGAAACCATAATTACTCGGGAATTCGATCTATTGGGACATTGACCGTGTCACGTCATACCCATAGCAACCGGTGTGACGCCCTAGCGAGGGGCAAACTACTGGGCATTTTTAAACCAAATTTGGTATCTGAACCCATAATGCATTGGGAGAGCAACCCATTGGGCTATAGGGTCTACCCACGGGTTTATTTTGAATGTTTTTTTTTATTTATGTACACAACTTATTAAGAGACTGGATCAACCTCTCGATAATGAAATCACGTAGATCCGTAGGAATCGCCTGCTCCCTTACATGTTAGCTTAACCCTTTACCCAACGTAACGGCCAAAACCGGCCAGCGCTATTCTCAAAAATCGCCAATTAATTTTCATTATTTTTTCATTTTTTGTCTCAAAAACATAGGTTATGACCCCTCATTGGAACGAGCTCGTCGAGCTCGTTCCAATGAGGGGTCATAACCTATGTTTTTGAGACAAAAAATGAAAAAAATGAGTTGTTCAAGATTTTTTTTTACAAGTGTCGTCTGCTTTTCATGTTAGGTAAAGGGTTAATTAATTGTGGATTGTTGTGCTCTTTCAAAATTAGGACTGTGAGTAGACCAGAAAAAAATAACTAACAGGGCAACAACGTCATTTTATCTCCACCTCATTTCCATTGCAATGAACTAAATATTTACTCGATTTCTACTAAATTTTATATATAGTACCATGAGCTACATAGAAACCAAATAAACCACGCGGCAAACTGGCCTGCTCTGTTCTGGTGTTGAAATTTTACCAAAAGGAATTTATTCCTGTTTATGTTTTCATACACGCACTGCTGTGTCCCACAAGTACTTGGTAATATTTAGATAATAACGAGGTTAATGACGCGAAATAAACTCATCTTCATAGCACTGAAATATACGCGACACCAGATTTGTATCTGTACGGCGAAGTGGAGAATCACTGCCATTTTCCCCATCGCCCTTTTGTGCATAATATTACTATAATTTTCTTGTTATTACCTGGTAAACGTATACGTGGACATCACAGCCCACGTGTGGTCTACAACCAGTCAACGACGTCTGTACCAGTGTTAGTGCCACCTATAATACTACAGATTAGTCCAGTAGTTTATTTCATACAGCCCATTGTATAATATTGTGTAACACAACGTTGGAAAGGACTGTAATAGCCCTTTCTTCCTAAGAGGCCCTTCTAACACCGCGTTAAACAAAAGCATTCTATAGTCAAAGAGCACTTACTGTTATTATTAGTGTTCTCGCTGCCGGTCACCAGTTAGTCAATTACACTAAACATTTTATTTCACACACCCAAAAAATCTTCGGTGGATAAAACTTTAGGCACAAAAATGGTTCATTCACTTGTGAAGGGAAGACATACAATGTGGCGATGAAACGCGCGATCGATTACAAAACAAAAACATAGTTTCATCCCTTGTTTTTCTAATAAAGTGTTAGATCTTAGCATTCGTGTTTTGAAAAACTTTCAACGTTAATCGTCAGCGAGTGGTAATGAGGCCCTCTTTTTGCTTCAGTATTTATTTATTTATTATTTATTTATTGGTGTTTAAGGTCACATATTTCTGCACAATGGCTAATCATGACCTCGACAGTTTTACGGGTGAAGGAAGCCGGAGTACCCGGAGAGAACCACCGAGCAACGGCGAGCAACTGTCAGCTTCCTAACATACTAACTCCACACAAGCAGGGTCAGCATTGGTTGAAGACAGGTGCACCATCGACGTGCAGTACGCCTTAGTACACAGCGTCATCGTGCCCCCCCCCCCCCCCCCGTGGGCAATGGTGGCGAAGTGTCTTTCCCAAGGACACAACGCGATTGCCACATGTGGGATTCGAACCGAGGGCCTCTCGCCTTGCAGCCTGCACCCCTACCAACTGAGCCACCGTGCCCCTTTTTCTTCAGTAAAGCATTGTACGTTATCAACTTTTCAAAATGCAGCATTTAATTAGATAAAGACTTCATACCGTCGCGAGTGACTCGCGACGGTGTGAAGTATTTATCTAATTAAATACTGCCTTTTATAAAGACACGCGACCCTCTAAGCCCAGTGGATTAACAGTACTTAGTCGAGTTATCATGTAAATGCAATAACAGGTATATGTACCAACAGTCATCAGTCTAACCATTAACTGAATCAGTCGCATATTGATATAACTTAGATGACCTCCCATTTTGTCTAACGATGATTTCCTTAGAACTTTTGTATTTTGTCGGATTTTTGTCCGTGACTAATAGTCCGTTCACTCTTGAAGTAATTGCCAGTTCATTTTTTTAAAACTCGATCAATTTATTTGTACCCCCCTCCCCCTCCCCTTCCATTAGCGTTTTGGCACCAAAACACTTTGTTTGGCTATAAAATATCCAGAATGGCTAAACAGGTGGTACCAAACAGTTCCGGGCCAGTGTTAACACCGGTTATTAAACTTCTAATATAGCTCAAGATCTTGAGGAGTTACGATGCAAATAAAAACAACTGGAGAAATATTTCATACTGTTTGTTCCAAGGTCCAGTAATGTTGGGAAACAAAAACGTAGTTGTCTTATTTTATTTTAATGAAAGGCAAACAAACCGGTTATTCGTCCGATTGATGCCTGTCTATTGTTGAGCAGCCAATATGTAGAATGCATCAGTTGATACTCTCCTACTGTCTAAGTCTGCAAGTTGGAAATATTAATATATGTATCCCAGCGGGAACCTGTGAAGTGGGACAGTAGTTGTTTTTAGTATCACAGTTAAAACTAGAAGTCCTGGCACGAACTGTGTGCTTATCTAGGCTTAATTGCGCGTAGGAATTGCCATATCGAATGGCATCCAAACACGGCAGGTTCTCCTGGTTACTCATGGCAAACACAGGCAATGTTTGTTGTTTTTTTTTATAGATTTTTATTTACAGACATTGGTACATATTGGTACACCATGTGATACATATTGTATAGTAAAAGCAATCATACATATTCATCAGTTATAAACACAGGCAATGTTACCCGGAGGTCCATTGGCTGAAACATTGCTTGTGCACAGGCCATATGTACATAATTTGATATCCTTAATATGGTCATTACGCGTAGATTAACGCGCAGATCAACGTGCTATTTGTGCGCATTTCATAACAGGACTTCTAGTTTTAACTATAGGTAGGTTTTGCTTCACTTGTGTAATAGGACCCAGTTCCCAGCACACCGGAGTGTTTTTTCTAATGTGGGTAAAAAAATCAGAAATGATGTTAAAGCCACAAAGTAGTCAAACATACTGATAGTGATCTTAATCTCCAATAACCAAACGTTGAACAATGTATAAATATAATTGCTTATTTATTAAATATGATTATCTTTCACATAATTGCCCATTGTCAATCTCGGCTGATAAGACTTCAAACTCTGCTGATATGAGGCCGCTGTCGGTCAAAGCAGAGTTGTTCCCCTGATTGGCTTAGGCTGCCTCGACTCGTAAATTCCCGCCTAAAATGCTTGCTATTTCATATAATCCCAGATCTCACGTGACTGTGTAATTGGACCTTCGCAAGAAATGCCCTGCATAATGAACAATAAACCGAGACGCGAAGCGTCGAGGTTGAACATACGCCACGAGCCGCAAACCTCAGACCGTCATTTCATCACAATAATGTATATCTTCCAATAAGATACTACTCATAGCCCCAAACCTACATCGTTAAACATGAGCTGCTTATTTACTAAACTTGTGTTTGTTAAAAGTTGCCGTGTTCAAGGCTACTTTTAACGATCACAGATTTAGTAAATAAACCTCTCGTGAATCCCACGACGGCACTGGATAAATAATCAATAAACCAGATAAATAAACTCATTCCATCTCAGTTCAAATAGTAAATCGGTTTGTAATTTAAACAACACTTCCCCGGAACACCGTTTGCTGCACGTGTGAAAAATCCAGAAAAAATGAAGCGGTTTGAAAGTCACTCCGTTGATGAAGCAGTTACGAAACAAGCGACGTCATTTCGAATATTTCGAGCTGTGACGTCAGACGGTAACATTTGTCACTGGAGCCGTAAACATGAAAGAAACCACGCCAGCTCTCATCCAATCAGAGGGTGATCATTTTACTCATATTGGAACATAGTACATTGTTTTAAAATTAGCGAACTGTTAAAGACAGAACTGGGACAATTTGAGAGCATTTAAAAACAATGGTATAGCACCTGGCTTCCTAGGAGAAAATTACATTGAAAGATGATGCCGAGTTATAAGTATTGTTTTGGCAGCTACCAGTAATGTTTAACCCTTTGATACATTTTCTTCCAGATTCAATTTTGAAGCGAGATTTATCTCCCCATGACTGCGTCGAACTCGCAGTGTGACACAATATGTTGAACTAGTAAAACGCACCATGCAACCGTTTGGCTGGATTGATGTATAAAGAGCTGATATGAAGTTACCTCTGTCTGATATCCCGTCCGATATGAAAGTAATCAAGTTATAACCTCGAATTCCAATGCATTCCATGGTGTTTATCGAACAGTACAGAACTCATCATAGTCCACGCGTGGGCATATTAAAACATCTAAAAAGTTTGCTAATTTATCTACAATTTATCTACTTGTTATACGACAATGGAAAATAAATTTCCGTTTATTGCACGGTAATTTTCCTCGTATTCAAAGAGTCTATTTTCAATGTTATTTTTGATACATTTTGTCATTTTGTTAAGTACAGACATCAGGTAGGTAAACTTATAAACTATTTGAGTACTGGAACAGTCGCTTGCATCATAGTAAGAATACCCAAGTCTATCTATGTGTACCCGTTGAGTACAACAATTGATTGACAAGAAACCTAAACTGTTTCCTTTATAATTTTGTATAATCATCATAAGAATTCATCAATGAAGATTTTATTTTTTACTTCAGGCCAGATGGATGGGTTGCAGATGTCTATGAACCTACAGTGAAAATGTCCACATATTTGTTAGCATTTATTGTTTGTGAGTTTGAATTCAAAGATGATTTTACAAGAAATAACATTAAGGTAGTTATCCTAATAATCAATGGGTTTCATCCTGGGCGTGTTTTGATATCTTACCTCCTACAAGTATCTGGGAATTTCATTGGTTCAAAGACGTCACGTGCAGACCGCATATAAAACCATATACTGCCTGTCAACAATAATAAACGCTGACAGCTATGGGTAATCTCCCCTTTGTTCATTGATTTTTCAAAATGGCGGCAGCCGATAAACGATTCAAGTTGAAAGATTGAGTGTTGGAAGCCCATATTTGGTCTGAAGTGCAAGTTAGGCAATGTGTTAGGTTATGTGTGTCATGTTATCTTCGAAATGAAACTGTTTGGTATGTATGAATTTGCCTTGTTACAATGTATGGGAGAGTGCCTGTAGGCACTCTCCCATAAATTGTAACAAGGCAAAGACACGTGAACACATTGTGAGATTCTCTCATTTAATTTTGATCGCTGTTGTTATTAGTTCTGTGCATCGATGCAACAGTCGGAAAGATATATTCGTTACACAGTTTGTTGGTTGCCTAATATGGTATATATGGTGTCAGTTAATTCCATATTGGTTTCGAGCTTCGCTCTCGTCCAACATGAAATTAAATGACACCATATATACATATTAGGCCACCAACAAACTCTGTAACTAATGATGTATGGATTTTTTCTGTGTAACAGTAGAGTACGGTAGGCATGGACTGGTCGTACTCTACGTTTTGGGCAGTGATGTCCACGTGGGCGTTTATCTGGTAATAAAAATCAGCAGAAAAGTTTTTTTATTAATGAAGCACAGAATTGTAGCCAGTGCTGCATTAATTAAAGTTTTGATGATTATTCCTATAATTTGTGTTTGGAATATAACATTATTGCGCCCGTGGAAATGTTGCCCATCCGTGGAAAATGATCAGTCCACGGCAGCACTGCAGTTCAGACTTTTTATCCGATTTTTTAGTGTTTCAGCCAACAATTTGATCTCATCTGTGATTACCTTTTACTCAACGGATCGAACCCACGTAATTTACAAACTGAGCAGTTGAAAAATGTTAAATTTCAACAAAACCACATCATGTGACCCCCCCCCCCCCCCCTCCCCCATTGCAACGATCTTGTCGAGCTCTTTCCCATGAGGGGTCGTATGGCAGGGTGTTTTTGAAATGTTTCGAAAAATTTGAAAAAAAAAGAAAATAATTAACATAAACAAATTTTGATATCATGTACATTGGGTAAATGGTTAACCAATTACCCAACACGACAAACAGTCACTGCAATACTTTTTTTCTTAGTAACTAAAAAATTTTTTTGCCCTTTCAAGGACATTTATAAACCTTCATTGGTACATTGGTAATGGGCTTCTTTCAATCGTGGATGATAGGTTATTTTAAAAAATGTTTTTTTTTGCATATATCACAAGGAAAGAGCTATCCGGTATATTTTATGGACTAGTTTTGTGTATATCACCAGGAAAGAATTATCCGATTTGTTACATGGACGCTTTTTGTGTACATCACTTGGGGGAAATATGCGATATGTTAGGTGGATGTTTTTTGTGAATGTCACCTGGGAGGAATTAACCGATATGTTAAGTGGGGAGTAGTAGGAGATCTGGCAAACAATATCTATTGGCCGGAGGTTGAGCCGGAGGGAGAGGCGGGGGAAGTGACGTCATAGTCACGTGGCCCACTTACGTCATGTTTGGTTTTCATGGTAGCCCGCTTGGGGGCCAGAATATGACGTTATCCCCATTGTAATAGGTGATCTTAGTGCGCATGTGCAGCGCGTGTTGTTAGGGTGACGCTTGTTTTCGTCGCCCATTTTGTATACCATATCTGGGTTCCCCATGGTAGCGCGTGGTTGGTATGAGCCTAGAAGGCTTACAATAGGACGGGGATATATTCGTAGTGTGAGTTTCTTTGTATATGAGAAAATCTAATTACCCAAATAAACCCGCCAAATCACGAAAAAACACCTGAAATCACTTTATTTGATTCGGATTTCCCAGAATGCTCATTTTTGTCTAACCATAATGCGGGTTCCTTTGTATAAGAGTCAATCTAATTACCCCAAATCCTCGGTTGCTTCCTAGAATTGCCACAAACAACCCGACATTTGTTTATGTGGTTCTGATTTCGCACTAAATTCTCGGTTACTTCCTATTTATCTAGTTCGATATATTCCCTTGGAACCCTCTGCTCTACTTCTATCCATCTATATACAAGCTGCATTAGGACTTCTGATTTTTCCAGATGTGTCTGTGTGCTAGCACACGATGTGTAACAGTGTGCACACATCGCATTCAGCACATGAGCACACACTGAATGTGCTTGTGTGTTAAGGCACAATGTGCGCATATCGCAAGCGGCACATCCGTTTCTATGAGCATAGTCAGACCATAGAAGGGATTGCACAAATGTGGGGCTTGTGCTTGGTGGAATGCGCTTGTGTACTAATGCACAATGCGTGCACATAACATACGACAAAAGGGCACATGCTAGATGTGGGGATATGTACTTGTGTGCTAGTGCATAATGTGCGCATATCACGGATATTGGAGGATACCTACGACATTGTGATGTACTATTGGAGGATACCTATTGGAGGATACCATTTGGGGGTCCGTACCTTTAGCGGATAGTTGCAGTAGAAACCTGTGGTCCATACATCCTGGAACTTCACGCTGCATCCTTGTACTTCGGTGGGGTATAAAAAAAGGATGTGTGCTTTGCTTTCAGCTCATTTGTATCCTGACTGTCGTCGTGTTAAGACGTTCGGAATTCTCGGCACTTTAGATATTGTGCTAAGATATTTACCCGAACGAACAACAGAAAGGGGCATGAAGATCATTACTGTCCTAGAAGGCCGAAATTCTGAAGACCTGATCCCGTTGAGAAAGAGAAATATGGAAGCCTTGGAGTTTTTGTGTGACACAGACAAAGTGGGGGCAGATGTTGTCTTACAAGCAGTCTGTGAAAACTTGATTACGTGTTTATGTGCAGTCAAGAATCGAAGACAGGATGCCACTGAATCTGAATGCAACGGAATACAGTGACCGGCGAGGACACGACAGTGTATTGAAGCTGCTGACACAGGGCACCACATGTTCATTTGCCCTCTGGCTACCAAAGAATAATTAACATGAAAGTTCACTGCTGCAGATATTGCGCAGAAGACTTATCAAGAAGCTTCACACGCAAAAGGTACGAAGATGATTGCTGTCGCATGAAACAATCGAAGAAAAAAAAAACAAATAACACTAAAAGGCTGACCAGAAATTCAGATATACTGCGATATATATCTCACGCTGACCGACATGAAGCCACGACCGTGATCAAGACAGCTAATGATGATTTGATAGAATGTATGTGCGACTGTGGCAGGAACATATTGGATTATAATGTGCCAATGATCAAATCCGATAGATCTCAGCTCATTCCACACGAGGATAACCTTATCGCAAAAACGAAGGATCATACGGAAAAGGGAATTTTAGGGAAGTTGCTATACCCCGTCGCCAATGTATTGTCGGGTATCCTTGGCCGATAAATAAAACAGATTGTGTCCCACACTGTCCCATAATTTGTCCTTTATGATCTGACCTCGGATGAAAGCGGACGCATTGCAGTGCTGTCGTCAGTGTTCTTCAAGAAACTATGGAAGATTTGAAAGTATCTCAAGATGAAGATGAAGAAGAGGAAACAGCGGGTTATCCTATTGATTCAATGGGAAATGTCGCCATAGTACCTACGATAATTACCAAGAAGACTTTCAAAATCTCATGTATAGTTATATCGAGGATGGGATGGACAAAGGAGATGCTGTCGAAGAAGCAGTCACAACCCTTAAAAGCTGCGTCTGAGAAATACATTAATACGCTGGTGTTAAGTACGAATTTTTGCAGGACCTCAGTTCACAACAAAATTCAAGAGACTGCTAAACGTCTAAGCGAAGAAGAAGAGTATGACTTTGAAGAAATACGCCTTGGAAAAGAGAAAAATTCTGTTCGACGACCTTTTGTCAAAATACTCATTCGAGGTGGTAGGTAGTGATGATGACGAAGAACATTAGGAGCCAAGAAGAAAAAAGATTCACCGCTGGAGAAAAAAACTATAATAGGATAGTAGTAGGAGATGTGGTAAACGTGCCCGGTTGGCAGGACCTAGTGCAGGACCCAGGAAGTGACGTCATGTCACGTGACCCAGATACGTCATGTTGTGTTGTCATGGTAGCCCGCGTGAGCGGCCATCTTTGACGTCATCCCATAGCGATACGTGGTCCTAGTGTGCATGCGCAGCGCGTGTTGTTAGGGTGATGCGTGTTCCGTCGTCAATTTTGTATACTGTAGGCCACCATCTTGGTTTCTATGGTAGCACGTGGTTGCTATGTTACCCAAAGGCTTCTTACAGGATAGAGGTATGTTCGGAGGGTATGTTCCTTTGTACAAGAATAATTTCCCGATTCGCAGAATTACCTCAAACAACCCGACAAGTTATACAATTTCTAATTTTTTCAGAATTTTCTGCTTCTATCTATATATGCAATAGTTTTCGGCTACCTGGGCATGTTCCTTTGTCCCAGAGTATACAACAATAGAGTAGAAGAGTCAATCAACTGGAACAGCTTTGCTTATTATCACTATATTTAGCTTTTCTGGTCTGTTCTTGTTAGTTCTGACCCTGTTCCGAGTACTCCTGATGTTTCTTTTATCTAGATCACCCAATCTGTTCACTTTACTGGCGCTAACTATCCAATCACATTGCTTTATTTCCGTAATCTCTATGCAGATGTAGCTCCCCTTATTACAACGGAGTCCTATCCGATTCTCATCACCTCTATATCCAGTGACCACGTCCCATGGAAACCCTTTTTGTGAAACGTCTCTGTTATGGAATGCCTTTTTAGTCGTATGAGGCCATGAAGTCTATGAGAAAAGCCCTCACTGAGGTATGATTTACTATCCCTCTTAGCCTCATCTCGGTATTTAACAGCCTTATCCCCAGGCACCCCAATTTCGGCACCCCATTTTGGAAAACATATGGCCTTCGGCACCCCTTTTTGTCGTATGAGGCCATGAGGACTTTGTTAAAAACCATCAACGATGTCTCATTTACTATCCCTCACAGCCTCATTTCTTTTGGAGGCACGGGGGCCATGAGAAAAGCCCGAATGAGGTAGAATTTACTATCCTTTTTAGCCTCATCTCGGTATTCAACAGCCATATCCTCAGGCACCCCAATTTCGGCACCCCATTTTGGAAAATATTTGGCCTTATGTACCCCTTTTTGTCGTATGGAGCTATGAGGGCTATTTGCAAAAGCCATCAATGAGGCCTCATTTACTATCCCTCACAGCCTTATTTCATTTGAGGACATGACGACCATGAGAAAAGCGCCCAATGAGGTATAATGTATTATCCCTCTTAGCCTCAACTCGGTTTTTAACACCCATATACCCAGGCGCCCCAATTTCGGCACCCTTTTTGGAAAAACATGTTGCCTTCAGCACCCCTTTTTTGTCGTATGAGGGCTATGTGAAAAGCCCTCAATGAGGCCTCATTTACTATCCCTCATAGCCTCATTTGTTTTGAGGGCATGAGGGCCATGAAAAAATCCCTCAATGAGACCTCATTTACTATCCCTCTTAGCCTAATCTCGGTATTTGAGGATACCTATGGCCTGGTATTGTATTATTTGAGGATATCTATCGAGCATACGACAAGAAAGGGATTCTCCAGAAAATATCATAACATAGGTATCCTCAAATAATACAATACCAGGCCATAAGTATTCTCAAATACCTAAATGAAGCTAAGAAGGATAGTAAATGAGGCCTCATTGGGGGATTTTTTAATGGTCCTCATGCCCTCAAAAGAAAATGAGGATAAGAGGGATAGTAAATCAGGCCTTATTTAGGGATTTCTCATAACCCTCATGGCCTCATACGACTAAAAAGAGGATTCTCCAACAGGTATCCTCGATAGGTATCCTCAAATAATACAATACCAGGCAATAGGTATCCTCAAATATCGAAATGAGGCTAAGAGGGATGGTACATTAGGCTTCATTGAGGGATTTTGTTTTGGCCCTCGTGCCCTCAACAGAAAATGAGGCTAAAAGGGATAGTAAATGAGGCCTCATTGAGAGATTCCTCATAGCCCTCATGGTCTCAAACGACAAAAAAGGGATTCTCCAGAAATTATCCTCGATAAGTATCATCAAGTAATACAATACCAAGCCGTAGGTATCCTCAAATACTGAAATGAGTCTAAGAGGTATAGTAAATGAGGCCTCATTAAGGGATTTTTTCCATGACCCTCATGGCCTCCATCGAAATGAGGTTAAGAGGGACAGTAAATTAGGCCTCATTGAGGACTTTTCTCATAGACTTCATGGCCTCATACGACTAAAAAGGAGTTCCATAACCAGAGACGTTTCACAAAAAGGGGTTCCATGGGACGTGGCCATTGGATATAGAGGTGATGAGAATCGAATAGAACTTCGTTATATTAAGGGGAGATAACTCTGCATAGAGATTACGGGGATGAAGCAATCTGTTTGGTTAATTAGCGTCGGGAAAGTGAAGTGATTGGGTGAAATGAAACAAGAAGAGTACTCAGGATAGGGTCAGAACTAACAAGTTCAGACCAGAAAAAACTAAAAATAGTAATTATAAGCAAAGCAAATAGGCTCTTCTACTCTACTGGAGCATACACCAGGACAAGCTAATATGGCTAGGTAGACGAAAATTGCACAGAAAGAGAGAAGCAGAGAATTCTGAAAGAATTCGAAATAGTCAAACTTGTCGGGTTTATTTCTTCTACGAATCGGGAAATTACTCCTGTACAAAGGAACATGCTCTCCCCACATATCCATGTCTTGTTATATGCCTTTGGGTAACACGGCATCCACGTGCTACCATAGAAACCAAGATGGCAGCCTCTAGTATACAAAATGGACGACGGAAACACGCATCACCCTAACAACACGCGGTGCGCATGCGCACTAGGACCACGTATCGCTGTGGGATGACGTCAAATATGGCCGCTCACGTTGGTTACCATGACAACACAACATGGCGCCACCAGGTCACGTGACATGACGTCACTTCCGGGGTCCTTCTCGGGCTCCTGCCAATAGGGGCCGGTTACCACATCTCCTACTACTTAGGATCGTTCATACTAAAATAAAATAATTTGTGTCTTTGAAGAAGTCTTTGATCGGATAGTTGCCGATCTCTCCAGGAAGAAGAGGGCGGAAAAATTGCGTTCCATTCAGAGATGAAGAAAATGTCTTGAGCAATTGAATACTAACTGAACAAAGTGTCGGTGTGCGAATATACCTACCAAAAGCTGATTTTGACCATTTAATAAACTGCATACTGTGATTGTGACAGAATAAAAATGATTTGAATGTTATATATTGTATTCTTCTGAAACTACCCATGCCATAGGTACCCTCCAATGTGCCTATGTGCTGCATGAAATGTTGCGCACGTTGCGCTCTAGAGCATAAGCGCATATCCCCACATCTGGCATGTGTCCATGTGCCGTATGTGATGTGCACACATTGTGCATTAGCAAACAAGCACATTCCACCAAACACAAGTCCCGCCTTCGTGCAATCACCTCTATGGTCTGACTATGCCTATTGAATCCCATTTTCATCGTATATTCCCATAAGCACACAAGCACATATTATTACATCCAGCGTGTGCCCATGTGCTGAATGCGATGTGTACATACAGTTACACATCCTGTACTAGCACACAGACACATCTGGGAAAATCAGAAGTCGTAACATAGCTTGTAGATACATGGGCCTTCCAGGCTTATAGCAACCACGTGCTACCATAGAAACCGAGATGGCCAAATGGACGGCAGAAACACGCGTCACCCTCACGACATGTGCACCAAGACCACGTATCACTATGGTATAACATCACAAGATGGCCGCTCATGCTGGTTACCATGATAACCAAACATTACGTAACTGGGTCACGTGACTATGACGTCACTTTCCCCTCAGGCTCTCCCTCGGGAAAATGAGCCCCGTTTACCATATCTCCTACTGTGTATATCGCTTGGAAAGAATTATCCGACATGTTAGGTGGAGGCTTTAGAGGGTTCTTGTGCATATGGTTTGGGAGGAATTATTGTATATGTTATGAGGAGGGATTTTATGTATGTGGCTTGGTAGGAATTATCCGATATGTTAGGCCAAAAGTTTTTGTGCATATGGGTGGCGTGGGAGTATTTTACCCTTTACCCAACGTGAGGGCCAAAACCGACCAGCGCTATTCACAAAAATCGCCAATTACTTTTCATTCTTTTATTTTTTGTCTCAAAAACATAGGTTATGTTCGTTCCAATGAGGGTCATAACCTATGTTTTTGAAACAAAAAAATAAAAAAATAAGTTATTTTTTATACAAGAGGTTATTTTGTGTATATCGCTTCGGAGATATTATCCGATATGTTAGATGGGGGGTTTTGAGTGCATTGCTTGGTGAAATATCCGATATGTTAGTTGGTGAAATATCCGATATGTTAGGCGG
Organism: Pictodentalium vernedei; assembly: GCA_031216915.1. Classification (NCBI taxonomy): domain Eukaryota; kingdom Metazoa; phylum Mollusca; class Scaphopoda; order Dentaliida; family Dentaliidae; genus Pictodentalium; species Pictodentalium vernedei. The sequence continues at coordinate 24,001,219 of CM062292.1, read as the reverse complement.
AGTGTTTTATGTATATCGCTTGAGAGGATTTATGTGATATTTTAGATCTGGGCTTTTGTGTATATCACTTCGGAAGAACTACCCGATATTTTATGTGGAGGATTTTTGTGTTTATCGCTTTGGAGGAATTATGCGATATTTGTTAGGTGGAGGGTTTAATGTATATGGCTTAGTGGTATATCCGATCTGTTAGGTGGAGGATTTTGTGTGTATGGCTTGGTGGAATATCCGAGATGTCAGGTGGTAGGTTTTGTGTATGTGGCTTGCTGGAATATCCGATATGTTAGGTGGAGGGTTTTGCGTATATCGCTTGTGAGGAATTTTCGATGTGTTAGGTGGACGTTTTTGTGCATATCGCTTGGGAGGAATTATTTGATGTGTTAGTTAGATGTTTTGTGTATATCGCTCGGGAGGAATTAACCGATGTGTTAGGTGAGCGTTTTTGTGCATATAACTTGGGAGGAATCATTTGGTATGTTAAGTGGAGGTTTTAAGTATATCGCTCGGGTGGAATGAACCGATGTGTTAGGTGAGCATTTTGTGCATACCGCTTTGGAGGAATTATTTGGTATGTTACGTGGAGGTTTTAAGTATATCGCTCGGGATGAATTAACAGATATGTTAGCCGTTGGGATTTTGTGTATATCGCTTGAAATGAATTATCCGATATGGTAGGTGGACGGTTTCGTGTATATGGCTTGAAATGAATTATCCGGTATGGTAGGTGGACGGTTTTGTGTATATGGCTTAAAATGAATTATCCAATATGGGAGGTGGACGGTTTTATGGCTTGAAATAAATTAACCGATATGGAAGGTGGACGGTTTTGTGTATATGGCTTGAAATGAATTGTCCGATATGGTAAGTGGACGGTTTTGTGTATATGGCTTGAAATGAATTATCTGATATTGTAGGTGGACGGTTTTGTTATATGGCTTGGGGGAAATTATCTGATATATTATGTGGAGGCTTTTCTGTATGTGGCTTGCTAGAATTTATCTGATAGGTTCGATCTGGGGTTTTGTGTATATCACCTAAGAAAAATTACCCCACTATTTTAGGTGAAGATTTTTTTTGTGTTTATCGTTTGGGGGAATTATCTGATATATATTAGATGGAGTGTTTTTGTATATGAGGCTTGAGAAGAATAATCAGATATTTTAAATGGAGGAATTACCAGATATGTTAGGTGGTGGGTTTTGTTCATATCGCTTGAGAGTAATTAATCCGATATGTTAGGTGGCGGATGTTGTGTATATCTCTTTGGGGAATTCGTGTATATCGTTCGGTGGGAATTATTTGAAAAGTTAGGCGGATGGTTCAGTTTTTAGAACTCTGATCAACCCCATAAGGGGAACGAAACTTCTTATTATTATACATCCCCTACCACGCTCGAAAAGAATGAGAGGATATACTTTACATGCGTCCATTGCAGTGTCTGTGCCCGTGTGTACATTCGTCCGTCTGAAATTATAAACTTCCCAGTCGATGGATTGTAATGGAGTTTAGCATGTATCTGATCCAATCATTTGTCCAATACTGATAGTGCAATATCAGAGGAATTTACCCAAGAGATACGGTCCCATGGTTTTAGAATGTATACCTGGTTGACATAATATAATTTTTCCACAACTGCACCAATTTTTTTTCCTTTATTAGGGTTTAACGACACTTTCGACACCAGGATCACCGTGTGTCTAACCTTTTTACAGGTGGAGGGAGCCGAAGTACCTGGAGAGAACCATTGAGTAGCGGCGAGCAACTCTCAGACACCCCAATGTACTAACTCTGTACAAGCACAGGACTTCACCAATGCTCGACAGACTGTTATGGCACTGACAACCCGCCCTTTCATATACCAAATACTCACAACATAAAATTACCAGGTGGAGTATTTCATCCAAGAGTTATGCGCCTTGGTTAAAATGTTTTTGTTCGACTTCATATTTTACCAACTTCACCAACAGTTAACAGATTCTAATGAAGTTTGATGTGTATTTAATTCACAGAGCTTGTGGAATTTATCCAAGAGTTAACTCCCTTTATGTGTTGACAAATTTGCGCGCTGGACTGAAAATTTGCGCACAAATGGGAGACATAGTCGCACGAAGTGTAGAATATTGTTGTATTTTCTAATCAAATGATGTTATGCAAAACACTTTTGAAAAGGGATCTATACCCTCTTGAACCTTTTTAAAACGTAGAGTGCTGAGAGCCCAAATGTGAGCTTTATTCTCAAATCCAGATACCGAGAGTAATAGCTTCATATTATGTGTATGTTCTTTTTATTGGCATTTAAGTATAAGTATTTAGTTTGTACAGAACACGTGTTCGGGCCGTAATCCCCCCGTGGGAAGTGATGCCAACGCATGCGTTTACCAGGTAATAAGACGTACTGCACGTCAATGGTGCACTTGTCTTCAAACAATGCTAGCCCTGCTTGTGTGGAGTTTGTAAGCTGGGGAGTCTGGCAGTTGCTCGCCGTTACTCTATGGTTCTCTTCGGGTATTTTGGCTCCCTCCTCCCGTGAAACGGTCCGACACGAGGAGGCCCTGGCTGTCGAAAGTTTCATTAAACCCTAATAAATAAGTCATTTTTCTTCCCCTCCTTTGACTAATAATATTCCCTTGTGGGAGGCCATTTAAAGAGTTGGTACCAATAGCTGAAAAGGGAAAAGGAGAATGTTCGTCATTGCTATGAGTTTAGTGTTACTTCTACAGCTATTTGGTACAGACATTCCTATCGTGATATGCTTAGAGTCTAAGCAAATTATTTTTTTCAGTTTAGAACATTTTCGAAGCCTGATTCGGTAACACAACTTGATCTTGCTCTTGATACTGGTACACGGATACTGTCATTCTTTGAGGAATACTTCAATCTTTCTTTTCCACTACCAAAGCAAGGTGAGAATTCGTGTTTTATTTCTTACCCCATTCAGAACTATATGCCACTTTTTATGGTCCAGCATCAATTAAACCGTGGTTTTTGTAATAAAATATAAATTACTCACTGGATTTGCAGAGCGGAACAATTTACAGTTTGAAAGCCACTGCACGAAAAAATAATTAATGTGCCTACTGCGCAAAGTTTAGGTGGGGGTATCTGCCTTTTTGAGTGAATACCAGAATTGCATGGGCGTTTCCAAATGTGCGAACTAGACGGCTCCTTCCTGTTTTTGAGACTCGTTTTTCTGCAAGTACAGTGACAAGGAGACGCGGTATTGTCCGGGACACATTGACATCCGCTACCTGAGGTACTCCATGCGTATAGTTATACCTCCTGCCAGGGTCTCCTGTTGCATGAGCCCTTTTTAAATTGGTCTTTTGTTTTCAGAATTTGAACGAGTCTATAGAAAATTGCTGTAATATTTTGGTTGGACTTTGTAGGGTCATGTGCAAAGAACCCACATAAAGGACACACTGACCTTTTTTCGAAATTGTTGCACGAGCAGAACCTCGGACCTCGTTCTCGCCTAACCCGCCGCTACATACGTTGGATGTTGCTTCGCATCATGTCCCATGAATGAAATGTGACGCTTTCCAACCCCCAAAACAGGATTCGCCACTCATCTTATGGGTGAGAACAAGGATATAAAAATTTAAGTATTTTCATACCCATAGTTGAGATTATTCCAGTTAAAAACTGAAAAGTGTTTTTCTTTTCTTTATGCTTCACCCAGAGATTTTCCCTAACCCTTTAGAGGTATAATCGACCAGAACTATTCTCAAAAATTGGAACGAGCTCAACATACCTGATATAACGCTGATAACCGACCAATTACTTACAAAAAAAATGCCATTCAAATTCAACTTTATTGTTTCAATGTCTGCATCAAAAACATCATTGAGTGCATTCTATTGAGGGTCCTATACGATGTTCTTGGTGGAAGACGTGCAATTCGCTATATGTTTCGTTTTTGCAAGTGTCGTCTGCTATTCAAGGTATGTACAAGGGGATTAAATCTGAATTCTGAGCGCAGAAATAAGAACACATTTTTTGTGTTCCTGCAGGTTACGAGGAAATATAACTTAATATCTATTGTGTCGATGGATATCGAGACACAGGGGGTTTCTGATGAGGCAGGATTTGATATAAAACTTCCGAACCGTGTTCACTTAAATCGTTCTTAGCCGAGCAGGGTTATCGGGTTCTGCTCGTGGCATGACCCTGCCCCGATCGAGTCTTAAGAATCTCACCGCAAAACCACAAAACACTCACGCACACTCCGACAAACATCGACTCTAAAACAGCTACAAACCCACAAATACAGTCACACCACAGTGGATACGGATAGGCAATAACGACGAGTAGCACTCTCTGTTCACTGCACCCCACCGCCAGAATATAAATATAAACACAACCACAAACTTTAAACTGTTTTCCATAAGGCACTTTTGTGCGGATTTCTGGTTATAAAATTATTATTATTAAATTATTATTAACGAGTCTCAGATTGCTTATAGCGAAGGAGTAGAAGGAGTTTCAGAAATTTTAAATCAAATCATGACGAATTTAGAACTATTTTTATCACACGGAAATATGTAATATATCAAATAACGATTTCAAAACCAGAGGAATTTGATTCAGTTCAACTTCCGATACCAACTCATTATATTATAACCTCACGATCACTTGTGACAATACGCTCTTATTAGACGAGTCAAGGACTGCATTACGGCAATAGACCATTTATCGAGGATTATCAGGCTCTGATGCCAAACGTCTTATTCAGTAAGAAATTCGACGCTGCTATGGCCTGGAATCAGCCTTACCCTCAAATAGGTCATCGCCCATGTTTAGATTCACTGGTCTGGAATATTTAAGTTGGCGAAAAAGCGAACCTACTGCATGTCCGAAATGTATGAGTTGGTCGGAAAAGGGAACTATGGTTCCCTTTTCCGACCAACTCATACATTCCGGACGATTGAATCTAAAAACCATCATACAAATTCATTTTTTTTAATCTGAGCTACAAAAGTTGCTCAATCAAAACTTGATTTGATCAATATTTTGATGGCAGAATAACCGGACATGAAGGCTCATCATAGCCGTAGTGGTTATGATTAAGCCGGATAGTGTTAATATCTTGATGCTTCAATGGGAATTAAATACGCATTGATTGGAATATCTATAACTGCAGCATGAAAGAATATATGTACATCTTTGAAAGTAAAGGCGCATCACATTGCACCAACGGTCTCCTACGCACAAATTTCCACAAAAAGTGGGTGGACAAACAACAGCATCGTTTTTCGAACAGAATTAGACAGGCGGAGATTATGCTAGAATTCATCGCAGCAACGGCGTGGACTGTTATTTTACCGAACTTGGTATGTATATTCCTTACACTAAACATATTTGTTTATATCAAGTTCCCTCACCCCTTTGGAGTCCCACACAAATAATAAACATTATATTTGCCTTTACGTCTACAGTTACGTTGGCATTTCCTATAGTCTGTATACTTCATCTGAACGGCATTAAATTTCATATGCAGATTGAATATGACAAATGACTGAGTTTTTTAGCTTCAGTGTTGAAGCCCGAATGTAGGAAAACAACCATACATAAATATTATTGTACACTGAAAATATTTCATTGGTAAAGTGTCAATTCAACCAACAGCATTCACCGTGTAGAGAATGGTACAAAATCGGATAGCAAAACAATACACAGGCTAAATATTAATGGCAGTGGAGTAGTGTTCAATTATTGTGATATAATGGTTTTCGTCCGCCCGTATAATTGGGTATAAAGTCGTCTAATGGACAGCATTTTATAAAGAATTGATTACACGTCTGTGTTGCGATTCAGATATATCCATATTCACCGAAAGGGACATTAACCCCCTGCACTCTGATGACAAAACGCCTATTTGTCATCCATGGTTATCCCCCCTGTGTTGTCAGAAATTCAGCAATTTAGATTTTGGGTGACAGAGCTCCAATTGAGCTCTGTCAACTAAAATCTAAATTGTTGAATTTCGGACAACACAGGGGGGATAACCATGGATGACAGGGAGGTGTGGTGTGGCTTAGAGTGGGGGAGGTGTCGAGTATTCTCGACATCAGAGTGCAGGGGGTTAAAAACTAATCAACTGAAAAGAGCTCACTGCTCGGATGAATTTGAGTGCGATTTTTATCCTCGAGTGGGGCTAAAGCCTCGTGAAATAATCCTCGCGGCAAACGAGAGGATAAAATAGTACTCGAATCCGAGCAGTTAACTTTTGTATTTATTTTATTTTTTCTTTATTTTTTTTCCAAAAACAATCTTTTATAATTGATTCAACTCAATCGATATGTAAACAATAAAAAACAGTCCGTCATCACTGAGAGGGGAGTACGATCCTGGAAGAGAAATACCATTTTCGATGAGTGGAAATACGATTTGTTTTAAGGGAAGAAAAACGAATGAAAATAAAATAAGTATTTCTGCACCAATCTGATTTCAGTTAAAACCTTCAGGCCGGTATGCATATAGTTTTGATCAAAGGAAAGGTCCTTGAGTATACAACACAGTACTTTTGTGGATAGGAGGGTTAATGATAATTTATTCCTAATCCACTATAGGGCTGTAGGATTTAATTATTACTGAACCTCCCTAAAAATACTCCATAGATTCGCCAAGTGTTGGTGTATACAGGTGTATGCACGGCTCCAATCGTGCCGTTAAGTTTGAAACGAATTATTTCATATTCTCTTTCTCACAAGAAACGGATATTTGTCGCTTCATTTTTCAAGAATGCCACTTGTAAAAACACTTCTCATTTATGAATTATAGGGCTGAAATAAATTGGAAAGAAGGTGTCACATGACTGCCAATTAGCAATTTTAAGAATATATTCTTAAAAGCAAAACTTATAATCAAAACTGTAGATTAAGCAGTGCCAATCACTAAATGTGTATTAAAGTGTGTAGTGTTAGAAATGAAAATTTACTATAATAGGGTCCCCGTGGAAACTCCGAGAAGTGGAGCAGTGCTTGTTTACTTCTGCATTATTGGTAAAATAGAACCCGGAACCAACCCTGGGGTGGAAGTCCTCTAAAGTGGGCAGCATGGATACCAACGATTGATTAAAATTGACTTCATGCGTATTTTGCGGTCATGATATAGTCAAAGATGCTGAAAGTGACCTTAAACAACAATATAAAATGAATAAGACGATAATACAGTTAAAACGAGAAGTTCTGTCATGAATTGCCCGCAAATAGAACGTCACTCTGCGCGTTGTTTTGCGTGCTATGACAATAGTAAGGCTATGAAATTCAGTGCATATACTCTAAGCACAAGCAATGTTTCAGCCAATGGACCTCCGGGTTTAACCCGGAGGTCCACTGGCTGAAACATTGCTTGTGCTTTTTATCGATAACCAGGAGAATTTGTCGTGCTTTGGGTACGATTTGATAGGGTAATTCCACGCAATTTCAACGCGAAATAATGTCAAAATAAGCGCATAGTTCGTGATAGAACTTCTAGTTTGAACGGTAGGCTGCCATGCCATTTGATTGAAACACATCATTTGTTGAAATTGATTAATAATTCTAGATGGCTGAAGCGTATACAATTTCTATCACTCGCATAAACATTTTATGCATACGGATTTGAACTGGTTAACAGATACCTCAGTCATTAAAGGTCTACGTGAGGATCAGTTCTGCACACGTTTTATCCGGGCTTGTAGGAGCCTAGGTAGGCCTTGGCGGGACTGAGTCTTACAGACAATGTTACTAAATGTCATCGCCCTTGCTCGTTCCAATGAGGGGGTCACATGATATGGTTTTGTGGAACGTTACTGAAAACTAATGTTTTTAACTGCTCAATCGGTGGCGCGGTGGCTCGGTAGGTAGAGGTGCAGGCTGCAAGCCGAGAGGTCCTCGGATCGAATCTCACCTGCGGCAACCACGTTGTGTCCCTGGGCAAGACACTTCACCCCCGTTGCCCGCGGGGGAGCACGGTGGCACTGTGTACTAGGGCGTACAGCACGTCGATGGTGCACCTGTCTTCAATCAATGCTACCCTGCTTGTGTGGAGTTAGTATATTGGGGAGTTACTCGCCGTTGCTCGGTGATTGTCTACGGATACTCCGGTGTAACAGGAATGGAAGTCCGTAGGAAAATTAGTCCCTCTGGACTATTATTCCGCGGAATTATAGTCCTAGGTCTAACATTTCTAGGAATAGTAGTCCGCCGGACTACTATTCCTAGAAATGTTAGACATAGGACTATAATTCTGCGGAATAATAGTGCACACCCACGCAGTGGCGTGTGCGCACATAGGTAATGGGTACGCGTCCATGATTTTATAATTTTTCTATATACCATGCATCAGAGTTTGGGGTGCCATATGGCGGCGTGGCTCTCCCACTGGCAAAAAATCCAGAATCATTGTAACGGATACTTAATTGTTTTGGGCCTTCCAAAGGACATTATGTAAAATATATTGTTGCAGAATGCTGGAAACTACGATAAATAATCAAGTAATGAAGTGACTTTCGAAGTTAGGTAGTTGTGGGCGAGTTAGGTATTGTTTGAAAGTTCGAAGTGCAAATGCCGTCCGTTGCCGGTTTCGTCAGATTTAAAGCCCAGTTTCAATTTTAATTGAGAACGTACACTTCACAAATTGTTGACAACGAATAAAAAATAAAACAAGTGATTTATTGACACTTTTAGTGGGCCTTTGTCATTTGTGGGGAACTTAGCGCGATTTCCTAAGAAACAGCCGGAGTTCGGATGAATTCAAGTTATGCTGACGAAAGGTCTGGGGAAATCTTTGTTCTCAAAACACGGACATGCAGTCTTGTTGTAGTAAACTTTTACAGAAACAGACATGCACACGAACAGCGATACCTATTCATTTATTTCCTAGATTTTTCTTCACAAGTTCACTGGATCCAGTCTATGAACTATTTTTACCAATGATACAATACAATGTCAGTTTAAGACTGTCAGAATTACAGTGTAGCGGCCAGCCAATTTTGTGATCCGACGTGTTTTCCTGAAGACTAAATACCAGAATCACTCGGAACTCCCATTTAAATTACATGCACACTTCCTCTGTGTTTCGGTAAACATCACTATTTACAAGAAAACATGCCTCAATAACTATTTATCAACACAGTTATTTAGTTATTGGAGTTTAATGACACTTTCAACAGCCAGTGTCACCTCGTGTCGGACAGTTTTATGGGTGGAGGAAACTAAAGTGCACTGAGAGATCCACCTGGTAACAGTGAGTAACAATCCAACGTGCTAACTCCACGCAAGCAAAGTTAGCATTGATTGAAGCGACAAGTGCTCGGCCTCAAGTGGTAAAAAGCTTTGGACATTTTTGTATGGCTTTAAATATACATGTACTTCTAAAAATTAGGGGGTGGGGAGATTTTTGTTCACCATAAATTATGGAGAGAGGAATTTCTGTTCACCTGAAAATAACATGGGTGGGGGGGGGGGGGATTTTTGCGCATTGTGTGAAAATGATTGTGGGGGCGGGGGGATTTTTGTCAGGGAAAAGTTTTGTAGGTTACCTTTCGAAAGGTTTGGGTTTGATTATCGGAAATAAGTACATGTACATTCTAAATGTACATGTATTTTGGCTTCTGACACTGATTTAATTATATTTTTTTAGATATTACACATATTTCACTTATAAATGTTCATTCGAGAACCACGGACTGAATAATACTGTTTTATTTAAGGAAAAGTTATATTTTTGTCACAGTCGGCAATAAAGGCCATATATTGCCAAAATAATGCAGTTAAATGCATCTTGAGCAAGTGTGGCATCCAGAACTGAGAAGCACACTATAACCTCCGGCAAATGACAAATACATGTACACATGAAACCACCTTTTTTACCCTATTAACACATCTAATGAAACCATGCTTTCCCCTCATTGTACTTGTGATAGAGGGGATTCCAATTATATTCCAATCCTCTCCCAAATCACCATCCAGACATTTAGCCAGAAAACCCATACTTCACTTGTATTCACTGAACAAGCTCATTCCAATAAGGGGGGCATAAGCTATGTTTTTGATGTCAAAAATGCAAAACAAAATAACATTGAATGGCAGTTTTGGTGAATGGTGCTAGCCGGTTTTGGCCATTACATTGAGTGAATGATTAATAGAAGCTTTCTCCATATTATGATGTTAACCCTTTACCTTACATGAAAAGAAGATAGCACTTTTGAATAACTAATTTCTTTTCATTTTTTGCGTCAAAAACATAGTTATGATCCCTACTGGAATGAGCTGAATGAGCTCATTCCAATGAGGGGTCATTAGCGATGTTTTTGGTGCAAAAATAATGAACATTGAATGGCAGTTTCAGTGAATGGTGCTAGCTTGTTTTTGGCCATTTCATTGAGTGAGTGATTAAAAATGTTAAAAAACACTTTCTTTATTCACAGAGTATTTTGGAACATAAATTTGGGGAAAGGGGGTGGGGGTACAGTGGGAAAAGTAACAAAGTTGCAAATATGAATGAATGGCTTCTGTGCACAGCTACCAATATAGTAGTCTGATACTAGTGCTGTCAGGGTCCCCATGTTATAGCACAAAACTGCACTGACAATTACATGTATCCCTCCACCACCCATACTAAACCCTTCAGCTGATGAGAAAGTTAACAGCATGCACTCTCAGTTTCCTATGATTTGCTTTAGTACTGCAGCACTCAGGGTCCACTGAGATTTTTCTGTTTTGACAACCCTGTCCTGACTCTTCTCGCTATATTTTTCATTGTATGTCAGTCAGTATTCCTATATACATGCAGAATGTCACTTTCAAAATATGCGATTGCATGTCTGTCTGTCCATCATAATTCCTATGTACATGTAGACTGTCTCTTTCGAGACATGTGATTGCATGTCTGTATGTCCATCATGCAAAGTGTTGGTTTGTTTCCATTTGCACAGTTCTGCATTTTTAATAACTGGGAATTGACGCCCCCCCCACCCCCCACACACACCCATACACACCCATACACACACATACACAAATATATTAAACATTAAAGAGCACTACATTCCTGAAGCAAATATCTGAGTCATCCTCACTGGATACTAGGCATGCATGTATTTTCCCCAATTTCGCCCTTTTTATCAGAATGGGTGCCTGCAGGATTAAATCCAAGGTTGTAAATGAGCTCTTGTGGGTACATGTACTTGTGGGACATGCACATCACTACAGAATCAATATTTGATGGTTTTAGGCATTTTAACAGTGCTATGCTATAACATAGGAGCAGTGCTCAGCTGGTCATACTGTTGGAAAAAATCAGTGTTTAATTTTGTGTCAGTGCCATACCAATGACACTAGGTGTCTTAACTGAGAAAGTGAGGCTTTTTTCATAAGAATGGCAAAACATTCATCAAGCGCAATGTGAAATATCTTCAGAAGCCAGAATGTGATTTAGAAATTATCACATATGGGAAATTTAATATCACAAGAGGTTTGTTATATGTCAACATCAATTAATTTATGAATTTTATCATAGTTTTTGATAAAAAGGGCATACTAGGGGGATACCTTCATGGCTATATTTTGCCACATCAGTATGTAGAAGAACATTTGACATCAGTTGTTAGGACAAAATGGTACTGTCTATTGATATTGGTGAATTATATAGCTGCAACCCCATTTTTTGAATCAAAATTGACATTTATATGGTTTCATAGGGTTGGAACACCACTTTTTATCTTGCTGTATGGTTAAAGGAGACCATTTTTTCCTCAAATTATTACATGCTGATGCAGATTTTAGTTTTATTTGGGGATTGGGTTAGTTTTCAAAAAAATCTACATGAATTCCTTTAGGTAACAGAGCAAAACAGAGTTGAAAAATGTATTGGAGGCAACAGCAGTTTTTTAGCCATTTGACACAGTCTGGACAGTTTTCTTTAAAAGAACAAATTTCCCATGTTTTTAACTCAGTGGAAGCCAAAAGTTGAATTCTCATGCAGAAATGACTCTTTTGTCACATGAAAGAGGTGAACAGTATCTTTGAAGGATTGGGGTTGATAAAGGAAATACATAATTTGGCTTCCGAACCTGATTTAATTATTATTTTGAGAGATTATTTCACATTTAAAAATTCATTGGGGTACCACACACCTTACAATACTTTTTTATTGTTTTGAAAAGTATGTTTTTGTCATCATCAGCAATAAGGGCTATATATTGCAAGCAAATTCACATCTTGAGTAAGTGTAGCCTCCAGGGGCACACTACAGCCCCCAGCAAATGCCAAATAACAACCTATTTTACCCTAAATGTACACATGATGCATTAATAAATGTAATTAAACCATGGTTCCCCATCATAGTACTAGGGGCAGAGGGGGGTTCCAATCTTCCAACCCCTTCTAAATCACCATTCAAACCCACAGCCAGAAAACCCATATTGCACTTTTATTTACTGGCATTTAGATGTTTGCCTGAATTATGCTGTTAACCCTTTACTTACATTTAACATGAAAAGCTGATTACCCTTGCACACAAACTTATTGACTTACTAATTTTTTGTGTCAAAAACATGACTTTTTACACCATTGGAATTTGGAATGACCTCATTCCAATGAGGGGTCATAAGCTATGTGTTTGACACAAAGAACGAGAAAATAATGAACATGGAATGGCAATACTTGTGAATAGCACAAGCAGCTTTTGACCGTTATATTTGGTAAAGGGTTAAAAAGTATTAGAAAATAATTTCTTCATTGAAAGAGCATTTTAGAACACAAATTTGGGGGTGGGGTACAGTGGAAAAAATAACACAGTAGAGTTGCAAATGTGAGTGAATGGCATTTGTGCACAGCTACCAATAAAGTAGTCTAGTACTAATAAAGTAGTCTAGTACTAAATTTTCCCTCTTATTTGATGCACGACCCCCTGTTTTGGGGTCGGAAAAAGTTCTCTGAAGGTTTATACTTGACAAAGATATTTGAATCCCAAAATTAAAGAGATGCGATCAAATTTTGTTCAAATTGAGCATTGTTGTCACGGTTCCCATGTTACAGCACAAAACTACAGTAACAGCTGTGAAATATTGTTCTCTCCTTGAATCAAGTCCCCCACCCACCTGCCCATACTGAAGCCTCAGTTGATGAGAAACAATTGGAAAGACTGTACAGTATGTTTTGGAAACTAAACTCAATCTCATACACTCTCAGTTTCCTATGATTTGCTTAGGTGCTGCAGAACTCGGGGTCCATTGAGGTTTTTTTTTCTGTTTGACAATCTTGTCCTGGCTCTTCTAACAAAATTTTTCATTGTATGTCAGTTTTTATTTCTGTGTAGACTTTCAAAACACTAAAAAAACCCAAATTTTTTAAGCAAATATCTCATTCATCCTCCTTGGAGACATATTTTCCACAATTTCACACTTTTTTATCAGAATGGGTGGGTGGGGATTAAATGTAAGGTTGTGCAAGTGCCCTAATGGATACTTGCTTCTCAAGCACAGCACCACAGAATCAATATTGGATGTTTTTAGGCATTTTAACAGTGCTAAGAGATACCACATGAGCAGTACTAGTCATACTGTTGAAAAGAGCAGTGTTTTATGTTTTTGTCAGTACCATACCAATGACACTCGGTGCCTTAACTGGGAAAACTGGTTTTTTTAGCTCATCATGACCAAGTCAAGCTGAGCTAATCTCATCGCTCTCCGCCCGTCATCCGTCAACACCATGTTTTGGTCTTCTCCTCCAAAGCCACTGGGCCAATTCAAGTGAAAGGTTTTGTGAGTGATGGTCCCAAAGGGGCATTTCATTTTTGTTCAACTCATACACTCTCAGTTTCCCATAGGGAGGGAGTAGGGGAAAATGCTCCACAATATTTATAAAATCTTCTTCTCAAGAACCAGAGTGTTTTAGCCCCGCCCAAAATTTCTATTTTCTGAACCGATGGTCCGCGTGAACCAAATTTGGTGTGTGGTATTATTAGGTCATAAGTACTTGACCCAAGCAAAAAAAAAATAAAAATTCCCGCATCCCCATGGGAACCCAGGGAGCTTAAAATAGAAATATTTTCAAACGCCCATATTTCCCAAACCACACGGAACAGAGAGCTGTTATTTGGTATGAAGTATCCTTTGGACCAGTAGAGTAGACAGTAGAATTGAATGGTAAAAAACAATTGCCATCGGTTATGTTAGGCTGCTCTGTAATGGACATCGAAAAAATGCTGAGTCAGCATATTTGCAAAAATTTAAAAAAATCTTTTCTCCGGAACCAATCATCAGAATCTTTTGATATTTGGTATACAGCATTCACAGGGAGTGTGTGTGTGTGTGTGTGTGTGGGGGGGGGGGGGGGGGGGGGGGGGGGCAAATAAAAGTTTGTTGAAATAAAGCTCATTGGTTCATATTGGGGCTCTCTACATGAGCCCGAAGTTTTAACATAGGGTAATATGGGGAATATTCTTTAAAAATCTTCTTCTTCAGAACCACCAGTCAGAATCTTTTAATGTTTGGTATACATCATTGTTATGAGGGTCAGATTCAAACCATGTCCCTAGATTAATATTTGGGCTTCCTACAGAAGCCCAAATTTTATCTTTGTTCAATATGGAGGGTAATTTAAAAAAATTGTCTTCAGATCCACCAGTTAGAATGCTTTGATATTTGGTATGCAGCATCTCTAAGGGGGTCAGATTCAAGATTGTTCAAATTAGATCCCTAGATATATATTTGGGCTCACTATGATGGCCCAATTTTTTAGTTAACGCAATATGAGTAAGTTTCTTTAAAAATCTTCTTCTTCAGATCCACCAGTCAGAATGCTTTTATATTTGGTGTACAACATCTCTAGGGGGGGCAGATTCCAGGTTGTTCAATTCGAGAACCTAGGTTAAAATTTGGGATCCATATGAGAACATGAAATTTAACTTGGTACAATATGAGGGAATTTCTTCAAAAATCTTCTTCTTGAGATCCACTCGTCAGAATGCTTTCACATTTGGTATACAACATCATCTAGTGGGGGGGGGGGGGGGGGGGGGGGGGGGGGGCAGATTCAAGTTTGTTCAAATCGGATCCATAGGTTAATATTTGGGCTCGCTATGGTAGCCCAAATTTGAACTTAATGCAATTCGAAGAAATTTCTTTACAATTTCTCTTCTTCAGATCCAACAGTCAGAATGCTTTCATTTTCGGTACACAACATCTTTAGGGAAGTCAGATTCAACTGTGTTCAAATCAATAGCCTGGGTTAATATTTTGGGCTCTCTATGGGAGCCGGAATTGGCCATTTTGCTGAAGAATTAAAAAAATTGTATTCTGTACCCTCTAGAGGTGTGTAACTAAGATTAATCCACATAGGTTGTATCAAGGGGCTTCATAGGTGAGCTCTACATTTTACTTTATGATCAACCGAAGAAAAGGCATGATGCCCAGATTATTTTTGTCACTCCTGAGGGACTCAAGGATTGACAGTGTAGCCTATGGAGATGGCTTGCTTAATGTAGACTCATTATTGGACTCTGTTTAAATTGTGCTCTGTTCAAGATGAGCGCATGAGGCCCCGTGGGGCCTCTTGTTTCTTTTCTTTTTACAAAAAAATGCAAATGATTCACCAAACACATGATGTGAAATGTCAGTCTTCAGAAGCCTGAATGTGATTTAAAAACGATCACAAGTAGGATATTTAATGTCACAAGTTGTTTGTTTTGTGTCAATATTAATTAATTTATGAATTATGTCACGTTTTTGATGAAGAGGGGTATACTGGGGGAGGGGGGGGGGGGGTGCACATTCATTGAGGGCTATTTTTTTTAAAATGTTACCACATCAGTATAAAATTCCCATTTGTGATAGCTTTTTCGCAAGATGTTTGTTTTGTGTCAACATCAATTAATTTATGAATTATATCATAGTTTTTTATGAAAAGGGCCATGGGGGTAGGGGTGGGGGGGGGTGGTCACATTTAATGAGGCCTATTTTTTACCACATCAGTATGTGGAAGAAAATTTGACATCAGTTGTTAGGATAAATGGCAGTGTCTGTATTGCTGAATAATATAGCTGCAACCCCAATTTTAGAAACAAAATTGACGTTCGCGTTTGTTTCGTGGGGTGGGGAGGGGAGTGGGACACAATTTCTCTAATCTATTGGAGCAATGGACGCAAAATCGGTTTATTTAAGGACGTGTGAAAGGCATCAATAATTAGGCCACATTGAAACTCTTTTTTCAAATTTATTTCCCCTTCACCTTGTGTGAGGACAATAATAATCTATGTGAATCATTGAATTATGATTAATCACGAAACGAACGTCAACTCAACAATTCTATTTATAGAAATGATCCGCATCGCCGATGCGAGGTCGTGTTTTCGTGGCTAACTCAACGGTGAGTAACTATGAACCAAAAAGCTTGAGACGACCCTTTTCTAAATAACTAATTTGAACAAAATGACTACGTCAACTCAATAATTCTGCGGTCATATATCCGACGGAACATTTTCGAACTTGATCGAGACAATTATCGTGGAAACCCATACAATAAAAAAAAATCAAATCGGTTAACAGTTGTTCAAGTTATGGCGCTTTGAATAGTATCATTAGTATCAAGCACAAAATTTGAATAATTCTTCAGCCGTACATCAAACCGAGTCTGTTTTCGAACTCGACCAAGACATTGGTCCTTGAAACCCACGTGCCAAATATCTGTCAAATCGGTTGACGTTTGTTGAAGTATCGCGCTATCAAGCTCAAAATTGGTAGATTTTAACGAAGGGCCATAACTCTTGCGAAAAAGCGTGGACACGCCCTATTTTGCGTCATCGCGTGTTGCACATGATTATCAAGCCACAAATCAAATATCAAAATCC
Organism: Pictodentalium vernedei; assembly: GCA_031216915.1. Classification (NCBI taxonomy): domain Eukaryota; kingdom Metazoa; phylum Mollusca; class Scaphopoda; order Dentaliida; family Dentaliidae; genus Pictodentalium; species Pictodentalium vernedei. The sequence goes on along the minus strand of CM062292.1, from coordinate 23,984,389 downwards.
GTCCAGAAATAACTAAGTTTTTTAGCAAAAAAGGGCCACCTGCCCGGCGACCGGCCCTCGCCATACCAATAGTGAAGGTTTTTTTTTTGTTGAAACATTCGACTGAAAATAGGAAACTAAATGAATAGAATTAAATGAGTATGTCTAATGATATCACACAAAATGAAGAGAAATAGCCGGTTTATGCTTTTTTTTTAAAACTGGCAGCAATTGCTTATCAAATAATATTACTGTCTTGCTTTTGTTAATGATTCCTATTTTCCTACCGCCCCAAGAGTTTCTTCTTTTAAATAGCGAGCCCGGACCAGAAGAAACGGATAAATTACCAAATAACGGCGACGTTATTTCGTAAATCCTCGACGGAACACCGGCGACGTTTTTTTTCTCCAGTCTGGCAACATTGGTGTCATTAAATTGAGATAGGTCGGATATCACACATAAATCTGCTATTACGCACCCCTCCGCCTTATACATCCTGCAAGTATAAATATCTCGATATTAAAATGTCTTGCCTGATGATCCCTATATGGGTTAACTTGGTTAACTTGGAGGGAAGGGGGGGGGGGGGAGGGGGGCATATGGCTGATTTTTAGCTCACAGAAAGGAACTTAATTTATCACTTGCCGTCCGTCGTGAACTTTACATTATTGACTTCTCCTCCCAAACTACTGGACCAAATTGAATCAAATTTGGTGTGCATGTTCCTTATCATATGTCAATTCAAGTTTGTACAAATAACCTTCCGCGCCGAACCACAAGGGGCAGTAGTCTGCTAGCACCCATACATTTTTTACAAAAATCAAAAAAATCTACTTCTCCAGAACCATCATTGAGCTCCCTCTAGGAGCCCGAATTTTAACTTGGTGAAATATGAGGAAATTTCTTTAAAAATATTGCATATTTGGTATGAATGTTTTTATTTTATATTTGGTGTACAACATTTCTAGGGGGGGGGGGGGGGGAGATTCAAGTTTGACAAATCTGGTCCCTCAATTAGTATTTGGGTTCTCTATTGGAGCCCAAAGTTTAACTTTGTGCAATTTGAGGAAATTTCTTTAAAAATCTTCTTCTTCAGATTCAGATCCACCAGTCAGAATCCTTTCATGTTTAGTATGCAACATCTATCGGGGGGTCAGATTCAAGTTTGTTCAAATCGAGTCCCTGGGTTTATATTTGGGCTGCCTATGGCAGCCTGAATTTTAACTTAGTGCAATATGAGGGAATTTCTTCAAAAATCTTTTTCTTCAGATTCACCAGTCAGAATCCATTCATATTTGGTATGCAACATCTTGCGGTGAGTCAGTTTCAGTTTTGTTCAAATTGGTTACCTGGGTAAATATTTTGGCTCCCTGTTTGAGCCCAAAGTTTCTTTTAAAACCCCTTTCTTCAGATCCATCGGCCAGAAGTCTTTCGTATTTGTATATAACATCTCATGGGGGATCAGGTTCAAGTTTGTTCAATTTGAGTCCCTGGCTTATTATTTGGGCTCTCTATGGGCGGGGTGGGGGTGGAATGGGGAGCATGTTAGGTTTGTTCAAATCCATTCCTTAGTGTTTTTCCATAAAATTTGCCTTTCATGACTTCATTCCTTTGTGGAGTTGATGAACCATGTATAACTGAATGTGACCCCAAATACTTCTTTGAACCACTTTGGCAGGTGAGCGATTACAGCCGCCTGGGGCCTCTTATTTAGTCAAGTTGTGACGAAGTCAAAGCTCGACTTATAGTTTGGTGAATGGCGGACGGGTGTAAACAGTTGGTTTCCGGATGATAACTTGATAATGGTTCGACTCACGTCATGAAACTCCATAGGTAGGTTGGCATTGGTGAGTGGAAGAACCGTATTTATTTTGGACTTGCTTGGCCAAAGGTCAAGGTCGCAGTGACCATGAACATAGTAAATTGTAAACAATTGGTTTCTGGATGATAACTTGTCTATAGTTAAACTCACATTCATGAAACTTCATACGTAGGTAATGGTTGGAGTTCATGAGCGGAAAAACCCTATTATTTTGGACTCACTAGGTCAAAGGTCAAGGTCACAGTGACCCTGAACATAGTAAATCAAAAAAATTGGTTTCCGGATGATAACTTGATAATGGTTCGATCCACGTCCATGACACTTCATAGGTAGGATGGCATCAGTGAGATGAAGAACCCTATTTATTTTGGCCTTGCTAGGTGAAAGGTCAAGGTCACAGTGACCTTCAACATAGTAAATTGTAAACAATTGGTTTCCGGATGCTAACTTGACTACGGTTGAAGCCACATTCATGAAACTTCATAGGTAGGTTGGCCTAGGTGGGTGGAAGACACCTATTTATTTTGGACTCGCTAGGTCAAAGGTCCAGGTCACAGAGACCTTGAACATAATAAATCGTAAACAATTGGTTTCCAGATGGTAATTTGACAATGGTTCCACCCACGTTCATGAAACTTCATAGGTAGGTTGGCATTATTGCAAGAAAGAGCCCTATTTATTTTGAAATCAGTAGGTCAAAGGTCAAGGTCACAGTGACCCTTCACATAGTAAATTATAAACAATTAGTTTCCGGATGATATGATGATAATGATTAAACCCACTTTTGTACTGTCACAACTCGACATTGGATCGGTGATCCTATCGGAATTATTTTTGTTTTGTGGGGGGGGGGGTGTGCCACAAGAACGCCCCCATGGCTGCGCCACCGTGCCCCCACTTGAGCAATCGTTATTAAGTGCCTTGCCCAATGACACAACGCAGTAGTTACCCCTGCTGGGGATGGAACCGTGGATCTCTCGGCTTGATGTTAGTAGTAGATCATGTACCCAATCGACCCACATTGGCCGGATCTCATGTGACGTCATAGGCACATGGCCCAGTTACTTCATTTTTGGTTGTCATGGTAGCGTGCGTGAGCGCCATCTTGTGACAACATCCCCATAGTGATACGTGGTCCTAGTGTGCATGCGCAGCGCGTTTTGTTGAGGTGAGGCGAGTGTACGTCGTCCATTTTGTATATCTGAGGCCGCCATATTGGTTTCTATGGTAGCACACGGTTGCTATGTGACCCAAAACCTTCCAGTAGGAAAGGGGTGTGTTGTTCGGAGGGTGTTTTCGATTGAATAGGGGTAATTTTAATTATAGCAAACAACCCGACAATCCCTCTTAATAATCCAAAACTACCGAGACGGACTTAGTAAACCCCACCTATGGTTTATAATAGTTGCACGTAGTGTTAAATGAATGATGAGAGGTCTCATGTGGATAAATTGAAGTCAACTAGAATACATCGAATTACCACAAACATTCAGCCAATCTCTCTAAACCATCAAAACAACTTTATTTGGCACGGATTCCTCAATACTGGGCTTAAGAGAGTAGCATACAGTGTTTTAAGGTGCGTTTCCTGGTATGAGTAATTCTATTTGTTCGAATACTTTGTAAAATTACCCAAATAAATCCAACAGTTCTTTTACTAGTGCTGATTTCCCACTAAATATTCGGTTTCTATCTGTTGTCCCCTAGAATTCTTATTTTTTCCCAACAATAGACACATTCCTTTGTATAAGATTAACTTTATTGTTTCGGATGTTCACCATAGTCTCGGTATTTTATCTATCCTGATATTTTCTGTGGTTTATCCTATTTCCTGGCCTGTTTTGCCTTTTACTGGTCCCATTTCTGCCTATCTCAGCAGACTATTTTGTCATGGCCGTCTCTGTTTTTGCCTTTCCTGTGTATAACGAAGTCCTCTATGATCCTCAAACCCAAAATACAATCAAGCAGGGTTAGGTATTATTCGAACGACTCGAATCTTATCGAGCAAATAAGCTTTTGAGCAGTTACTGAAAAAATCAGTACTCGAACGACTCAAATCCCTTTCAGCAGATGAGTATCGAAAGAGCGATTTCTTTTACGGCTCTTAATGCTCATCGGGGTATAGGAGGGTGCCTATGACATGATGATGCAGTACTATGTATACCTGATGATAATTTAGCTCCTAGCATCTGCCCAGTTCTAGACCTCTCCATGACCTTCATATCTCCAACTCCACGTACGACTCTTTTGCTCGTCTAGGTATTGAAGGATGGGAAGGATCTTGGGAACTAACAACGTGATATAATAACCTTAGTTATTGAAATTGACGTACAATCCCGCTTATAATATAGCCTTGGTTTTTGAAAGTGTTGTTAAACCCTAATGAACCTATTTGCCATTGAATTATGATCTTTTGTCAGTTTAAAAAATGAAGGTTTGTTTTACATTTGCTTGTCTGCAGTTTGATCCTTCCGCAATCTTTCAAGATTTCTCGATTGCCATATTTGTCGCCACATTAACATATGAACATACATATGTGGTTCTGTGTTTATTGCATGTCGCTGTACAACACGTTTTGGCAAATTGTTATATTTCACATAACCGCTGCTATTTCTGCGATATATACCATCTCTTTCCTGAAAAATTTTGCTTGGGGCCTGCAATATTTACCGAAATTAACAATATTGGGTGTGCACCATTACGTGTCACGCATTTTCATATTAGTCCAGAGGGACTAACGTTCCTACGGACTTCCATTCCTTTTACACCGGCTTCCTCCATCCGTAAAACTGTCGAGGTCATGATTAGCCATTGTGCAGAAATATGTGACCTTAAACACCAATAAATAAATAAATATAACTGCTCAATCGGTATATTACTCGGGCGAATTCGGCCGATTCGTGAAGTAAAGGTTTAAGCACCTGATATTGTTTTGCACCACGCATGCCTTTGTGCCTCTATTCCAGCTTTTTTTTAAATGAAATTGCGCTAACAGAGGTCAACCATTGAATTTGATATCGGCTGGCTGGTATATCAATTCACCACCAAATGCCGATGGATTCTTCAATTATTCGTTCAAGTAAAACATGGAAATAGAGTTTGTGTCATGCACTTTGGGTATTGGAGTGTTATCTTGATTTGTTATATAATGTTTAAACGAAAATGGTGTTTTCGTGCGTAACCAATTTATGTGTTTTTATTGAGAGTCAGTATATTACAATCATTTTAAATTTCGGAGTTTTGACATTAATGTGGAAATAGGTTAACGTAGACTAGGCAGAAGCAATGATACTGTTGAATTGTAGAAAAGGATATTTCTTCATCAGTTATCACCTGATGTGCCAGTAAGTACGTTGAATAGTTAACATCTTCCCTGACAAGCACGCACATCTGTTGCCACTGGAATATTTTAATGTGTAATGTGGGCACCTTCAGCCAAGTTTTACCTCGTAAATTACATCAACTTTTTAACCATTGATTTCCTGGGTTACATTTTGTCGAAAATTCATTAACAAATCTAGTAATGGCTGCCGTAAATAATTTCATGAATAATTTCTACACCATATTACAAAAGTTAACTGCACTGCGTGTATATATTTTGTAGATATGATAGCCATTCCGGATTTTCCATTTGGTGCAATGGAAAACTGGGGTTTAATTACATTTAGAGAGTCCAGTCTGCTCTTCCAGCCAGGTGTTTCATCGGAGTCAAACAAGCAAGGCCTTGTAAACACCGTGGTACACGAAACTGCTCATCAGGTAATAATACAGTTGAAACTACAAGTCCTGTCATGAAATGCGTACAAATAGCACATCGATCTGCGCGTTAATCTACGCGTTATGACGAAAGTAATGCTATCAAATTCTGTACATTTGGCCTGTGCACAAGCAATGTTTAAGCCAATGGACCTCCGGGTAACCCGGAGGTACATTGGCAGAAACATTGCCTGTGTTTGCTATGAGTAACCAGGAAAACCTTTGGATGCCATTCGATATGGCAATTCCTACGGATAGTTAAGCCTAAATAAGTGCACAGTTCATGACAGGACTTCTCGTTTTAACTGTGAGGTACTTTGTAAGACACATACTCCAGACTGATGATAAGGATGGAGAGAATTGTTTGTTTATGGTTTTTTTGTCATTACAGGGCACTTTATACTTTCCAGTTTATATTACAATCATTCATGGGTGGATACAGATGGAGACCTATGAGAGAACCACTAAGATGCTATCCGTCAGACTTTTCAATTTGCTGAGATCAAACTGTATTGGCCAAAACCGCTCTGAACCATTAACTGGCAGTTTACTAAATTATTTTGTAAAACTAATTTGTAATCTAAGTTTATTTATTTTTAAAGACACTTCGACAGCCACGGTCACTTCGCGTCGGACTGTCTTACGAGTGGAGGAAGCCGGAGGACCCGAAGAGAACCACCTAGCAACGGTGAGCAACTGTCAGGCTCTCCAATGTACTAACTCCACACAAACAGGTTTAACATTGGTTGAAGGCAAATGCACCATCGACGTGCAGTAAGCCTTAGTACACAGCGCCACCTTGCCAGCACGTAGACAATCAGGATTAAGTGCCCTGCCCAAGGACACAACGCTGTTTCCCCTGGCGGAGATCGAACCATGGACTTTTCGGTTTAAAGTCCAATGCCGTACCCACTGCGCCATTGTATTCCCTTGTAGTCTAAAAGTAGTCTAAAAAATACCACGCAGCAGCAGTTTAGCAAGCTTGGTTTCAGAAATAGTTGTTTTAATAAATAGAGAGTAATCGCTTGACTGGACTGGTTACATGAAATAATTCATGAGAGATGAGGGACGTTGTACAAACACGAGTGCGTGAATGCGCACGAGTGTTTTACAATATAGTCACTCGCTTCGAATGAATTATTTCACGAAACCAGTCCAGTCAAGCCATTACTCTGTTTATTACTTTTCATTATTAACGATAATTATATTATTTAACCCTTTACCTAACGTAACGGCCAAAAACCGGCCAGAGCTATTCTCAAAAATCGCCAATTAATTTTCATTATTTTTTCTTTTTTTTGTCTCTAAAACATATGTTATGAGCCCTCATTGGAACGAGCTCGTCGAGCTCGTTCCAATGAGGTGTCATAACCTATGTTTTTGAGACATAAAATGAAAAAATTAGTTATTCAAGAATTTTTTAGCTGCGACTAGCAGCTCTATAAGTGGCAATGTCGGTCTGTCGGTCTGTCTGTCGGTCTGTCTGTCGGTCGGTCTGTCTGTCGGTCGGTCGGTCGGTCTGTCGGTCTGTCGGTCTGACGGTCGGTCGGTCGGTCGGTCTGTCGGTCTGTCTGTGACCAACGAGTTTCAAAACTCAATAACTTTAGAAATACTTGATGGAATGACTTTATATTTGGCATGTAAGTGTATCTTATTGATGTCTAGCCACTGTTCAATGCACGTGTTGTTCCAAATATTTTTCTTGGAGTTATGGCCCTTGATGAACTTAGATTTTGTGAGATTGCACCACCCGCCGCAGCTACGGCGTCGATGTCGCGATTGTTTTCCGAGCGTCGTCTGCTTTTCATGTTACGTAAAGGGTTAAGGTAAAGTCCCCATTACATCCACGGCACAGCGTCTTCGTTTGCGCGGACGGATGCATTATGAAATTGTTGATTGCATAATTCACTTGTTATGTTATCGTTTATAATCAAACCAGGAAATCCCAGTAAATCACACTTTGGAAAGTAATAATTTGATGTAAACATCTTTCCTACTGCTGAGGAAATAACAAGCTAATACAAACAATATAATAACAATGAAGAAGCTTACAGTACTCCTCAAAGAGAGAACAGTCGCTCAGTAGTTACGGCATTGGATTTCCAAGTTTACTAAAGCGTACTGCACCTTAAAGGTGCGCTTATCTTAAACCATTGCTAACTCAGCTTGGGCGAAGTTACTTCGTTGGGGGGTCTCACATTTGCTTGCCGCTGACCGGGGGGGTTCTCCCTGTAGATACTGACTTCCTCTATCGTAACACTTGCCGACACGAGGTGACTCTGGCTGTTGAAAGTGTCTTTAAACCCCAATAAAAACTGCTTCTCAAGAGAGACATTTATTTCTAGCACTTTACTAGTTGACCTACCGGATGTAGAATGCATACAGTACGGCCGCCGTGGACTGGTCACCTTCTACGGGTGGGCAATATTTCCATGGACTCAATAATTTTAGATTTCAAACACTATTTATGGGAATACTCATCAAAAACGTAATTAATAAAGAATCGGGTACCTTCAAAAGAAAGCAATACAACTGACTGATAACTCTCGGGCAATTTGGAAAAAGAGGAGTGTATAGGTTTCAAAAATAGAAAACGCAGTTTGAAGCTCATCTTGAATTGAAAATGTTTACTTTCCATAAAAGTGATAAAATCTGTCACGAGTTGCTTTTTTATGTTTTGTTAAATTTACATCAGTTTACTACAACATTGGAAACATGATAAAATGGCTGGTATACAAACATGTTGACCACTTCAACATATATATTTTTTTATGTGACCCATTTGTGATGGTGAGAAAGTGGTCTGAGAGCCCAGCATTTTTATTTCCAATGACGGGGAGCGCGGTGGCTCAGTCGTACGGCATTGGTCTTCAAATCGAAAGGTCCATGGTTCGATCCAGCAAGGGGTAACTGCGTTGTGATCTTGGGCAAGGCACTTAATTCCGATTGCCCAGTTGTGGGCACGGTGGGGCAGTGTACTAAGATTAATGCTAACCCTGCTTGTTCGGAATTAGTACGTTGGGAAAACATAGGTTATGACCCCTCATTGGAACGAGCTCGACGAGCTCGTTCCAATGAGGGGTCATAACCTATATTTTTTGGACAAAAAATGAAAAAAAATAGTTATTCAAGAATTATTTTTGCAAGTGTCGTTTGCTTTTCATATTAGGTAAAGGGTTAAACTAAACTAGAATAGAAAAAAAGTTATTTTGAGCCCTGACTGTTAAGTATACAGATTGACAGGCTTGCATTTTATTTGTCTAACTCTTTATCTAACGAATCCAGCGCGTCCGCAACGCGTAATTGACAAACAAAGCAGGTGAAAAAAAAATTATTTTTCAAAAACGTTCAACAAAACCGCATCATTTGACCATCTCACTGAATCGAGCTCGACGAGCTCGTTTCAATTTTGGAGACAGACGATAAATTTTTGCTAAATTTGTTTGACAAATTTAAAAATATCAATAATTAAATAAAAAATGTTGATATCATGTGTATTGGGTAAAGGGTCAATCTTCTATCAGAGACTAGTTATGATAACCCACTTTTCTGTAAAAGTTACCTCATAAGGCCCCACAAAGTAGATCTTCTGTTTCTCAGACCATTTTGCGTGAAATTCCATGGGGGTGGGGGGGGGGGGATTATTTTAATTTTTATTTTTGTAATCATTTTTTTGTCATTAACAGTTCATGTTCTTGGTTGGTTTTATGTTTTAGGCCTCATAATCTACAGAATAGCATGGGTGATGGTGTATTTCGTCATTCGAGTGTAAGAAGTCTTTGTTGAAGCATTGCAAAGCCTTGCTGCACTCATGGGACAAGTTATCAATTTTATTACATGCCCATGCAGTCTCTCTTATGTAATACGGCGTGCAATACGGCTGTGTAATACGGAATTCCGTATTGCACACCAACCTGTTCCAACCGGGACTTTTTTATGCAATGCGACTGCATAAAGTGCATGGTGTTTACCACCGTTGATAGAAAAGAAAATTAGGTCAGTAGGTGCTTGGGTCATGTAATAAATACAAAACCACATGTATGTTTCAATGAGTCGTTTTGTATTCAATTCGTCAGATGTGCGTAGAAAGAAAACGTCTCGACCTTCGGTCTCGACGTTTTCTTCCTACGCACATCTGACTTATTGAATACAAAACGACTCATTGAAACATACATGTAGTTTTGTCTATTTATTAACTTGGGTAAAATATCAGACATAAACCAATCAATTATTATTTTTTTAAGCTTTCATTGGTTATAAAAAAGAGAGCATACGGCAGCCAAAAGGACCATTCGGGGGCCTGCGAAAAAGATTTATAACCTTTTTAGGCCTAATTTTCCTGGTGTTTTGATGTTTACAACTCTTCTCATTACAAGATTCGCAACGTTGTGTTGTGAAAGGAAATGTTCAAATCGTTTAGATTTAGATATTTTTATGGTATGATCTTTATTCTGGTTATTAAGACAATTTATGAAAAATGATAATGCATGGCCCATCAAGTGCCGGAGAATAATCGTAGGTTCTTGCCCATCAAGTGCCCGAGAATAATCGTAGTTTCAGACTCTTAGGACGAAGAATGATAAACACTTATTGTCTGTGACAGTATTTGATGTTTATTTGCAAATTAGTACGTTGGGGAGTCTGGCAGTTGCTCGGTGGTTCTCTGCGGGTGTTCCGGCTTCCTCCAACTGTAAAACCGTCCGACACGAGGTGATCAGGGCTGTCAAAAGTGTCGTTAACTCCCAATAATAAATAAATAAATAAATAAATAAATAAATAAATAAATAAATAAATAAATGAATAGTATCACAATCTGTACTCTCAATCTATTCTATATACTACTCAAAGTTTGCTAAGCACCAAGTACATCCAACTACTTGTTTTACGTTTTAGTTGAAATATTGTTATGAAAAGTGTATACATTCTCATTTAAATATACCTTTAATGATTTAAGTACAGAAATTAAGATTTTATTTGTGTTTGACGTTATTTTTTAGCTTTTAAATACGATAACCATGGAAAATGGATATTATTGGTAAAAGAGGAAATTTTTCAAATTTGCCGAAAAGTTGACGGAGCGAACTGATATGGGTTCAATATCGAGTATGATACCCATTATTGTTAATTACAGCTTGACAACGCCTTCTCGCGCTCCCAATCAGGTTCCAGATGGTCCTTGTGGGATGTTGTTCCATTCTTGGACCAGCATGGCACCAAGCTCCTGTACACTTTATGGTTAGACTCGACGGATTGAAATAGCAAGCTGCAACTCATTTCGGACATGTTCGATTGGATTGAGGTCAGTGGATATTGCTGGCCAGTCCATACCCTCAATCCCCTCCCTCTGTCGGTACTCCCTCCTCATGGGCGCCACGAGGACGGGCATTATCGTCCATCATAATGAATCTATCACCCACTGCACCTGCATACAATCTGACGTGGACATCCAGTATCTCATCAATATACCGTTGTGCAGTCAAAGTACCACGTTCAAGGACACAGAGCTCTGTACGTCCACCCCTGCTAATGCCGTCCCAGACCATGATTGACCCGCCACCATATCGGTCATGCTCAGCAACGTTGGCTGCATGAAGTCGCTCTCCTGGTTTTCTCCATACCCTAGAACTCCTATCTGTGTGGTCTAGGCAGCACCTTGACTCATCTGTAAAAAAGATAGGTCGCCAATCTTCTCTAGTCCATCCAACGTGGACCATGGCCCATTCATATCGTGCCTGGCGGTGGTTCTGGGACAGCGAAATGCGAATACATGGTCTTCTCGATTGGAGGCTACCTTCGTGCAACCTTGCCCGGAGAGTGTGCGTCGAACCATTTACCCCGGATGCATTCTGATGGTCACTGCGAAGCTGGATTTGCTGTGTCAAAGCGGTTTCTACGGGCCTGAATGATCAAAAAGCGGTCTTCAGCTGCAGATGTTGCCTAGTCTCTGCCACCACCATGTCGTCTGACTGGTGTGCCATACTGCTGAAATCTTGCTCGGGCTCTGGTGATCACCGTTTGGTGCAGACCAAGGGTTTCACCAACCTGACGATGGATAGCCCCTTGTTCCTCCATCCTTTCAGCCCGTCACATTTCTGCTTCAGACAAACGTCTTCTTACATTTGAATTCGCCATATTCAGTCTTTGAATCACAAGGGTTTGTGTTGAAATGAAGACTGAATACCCTATACATCCCATGTACAAGTCGGCAGTACACGAAAATATCATGAAAATCAAGGGGTACATGCTTTCCATGACTGTCACGAAAAGTCTGCCTGTCAAGAGAGCTAATGTAAACACTTGGGACCATCTCAATACATTCCTCAATCATATCCACCACAAATATCGCAAATGTGTCACACGAAAATTTCACAATGATGTGTCAAATATGTGGTGCTTAGCAAACTTTGAGTAGTATATATTGCATACTATTTCTTGACGCAGACACTGCGGATAAACAACACATCTTAAATTGTAACGTAATCGTAAGTTTTATAAAGAAGCCGCCGCTTGTTTCTCATTTCATTTAAATGTCTTTTGTGGGCTTTTTTATCATATGATGAATAAAATCTTCAACTCGTTCCCAGTTTATATCAAATTTACAAAATTCGTCCAGTAAATTTACTCAACTCGTTTTGCAAATTTCTATATAACCTGGGTACTGGTCTGAGATCATCGATGTAGTGGTTTTGAGAATATTTAACCTTCTGAATACTGATGATAAAATATCAAAAATACCCTCGTCTTCCATACACCCCGTGTAGAAATGATTGGACAAAACACCAATCATTGCCGTTAGCCAGACTGTAGCAGTCGCGCAGGCAGCTTTTATTTATATCTGTTTTGATTCAACAATGAACGCTTCTGTAATATGCAACATGTAGCTTTTACAAAAAAAACACACACCAATAAACCTCTTAAACCTCAAAAAGTATGGTTTTCGTGTTATGGAGTGTCTCAAAATGTAGCAATACCCTTCGTGAACAAGAAAGCTCCCCAGAAAAAAAAACAAAAACGAATAAGCAATTTTTTCTAAAGTTTGCCTACCGGAAACCTGTATCCGAAAGAAAGCTATCTGCTTGTCTCCAGGTATAAACACGGCGGATCTCGACTCGAATAAATGAAGACGTGTTACATGTAACATATCGGTGTTTCTCAAAGGAGAAAGGTTGAAAATGAATGAAAAATGAGTTTTTAACCGTATCAAGGGTGACCTATTAAATAATCTGAAAAAAAAACAATTAAATAAAATGCGAGTCCAACTGCCGTGAAAGCGTTGACTAGAATGACTTCATCAGCTCGCAACAGGACTAGTATCACTGGGACAAACACTTGGGATGGCACGAGAATTTGCAAACTCACAGTCAACGATCCACTGAAAAACATTAACCCGTGAAATACTGCCGTGAACTCAGCAATTCGTAACGCAAAAAATTATATTTAGCGCTGGTGTCAAAATACGGAAAATTCAAGCTGTAATTTTCGTTTTCCACATTGCAGCTAGGAATTTAACCAATTCAATCTTGTCTGGCAGAGCTACATGAGCCCTGTCTAACAAAATAAAATTGTGTCAATTCCCACATGCATTATAGGACACATTTGCTGCTTACTTTCGGTATTTTCACATCAGCGCAGAGAGGGTTAATTGAATTTTTAGTTCTTTATGTAACACTGTTCACAGACAGGAACCGCAAACAGGAGGAGAAATTGTTGGCATGCATCAGCCTATTTTATGCCTCAAGTAATATTCCGATATTTTCGTTGCCATGTACATTTCATTCGCCGTGGACCAGTCAAAATTACACGTGGGCAGTGATGTCCACGCATGTGTTTACCAGGTAATAAAAATCATCGTCAGCAAAATTTTAATTACAATGGATTGTACTCGGTGCTTCATCAATTAAATTTTGTTATGATTATTCCTATAATTAATGTTTGAAATCTAATATACTATTCAAAAGAAGTAGGGGATATTTGATAAAAGTGAGATATATGAAGAAATATATTTATATTTTCATCAGAACCTCCCTCAGAACCTTAGAAAAATCCTAAATACAGATAACTTCAAGAAAGCTCTGAAAACTCATTTCTTTCAAGCAGCCTTCGGCTGCTGATTATATCATTGTTACCGACACACATGTTTTCAGCGTTTTTGAGCAGCGTTTCGCTGGGAAAAGTGCTATATATAGATAAATTATTATATTATGTTACTATATTCATCAATAAAAAAAAAGACAGTTGAGACATTGCACTGTGACATCTGGTGAATAAGTTCAGAGATAGTTGGGTGTCTGACAAGCACACATTCCACGCACTGAGCTGTAGAAGACATGGGCGGTCAGTCACAGAATTTACCACATTCAGTCCAAGGCAGCAATACATTGTAAATCCTCCTCGGTTCGTGAGACAAGCGCGGATCCGACGTGGCATACTCCTCACCAAACGTCCAATATCAGTTTGACTGATGATATTACATTCTACCTGCAGTGTATCGGCGAGTTCCTGGACATTGGAAGGAGGCTGTTGGCGTTGTCGTAGGCGCCTGCCAAGTATACCCCAGACGTGCTCGATTGGTGAATGGTCTGGACTTAGTTCCGACCAAGGCAGTGTAGTGACGTTCTGTTCCTGGAGTAAACTCTGTAGCGACACGGGTCCTGTATGCTCTTGCAATGTCATCTTGGAAAATGAATCGACGGCCGTGATGTCGCGCAAATTGTACCACATGAGCTGCTAACATGTTATCACAGTAGTCTTGCCCTGTGACACGCCCCTGGATGCCATGTAATGCTGTTCTGCTTGTCATGGTAATGCCTTCCCATACCGTATGATCCACCACCAAACCGGTCGTGCTGCCTAACGTCTACGTCGTAGTATCGTTCGTTCCTCCGCCCCACACCCTGTCGTGGAAGTCGAGAGTGAACCTTGATTCATCAGAAAACATGACGTTGCTCCACCGACTATTGTCTCAGGGCTGTTGTGCTCCACACCAATTGACGCCTTGCTGCGATGTGACGTTCAGTCAAAAGTGGAATTATTCGAGGTCGGTGAACGTACAAATTCCAGCTGTTTAGGCGATTTTGGATAGTGTGACCCCCGACTCGCACATATGTCGCTATTTGCAGCTACTCCAATTTCTGAGGCACTTTGATTGCAGTAACGTAATGCTGTGGTTCGGATGAAACGATCCTGGTTAGCAGTTGTCGCCCTTGGACGACCTTACCGACGTCTGTCATCAATAACACCATTGCCTGTCTGACAGTAGCGTAACCACAGCCTGCTAATCACCGATTGAGTAACGTTGAGAAGTTGAGCCACTACAGTCTGTCTGTTGCTAGCTTCCAACATGCCAACGGCACTTAAACGTTCGTCACGTGACAGTCTTCGCATTCCTCAGAAGTTACGTTTCGACGAGAAACATTTGTTGAACGAGTTTATGCCAAGAAAAGAACGATGAGACCTCCGAAAAAAGCCCGTCCAGTACAAATGGAAATTTCGGAAACGTACCCCACAGACATTAACACGGCGCTCGAGCGAAAAACCTTCTCGACGTTTTCGTGGGGCCAGTGACATTCATGATCCACACTAAACTTGGTAACATATTGATGTGTCCACTCGCGCGTATCCAATTCCATTTTCCGAAAATATCAACAACGGTTTGGATATCCCTTACTTTTTTGAATAGTATATTATTGCGTCCTTACATCTGTATATCCCCCACCCGTGGAAAGTGACCAGTCCACTTTCTATAATTATGGGCATACATCAGCGTATATTCATGCCTCAAGTAGTATTTAGATATATTTGTTGCTATGTTGGCCCGGATTGAAAACTATTTGTAGAATATGAAAAAATTCTCCTAATAGCACCCAAATTAAAGGCCCTACTAACTTGATATTCATCTTCTATCATTGTCGTTTTTCATGTTAAATCTTAGAATGTACCAGATTGCCGCATAACATAATGATGTTTCAAAAAAGTCTCCACCCAACACAATCTCTGTATTACCACCGTGTATTATAAAGTAGTGAAGTGAGCCGGGGCGCCAGAAAATCTATGTGTGCCCCTCTGATTGAATAATTAAACTAGCTCATTAAGGTCCGTGTGAAAACCCCGCTACCCTCACACATTACGTTACCAGTATCCACCCAAGGTTAAAATCTCCCAGGTGAATGAAATTGTTTAACTCTGTGAATGTTTTTTTTTGTATCTGTAATTCTTTTGTAGAGACAATTTGGCTGATTTTATCTGGCTCATCTTTTGCAGTGGTTTGGAAACCTTGTCTCCCCAGCTTGGTGGGATGATGCATGGCTAAAAGAAGGATTTGCCAGTTTTATGGAATATCTAGGAACCGATTATCTTCATCCAGACTGGGGAATGGTAAGTATAACTTTTAACCCTTTGACAAGATCAATGTCTTAGTCACATACTGCTTGTTCCCTCTTTGCTAAACAAATTGAACAAGTCTGCCTACTGTTACAGAGTAGAACCCTGTTAATTGAATAGGCACTTTGCCTGTCACAAATAGTCAGTTAACAGACATATCCAAATAAAAGGGTACCCAGTAAGAGTGGGCGGAGTTGTTCAAGTAGGAGACAGATACACAGACCGGCGCGCGTGTGTGAATGGGTTAATCGATATGGTACGAGTGCCAGAGCGGAAGGATAGAACGAGAGGCCCCAGGTCTCGCGTTTTATCCTTCTGTGATGGCACAAGTGCCATATCGATTAACCCATTCACGCACGCGTGTCGTTCTGTGTTTATTACACGCATTGGTGTCTATAAAATAATTATTAGAAGGACACTCAACAATTCATTTGATAATTATCACCAAAAAGAACACATTTTATCGCTAACCAAACTTGGGAGAGGAACCTGTGTTACTCGTTCGTCCTCTGAGTTCTAATGTGTTCTATGTGCCTACTGGCACATAGAACACATTGGAACTCAGGGGGGGGGGGGGGGGGCGACTTTTAGCTATCGTTAGGGATTGAAATTGTAATTGCGTTACACGATTTGTAGAAAATTTCATTGAAATTTCTCTTCTTTATAAAAATAGTCCGTCAACGATCTCCGTTCCACACATGTTTGGAACAGATTTTTATTTTCCGCACGGCTAAGTGTTGCTGTAGATGGGAATTTCAAAGAACAGGCGTGTAATAAACGTCTGTTATTGAGTTAGACATTCGGGAATTTTGACCATGGAAAATCATTTGTTAACTAGCACGTTTATAACCATTGTAATTCCGGTCATCGTTAAAAGTGAACAAAATTCTCCAAACCCGTTCTATTTGAAGAAAGACCATCACAAAAATGATGTCATTTTCGATCTCGGTCTCTTTACCATGACCTACTTTACCAGGGTATGTACGATTCAGACTCGGGTGACGTAAGAGTTCAATCTCCTGCCAGTAGCGTGGATACAGACATGTTCTAATTAACCCGCTTCCGGCAATTAGTGCACGGTAAGAGTTAATTTACCTGAGATCAGATCACGGAGCCGGTCGGCTCTCATCCAATCAAACAGCGGGTTCAGAAAGAACTACGAGATCAAATTTAACTGATTAATTACAATATGTATTCTATTATATCTTGTTGGACAGAGCTCACAGAGCTTTTCCAAACCAGATGTAGTACAGTGATCACAAAAGTGGACACAGAAGTTCGCGATGCAGTCAAAATTATCTATCAGTTTGTCCCTTGCAACAGTGTAGAATCACATCAGTCGAAAGAAATGCGACAAATTTTAAAATCTGATGATCTTTGTCTTTGCTTTCATTCCATAAGGCTTGAATTCTCAATGTTTTAATCACGCAATTTCAACCCACTGATATAGCTATGTCATTGTTGGATTGCGATCGGATCGAGAAAAAACACTAGAGTTGAAACGGTTAACCGATTAATCGATTAACCAATGATGAACGTCTTGATCGATCGATGAAAAAAGTAATTGATCGATTAACGTTACTTTTGAACTACCGTATTTTCTGGGTCAACAAAGGAACAAACTTGCTCCAAAACAGGCAAGCATTGTCACACTGGCTCACATCAATTATATGCGACAGAGTAAAGCATATAAGTTATGTGATGACGTACTTGTTCACTTGTGTGATAATTATACTGTATCATTATACTGTATCAGTAGCTGGAACTGGTTATTCTTAAGTTAACCTTTACCCAATGCAGGTTGAAGATGACACTTGCAAAATAGATTCTTGAATTATTAAAAATTTTCAATTTTTGTCTCAAAAACATAGCTTGATCCCTCATTGGAACGAGCACGACGAGCTCATTCCAATGAGGGATCATAAGGTATGTTTTTGAGATAAAAATTGAAAATATAATAAAATCTGAATGGAGATTTTTGTATGTAGAGCTGGCCGATTTTGTCCTTTACCTTGGGTAAAGGGTTAATGATATAAATCTTCAACGGTAGGACAATATTCAGCTACCAATAGAGGCAAGTGATTAATCGCTTAACCAGGGTATATCCATGCGATTAATCGATCAAGAAAACCCTTTAAAAAAATTCAGCTCTAAAAAACACTCTCTTTATCAAAGTAATGTATACATGGTTGACAATTGTTGTCGTTGGAGGAGAATTACGGAAAAGTTAGCTCTCTTTCATTTCAGTAAGCTCTCAGTAAATTTAGCACTTAGGGTATTTCATATAACAATTGAAATATCTAACTTTAAGCGAATTTGTATCATCGATGTGCGCATCATTTCACAAACTTGGGAGTTTTTTCTGTGGAGTAGTATAAAAATACAGAAGCTGGCTTTTGACAATCTTTTCCCCAAAATTTGAACATTTGTCTATTATGCTGTGCTGAAACCATATAAAAGTCAGAAAACATTATTTTCACAATCTTTTGATGTTTTGTGACTAGTTTGTTGTTCATTATATTTACAGACATATAAACAGGCACTGTCTTTTCCATTAATATAAAAGTCTAGGAGCTGATATTTACTGTTTGTTTTTCTTGGGAAGAATAAAAGCTTGCATATTACTGTAAAAACACATTCACTCAACAAAGAGTCAGCGTGTACTTTTTAGTGTTGGTAGGTAAAATACTGATATATGTCCTTAATGGAGGATTATCTGTGAAGTAGATGCTTTAATCAGATTTCCGAGAGCGAGGTGGCTGAGTGGTTACGGCATTAGACTGCAAACCGAAAAGTCCACGGTTCGATCCCGGTACTTAATCCCGATTGCCTACCTGTAGGCAAGGTGGCGCTGTGTATTAAGGCGTACTGCACGTTGGTGGTACACTTGTCTTCAACCAATGTTAACCCTGCCAGGGTAAAGTCAATACGTTGGGGTATCTGGCAGTTTTTGCCAATGCTCTGTGGTTGTTTCCGGGTACTCCGGCTTCCTCCACTCGTAAAACAGCCTGTCACGAGATGACCATGTATGTCGGCATTGCCGTTACATCCCAATAAATAAATAAATAAATAATTTGTTTGCGTTCATTAAAGGTAGCAAAGAGAAGCTTGACTTTATTTTCTACTGGTGCCATAGGTGTTCCTCAACAATTACTTGCTTCTTAATTAGACCGTCCTCGCTCCTCTAATAATTTCAAAGCACTTAATTTTATCCAAAGTATATTTTTTCATAATGATGTAAGTCAGGGATTATAGGTTAAAGACAGATTGTACGGACAGAATCTAACAGAGTCTATTAACAGGGCTATCAGAATAATTCTTCTTACAAGATTTATTTTATCCATTTAACAGAAGTTTACTCTATAACCTACTGTACATGGAGAGTGGATATATGTTCTAGAATACACAGAGATACATTTGACATTGGTATTATTCATCTGAATTCAGGATGGCTGACAAAACAATCGATTTTTTCATATTTGTGTGTATATTTTCTGATATAGAGGCGGGATTTGTGCGCATATGTCAAACTATGCTATACTATCAAAGAGGGTGGGCATCCGCAAATAGCCTGCGTCAATTTTGTCCACAACATTAGTGTGGAACACCCACAAATACAAAGTTTATAAGGTTTGCGTTGATTGCACGTGCACCAAGAGAGGTCAATGCGCTACGAAGATGTGCGAGCGAAACGGCTTCTTTTGTACGAGATATCTGCTGAGTGAACATATTAATACTGAGGTTTATATCAACCAGAAACACCCACCAAATCTCACTTTTATATCCAACAATGGCATAAGAAGGTCACACAAGTCCAAATATTGTGATGTTCTTGAAATGAACAGCAGAATGCAAATAACTACTATGCATGCTACGATAATAGGAATCAGATATCAACTTGTCAGTATGTCCACTGCTAAGAATATGAAACCCGAAACCGAACATAACATGGTCAAAATGATCACCTTAGACGTACATCCCCCAATCGTTTGGATCATTTGGGCGGAAGGATAGGGAAATTATAGACTACTTTCTAAACCAAAGCCTCAAAAACAAAACCAACAAAGATAAAAAACCAAAACAAAAAAAGTCTTTGGGGGCATCATGGCACTCTATGTTTGCAGATACCTCATATTGCTAACCCAGAGATTGGAGATATTTCTCGCCTGTCAAGAACATCACAAACCCAAACTTTCAATCTGCGTAAACTCTTGACTACTACGCATTGTCAAAGTTCGTACCTCTCACGACCCACAATCCACTGCACGTTCTATGCCGGTGTAACAGGAATTGAAGTCCGTAGGAAAATTAGTCCCTCTGGACTACTATTCCTAGAAATGTTAGACCTAGGACTATAATTCCGCGGAATAATAGTCCAGAGAGACTAACGTTCCTACGGACTTCCATTCCTTTTACACCGGCGTTTCTGCAACTACACCGTGGTGACTTACAGCCCTTTTGCAGTGATACTGAGCAATGTTTAGAAGGCTTTTGGGTGCTGGGGGTTTGTTTGGTCTCAACAGAATTCTTAGTTGGTGGGAGTATCTTGGAGTTGACAGCAGACACCGATTTGGATACCTTATCTGCGAAGATGGACTCGTGCAAACTGTTCAAGATTCCAGTCGCCACACCTTTATACAGACAAGTGAATGCAGACTCTCCTCTGAGTTATTGTATCTTTATTCACATTACAGGGACGTTTACAAAATACCTCAGCGGTGGCTCTAAAGTGTGGACTGGATCTAAATAGTTTGATAGCAGTAGCTGTGCCGACACCAAAAATCCTCGATGTTGTATCACAACCCGTAAAAGCATATCGAAAAAGAAAACGTGTTCATATCGTCGCCTGTTTTCTAGAATGTTCTATGTCCGCTATGGGACATAGAACATTCTAGAACCCAGGCGACATATGTCGGCACCTAAACTCTCTTTTGTTTCCTGTATATTCCAGATATACCTTTCTTCTTCTTTGAGCTAGACCTCGATGCAAGATATATCGACTTAGAAGTAGATATGTCATGGTAGCGTAGGAGAACGAGAAGATCAGTATTATCTCTCATGGAACACCTACGTGCCTGTCTTGCCATGTTTTTCACAGTTCGAACTATGAGGACATCTGCGCCACCATTGACATGTATGGTACTTATTCCGCCGTGTTCAAAACATCCACTGAGCAATGTTACGAATGCTTACTTGTTTTTACTATTAGCGAGACACGTCTCCTTCTTAACATTCAGAAAGTTTTCGGAGTCGATAATGATCTCTGCATGTCCCTTCGATCCATCACTTGTGTCGCCATCAAAAACCACAGTTGCCCCCGGATAATGGGACTTGACACAGTCCACATGTGCCTCGCAAATTTGTCCGAAGGTTAAGCTACTAGCCCACGGGAGCCAGTGCAACAGCATTCCTCTGTCTAAAAGATATTGAACACAGTTGCAGTCAAAATGGGCATCTGGTTTGACTATTGAACGGATAGCCTCCTATAACGCAGACTTGTTTGCCTCTCACAGACAATGAGGAGACTCGAACAAAGGCGTCGGGTATATATTCAACTTACAAGAAAACACAGCCGACAACTCGTCGCCGGGCATTGTTCTCAGAGCTACAGCAACCAATCCCTGGACGAGACGAAGTGGACCTATTTTCACAATCACATCACCCTCTTTCAATCCACATTTGTCATTCATTTGGATTACTTGATCCTTCTAAAAAGTGTAATCATTGCCGTCCATGCCAACCATTTTAGAAACAACTCTTTCACCAATAATACCACGTGACTTATCGACATTCCTGAGATTGGAAACGACGCCTGTCTGTATAGTCCTCCACACGGACACACTCACGAAGGGGTTTCTCTCCTGCAAATGTCTCAATACAGTTATTGTATCGTGCTCATCTCTGGGTTTTCTTGTCTGTCCACAATCTTTGTGCTGCTCACTTGTGAAAAACAAACACCCAGATATATTCTGCATGGCGTAAATTACTGCAGAAAAAAACACGTCTGGAGAAGACATAAATAGTGCGTTCATATTCCGTCATCCTACTACCTCTGGTGAGAACACCAACCATTTTAAGACATCCTCTCATTATTTTCTGCTCTATCACCAGATCCGTCGAAAGTCAACGCCAATACCGTTCATCATTGCGAACCGTGTGATAACCAGACATGAACATTTGGAATACCTCAGGACTTGTTTTATCTAGATCCTGCATCCCGAAGAAATAGATGCTAACAGACATTGCAAAATTCAAACAATTGATAGAATATTTAGCGGAATTTGACTGAAAACGTATTTTTTCCAATTCAGATCCTCGTTTGGCTGTCACTTTGGATATTACATAGTCGAATTTGGTACCGTATGATAGAGTTTCGTCTTTTGAGCACGATACATGCATACATAAGCTTATATCTTACCTTCTGCAAGTATCTGGGAATTTCATTGGTTCAAAGACGTCACATGCAGACTGCATATAAAACCATATACTGCCTGTCAACATCAATATTCGCCGACAGCAATGGGTAATCTCCCCTTTGTTCATTGAATATTCAAAATGGCGGCAGCCGATAAACGCTTCAAGTTGAAAGATTGAGTGTTGGAAGCCCATATTTGGTGAGTTTGGTCTGAAGTGCAGGTTGGGCAACTTAAAAGGCTTCATATTCTGTGGATTCTGTGGATGTGTGTCATGTTACCTTCGAAATGAAACTGTTTGGTATGTGTGAATTTGCCTTGTTACAATTTATGGGGGAGTGCCGTAGTGTTGTAACAAGGCAAAGACACGTGGACACATTGTGAGAATTCTCTCATTTAATTTTGATCGCTGTTGTTATTAGTTCTGAGCATCGATGCAGCAGTCGGTAAGATATATTCGTTACACAGTTTGTTGGTGGCCTAATATGGTTTATATGGTGTCAGTTAATTCCATATTGGACTCGAGCGCTCGAGTCCAATATGGAATTAACTGACACCATATAAACCATATTAGGCCACCAACAAACTGTGTAACTAACAATATTGTCATACTGTAATGTCAAATAAGGGAATTAAAAGGAGAATTAAAATTAGTGATGCATTTTTGACATGATTTGAGCTCGGATTTTTCTCAGTTAGTTGTCGATTATTTATATAATTGTCTAAATAATTGCATGTAATTATTTTAAACAGTTTGAGCAGTTTATAACAACAGAATTGCATCGGGTTTTCAAGTTTGATGGTTTGGCTACATCACATCCTGTATTTGTACCGGTTTCAACTCCTGATGAAATCAATGAAGTTTTCGATGACATCGCATATGTGAAGGTACGTGTGGAAAATAAACCAGTAATAAACCTGCTCCAGTTTGAAAGATTAATTATTTTTGTAACTCTTTCGCTGCCATTCATTACTGTTGTCATGCTTTGTTGGGAGTGTGGTAGTTGGAGTACTATGATATCCAAATCCCTCGCTATTTATGAAAATTGTCACTCGAACTTTATTACGCTTGTCAGTTTTACCTGCTTATACCTGTTTTATAGCTTACACAGTACGCCCGCACTGGACAGGTGACTTTCTACGGGTGGGCAATACTTCATAGAACGAGCTCTGGGAGATCAATCCAATGAGGGGTTATAAGCTATGTTCCCGAGGTAAAAGTTGAAACATTTTTATTCACTCAAGAAATGTTTTTTGAAAGTGTCCTTTGTCTTTTTGATTTAGATTAAGTGTTGAGGTCTTATTTCACATTAACTCCCTTCACTCTGATGTCAAAATAAGCAAATTTCAAGTGGCCATTTTTCCCATAATGCAACTAGGAATTTAACCAATTCAATCTTGTTTGATTGAGCTCTGTCAAACAAGATTGAATTTGTCAAATTTCTAGTTGCATTATGGGAAAAATTTGCACCTTGAACTTTGGATATTTCGACATCAGTGTGCAGGGGGTTAAAGGTTTTTAAATACTAATGATTTTTTTAGAGTTACGTCCCTTCCTATGCTAACCATCCGTCATCTTTTCGTCGTGGTTCTTATGAAAATGTGTGTGAATGTATCTGATAAAGAAAACTGCGTAGTTGATGTCATGCATTTCAACCAATTTTACCTGAATTTCGATGTTTTTTCTCATGGAAATAAAGGGTATCGGTTTCAGTATTTGTTTTTTGTTTTTGTTTTTTTTTTGGAGGGTGGGGGGGGGGGGGGGTATTGGTTCGGCCCTTGGTATCTGACTTAACTGAGATTTGCTGATAGTACCAACGAGGAATTTATATCAGGAAAACCAGAATAACTTGTTGTTGTATCATTCTACCACAACGCTATAAATATCATCTCCAATGAGCTCAACAGTGGCATTCCTTTTCGACCATAATCATATCTACAGTAATTGTGTGACTTGTTCCAAACGCACCTTAATGTTTAAAGATCTATTTCAGGCTTTCGCGACCTCAGAGCTTGAGCTCCGACCATACAATCATTAGGAAGTCCTGCTGACAAATAGACAAAACACCTGGGCAATGACTTCTAGTCAGGTCTCGGCTGCCTTAACAGGCAGACAAGACTTGACTAGAAACCACTGTTAAGCAATTGAACATGTAAAGGTTGCAGTCTAGTGGAAATTCAGGACAGTTGCCTATTGATGGTTAACAAAACTGAAAAGAACATCAGTCACTTCTTTCATGAAAATGAACCATTCAGCTGTTATCAAGCCTCTACAGGCACTTATAAATAGCGAATGTAGGAAAATTAAAAAAAAATAGGCGATATCGGTATTCAACGATTGGATCTATTCAGTTGTTTGGGATCCCTGTGATATCGGTTCGGTTTTTCGGTTTATAATACGCTAGCCTGTGAATTATCACAAATTATCTAAAAGATATTCTTCGATATCCATCGACTCGATGGATATCAAGAAATGACCCTCAGTAGCTTCATAAATGGCGTAACGCTTCGGCGCATTACTTCACCTTGGACGTCGTCTTCCTTGGACGTCGTCTTGAAGGAATGATTAGCAGATCTTTGTTATTGTCTTGAAACTGTTTGCAGTCGAATTGGGCTGAATATTGCCCAGTAAAATGTCACGTAGCATATAATAAAGAGAAAATCTACGCTATTTTAGTGAATACCGGGAATTATCTCACGTGTGCGGACCTGGAAGTTTCATTTTACCCGTATTCACTAAAATATATCCTCTACATATTGCCCATCTCGCATTAGAATACAGATCTAATATTTATTCTTTGAAAACTTCCAATCAACATGTGATGAGACCTCAATGAAAAGACAGGTTCCCTGCCTAATTATTTGAAACGGTTTCATCCATATACAGTTCTTCACATCCAAGTCATCTGGCAGATATTCAAATTCTGTAAGGAGTTCGATACTGTTGTGGGCTATTTTTTACCCGCGTTTCTTTGGAATTTGCGTGCAGACTGCCTTTCATGTAATATAATGCCTTTCATTACGTCCCTTTGCTAACATATCCAGTTATTCAATTATTCGTTCGTACACCAATTATAAATATTTAAAATTAACAAGAATTCAATTCACATTCAATGCATCAAAATACACAATTAATAGAAATATCATAGTATTACAGATATGGCGAGGCTTCGCTAATAATATTAATTAAGGAAACACGTGTAACATTAATGGTGACGTCATCAAAGATTCGGCCAAGTCGAATTGAGAAACGTATCTTACACTGATTCAAGGAAAATTGACTCCTCTCTGCGTGCTGCTGGAGATAGAGGATTCTCTTGCCAATGACATAAGTATAATGTGGGAATATTTAATCAGATTTTCTCCCTGTGAACTCAAGGAATTATTATTTTAGCAGTGATTTCTTGAATTAAATTCAGAGAGACTTTTCATCAAATCTAGTCATGGCTGCTCCATAGCAGTTCTGGTTCACCTTTCGAATCAACTGAAATATTCCATTCGAATGAATTATTTAGGGGTTAGACGTGTTCCAGATCAGGGAAGCGCCATCTTCGTATGATGGGCCCAAGCATCACACCCTAAACATATTGATATTATTATTTCGACAGGGATCCGCCATTGTTCGCATGATGAGATTTTTCATTGGAAAAGACACATTTAGAAGAGGACTCACGGTAATTATTTACACTTACGATACATATGTATTGAGTCCTTAATTACTTGAATACATCCTTTCCCATTCGTCTCTGGAACAAATTCTGTATCCTGCAACTGAATTATACAAGCGCGCACTCAGTTACGATTTATTTCCATTACTTTTTATGGAGCATTGCACGCTTTCGAAAAGCGTTAGCGAGAGTGTGAGTACGTTTCCATATATGAAGTGGATAAACACTTTTCAGAAGAATAATACTGAATTATGAAACCGCATTGCTTGTGTGCTTCTGTTTAACAAACGCTCCCATAAAGCTGATCGAGCATTTGGAAAGTTCAATGCGGCGCATGCAGTTTCGGCCTGTATTTTATGAGTCTAAAAATGATACATGAAATCAAAAATTCCAGTTAATCAGTTTATTGGCACTATAATTAATAATTGTGAGATACATCACTCACCACCATTATGTTTACATACAAAATGGTATATGACAGTCGCGATCTTGTTTCTAATACAACATCTCAACAAGTTTTGTCTCGTCGAGAAATGGTCAGATTCAATTTATATCGATGCTATAAATTTATCTCTATGAGCTATAAATGTGTTTTTCTCTGTTCACTTAACACAACTCACAGTTAACATTTGCAAATCATTACCCAAATGGCAAAAGAGGTTTACTTTTTACTTTGATATTATGCCAGATATCATATTAGAACAAGCGAGACTATCTTGCTCGGATAAGTTGCTATAAGCTTAAAAAACTAACAAAATAAACTTATGCGTGTGAAACTAGCGGATCATGTTGGGGAGCTGATTTGTTAGATTGGGAATTAGATATTTAAGAATGTAAAATGATTCGTTCCTATATAGAAATATGCATCCATTTGAGCAACAAAAAACTACCAGTATGCTTTGATACTGTGTTGCGAGAGGTGGGAGTGCGTGTGGGTTGGTAATTAGCAGAACAAAAGGATGACTGCGTGGAAAGCGCGTGTATAGGGGACAGTGTGGACAATATGAATGTGTCTACCTTTTTCACAACTAGTAATGCATTTACTAAAGTGGCAGAGCATATAGTACAGTCGCCGTTAACTAGTCGCAACCACGCGTGGGCAGTGATGTTCACCCATGCGTTTACCAGGTAATAAAAATCATCATCAGCAAACTTTTAGTTAATGAAGGACGGATTGTATCTATAATTATTTATAGTATTTCTATAATTAGTGTTTGGTTCATAAAAACAGTTCAGCCGCCGTAGACTGGTCACTTTCCACGGGTTTGCAATATCTCCACGGACGTAATACTATTAAATTCCAAACACTAATTATAGGAATAATCATCAAACTTTTAATTTATGAAGCACCGGGTTGTTCCCGGTGCTTCATTAATTAAAGTGTTGATGCTTATTCCTATAATTAGTGTTTGGAATCTAATATTATTGCGTTCGTGAAAATATTGCCCAGCGTAGGCTTTACGATATATTTACCTAACCAAGAATGGCATTTTAGAATGGAATATAAACAGGGAAAGAGTATCTTGTGCCTTGGCCGATGAAGAATAAATCCATTTATTTCTTACACGGTATGATACATTTTTCTCGCATTGAATATGTATTTATTTGATTTGTTTTATGGTATTTAATTGAAAAGTATACCTTAATATGCAGATCTGACACTTATAATAAATTTTCTGTTTCAGAGATATTTGACTAGTCTGAAATACAAAGCAGCAACTCATGATGACCTGTGGTATGCCTTGTCAAATGTAAGATCGTTTTCTTTGGAAATTTGAATATTGTCTGGTAACCTTTGTAGGAAAATCTCTGTAATTTTGATATGATATCATGTTGGTCATTCCATATTTACACATTCAATTGTGTTGTAGAATAACATGCGAACAGAATGTGTTCAATGTCAGCATACGTTGACAATGGAACGCATTCTTTACAGTGTACAGATTTTAGTCTTGTCCGACGGCAGTATTATAAGGTCGGATATCTTCGAGTCACATGATAGGATTTTGTAGAAATGTTTTGACAAATTTGAAAAATAATATTTAAAATAATATATTTTGAAATCGTCTGCGTTGGATAAAGGGTTAAGGCAGCCACCACCAGAATAAATTTTACTTGGCAATACTTTTCGAATGAAAGATTTAACTGCAATTGATATTAAGTGATAAGTGATATTTAAGCCAAAATTAACAATTCTGTAAGTACTAAAAGAATGGTTGATCTGGGCTCGGCATTTATCCCTGTTATTTTGGAAGGGTTGAATGACCTTTCCGTCTAGGTAGACTGGCATTGTAAATGGCTTGCCATGTAGGAGTCTGTGGTTGAGTCCGCTCACCTCTAAAACGTGCTCTACCATTGAAATGTATAACCTGGACTTTTGTTTCTAATCATGTGTCGTCTAGAAGGAAAGACTGCGTCACAAATCCCGAAAAGCCTGTGTTGAAAAATAGTTTAAAGTTAAGGTAAATGGCCTGGTGTTTGTAAGTTATATGAAATCAGCAGCGTTATTGTATCAAACATTGCACCACGATTACTGTGTGTATTCGGGGGCGCGGTGGCTCAGTAGGTAGAGGTGCAGGCTGCAAGCCGAGAGGTCCTCGGTTCGAATCCCACCTGCGGCAACCACGTTGTGTCCTTGGGCAAGACACTTCACCCCCATTGCCCACGTGGGGGCACGGTGACGCTGTGTACTAAGGCGTACTGCACGTCGATGGTGCACCTGTCTTCGACCAATGCTAACCCTGCTTGTGTGGAGTTGGTATGTGGGGAGCTGACAGTTGCTTTCCGTTGCTCGGTGGTTCTCTCCGGGTACTCCGGCTTCCTCCACCCATAAAACTGTCACGGTCATGGTTAGCCATTGTGCAGAAATATGTGACCTTAAACACCAATAAATAAATAATAAATAAATACTGTGTGTATTCAACGTTACGCGAAAAAATACAAACATTCAGAAATATGCTAGGTTCAGTACGGCCGCTGTGTACTGGTCACATTCCACGGGTGGACAATATTTCCGGACGCTAATTACCGGAATATTTATCAACAATTTAATTAATGAAGCACCGGGCACAACCCGGTACTTCTTTAATTAAAATTTTGCAGATAATGACTTTTATGACCTGGTAAGTGCATGTGTGGAACTCACTGCCCAACACGTTGATTTTGACCAGTCCACGGCAACTGTACAGTACACAACGCGTTGAATCTTGATTACGTGTGCATCTGACTGACGTTATGACGTGATTGGAATGTTTCGATACAAAACAGTATATCACATGAAAGTTATCAGACCGCTGAAGGTGATAGTTTTCTTCAAAAATATAGCGTTCATTCACTTAAATCGAGTTTAATCATGGTATAAATACAGAACACAACTATACGGGCGTACTACGCGGGACAGGAATCATCGACCCTTCGTTTTAACTGATAGAGTGATGAATTATTTTTGGTCATCAAAATTTGTTCACATATTTTTACCTTGTTATAATTTATGGGAGAGTGCCAATAGGCACACCGAGAGACACGCCAATAGGCACTCTCCCATAAATTGTAACAAGACAAATCCTTACAGACTAAATAATTTCACTTCAAAGGTGATATGGAGAACATCCACTGAATATGAAGCCTTTAAGTTGTGGTACTGACACTTCAGAATAAAGCCCAAATAAGGGCTTCCAGCACTCTACCAGTTAACTGTATTTCCTTCGGCGCTCAAGAAAAGCATGAAAATCTCAGTCTCGGGTGTACCTGAATATCTCGTAACACAATATTGTTATTCGGTTACATGAAACCCTTTATTTATTTTATGAACAGTTCGAGTGTAGACAGATTTTGGAAACTTGTCTGTTGTCGAGGGAATTGGAAATTGTTCTCATCATTGTCCGTGCTGTGCATCCAGGCACTTGCAGGTGGTTTTAGAAAGAAATAGGTGTTTCTAATTACCTAACTGGTTTCAAAGTTAACAACGAAGAGGTCTGGGTTATCAATGTTGGGATTGAAATCCTGCTTAGAATTACCTGGATTTCAATATGTTTAATCAGGCCTTCATCACTGTTCCCACTGACTATTGCAACTCTATCCTATTCGGTTGTAAACAGAGCATTATTGACAAAATTGACACAATACAAACATTTTGCAGCACATGTAATCACTATGAGCAAACGGTCTTGCCACATTACACCTATTCTTAAAAATCTCTACTGTCTGCCTCCCAGGGAACGAATTGAATTCAAAATTCTTACTTTAACTTGGAAATGCTCAAATGGGGAGGGCCCGTCGTATCTGGCCTTTTTTCACGTTACGAACCCGGGAGACCACTGCGTTCGGGAGCGCCAAACAATCTTGTTCGTGTACCTGGTAACCTTGTAACAGCTTGTGATCGAGTCTTTTCGGTGGCTGCTCCATTTCATTGGTACCAGCTTCCGAGTCGGTTGAAATCATCCTGGACTTTTCTATCTTTCAGATCGGCTCTCAAAACACATTTGTTCTAGCCGGTATACAATCTTCCAAAGAAAGCCGCTGACTGGTGATTCGCCTGATTGAGACACGGTCAATGAAATTGAAATGCAGAATTTACATTTTTTTTTGGAGAGCCCAAGATTCTAAGAGGATGTTCGGCTTTAAATTGCATTTATTATTATATTATTATTATTATTATTATTATTGAATGTTATTTATATACTTGAACTGAGATAAAGATAGCATGCTTTAACCCTTTGAAACCTTGTGGTATCTTCCATATTAGTTCAATGACATCAACTGGAAGAGTCCATGTTCATTATTTAGGGGTAGATCAATTAATATTTTCAACGTGCAGCCTTGGGGCTGCCCGTTGAAAATATTGATTGGTCTACCACACACATGCATTTAGCATCCATGCTATTTAATGAACTTATGACGTATCATGTTCCTGGCCGGAAATGAGGCCGCGAGTGTTAAATGGGTTAAACAACAGTATCACTTAGTTGTGATCGCAATATATCAGTGAAAACTCTTTTGGTAGTTAAAATAATATAAACGTATGTCATGTGTATTGACACACAATCACATACGACCAAATCCATCATGGGTCCTTAGACTGTGAGCAAATTGTGCTCTACTACATAAGCACATTCAATCAAACCCCAGCCTCACGTTGTGCGGCGTGGAATACCTTCAATGAAAAGAGTTGTTATGAAAGTTTATTATTACAAATTTTATTACACATCCATTAAACATTAAACCCTTGTATTTAACGGAATCGCCTCTATGACGTAATTGTTTCTGTTTAACGGGTGATGTACAAACCGGATTTTTTTCCAAGCACAGTTTATGCTCGTTCATTTCCCGTCGCGTCATTATTTACGCTTCAAAAAGGTTTCCAAATTTTGTTATACAATTATCGATCGTCTGTCGCGTAGTATGAAAATGAAAACGCCCAAAGCAAAATAAAGTCAGTTCACAAAAAATTAGTTAGCCAAAAATGAGATAATATTAAAAAAAACAATCATTTCCAACCACAACATTAACCCAGTACTAAAGCCGTCTCGTCTTCGGATCCCCATATATTTAGATTGGCCAACTTTATTTCGGTAAATCTTCGGACATCCTGACATGCTTCGAACTTCTTTCAAAAAAGGTTCTCCTAGCTGATTTGCACATTTGCCCAAATTTGTACTTATATTTTTACTAACAGTAATAGCCACCAAATGGTTAGGAATGAATGGACGCCAGTCGAAGAGAAACAGCGATACAGATTTCAACAAACACGCCCAATAGAAAAAATAACGAATGTAATTTAGACTAGTTCCCAAAAGGTTGTTTTGATTTTTTATCGATCCATTTGATCAGTACAGTTTCAAACAAAACAAACGGACTCTTCAGCTTTGGTTTTAAACATCGGAATTAAAATTTGTTTGTTTAAATGAATTTTAATGCATGGGATGTTTAATAAACACTGGACGCGATGTGTGTTTGAATTGGTGGGTGTTTTGCATAACTCGTTGGAGTGGCTTAGTCATATTTCGCTAGAGCCTACGGCTCTCGCGAAACATGACTCTACCACTCCAATTCGTTATGTAAACACCCACCGATTCAAACACACATCGCATTCTGTCTATGTACTGGGTGAAGTGAGTGGACGCTGATTTCAGGACGGATAGTTGTGTTTATGTACAAGTCAATGTCAATGGCTTTGAAGTTAGAAGCCATGAAACCATTGACTATATTCTGATTAGGAGTCGTATGCGAGCTTGGAATCTCACTTACGGAATCCCACATACGGAATCTCTCTTACGGAATCGCACGGAATCCCACTTCCGGAATCCCACTTACGGAATCACCTTTACGGAATCCCACTTACGGAATCACACTTACGGAATCCGACTTACGGCATCACACTTACGGATTCACCCTTACGGAATCCCACTTCCGACACCACACTTACGGAATCCCACTTACGGAACCAGACTTACGGAATCCCACTTACAGTATCACCCTTACGGAATACACTTACGGCCTCACACTTACGGAATCACGCTTACAGAATCCGACTTACGGTATACGTTTTACAGAATCACACTTGCGGAATCACACTTCTAGGTAACGCCAGGGTTATGGAAACCGTTTTTTCGAGATGAGGATACAAATCGTATAAGAAGGCGTGCAATTGCTTGGTAACTCATTTTCTCGATAACATTCGAGTAGTCAGGGCGTAGGCTGTTCCATGTACTGCTCGATTGACTCTTGGGCTCCATATGGAGAGACATACAAGTCCCCGTGCCACACATTGGGGCAACAGAGGGGGAGTTCTTAGATAAATGAAGGGATCTGATTGGTCGACGTCAGAGGTTGGGACCGGATGAAGGTACGACCAGTCTGAATGCTAGCGTTAGAATAGCCAGAATAAGATCAGACTAAAAGGAAAAACGAAAGTTCTGAGAGAATTTGAGCTAGATGGACGGTTAGTTGGAGGATAGGGATAGGCAGAAACCGAGGAGTTTGGAAGAAGCAGAGCCAAATAAAGTCAATTTCTCTACTTTTAGTTGGTTGTCGGGTCGGGTTATGCAGACAAAACGAAAATTCCAAAAAGATTTGAGCCAGAAAATATACTTCCATTAAATCGATTGTCATCCCACACTATGTAAGACGTTACAAGATTACATGGTACTCATGTCAACCCAAGTTGTTGGACTTTTCGGAATTTTTTAGTGTTTTGGATAGTTGTCAGGATGTTTCAGGTACCCCATTCAGAGTTGATCATGCTCCAGAACACACCCCCATCCTGTAGGAGGACTATCAGTCAGATAGCGTGGGCATGCCGTCATAGAAACCAATAAGGCTGCATCCAATAAACAAAATAGACGACGCAAACATGTGTCACCCTAGCAACCTCCGCTGCACATGTGCAATGACACCACGCATCGCCATGGTAATGAAGTCACAATATGACCCCTGACATCCACAATACACCGTGACATGGCGTCCCTTCCTAAGTCTACGCTACCGCGGGACAAGTGTGACCAAGTGCCTTGCACGGGGACACGCCATAGACGACGCAGGTTTATGTTGAACATGTGACCTTGCGATAAGACGTCCCATGCTCTAAGGAATAAAACACCTCTCTTAGCACTTATTAACCGTGTACGTAACACCACTAGAAAATTACACTTATCAAAGAAAGTCTTCTATAACGAAAAAAAAATATCATTTTTCGCCTTACTGACCAAAATGGGAGCGCGGTGGCTAAGTGGTTACGTCCTTGAACTTCAAACCGAAACGTCCACGGTTCAATCCCCGCCAGTGGTAACTACCTTGTGCCCTTGGGCAATGCACTTAACCCAAACTACCCACGTGTGTTACAGTGGCGCTGTGTGTTGGAGCGTGCTGCACGTCGATGGTGCGCTTGTTTTCAACCAACGGTAACCCTGAATGTGTGGAGTAGATACTTTGGGAAAGTCTGGAAGTTGCTCGGCGTTGCTCGGAAAATATATCCATAGTAGCTCGGTGTACCAAATGTTCACCACGAGTGGCGAAGAGGTGTGAACCTTGAGGCTTTGGCTGGCGGTTAACACCACTTCACCACGAGTGGTGAACATTTGGTACACCAACAAGCTATTTTGGATATATTTGTTTTAACCCTTTACCCAACGTAACGGCCAAAACCGGCCAGCGCTATTCTCAAAAATCGCCAATTAATTTTCAAAATATTTTCATTTTTTGTCTCAAAAACATAGGTTATGACCCTTCGTTGGAACGAGCTCGTCGAGCTCGTTCCAACGAGGGGTCATAACCTATGTTTTTGAGACAAAAAATGAAAAAATTTAGTTATTCAAGAATTTTTTTTGCAAGTGTCGTCTGCTTTTCATGTTAGGTAAAGGGTTAAAACCATGATCTTCAGATTAATCAGAGTTGAAATGTTGAATAGATCAATATTCACACGTGCGAATCTGTTTTTGTTAACATAGGAACCGATGGGCGACACTTCCGCTGGCAGTTTTATCGCCGAAACGAAATAGAAAAAGAAATGCGCAAATTACGGGGACCTTTTCATTTTAATAACATAATAACATACTAATAATAACATCGGGTATGGATACTTTATTTACATGAGACAATGTATGTTTGCTAATTTTTGGTATCTTATGAGTTTAACTTCTTTAAAAACGTAATAAATAATTGCCGGTTTCGTTTCGTTTTTCACGAGTCGATGAGTGATAAATTTAGACAAATTTGCATTCAAGGCGAGGCCACCAAAGGTCAACTTTGTAATGTAAATTTTTACTGTTGAAATCCCATTGCTGGCGTGTTCACCACAGTTTGTGTGTAAAGCTAGATTTATGTCATAGACTTTTTATATATAGTAGATTAGGTAATCATAGTATTAAAAGTTTCATCGATGTTTTTTAAAATAAAGCTTACTGATTCTTGCCGTTCAGCTAGGTAAGATGATTTTTAAACTAAATTTCATTCAGTTTTCCGTTTGCTTGAAGTATGTTACATCCGTAACTAAAATGACACTAACACCATTCTTTTAAAATATTACCAGGCCTTGCATGCAATAAAGAACTTATTTTGCATGTTCCTAAGCTACAGGAAAAGTGTTGCGATGTTCTTCCACATTCTGTTATGCCAGCTATGCTGTTCACTACTGAACAGAATTTTGGTCCAAATAAATATCATCAACTTATGCGCGATCTCGCCACAGCGAGACCTGAATTCATAAACTATGAATTTTAGACCAATCAAGATTTTCAGCGTGCAGCCTCAAGACAAATATTGATTGCTCTTCCCCCAAGTAACGAATGTAGACTCTACCAGTTATTGAATCTGTACTGGCACGAAATACACCATCGGGTTTCAAAAGATTACGTTTCTCATGAAAATGTTTATTTTATTGATTTATTTATTGTTTTTTAAGTTTACATACTTATGCACAATGGCTAATCGTGACCGTGACAGTTTTACGGGTGGAGTAAGCTGGAGTATCCCAAGAGAACCACCGATAGCGACGAACAACTGCTAGCTCCTCAACATTCTATCTCTGTTCAAGCTCCGCACATGCATGGTTACAACGGTTGACGACATGTGCACCATCGACGTGCGATACGCCTTAGTACATGGCGTCATCGCGCCCCCATTTAGGCAACCGGGATAAAGTGCCTTGCCCAAGGACACAACGCGAGTCGTCACGGACGGGGATCGAACTCGGGGCCTTTAGCACAGAAGTCCAACAGTCTACCACTGAGCCACCGCGCTCCCATGGAAATTTTAAAACTTGAAAATAATTCTAACTTGTCTTCCTTTATCCATGATCTTGAATGGATCTGGATTATGTTATTTGTTGAACTGGGACTGAAAGAGTTGAATACAATGTATTTCAGCAAACTATGGCTGAAGGTAAACATCTCGATGTAAAGAATATAATGGACACGTGGACACTGCAGATGAACTACCCTGTTATTAAGGTCAAGAGGGTAGGAGATACTACCATCAGATTTGAACAGACACGTTATTTAGAAGACCCAACCTCTGCATTATTCGGAAAATTTGAATCTCCATTTGGGTATGTTTGTTTGTTTTATTTATTGGGGTTTAACAACTCTTTATACCATGATTACCTATTCTGCTATATATATAAAATCTATGACATAAATTTTAGCTTTACACACCAACCGTGGTGAGCACGACAGCGATGGGATTTCAATAATTAAAATTTACACCTACAGTAGAACTACATCCAAGTTGACTTTTGGTGACCTCGACTTGAATGCAAACGTGTCAAATGTATCACTCGTCGCCTCGCGACGAGTGAAATGAAACCCACAATTATTTAGTTCGTTTTTAAATGAGTTTACCTCATAAGATACCAACACTTAACAAACATGCATTGCCTCAAATTAATAAAGCGCCCATAACTCAAAATAGTATGTTATTAATTTATTAAAATGAAAAAGGCCCCATGGGTGTTTCTTTTTCCATTTCGTTTTTTCCATTTCGTTTCGGCGATAAAATTGACAGCGGAAATACCACCCACCGGTGCTCTTGTAAACAAAAACAGATTCGAACGTGTGAATATTGTATTGTTTAACATTTCAACTCTTATTAATCTGACGATCATGGTATAAATAAAATATACCCAAAGTAGCTTGGTTTACCAAATGTTCACCACTCGTGGGGAAGTGGTGTTAACCGCTTGTCAAAGGCTCGCGGTTAACACCACTTCACCACGAGTGGTGAACATTTGGTACACCAATCTGCTATGGGTATATTCTATATTTCAACAATCATGATCACATTGTATCGTATCGAATAGTCTTACGGGTGGAGGAAGTCGGAGTACCCGGAGAGAGCCACCGAACAGTGGAGAGCAGCTGTGACAGTCTCTAACTTACATTCCCGGCACAATAGAGTTAGCTGCTGTTGTAGGCTAACACTCCATAGACGTGAAGTACGCATTAGTACACAGCGCCACCGTTTCCCACATGGGCAGTAAGAATTAAGTATCTTACCCAAGAAAACACCGCATATGGCGCGGGTCTAGATCAAACTGTCGACCTTTCGATTTAAAGTGCAATGCTCGAGCCACTGAGCCACCTCAGTCCCCTCCATTTGGCGGAGTGGAGACCTAATATTAAATATACTTCTGTGAGTATGGGAAAAAAGAAGAGTTTTGAAGGAGGTTCGGTAATAATCCAATTCTACATCCCCATAGAGCTGATCTCTGTACCTATTTGATGTGTAGCGTGTCCTTTTTTGTCGATAACTTTTTCATTAATAATAATTTAAAGTAATAAATAAAGAACTGATGTGAACCTGCTTTGTTTACCTTTTGAAATTAGGTATTTAAGTTCCTCCATCCGTCAACGCTTTTATTATTGTAATTGATTTTTTTTTTTAATTTCGGAGAACTTTTTATTAGTTTGGTTTTGGTGAATGGTCAGTTTGTAAGTTTTTGTGAGACTCGAGGCAGTCATTCATTTCTTGTTTTTCACAAAGGGATTTCTTTTCCAGGTATCGATGGGATGTTCCAATTACATACACCTACAGTACTGAACAAAAGTTTAATAAAACGTCAGATGATGTACTCTTTTTAGATAGTTCACAGACAGAATGTGAGTATAACATAGAGACATGCAGCTTTCCATGTTCTGTTTTGTACAGTACAACACAGTCGCCGTGGACTGGTCGTAATCCACGCGTGGGCATTGATGTCCACTCATGCGTTTACCAGGAAATAAAAATCATCATCAGCAATATTTAATAAATGAAGCACCGGGTTGTACCCAGTGCTTCATTAATTAATTTTGTGACGATTATTCCTATAATTAGTGTTTGGAGTCTAATATTATTGCGTCCATGGAAATATTGCCTGCCCATGGATTGTGACCAGTCCACGGCGGGCGTAATGCACTGTGAATGATGATTTCCGTCGAAATCTCATTCTAGCTTTTCTGCACCAGGTGTCTACTAACGCATCTTTTTTGCTCTTGGTATCCACTGGCTATGTCTTTGAAGGCCACCTCTATCCGGTTTGACAGTCATCAGTTCAATCTTTTAAGGTTAATATGTATTGTCTCTGTCAAAAAGACTCATCCTAAGTTTCCCCGTGGTAAAAAAAATTACAGCAGTTTAATCGTGGTTTCAATTCAAAAACACAAGTCCGGTAGAGTAGAAAGAACAGGAAGCTACTATCGTTGTTAGAGTTTTAATATATTTTGAAAAACTCCAATTTAGATCGTTGATTCCTGTCCATCGAAACTCCGCCCTTTTTGTGGTCTGTCTTATTACTCACTAAATTAAATGACAGAAAGACATGCATCAAAGCATACCTCAATGGGAGAGTGAATGTGTTAGTGGCAATGGTTTCTCGGTCATTGATATAATGCAGTTCATAATTTGGTTGTTTTGTGGCAGGATCTTTGTGATATATAATCCCGTGACACGATCATGATGATATATAATCCCGTGACACGATCATAGTGATTTATAATCCAGATGGGAACCAAACTTCAGAAATCATTTGTATTCTGTTTCCATTCTGGTCACCATGCAAAATACACTCCAGAATGCTTTGGCACAGGACACGATCATAGTGTGATATATAATCCAGATGGGAATCAACCTTCAGAAATCATCTGTATTCTGTTTCCATTCTGGTCACCATGCAAAATACACTCCAGATTGCTTTGGCACGGGACACGGTCATAGTGATATATAATCTCGTGACACGATCATAATGATATATAATCCCGTGACACGATCATAATGCTATATAATCCCGTGACACGATCATAGTGATTTATAATCCAGATGGGAACCAAACTTCAGAAATCATTTGTATTCTGTTTCCATTCTGGTCACCATGCAAAATACACTCCAGAATGCTTTGGCACAGGACACGATCATAGTGTGATATATAATCCAGATGGGAATCAACCTTCAGAAATCATCTGTATTCTGTTTCCATTCTGGTCACCATGCAAAATACACTCCAGATTGCTTTGGCACAGGACACGGTCATAGTGATATATAATCTCGTGACACGATCATAGTGATATATAATCCAGATGGGAATCAACCTTCAGAAAACATTTGTATTCTGTTTCCATTCTGGCCTTCATGCAAAATACACTCCAGTATTATGTTTGAAAATTGAACGCACCTGAAATGTGTGATGCTCATAACCATAACCATGACTCTCGTTAACCCTTTGAACCCTAGTGGTATCTTCCATATCAGTTCAATGGCAGCAACGGGAAGAGTCCATATTCATTATTTGGGGGTAGACCAATTAATATTTTCAACGTGCAGCCTTGTGGCTGCACGTTGAAAATATTGATTGGTCCACACCGCACCTTCACTCAAAATTCGACCTACTTAATGAAATTTTGAAGTATCATGCCGGAAAAGCCG
Organism: Pictodentalium vernedei; assembly: GCA_031216915.1. Taxonomy (NCBI): domain Eukaryota; kingdom Metazoa; phylum Mollusca; class Scaphopoda; order Dentaliida; family Dentaliidae; genus Pictodentalium; species Pictodentalium vernedei. The sequence goes on along the minus strand of CM062292.1, from coordinate 23,944,979 downwards.
CCCCTGGTGTTCAAGGGGTTAATTTCCTGGTACCAAACGCCTTGTCTAATCTTGTTATATTCCAGTGGGAGAAAACTTAGAAATTAATATAACCTTTTCAGTTGATGCAAACAAGTTTCGTATGACCAAGTTCGGCTCAGATTATCAATTTGGTGGCACCTGACTTTCCAGGTCGACCATGGTTCATGGTTCTCAATACTGAAGCTGCCATTTGCTCGTTAGATCCGAAATAAAATTGGAATCTGGCAAGTTTATATCATTATAAATTCGTCATGTAGCGAACGACAGGATTTTAGGTCAGCCATCGTATCAGCATTCAGGTGAACTTACCGATTGCTTGAAATCGTGACCAACAAATCAGTTCATTATTATGATCGGTTGGTCACAAACGAGTGAAATGTTAATGTCTTTTATCCTTTTGCCAGCTCCAAGTGTTTTTAGTTTTGATGTCGTAGCGGCCAGAATGATTCTGATATCAGATTGTCAAAGGTCTGAACAATTATTTATGACGTCTTGTGTTTACGACGAGTTTGAAGAGACGAATCGAGTGATATATCCTGGGTTGTTGCAGGTTTGGTGTGTAATAAATACAGAACCGCAAATAAGTTTGAATTGGTTAAGAATTATCGCTCTCGGTTGCTTTGGCCTAGGATATCACGAGCCAAAGCGGACGCCGAGGCCAAAACGGACGCCGAGGTCAAATAGGACGCCGAGGTCAAAGCGGACGCCGAGGCCAAAGCGAGGCCAAAGCGGACGCCGAAGCCAAAGCGAACTTCGGCTCTCATGATATCCTGTGCCAAAGCAACCGAGTGCGATAATTTTTAACGCATTCAAACTTATCTGCGGTTCTGTATATTTATTATGATTTAAGCCTTCTTCTGGTGTTTGAGCCATTCATTAAAATAGTAATGCGCGGCCTATAAAGTACCGGAAAATAATCGTAGATACCCGGATGACGAGGAATGATACACATTTGTTGTCTGCGACAGTAGTTGATGTTTATTTGAACATTATTTCATTAGTTTTGTGTCATTAATCCTTCGATGTCAAGAGACCTTTTTTCCGGCCCAGGAACATGATGATACAACATTTCGTTAAGTGGGATGACTGCTAAGTGAATGTGTGGGGTAGACCAATCAATATTTTCAAAGTGCGACCAAATTTTAATTGGCCTACCCCCAAACAATAAATATGGACTTTTCTAATTGCTACCATTGAACTGACAAGGAAGATACCAGCAGGGCTCAAAGGGTTAAGCACTTCGCAATCTATTCTTTATCGGGGAATATTTCCTGGCGCGGACGCCGAGGCCAAACAGCACATCATATGCTGTAACGTAATGGCGGGCCTTCTAGAACCCACTACTTGTTTTTCGTGTCATTTAATTGTCTCTTGTGTTTTTTGATCGTATAATAAAAAGATTCTTCAACACGTCTCCAGTGTGTTTCAAGATTTACAACACTCTTCCAGTTAAAACTAGAAGTCCTGTCACGAATAGTGCGCTTATCTAGGCTTAATTGCGCGTTGGAATTGCGCGCAATTGCCATATCGAATGGCATCCAAAGTACGGCAGGTTCTCTTGGTTACTCATAGCAAACACATGCAATGTTTCTGGCAATGGACCTCCGGGTTACCCGGAGGTCCATTGGCTGAAACATTACTTGTGCACAGGCCATATGTACATAATTTGATAGCTTTACTTAGGCCATAACGCGTACATTAACGCGCATATCAACGTGCTATTTGTGCGCATTTCATGACAGGACTTCTAGTTTTAACTGTAGGTCTGGACAGAGCTAAAGCTAATTTACTGAACTCTTTTGTGTAAAGTTCGATATAAACTTGGGACTCGTTGGAGATCCTCTACGTATCTACATGTCAATATTAATATTTCAGTCGATCACGAAGATGATTCTTTACCGTCAACTTTAATTCCTGATACCTGGATTATCGCTAATGTGATGCAGTATGGATATTATAGAGTTAATTATGATGAATCCAACTGGCTTGCTTTAATTAAGCAGTTAAAGACCAATCATCAGGTAAAACGTATTTAGCAAGATGAGGACAGATATATTATATGTTTGTTGCACTAGTTACAGCCCCAAATATGTCCTGAAGAGGGCAGGGCTGTGTTGTTGTTTCAATTTCTGGGTCCAAACATTGCAGAAGAGAACAAGCCGATACTGGGGTGGGGCTGCTAAACCGAAAGCTGACACAAGCATTTTGCAATTCCTGAGATTTAAGTAACTTTGGTACACGCAGAAGATAAATATGGGGCAATGTATCTGCATACATGTCCACTACTTCATCCATAAAACCACAAAATATATATATCAGTGCTAACAAGTGTCAATTCGTGGGTATGTAGCCCTTTACCTAATATAGACGGTGTATCTGACCAGTGTTGGTTACAAAAACTTGTCTCATTATAGCAAGTATAGTCTTTCGCAAGTGTTGTAATGGCTAATGGGTAAGATACCAAGGCTTGCTATTTGTTGGCATAGTCATGTACGTCTTTGTATTTGTTATTCAGTGAATACAAATAGGAAGTTATCCATATATATCGCTGGTGTGTTGTTAGGGGAGGTGCGACGGATGCGAACGCACCTCCCCACAAAATTTCAGTTCCACTTAAAGGATCATCTATCATTTGTGATTTTGAAAATTTTGATAAAATGAGGCGACCTCACTTACCCGGACACTTCGTGCCCTCTGTGGTCGAAGTGCAATAATAACTCTCTCTGGCATCAAATGAACTCTTTTTTTAGGAGTCATAACCGGATGGGTATATGCTGCTGGCCGCTTTTAAATTTGTTTGTAGCGGCTTCTGTTCGGAAATTCGCCCTATTGGTGAGAACTTCTGCTTTAGTTTCGATTTCATTGAGTATCAAAGACCAGCTTTTACTCAACTGAACACAAAGTTAAAACAAATTTATACAGGTATGTTTGTACAAGTTAAGAAAACTGTAACCCAACTGCTTGAACATGAATAAATCTAATAAATGTCGGACTTGGAGTGCCTTGAGAGGGATTCCAAAGCTGACGAAACTCTGGCGTTGCGGAAAAAAATCACTATTTCATTACAGTCGCAAGCAATGTCAGACTTCAAGTCTCGAAGGAAGAAAGACAGACTAATTACTGCATCTTGCGATGTTTTGTAATTAAACGTACAGTTTACGCAATTTTTGGCAGCGAAAAGGTGTTAAGTCTAAATTCCTTACTTGTCACCTGTAACTCGGTATCACAGCTTGTTTCCTGTAAAGCTGCATTTATCACTCATTATTACCTAAGGACGTTATTTTTCCCAAATACCGTACGTCTGCACCTACCTCACATTTTTGGGTGGGTAAAACAAAGCGTGTGTCCCCTTCCCATGGGATAGCTTTGTAGGTCGTTCACCAGGTAATACGGTCAATACCTATACACTTTTACAATGGGAGGGCGGGAAGGGATCTTCATTGAAGGCGAAGGAGGATACTGAAGAACTTCTGATTTTCTCCATAGGCACATTCAAAACTTGTACGACGGAAGGTTTGGGGCGTTTCGCGCCTTTGTGATAAATTTTTGGATAAAGGTCGATTCAAAACGTTTGCTATAGAATGGTAGTTTTTTTCATGTTTTTTGTAGATTTTTTGGATAAAGGTGGGATGTATGACGTAAATGGGGAGTTTTTTATGATGGGATGGGCACGTCCCGCATTTTTTCTAATAGGCTTTTTGATCGATTTTTTTATGAAATACTTAAAATTAATTACGCGTTTCATTTAATATGTAAATGCGTAGAGACTGCCGAAAAGGTCTTGTTACGAACAGTACATGAAATTATCAACAAATGTACTTTTAGATTGAATAAGTCTTGACTGTTGCGATTGGAAACACTGAATGAAATTTGGCGGGTGTGTGATTGAACACGTGATGATTTCCTGCTCTCCGATTGACTGAGCATGCATCGTGTCAATCAGTGTGGTTACAACCGGTATTGTTTAGCAAACAATTACAATTACATCACGGATGGTTTCTATGATATATTTTATCGATAAATAATTGAAGTCACAGGGGTTATCACCTTACTTTGATCACCTTTGAGAGAAATAGTGGCTGGACATTATTTGTACTTGAGTTTAACAATTATTTCTATAAGAAAAGAGCAGCGGAACTTGTTTAACACAATTGGTGTTGTTTGCAACAACAGTTTAGCCTGAGGGTGTTTTGATAAGCGACAGACCATAATGAATGAGTTGTATTACAAAAGACATGCCTTCGCCATTTAAATTTCACTGGGATCATTTAAATGTATCAAAACAAAGAGGGTAGGTGATCCATTGTTCAAAAACACAATATATCCACCCAGTTACCCGCTCTGACACTATCCAGTGTTGCGTTATCGAGGCATGCCATATTCATGTATTGTATTTCTCACAAACTGATGCACCATTTTGTTTTTCAAGAAAACGTGTTAGAGGTTATTTTTAAAATAATTAATAAATTAAAAAATAAAAAATAATAAATAATTAAATGCTTCAAAATTATTATCTATTTGCTAGATTCTTTATTGAAAATTATTGAAGTCCAACAGCTTTTCAATTGTTGGTATTCATAAATGTTAAGCCATTTAAATTTCAGTGGTTTAAAATTAATTCTCCGTTTCATTTAAATGATCAAAAGTCATTCAACTGCCTGAGAAATTATTACGCCATACCAATTAAAATTAAAGTTACCGAACTTAAGAGAGGAGGGGTGGGGGTAGGGGTATTGCATCATGCCACTGTTCGACATTTATTAAACATAAGAGGGGAGGCGTTGCGATAGGGGTATTGTGTCATACCAATGTTCAACATTTATCGAACATAAGAGGGGGGTGGTGAGATTAAGGGCATTGCTTCATAGCAATTAAAATTATTAAACAGAAACTAATTTTTCAAAAATATGACCGCACCCTTACCTCCTTCGCCCCTACGGATGACCTCATTTGACTGGGCTACCCGCAGGAGGTTCACGCGAACCTCCTCCGAATCCTCCGGTCAACCAGTCCATTTCGTGCATCTCTACTACTAAAGTCGATACCGGATCCAGGCTATACTATTGTAACCGTATAGGATACGCAGTCTCCCAAAGGGACCTAAACTTCATTGTGGGGAATTCTGACTAGAAACCGGGGCGTCAATGAGAGGTTCAATTTTTCCCTATGAGGGGACTAGATCTTTTTTGTTTTAGGGTTGTTCTCGATCAATTCTGGATATTTTGAGATCGTTATTTCTCGCTGGGAATAACCCGGCATTCAGAGAGTCAAATCGACGCCTGCGCAGGCTTTTATAGGTCAATAATTCCACATTTTCTGTGGGGTCAAGGGATAATTCTCTCGACGGCAAATTATTTCAATTATTGATTGTTTTAAAGTTACTATGTAACTTTGGTGCCGGAATGTATTTTTAACATGCGCGAATGAATTATAAGAACATTTCTCGTTGCGAATTTCCCTTTTACTGCTGCAGATAAGCTGCTTTGCTATGATATTTCCAACTTTCCACATTGAAACGGTTAAAATGTAGGACGCAGGAAACACCCGCAACGCGCATGACAGTGACCGAGTTTCGATTGAAAAGAGAAATGGCTGTGATCAAATTTGTGCCAATTTACCGTGCAAAAATGCCAATTTCTCAAATGGGATGATTTTTTTGGGACAATCATGGATCAATTTTAATCCACGACGATTCGAGGAAATAGCAACGAGGTATGTTCTTACATGACAGATTTGGTTTATACGTCAATTTCACTCCGAGGTGGAGACGGCAATTCGTCCTTGAATTTGTATACACGGAGTTGCAAAACGCAACAAGATTGAAAGGCACTACGTATTCGGGAAGCAATTAAATTATTGTTTTAAGATTTTGACTGAATACGAAAGCCAACAGGTCCATTATTTCACATTACCCTCTGCCAAATGTGTTCAGTGTCCTCACGAACACACCAAACAAAATGTTGTATGAAATGATGTAATGTTTAGGCTGCACAGGCCCAGTGCAATTCTGATTGCCAAAGGTGGGACAGAGTTAATAATGCCAAAGAGGAAAACAGTACTGTACTGCTTTAAATTAAATAGGGACACTTCGAAGTGAAATTAGATAAATATATATTTTTTTTAACACATAAGGGTCGCGCTGTTTGCAAATAGCAGGGGAAATGTAATGCCACACTTTCAGCTATGACAACCAATTTTTTAAAACCTAGTCAGCATGCCTGACAGCTATGCATCAGCATTTTTAATATTATTATGCTATTTTTTATATATATTTTGTTTTATGCCAGATACTTGCATGAGAAATTATTCATTTTGTTTTTGAATGCCGAAACTTCAACCAAGGAGACAAAATTTTCAAAACAATCATGTCATCCCAGCTGACAGCTGTGCATTGTTATAGACAATTTGATTGTAATTTGGCCTGGATGTGCTCTACTCCAAATATTAATAACGGTAATTATGTTTATAAGAATGATAAGGTTTAGTGTGGTGTCTCTTCTGTCGTTCTTTCTGATGATGGAAATTGGTTGATCTTGTAGTATCTGTGTTCTGTATCTCTCTCATTGGTCGTGCTGTTGGTCTGGTAGCAGTGTTACTAGTTGATCGCTGGAGAGTGTGAATAGCCCCAGTGTTTTTCTCTACCTGTATCCCAACTTTTCCAATTAATTCTTGAACTGACTTATTCTAGGTGTTGATGCTATCACCGAAAGTGTCTGCTTTCTGTGGAGGTTGCTGTTTTGAAAATTCCAACATGAGAGTTATCTGCTTGGTGTTCAAACTGATAGTGTCCACGACACGCAACAGTGTTTGTTGTAACTCAGTCATCTGTGAACTTATATTGCCTGAAGTACACTCGTTAGCAGCCGTAGCCCCCAGAGAGGATGATGTGGTTAGTACGGAACTATTAGAAGAAGCTGATGAGGAAGAAGAAAGCGATAGCGAAGATGATGAAGAACAAGTCGAAAAAACAGAAACAACAGATTGTGCATCTTCTTGGTCTGGTAATTCCATGACAGAATCTGCAAACTTCACAACTCTCAGATCCAGTGGCTCTTCTGACGCTTCTTGAACAATTAAGTTTAGTGGCTGTTCGCTGGTAGAAGTAGATGGAATGCTGTTTATATGAGTTGCAGGTGGAAGATGTGAGGTTGTAGTGGTGCTCTGTTTTGTTGCGTCTATATGTTCTGGTACTGGCTTTGTTATGATGGTGTTTTTTGGTGGTTGTGATTCACATGTTGCTACTGAAGTTGTTGTTATTTTATCTGTACATGTTGCTGCTTGTGGTAAGACTCGTGTTTGGCTCCTTGGAAGGGTTTGCATCGTTGTCTGTGTTTGTGGGTACTGGTTGGGTGTGTCTTTATTGATGTTTTCTGTTCCCAATAGTTGGGGTAATATGTTTTCTGTTGTCTCTTTGTCTGTGAGTGGTATATTTGTGATTGTAATGGCTTCTTGCAGGATGCCAATTTCTCTGTTTGCAGTGGTAGTGGTACATGTAGTCCCCCTTTGGCTTTGTTCTCTGTGCCCATACTTTCTCTGACTGTAACTTGCTTAGTGGTGTCATATATTGTGATGCATTGATTGGGTCTGTACTCTTCTTTAGAAATATACTGTCGTCAGCAACAACTTCACCCCTTTTCTCCATTTCTTCTTTCTTCATTTTATGCAAGGTATAGCCTGACACATGTTTTCTTAAGTCTTTTTCATTTGCTGTCTTAAATAAACACAAGGAACAGTAAAAACGCACCCTTCCTAATTTGGTGTGGTTTTTAAAGATGTGTGCAAGCACTCTAGCCCTCTCGCCCTCATATTTACATGCATTGCATCTATAAGTTCTTCCCCGTAGGCTCACAAAAGATTTGCTGAGGTGTGACATCCTGAAAGGAAAGTAAAAGTAAAAACTACTTAGAGTGTCAGCGTTGTAGCAGACGAATTTTTTACATCTCTTACCAACATTTAATTATAACTATAATGTTTGGTAGACTGAAACTTCTTCAGTGCTGCTTTGTTCACTTCAAGTCTTCATCACCGTGGTAAGGCTTCGGCTTATTGTGATGAACCACCTTTTGCTTACCTTGTTCATCAAGTTGTATCCTGTAAATTAATTCATTAATTTTCTCTAAAACTAAAAATGGGCCTTCATAAAGGGGTTGACGTTTTGGACAAATACTTTAAATCTTTGCTTCTTTCATGTACCAGACAAGGTCGCCACTTTGATAGTGGTTTACTGACACGTTGACATCATACAAGTCTTTTTCTCTCTTAACAGATTTATTTAAGTGATTTCTGGCAACAATGTGGGCTTCTTGCATTCTGTTTCTCAACATTTCTGCATAGTCTCCATAACTAGTTATTTCTTGTTCATCAATACTTCTACCCCCAAACACAATTTCAGAAGGGAGTCGTACTTCACGGCCTAGCATCAGGAGGTTAGGTGTTAATTGAGTGGAATCATGGGATGTGGCTCTGTAGGCAGCAGCTAAACACCCTAAATTTAAATCCCAGTCAGTCTGTTGACCCTTCAAGTAAGCATTAATCATTCTCAACAAGGTGCGGTTGAATCGTTCAACTTGGCCATTGCATTTGGGGTTATAGGGACTTGTTCTGGTCTTCCGTATTTCAAGTAATCTGCACAGTTCGTGGAAGATCTCCCTTTCGTAATTTCGACCCTGGTCTGAATGGAGTGTGAGAGGACAACCGAACCTACTTATGACCTCATTTAATATCTTGTTAGCACAAAATTCAGCAGTTTGATTGGGCACTGGAAAAATTTTGACCCATTTAGTAAAATAATCTGTTACTGGTAGGATGTATCTATTCCCTCAGGGTGTCAAGGGTAATGGGCCTAAAAGGTCAGTTGCCAAGGGGTCACGTGGTAATCCTGTCTTCATGGTTCCCAGTGGTGCTTTTGGATGCTTAACAAGTGGTTTGTTCGCTGCACATTCATGACACTTTACAATCCAAATTCATATGTCTTCGCTGATTCCAAACCAGTAGTAACGTTGTAGGAAGTAGGAAGTTTTCTCCCTTGTCTTCTTGTTTCCAAGATGTCCAGAGAGAATGTTTTGATGAATCTGTAGCAGGACTTCCACCCGTAGAACTTTTGGTGCTAACAGTTGAAGATGGGTTCCTGTATTATCTCTGCAGTGAAAAATCTTGCACAGTACTTCATTTTTCAAAGTAAGGAGTCCCAAATGTGCCTATAGTACTTTATTGCTGAACTCAATCCAATCACATCACTCCATTTTGGTTGTGCTTTATTTTCCATCCAAGTATAGACTACCCCTATGTTGGTATCTTCCCTTTGGAGTTTTTGGAACATCTTATCAGTATACTGATTCATCCATGGCGTAAAAATATGACCATACTCTGGTTCTAATCATGGTTTATTTTTGCCAGCTGATCTGGTTTCGACTTTCCTCAGTGCTGGATTTTCTTGTGGCTTCCCCTCTGCCAAGCTTGAGGCGGTGGATTCTGTATCTGTAAATTTATCCCAAGAGCTCATCATTTTGAGGGATCTTTTTCTGCACTTTTTACATGGGCCACACTTGAGAGTCTCCGGATGGTCAGTTTTGTGGCACTCACATTCTCTCGGATTTTCACAACGGGACATTGCATCTGCGTTCACGTGTTTCCTTCCAGCCCTGTGCACTATTTGGAAATTATAGTTGGAAAGTATTTCTATCCATCGAACTATTCTACTTTTGGGTTCCTTGAAACTGAAAAGCCATATGATTGCTTGATGATCAGTTCTGATCAAGAAGCGTCATCTGAGTAAATACTGTATGTAGTATTCTACAAAGTAGTGGACCGCTAACAGTTCCTTATCAGTGATGCAGTAGTTTTTCTTGGCCCTATTCAGAGCTCGGCTCCCATATGCTATGACCCTTTCCATTCCATTTTGTCTCTGACTGAGTACTGCACCAAGGTTGGTATCTGAAGCACCTGCGTCCAATATGTATTCACCATCATGTCTTGGGTAGGCCATTACAGATGGGCTGCTCAATTCCTCCTTCAATTTTTCAAATGAATTTTGACACTCAGTTGTCCCAATAAATTTCTTATTTTTTTTTGGTAAGCTCCACCAGTGGTTTCAAGATAATTGCAAAGTCCTTTATAAATCTTAGGTAATATGAACCCATCCTGATGTATTGACAAATTTGATGTACAGTTTTGGGCCTCGGCCATGATTTTAATATTTGGACATTGTCTGGTTTTGGTTTCACTCCATCTTTAGATATTACATGTCCCAGGAAGGTCACTTCAGTTTGCATCAGACTACATTTTTCAGGCTTTAGCTTCAACCCTGCTTTTCTCATTCTTTCCAAGATTTCGGTTAGCCTTTCTGTGTGTTCTTGGAAATTTCTCCCAAAAATATAATGTCATCAATATATACAAGTAATGTTTGCCATTGTAGTCCATGCAGGGCAATTTCCAACAATCGCTGAAAAGTTGAGCAACTATTGGCCATTCCAAAATGCATCATGGTGTATTCTTACAATCTGTAATGGGTGGCAAATGCTGTTTTGCATATATCTGCTTTCTTTATGGGTACTTGATGATACCCAGCTGTTAAGTCTAATGTTGAAAAGAGTATAGAGCCTGAAATAGCATCTAAACAGTCTTGTATTCTTGGTAATGGGAAAGCATCTTTCACAGTGACCTTTTGGTAGTCGCAGTATAGGCGTAACTTCCCATTCTTTTTCTTGTCTAAAACAATCGGAGAAGCCCACGGTGAATTTGATTTCTGGATGGTTCCCTGTTTTTCTAATTGCTCAATCATCTTCCTTTCCTCCTCTGCATAAGCAATAGGTACCTGCCATGGTGGTTGTTTGATCAGCTTTGCATTGCCTGTTTCTACCGCATGTTCAATTAAGTTAGTACATCCCAGATCAGCTTCATTTTTTGAACATACATCCTGATATTGATTGAGTGTAGATGATAGCTTCTCTTGCTCAAGGCGTGACAAATTTGCCGAAGCACTTTCAAACATTTCTTTCAGGTGATCTGGTACATGATGTGATGCACTCGCATTATCGACCCTTTTCATATTAGCAAAATGTTCAGCATCAAATTTAGTTGATTCATCATGCGCTTTGCTGAATTGTATTCTGCGCATGTAGGCGAAGTTGGTAGATTCTTCCGGATTTTCACAATCAATTACTTCTGCAGTGCTAGTAAAAGTCTCGGCTCTTCCAATCACTGCATCTTGATTGACATGTGCATCAGCTGGAAAGAGGTTCATGATTCTAACCTTTGCTGTTGTATTATTTGTAATATCTGCTATACAAGGCGCCATTAGTAAGGAAGTGTTTACAGTGAAGGATGGGGTGGGTTCGAGAAGTACTTCACCAAGTTCAACTTCACAAGGCGGTCTATCTATTAAAACATCTAAAATGGCCTCGCTGTTCCCTTTCACAACATAATGATCAGCTGCACGGATTTTGTAGCTTTCTTCCAGGCCAACTTGCATACAGGGGACATCATGTTCCTTAAATTTGATTATGCCTTTACTCAACAATATGTCAGCTGGACCTTCTTTCCCTTGTAATATGTCTATTCCTTGTAAGGCATCATCATCAATATCAGCCACTATAATATCTGTGGTTATCTTGAGTGTTCCCATTTTAATTTCAAATGTACCTTTTCCAAGCTCTCGAATCGCCTCTCCATTTGCACTTTTCAGACATGAGTTTTAATTAGTGGTGGTCTTTCTCCCATGGGTATATGGTTAAATATTTTCTCTGAAATTATAGTTTTTGATGCTCCTGTGTCAGCTGTAAAAATTAATTTCACGCCTTTGATTTCGCCATTTACATAAACTCCATCAGCTCTTGGAACTTTCCTTTTTATAATAATCATTTCACCATCCTCTGATTTAGGTGGGTGGGAAAATTTTTCCAAAGTTTTGTTTTCATTTATAAATTGGTAATTTTCTGTTTGATTTCCATGGACCAACCCTCGACCGGTAGGGTCAGTTGTAGCTGGTTTAAACCTTTATTTCCTGTGTTACTTGCATTGGGCTCTTGAGCCTTAATGGAATGATCCATTGTTTGGTAGTCTTTGTTCCACCTGAAGTGTGAGGTTTGTGCCCTCTGCTAAGGATTATAGTTACATGCAGCTTAAGAGGTGTTTTGCCCGCCAAAGAAATTTTCTTGAGTTCTCCAGTTGGACGTTCTGCCTCTGTTGAACGATGTTCCATTGTTGCTATTGCACTGGTTCCGTTGCCACACACCATTGTAAGTAGGTTTGCATTGTGCAAAGTGTGGACAATGCCTCTTTATGTGGCCTGGAGAGTTGCAGAAATAACAAATGGGTGGCTCTTCAGTAAAATGTCTTGGTTGACTTAATTTTGCGACATCACTGGACGCTTTTGTTATATTTTCAACTTATTCTTCTAAATTAGAACCAACTGCCAGCACAATTTTTACCGTTCTCATTTGATTGATTTTTAGATGCAGGTACTTTATTTGATATTTTAGCTGATTTTCCATTTCTACCAGTGACTTTAATGTTTCTGAGAACACCTTTATTTCCTTTTCCCTTCTTTGTGACACTAATTTCATCATCAAAGTCTTCTGTTGAGCTGTCTGTGTCTGAATTAATTTTTCGTGTTAATCTTTTATATTTTCTGTCATTGCAGTAGTCTCCCTTGTTCCTGTTTTTGGTTTCTATGAAGTTAATAACTTGAACAACAGCATCATCAATGCTGGTGGGTTCTTTAAAGAACTCCACTTGAAATCTTACTTCTTGATCGAGTAAGCCTGCCAAACATTTCCTGAGTAAATCTTCCTTCTTTGTTGCCATATCTCTATTGGGGTATGCTTTATTCAAATCAACTGCAAATTCTTCAATCCTTTCATGTGTATGCTGATTTCAGTTCCGAAATCGTACTACATAGGCTTTAGAAGTTTCTATTTTTCTGTACCTATTGGCTAGTTCAGACACTAATTTCCTATAGTCTGACCATACTTCATGGGTCAATTGCCCAAATACAAAATCTCCAGCTTGCCTTTGTAAACGAGGTAAAATTTCATCAATTTGTCACTATCTGACCACCCTCGTCTATTTGCAACTTCATCAAATCTGTTATACCAGACGTGCCAATCTTCCTTTCCGGAAAATACAGGTAACGTACATGAAATTCCACTTTTATAATTGGAAAGTGCTCTAGAATTCACTGTTGTTATGGGTGGACTCTGTGAGTTGTAGTCGACATCACTCACTTCGGTAGAGTCTTCGTCGCTGGACTCGTAACTGCACACCGATCTGTAAATGGGATCTCTGGGTCTTGCAGTCCTGGTATCACCAGCCCCATTTCTTGTGATTCTCTCTTGAGTATCATTATTCCCATTGGAGTTACATGTAATGTTTACCAACTCTTTAACTGCATCTCGAAATCCTTTAGTCATTTCATTTACCATTCCTCGAATTTCAAAAATCATGTGTTCATTTTAACTGCAAGTATCCATAACCATTTCCTGTATATCAAAATTAAAAAGTCTTTTGTCGGTTGTTCCTGCTTCAGAACCCGCTCTGCTATGGTGATACTTCTCTACAAAATGTACCTCAGTGTTTGTCAATGTGGAATCGGTGTCCATTTGACCATCTGGTCCCTTATCCATGCCCTGCATATTAAAATTCATGCGATCATCATTATACATACATGCGCTCATTCCCCACATATTAAAATTATTGTGTTGCTTGTCGCTACGTGCAATTCCTCCCCACATATTAATAGTCATGCGTTCATTTTCATTCGAGCATGTATCTAGTCCCATACCATGTTTATCACCAAGCTCTTCTCTTTCATGACTTCTTGTAGAAGTTTGATGTGCAGTTAAAATCACTGTTTCATTTTTCTCATTTGCATTATCTGTTCTTGCTTCATTTTCCATTAATTCATTATTTTCATCTAAGGCACACTGAGCCAAGTTAGTTTCATCACCACTATCAGCCTGGGCAACTTCTACTTTATTTTTCTTACTCTTAACCATTTTATTTAATGTTATATTTTCTAGTAAGACAGGTTCGTATCTCTGGATAAAAATTAAATTAATTTTAATTCTTTATCTGTATCCTGGTAGCCTCGCCAAAGATGTAACCGTATAGGATACGCAGTCTCCCAAGGGGACCTAAACTTCACTGTGGGGGAATCTGACTAGAAACCGGGGCGGCAATGAGAGGTTCAATTTTTCCCTATGAGGGGACTAGATCTTTTTTGTTTTAGGGTTGTTCTCGATCAATTCTTGATATTTTGAGATCGTTATTTCTCGCTGGGAATAACCCGGCATTCAGAGAGTCAAATCGACGTCTGCGCTGGCTTTTATAGGTCAAGAATTCCATATTTTTTGTAGGGTCACGTGATAATACTCTCGACGTCAATTCATTTCAATTATTGATTGTTTTAAAGTTACTATGTAAATTTGGTGCCGGAATGTATTTTTAACATGCGCGAATGAATTATAAGAACATTTCTCGTTGCAAATTTCCCTTTTACTGCTGCAGATAAACTGTTTTTCTATGATACTTCCAACTTTCCACATTGAAACGGTTAAGATGTAGGATGCAGGAAACACCCGCAACGCACATGACAGTGACCGAGTTTCGATTGAAAAGAGAAATGGCTGTGATCAAATTTGTGCCAATTTACTGTGAAAAAATGCCAATTTCTCAAATGGGATGATTTGTTTGGGACAATCATGGATCAATTTTAATCCACGATGATTCAGGAAATAGCAACGAGGTATGTTCTTACATGACAGATTTGGTTTATACGTCAATTTCACTCCGAGGTGGAGACGGCAATCTGTCCTTGAATTTGTATACACGGAGTTGTAAAACGCAACAAGATTGAAAGGCACTACGTATTCGGGAAGCAATTAAACTATTGTTTTGAGATTTTGACTGAATACGAAAGCCAACAGGTCCATTATTTCACAATATCGTCATATTGGTTTAAGTAATTGACTCGTGTCTGGAGAAACTTGACTAGATCTCCGGTCATAACTCGGGCCAGACAATATCATGGATGAAGAGAGCAAGAATACCAAAGTAAAACCAGGGAACTGATAGCAGCAAATATTTATTAGATTTACCCACTTCTAAGCTAAACACGAGACCAGACGGAATACAGTCTTAACAGTAGGATTCAACATGTTTCGACAATGGGTACCGGTGTATACCCGCTTGAACAAGTAAGATAAACTACCTTACTTTGTAATACAATATAATTGAGACGAGTCAGTTTGCAACTTTTAGTCATTCCATACACGTTCCATCGACGTGCATTACACCTTAGAAGACACCGCCACCGTGCCCCCATGTAGGCGATGGGGTTTAATCGACTTGCCCAAGGACACAGTCCTCTGGCAGGGATAGAACCGTGGACCTCTCGTCTTGAAGTTCAATGCCGTAACCATTAAGTCAACGCAATTCCTGTTTTTGTGTCTGGGGCAACCAAAACAAACATTGTCATTTTCTGTGTATGAAATAGTCAGCATCATTAAGTTTGGGGGTTACTAACAATCTATTCTGTAGGCTTATATTTGTTGCAGGAAAGAATAAGTCTGCATATCTGGGGACAATGATGAAAATGTGTTATGCACCACTGCGCTAACCCTTAACCAGCCCAAGTTACTAACAGTTGTGATATCCTTTTCTCAGTAATTTGAGAGTTATTTTAATCGCTCGCTCATGGTAGCAAGCCGTATTATGGTATGTCTATATTATCCTGTCTGTCTGTTCGTATGTCTGTCCGTCAGTTGTTAATTTTGTCCATTAACTTTTGCTTGTCTGTGCAGTATATTGAAAATTCTACACCCACCAGCTCCCCGTTTTATAGGTTGAATAGATCGGATTGGAGAAAAGTTGCCTTCGATAGCAGCATTCTAGAGTGTTCAAACATGGCCATCATGACTGCCAACTTAGTTTTTGTGTTAGGTTTGCTTGTCTAACCAAAAAACAACGACCAATAGTCTGGTTGTTTACCAGGTAAACGCATGTGTAGACATCATTGGATTGTGTGGATTAGGACCAGGTCACGGCGACTGTCCTGCACAAAACCTTTCAATCAGATTTACTTCGCACCAGAACACGCCTACTTATATATAAAGATAATATTCCCAGAAACCTACGCGGGCAACTGACCGTGGCCTCACGGCTGCGGCTAAATATGATGTGCACCTTCGAGTCCCCATGAGACACTAATCTACTAACCGGATATCATTCTGCAGTAGGGAAGCCTCCGATCCTGTCCAACTCCTATGCAGTCAAAGCAGGGCTACTCAACAAAACTTATCTGATCCACCTCCTGGCCTTCCAAAACTGTAGAAGTGGGGATGTTCATATCATTCCCACGCCTTTCAAGCATGAGCAGTTGAGGTGCTACGCTGCTCCTTACTGCACAACTTATCACAAGCAAGGCACAGCTGACCTGACTCTCACTCCTCCAACATGCCAGTAGCCTTCCTGGACAAACATACCCGTATATACCAATCTATAACCACTTTATGTTCCTCCTTACAAACTATGAGCACACTGAACATACGCAGGACTCCACGTCTACGCAACCTGTAACGCACCACAAATAACAGTAAACTGGTAACAGAACAGCTACCTCGGTCATAGGGCCCTGCAATTCCTCCCTTGATGAATGAGTCGAATAGTGAAGCGAATCTTGCAAAAGATTCGAATCGAATCCGAATCGACTCCATTTCTGCGGAAAATAACCTGTCAAGAAACTCTATGGGGAATTCTCTGCGTTGTATATCCGAACTACATCGATCATCGAAGACACGAGCGGACATCGGAGCTATTAAGTTCTTCCTTCGGCATTTTGCTCTATCGTAGGGAAAGTGGATGAATCCAAGAAGAAAGAAATATATACAAAAATGATTGCGTGGTTTTAAGGGGTAAGTGAGTACTGTGACACATAGTTTATAACGTCAGGTTCAAAGACGACTAAGAGGTATTCAGCAAAGTACATTGTGATTTCATTCGACATCATCACAATTTAAAAGTGCCGGTAAACACCCCCTTCTTCGGCTGTTAATGGGGAGTAACTCTATTGACTTTTACGGCCCTTCACTTGAGACAGGTTTTGTCCACGTGATCGGCCGATACTCAGAGTGCATATAATGAGCGAGAGAAAATTCAAGGTCGTTCTAATCTCAGATATCCTGCAGTTAATACGCGCTGCAATGGTGATTGCTGATTAATAATTTGATAACGGATCTGAATCGAATCGAATTCCCTGAAAGATTTGAATTCGAATTGAATCTCGAAGCTTCTCTTGACCTTACTCGATCACACAGGCCCTTACATCAATACTGCTGAGTGCTGGCCATATATCACTAAATCGCAATACACCAAGTCAGCTGCATGTAGGTTAGTACCATAATGTGAGTTTTCGACATGGTGTAATGAAGTCGAGACCCCAGTGTCGAGAATGGCTCGGTCGATCGAACTCTACCGGTGATACGAATCACACTTGGTTGCACGGCCATGGAATCACTTCGACGTTCAAACAACTGGCGTAGACCATACCAGAGAATACGTAATCTTGAAGAATGCCACACCATGAAGAAGAATGTCATCACAATCCTACCACTAGATACAGCTGACAAGCACATCCCTGACTAATATCGTAATGAAAATCGATTTTCGATAAAGTTATCTCCCTTGATATTATTAGAAGAGCAGGTTTACAGGAAAAGTAACTCTTCTTAATTTCCTAATGCTATCAGTAAATCTAGCTAGAATTTGTATCATCGATGTGACTATCTATCTATTCATAAACATCTGGCATTTTACCGAAGCTGGCCTTTTGCATTTTTTAGCAAACAGTTTGAACACATGAGTATTATTTTCAACTGCTAAATTTGTAGATTTCGCGGGCGATTCGTTAGGTAAAGGGTTAATACAAGTTTGTACCTCAATTGAAATTTGAGCTCCTGTGCATCTATTTTGTGATTTTCAACAAATGGATTAAATTCTGACTAATCAAGAGCTCACGAGACTCCTGGATCCACAGAAGAGCGCCCCTATCCCTTTAACAGGGAGGTAATCCTTCAACCGTCGCACCTAACTCCTGTTAGGATAGTCACTATGATACCAACCCCTTCACAGAATCGTAGAATATTTATTTCCATACAAATACAATTACTCCTACGCCAACTTTCAGTTAGTTAACCACTGCACTGTAGGCTGATATTACCCAATATTATATTAATACCCACCCAACTATTAACTCCTTGCCAGAGACGAAAGGCAGACACACTTACAAACGAAATTCTTGAATTATTAATTTGTTTCACTTTTTTGTCAGATATCTAGCTTATGACCCCTCATTGGAGCGGGCTCAACGAGCTCGTTCCAATGTGTGGTCTTAAGCTATGTTTTTGTGACCAGAAAAAATTTAAAAAATATTGAAGATTGAATGGTGATTTCTTGTGAATAGCGCTGGTCGGTTTTGGCCGTTACGTTGGGTAAAGGATAGTAAAGTCACTAGGAAATCGTTTTGACCCGTTTCCTTCAAGATTCTCATGACAGAAAAATTTCGGTGAACCCGATTGCCATTATGCCCACGCCATATCACTCTTGGTATTAAATGCGTTAAAGTATTTTCTGTAAGTACTAAGGGCTAAGACTAAAATAAATATGTTTGAATGATCAGATATAAGCTGTAAATTTTAACTTTCATATTTGTTTGTTATCACCAGAACATAAATTTTAACTATTCAACGGAAACACGGAAGAAAAGGGTTTTTTTATTTCATTTAATTTTAATTGGTCATTTTCAAATAACAAAACAATTTTCGCTTGTTTTAAATAAAGTTAACCCTTTACCTAACATAAAAAACAGACAACACTTGCAAAAAAAATCTTGAATAACTAATTTTTTTCATTTTTTGTCTCAAAAACATAGGTTATGACCCCTCATTGGAACGAGCTCGACGAGCTCGTTCCAATGAGGGGTCATAACCTATGTTTTTGAGACAAAAAATGAAAAAATGATGAAAATTAATTGTCGATTTTTGAGAATAGCGCTGGCCGGTTTTGGCCGTTACGTTGGGTAAAGGGTTAAGGAAGGTTTTTTTTGTTGAACGCTCTTGTTCTTGGTGGCCAACTTGGATTTTTGGCTGTCATCTTGAGAAAAGGAAAGACAGAAGATGTAGAGCTATAGGTTAACCGAAACCGAACCGAGGTTTTTAGTTTTTTAAAAAAACCGAAACCGAAACCGTCGACATCCCGTAATCTAAGGTTTTTCATTTTTTATTAAATACTCTCTTGCTGCAGAAATTCACAGAATGTAGCCATTCCAGAGTAGTGAGAGTACCCAGACACTGCCAATGGCAGTTTCTGGGTACTCTCACTACTCTGGGAAGGCAACATGCTGTGAATTTCCCACTTTTCAGTTTAGTTGTGTTTGCAGCTTTCCTCAGGTTGCGTGTAGGTGTCAGACCTCGAACAATGGCCAAGCACAATAAAAGTTCTGTATATTTAGGTAATTATTATATTGGCCTTACTGATTCTTCATGTATTATAGCTTATTTCGGGCATTCATTGAGTTTCACTCAATTTCACTAGCATTCAGTTATGACTCCGGACATAAGAATGAGTTTTATTGAATTTTACTTGGCCTCATGAACAAACCGAAAACCGAACCGAACCGAGGTTTTACTCCACCTGAAAAACTAAAACCGAAACCGAACAAGAAATTTAAAAACCTACAGCTCTAAGAAGATGGCTTGGGAGCTTATATTAAATGAAATAACTTGTTTTTTTTGTTAAACCATCCTACTAAAAAGAATGTCCATTTCAATGACCAGGATTATGGCATGTCCAGTATTGCCCCCTTGGAAGCATTCTTGAACTTTTGGGTGACTATTGCTTGTCGACCAATAACTTGAGAAACGAACGACCAATGGGTACCTTTTGTCCGGAACATGACTGTTGAATGTTCCATTCTATAACCTGCAACCTGGCCTATCCTATGCCCAACATGATAGCCATCCTGGATTTATTGTGATTTTTACTGAGCCCAGTAAAGGACTTGCTTGAAAAAAGAATGACAAACTGATCCTTTTTTATCAAGTGCATTACTGTTGGCTACGGGAGATGTCTTTTCGAGAACTAGCATTCTGGAATATATATTATGGCCATCTTCTTTGATTGTTTGATGATTTTTCCTTGTACGAGCAATAACTTGAAAAATCAATGATCAATAGAGCATATTTTCCCTGGTGCATCACAGCATTTTATTTACTATATAATTGTTCCATCAATAATTAATATAGGCAACGTATCATCCATCTTGGACTTGTTTGTGATTTCCCATCTCCGCAGTACGTACAATACCTAGAAAAATAAACGAACGACCAATGGATCAAATGTTTTCTGATGCATTACCGCTATCTTGAATTTTTGATGATGCTTGCCTATCCATGCAGAAACATTTAATGAACAATGGCTGTCATTTTATTGTTTGCTCTTGTAGTAACAGGAGATGTATTTTAAATGTGCAAGGTATTTTTGACATGCAAAATGAGTGAATTTATATTCTGCGGCCGGGTATTGATTCCAACGCCGGGCGGAGAACTTGTTATTCCGAAGCGTGTCTCTTGACTCCAAACTGGACATTATTTAACGATGTTGGGACCTCCAAAAGTTAGCCCTTTACTCAACGTACACGATATCATAATGCCGCAACCGCCCGCGTAGTTTACAAATCGAACAGTTGGAAAAAACACAATTTTTCAAAAAACTTTCAACGAACGATATTATGTGACCCGTCTTTGGAACGAGCTCGATGAGCCGGCGGTTGCGGCTGATTCATTAGATAAAGAGTTAACATTTTACCCAACGAATCGGAAACATCCGCCCGCGTAATATTCAAATTTAGCATCTGAAAAAATATTATTTTTCAAAAAATTTCGACAAAACCATATCATGTGACCCCTCGTTGGAACGAGCTCGTAGAGCTCGTTCCAATGAGGGGTCACATGATAAGGTTTGTTGAAATTTTTTGAAAAATTTAAAAAAAATGAATTTTCAAATAATAAATTTTGATATCGTCTGCGGTGGGCAAAGAGTTAATTAAAGAGCTAAAATACTTATCCCCATACACAACGCAATAAACACAATTACTGACTAGAGCTGTCCACACAAAACTGCCATTAAATTTTGTATTTCATTATTTTTCTCCTACAACACAGAGGTATACTCCCTCGTTGGGAAGGAGGAATATTTATTAAATGGGCGTGCATAAATGTTTTAATCACTTTACACAATACAGTAGCTCTGAGATATCATTAAGACCCATTGCACCATGACCTTTCAGCAAATAAACGTTTCATTTACAGATGAAAAATTAAGGCAACCCGAAAAGGGATTGCTTTAGTTTAATTTCTTCAGACAACACTGTATTTATAATGACTTTTCGCGCAACCGAGAGTCCAAGGAATACTCGTATGTTTATCAGAGTTAATGAAAAGGCGGAAATGAGACGAACAACCTAGAATACAGCAGTTGTTTTCATTTTAATGGGCAGGTGAAGTATTGCGGTGTAATACACTGCTGGAAAGGGCTCAGAGAGCCCTTTCCAACAGTGTTTTACATAGCCCCACTTTATCCCCAATGTCACAGAACACATAGTGTTTCAAATCACCACGCTCATCCCCAACATCACATCATCCCCAACATCACAGAACACATGGTTATATCAAGTAAATGACGGTCGACGTGCTCGTTGCAATGAGTTCCATAAGTTTTGGAGCAAAAAAATGAGGCATTGTACTTATTCATGAATTTGTTTTACATGTGTCGCCTTCTTGGCGTGTTAGATAATGGGTTGACCCTTTACCTTACGAATCGGCCCTATTCGCCCTCCTTATTTACAGCTGAAAAAAAGTTTTTAAGAATGTCAACAAAACTATACCTTAGGTGAACGAGCTCGACGAGCTGGTTCCAATGAGGGGGCTGCATGATATCGTTTTGTTGAAATGTTTTTGAAACTTTGAAAAAGCAATACTTAAAACAATGAACTTTTATATCGTGTGTGTTGGTTAAAGTGTTAAAGACAAATGGTTTTAAAATGATTCTATAAATCTGAATAAGCGCTGAAATAATAAATCTAATTTAATGAAAATAAATATTACCAAATTATCTACCATGTCCTGTTTTCATTGGTAACATACTTCTTGTCGAATACTTGTTTCTTTGAAGGTAATCCACACAATCAACAGAGCACAAATCATTAATGATGCGTGGAATTTAGCCAAGTAAGTACTGGTAATGTTCACTGCAGAAAGATTTCTGTGGGAGTGTAAGGGGCGTATATGAGACTCAAACGGAATTGGAAGGCACAGGTACCCCGACAGAGCAATCGGGTGTCCTAAAACTTCTCTGTGAGTGCTCTTCTACAATAAATATATCTACCTCAACATATTTAAAAAATACAGATGTGGGCGTTCTATCAAGTTTTAATTACACTTACTGACTACTGCAGAATGGAGACCTACAGCTGAGCATTACAATTCTCCCCACCTCTGATAAATTTGTTGATATATCCTCGAATTTTATTGGCTAAGAATATCACTTGCAAACCGGCGGTGAATCCCATACATGGTGTGTGTAACTTTAATACACGATGAGTAGCCGCCATTAATATTTTGATGCATTTCCACTCGCTTCGAATTTTCAAAATTTGAATTAAAACAAAAGTATTTAAATACCAAAAATATTTTCAAGGTACCGTATTTATTGATATAGTACATTAAATATTTAAAAAATGGACAGAAAATTTTATTTGTAGTCCCAAAAGTTCTTTGATGTTTTTACGACCCTGTCCATTTTTTATGCTGAAGTCGTGAGTGAAGGGAACATTTTCTTACAGTTTACTCAACAGATTAAAGGTTATTTTTCGATCGTTTAAAAGTTCTTTGTTAACCCTTTTCAGGTGGTAATGGCAGTAAATATTTGTAAGGGTATTTGAGATATACTTGTAGCGATACATTTTATTTTGTAAACAAACATCGTACTTCGAACAGCGACGATTGTTTACTGTTACCATGGACGCGTACCGATGAACGTTACTGTTGGTGATTCTCCTCAAGGTCATCGGTGGGGTAAATTCGTAACATAATCAGCAAGTGGCCGGGTATGGGATAGCATTTTGCTGACTTCGTAACTGAAAAAACATACCGCTTAGTATTGGTGTTGGTATCGGCCTCTTGGCAATGTCAAATACAGTACCGTTACCGTGGTAAATCATTCCGCATAGATTTATTATACCAACATCGAGCGTGAAATTTCAGACTGCTCAGTTCTGTAGCGATATAACCAAAGGTGCTTAAAATGACCACACGCACGCCCGCACGCACGCACGCACGCACGCACGCACGCACACCCACACGCACGCACGCACGCACGTAAAATAAATAAATAAATAAATAAATAAATAAATAAATAAATAATTTAGTACAAGAGGCATTGGTCTGAAACTGGGTCATGTGCAGAGCGTGAGTTGTTTTGTTATTTAACTACTCGTTATGAATACATAGGTAAGATTCTGAAAAAAAAATTCTGGATATAAGACGGCGGTGGCGGGCGGGCCATAGGAGGATAAACGTATTTTGCATTTCCCCCCCTCCCCCCCCCCCCCCCCCTTAGATGTTAGCGTAATTAACATTTGATTACTGTTAATTATTGTAATATTGGAACCATAGTGCGGTCCTTGTGTGTGGATAAACGTAATTTTGGGGCGTAACATATCGTCGCCTGAGTGTTAGAATGTTCTATGTCCCATAAGGGAGCGTCTATATAGGGGTCCCACAGGGGACATAGAACATTCTAGCACTCAGGCGACGATATGTGAGAAAAGATACAGAGATTTGATATGCCTCATTCTGTGATCATACATTTCAAAACTAAATCTCATGACATACGCTGTAATCCCGAATAATAATCCAGGAAAATTATGGTTGACTGGGGAAATGACAATGCTTTAGTTGATTTTTTTGTACGATTAGTGCAGTTCGTCATCCCAAATGACGGGGTCACCTTTAGGTCTCACCTTGATAATTACGTGGCGGACACCGTCACTCTAAAACTAGATGGGTTGAGTGAATAATGGGTTCATATTCACGCATCCCAGTTGATTTGGGTTGATTTTTAATCCAACTGATTTTAGACTGTATGATTGTGCAATGTGTGGGGAGGTATTGTAACTCTGAGTGTGTTAAGAGAACTGAAAGGGTATGGGTTAAAATCAGGTCATGTTTCAGTGGGCAATGTTCTGAAAATAGATGCGCGAAGAGAAGATTGTGTGTCGTCGCGAGAGTCACGGTCAAGATGTCACTCTGCTGTGTGCAGAATAAATCCAAGTGCGTGGACGAGGTATTGTTTGTGAGGTAAATGCATAATTTTACAAAAATATTTACCATATGTCATGTAATATTACAGACTCGAATGTTACCGATGTAGCGATGGATAGAAGTATAGCGGTTTGTGGCCTAATGTAATTTTCTTGATTGTCAGGAAAGCGGATGACAGTGACTGATTGGAAGATAACTAGGGCGTAGGCATTTTCCAGAGATCTGTTGTTTTATAAATTTTACAGACAGCAAAATTTATTTCAGACAAACACTGTAACAGCTCAACAACTACACCATCACTATCAGTGAATATACATGTATATACCGAAACGTCACCATGGAGTCGTTCTGGATTTCTAAATTACGCGCAAGGTCGCCGGAAGCATCCGCGAGCAAGGATGTATCAAAAGGGTACTAGACTCTGGGTATGAGTGAACTCCGGAAGTTTACAACGTATTATAAATTCTAATGTGACACGCAGTTGTATTGACGATATATATATCGTTCCTTGAGTGCAACAAGACGCCATCTGCAATACAAAAGCATATGAAGCTTTAGAACCCACTCTGTTGATTTTTAGCTTCTTTGTTTGGTGATTATCGACCAGTTTCCGCCATTACATCCTACCCCTCCCCCAACCTCATTGCCGTTGGCACAGGTAAAATACGTTAGAAACGAACACTCGAGAGTTTCTCCGTTACAGTTCTCGGAAAGTAAAGTATTTTCCACAAGTTCACTTCTCCCGAAAGAGTGAAAGATGGCAGGCATGGCTCCCTCTCCTCCCTATCCTCAGAGCAAGTGAGCGACTGCCCCGTGCATCCGGCGCCCTTGATTACGCAGGCGGATGCGAATGTTTTATTGGATAATGCGTTAATTAAACCTCTTTCTGAAACCATCTTTTACTCTTTGACCATGTGGAGTCTGGTGGTATATTCCATGTCAGTTCAATGGCAGCAATTGGAAGAGTCCATATACATTATTTGAGGGTACACGAATTAATACTTTCAACGTGCTGCCAAAAGGCTGCACGTTGAAAGTATTGAATGGTCTGCATCACATATTCACTTAACAGCCATATCACTTAATGAATTGGCAGGGAAAGCGGCCTGTCGGGGTCAAAAGGGTGAGTTGAGGTAACAGGACAGCGCTGATACTGGTGAAGAAAATATGATTATCCCACAATACCACTCATGCATATAACTAATACACCAGTGTATAAAGTAACTTCTCTGCCTTGTAGATCTGGGCAGCTCCGCCAAACCATTGCATTGGAAACAGTTGAATATCTGAGGAAAGAGAAGGACCACATCCCATGGAAGGCTGCCATAGCTGAATTAAATTACGTTGATGTTATGCTGGTGGAAAGTACACTCTATGGTGCATTTTCAGTATGTATTTCATATTGTGCATTTTTCATTGTGTGTGCCTCTCTAATAAAATTTTATTAACATTTTCACTGCTGGGAGCACGGTGGACCAGTAGTTACAGCATTGGACTTTAAACCGAAAGCCCATGTCTCGATTCATACCGGGGGTAACTGTGTTGTGTTTTTGGGCAGGGCACTTAATTTCGCTTGTGGGCTCGGTGGTGCCGTGTACTAAGACGTACTGCACGTCGATGGTGCACTTGTTTTCAACCATTGCTCACTGCTGTTCGTTTTTTTCTCCAGTACTCTGGCAGCAGTAGGTAAGCTCTGATCCGGCCTATTCTCCCGCCTCGGGCACCTAGAGGCATCCATGACGTCATGTTCATTTTTTTAATTAAAAAAAATTAATTGTTTTAGTTGTTTTAATTTCTTTGATTTATAAAAAATTAACTTGTTTTTTTTTAAGTTTTTTATTTGTTTTTAATTTTTAATTTTTTAAAATTGTTTTAATATTAAAAACAAATATTTTTTTTAAAATTGTTTTTTCAAGTTTTTTATTTGTTTTTTTAGTTGATGTTTTAATGATAGGAACTCACGTGATCGCGATGGCGGATCTCTACCTCCGCAGGTGGCATATTGTGACGTCATCCCCCTCATAATATGATGCATGCTGGGCACTCACGTGATCAAAACAATGTTATTGTCCATCCATAGCAGCCATGTTATGACACCATTACCAAGTTAATATGATGCATGATGGGTACTCACGTGATCAAAACAGTGCTACTATCCATGCGCGCAAGACATATTGTAAAGTCATTCCTCTGGTAATATGATACATGATGGTGACTCACGTGATGAAAACAATTCTACTTTTCCTGCGGGGGAGCCATTTTATGATGCCATTCCTCTGGTAATATGATGCATGATGTGAACTCATGGGATCAAATCACTGTTATTATCCATGCATGGCAGCCATGTTATGATGCCATTACCAAGTTAATATGATGCATGATGGGTCTCATGTGATGAAAACAATACTACTATGCCTCTCCAAACTTCTTTCTCCACCAGTTACAATTTGAATTTTACTTTCAAGTTTAATTTTTGATTTTATAATTTCATACATGGCTTCGCCCAACTAACAAGTAATGGGGACTCTTCCAGCCACCATTGCCACCTCACCCCACCACACCCCATTTCCGTCTCACCCCACTCCACTTAAATAACAATCTTTTATGATTTTAAAGCCTTTTTAAATTTAATTATCAAGTTTAATTATTTTTTCTTCGTGGTTCTTTAAATGTTAGTGAATATGAGGAAAGGCAATATGCATCTTTGCCTCCAAACATCTGTCTGGTAACTTTATCAACAGAGAGGCTGGCAAGTTAATCCCCTTACGACCGGTTTTCAAAGTAAGGAGTAAACTCTGTCTAAAAGCCTTGTTGACAAATCTTCGGAAAATCTCTCTTGTGAGACATGTATGGACAAATATCGATCATATTGTTGCACAAACATTTAAAACAAAGTGGTTACCCAAACAGATAAAGTAATGATCTGCTTTACAAGTTTGCACTGATAAAGTCAGCGAAATATTATAAACTTAAAAGAATTTTTAAAAAATCTCCAAAAAATAAAATAACGTCATGGGTGCCTGCGGGGCCTGCGGTTGGAGGATAGTCCAGATCAGAGCTTACCTACTACTCATATTATATCATCCCTCAACGAATTCAACAAGCTCGTTCCAATGAGGAGTTTTAAACTATATTTTGAATGGTCATTTTGTGAATAACGCGGTTGGGAAAAGACTTAACATGCGTTTACTGTAAAACCTATATTTGATTAACAGACCAAATGTGTATACTTTGAAGGCATATGTATTTATTTATTTATTTATTGGTGTTTAAGGTCACATACTTATGCACAATGGCTAATCGTGATCGTGACAGCTTTACGGGTGGAGGAAGCCGGAGTACCCGGAGAGAACCACCGATCATCGACGGGAGACTGTCAGCTGCTCAACATTCTAACTCTGTTCAAGCTCCACTCAAGCAGGGTTACAGCGGTTGAAGATGTGTGCACCATCGACGTACAGTACGCCTTGGTACACGGCATCATCGTGCCCCCATGTAGGCAACCGGGATAAATTCCTTATCCAAGGACACAACATTGGTCGTCCCGGACGGGGATCGAACTCGGGACCTCTACGTAGAAGTCCAACAGTCTACCAGTGAGCCACCGTGCTCCCCGTTGAAGGTATGACAGATAATGCTCGTACTTGGAAGAAATTTTCAGAAAAGTTAACATCCCTTAATTTCCTAAAGCTGTCGGTAAATTTAACACTAAGAATATCAGAATTTCATATAACAAAATTAAATTTCGAATTGTTCGCGAACCTGTATCATCGATTGTGCGCATCATTTCTCAAACGGCAGGCATTTTTCTTCAGAGCTGTATAAAATATAAAAGCTGGCCTTTTTACATTGTTTTCCCAAACAGTTTTAACGATTGGCTATTATTCCATGTTGAAAACCATTTAAAAACACGAAAACGGTGTTTTCGCCATTTTTTGATGTTCTGTAACATTTGTCTGTTCTTTATATCAACAATGTGCCCATCGTGACATATAATACAGACACTCTCCTTTCTATTCATATACACGTCTTGGAGGATATGTTTGCTAGTTTGTTTTCCTGGGAAGAATAAAAACTTACAAGTTACTATAGAAAGATATTTGCTAAACAAAGAGCCAAAGTGGACCTTACTTAGTGTTTGGTATGTGTAATACTGACAGATGTTCTTAATGGCGGATTATCTGTGAAGCAGTTGGTTCCAATTAACTTGCTATGAAAAGCCAAGTTTCTCTTCGTAACTTTTAATAAACGAAGTCAACAGAGCTGTCTTTCGTCTTTGTTTCTTAAAAGTAACAAACGAAACACGGAGTTATTATTTATTGATGCCACAGGTGTGAACAAGGACATTGGATCTGAGATGCCATTTTCGTTTTTTTTGTGTTGATGCTGTCTTGATTTTGCAGTAGTTTATTTACGAAATCTCAACCCAGTGGTGTAGATGTATCGCGATCGAACCGTGATATGATAATGGAAAAGGCCGCTTTTGTGATGAGTGTACTGTTTCTTTGACAATATTTTATTTCCAAACATATATATATATAAAGGTACAAAAGAGATTATACTAATTAAACAGAAATTGCGAGTTGGAAAGTGGACCCAGCAACAAGGTGGAGCTTATTTAAGCTGTCTCCATATCAGAAAAAGAACGTTTAAGTCAACACCACGGACTATCACATTTTTCATCATAAATAACAACATGGTAATCTATAAAATCTGGTATCACTGAGTGAAGCATAACACAATTTAGCAAGTTAGAAGACAAGGGTGGGACGATTAACTGGTTGAGTGCTAGCAGCCACCTTTGTTCGAATTGTTTTATATGGAAAATAAAGTATTTATCATCCATTGAGTGCAACAAGCCACCGCCTGTCATCATTTGCCTAGAGCATTGCAGAGAGCGTCCTGTTGCACACAATGGACGATATGTACAGTTCGTGGAGAGTGTATTATCACTAAATCACCCGCAGAGTGGAGATTCCACCCAAGGAATAATTGCAAATTGTTGCAAAGCCGAACCAGCACCAGCAAAGTTTCAGCCACTGGACCTCCGGGTTAAACCCGGAGGTCCATTGGCTGAAACATTGCTTGTGTTTTTGTTCATATGTACTAAATTTGAAAGTATATGTTGGGTGATAACTCCACTCTGCGGGTGATTTAGTTACAATCCACTCTCCACGTACTGTGATTATCTGTTATGATCAAAAGCTCAGAATCTTGATAAAATATGCTCTCGTTACAAATCTTCACTAGAAATTGTTTAGTATCGACCAGTTAAGACGGAAATATGGTTGAAAATTTGGTTAGAAGTGCTGGGGGTAAGGTAACACAGCATCCCCTCCCGGATGAGTGTGATGTTTGCCAATATGATAAAAAATCTTATTTAAATCACCTATGTTATCTAGTTAGTTATTATCTGGTTTTCTCAAAATAACTGAGAGAAATGATTTTTAATTCTAGCAAATTTTGTAAAGAAAATTATTATCAATTCGTTGGGCGCTACCTTCATGTTAATATAACGATAAGATGAGTTTGGTGGGTTTTATGGTTTATAAACGGCCCGAGAGGAATGAAAAACACCCCGATGGTTAATAAGCCAGAGGACTGTTATTCAGTCCTCAATGTCAGTTAATAAACTTCGACGCCCGACAAAATCATGTTATTACTATTATTACCATGACCGGAAGCGAAGCGAAGCGGGGGCTGTTAATAAATTTTGTTTCCATAACACCGCCGCTCGCTTTCGATTGCATGGCGTCATGAATTACAGAGTTTTACCGCCCCACTAAGCTCCATTAATTTACTAGAGAACACCACTAAATTGATAATAATACAAATTTACACAGGCTTTAAGGGAACATAATAAACTTGAAACAAAGATTGTAAAGGGTAACCGGTCGCTAATGGCTATTTCTTAGTCAATAACGCCCTCGGACCGGCTTGCACGCGCTGATAGTCTGTGCATGACGTCATTTTGCCTTCCTGGAAATCCGTTCACATTTCCCTGATGAGTTTACCTTTCATTGGTGTTGATTGAGATATATTTAAAGTGTTCTGCCTTAAATGTCTAAATAAATGGTGTTTCACATTGATTCTTTTCACGAAATAATATAAATCCAAAAAGGTCGAAAATCGTTCTTATAATTTCTAAGTATTGATAATAATAATACTAACATGATTTCCTCAGGCGCCATTTGGCTCCATTACTGGACCACCATCTGTGATTAGCATCCACGCACACTCATGACTGCTGACCTGCTAATCACAGATGGTGGTCCTGTGATGGATCTCAACGCCCTCGGAAGTCATGTTATTGTATAAATATTAATATAATGGAGGTATTCTGTCATTATTCGCCTTGTTTGAAGAATTGATTTCATTCTTGCTTGACGGATCACGGACAACTGTTCCAAACATGATAAAAGGAATAAATTAATTAATTATTCAGTTTTGAGACAAAGTGGCCTTTTGTAGCATACATGCATAGAAAAATAATTACATTGTTAATGTAGTTATACGTTTTGGGTCCAAATACTCAATTCCCATTTGTTAGCTGGATGAAAACGTCATGACCAAATGTAATTCATTTTCCAATGAATACATTTGGTCGAACTTTGACCCGCATTTACGGTAGAGCGCAGTTGACAGAATGTAATTCGGACGGTGTTTGGGCGGGTTTTTAACTTTTAGCGCCTCTCGCAATGGTCAACTCCGCTGCTGCTTCTTTGGTGACATTTCCCAACTGTGGCATAAAGCCCGTTACTAAAATACTCGTTTCCATTTCTAAAGTTGTGAAAATTAAAAATCAGAGTTGTGCGCTTTGTCTTTTGTGTGAGGGTGGTTTTTCGCCTCGTTCGTTCGTATGTGTTTTATTTCGTCTTTCTGTTTTGTTGTTTGGTAAAAAAGTAGTTTAATAGTTACGGAATGTAATTATAAAAATTGAATGCAATTTTTATAATCTTTATTGGAGAATGAACGTGTGGGAATGGGTACAAATTATGTATGAATACATAACTTGTACCCATTCCCACACGTTCTTACTCCAATAACGATTATAAAAAATGCATTCAATTCTTATTGTTGTTGATAAGAAATTTGTTATTATACGTCAAGTTGTCGATAAAACGCGTAATCCTTTGTCCAACGAATCGGCCACATCTATCCACCTAAATTACCAATTGAGCAGCTGAAGAAAATTCAAAGTATTTCAACAATATCATACCGGGCTTAAAATACATGCGAGGATCAGACTCAATTCTCAGAAATGATTCTCGCAAGTAAACAATGAGGATCAACTTTGAGTTTCTCATAATGTTCATTTGATACTCGTCATGGATTCTAAAAGTGTCCAGAAAGGCTGCGGAATTCTGTTTATTTTCTTCTCCATAATAACAAGGTAAAACTTTGAGATGGCAGTGGTGTCTAGTGAAGTATTGGCTGCCAAGGTAAAACTTTGAGATGGCAGTGGTGTCTAGTGAAGTATTGGCTGCCTATACAGGCAGCCAGGACTTCACTAGAAACCAAAACCAAGATGTTGTAACACACGATGCCTGTATATTGACACATGTGTTCTATATGTGCATGTAACTTGGCAAGAAACCCATCAGCATTTGCACAAGTCCCTTGCCTATAAAAAAGGTTTGGTTGAATATTGTCTATTTTTAGCAACAATTGACCCTCACCCCCTTAAGATGGCAGCAAGTGAGCCATTGTTCTGTATTTGGCCAGTGAGAGTTCAAGCAATTCAGCTGTTCAGAGATCAGTGGTAGACACTCGGGAGACACTCATCAGTATCCACGTTTAGAATAACAGACACCATCTTTATATCCAGTTAAAATTATTTCTTCTGTAACCAGTATGCACTTATAAGCCAGATATTTATGGTATATAGATTGCATAGCTTGGTTGAAGAATATTGCAGGTGGTGATCGGAGATCTTCCTTTTACTGTTATGTGGATCGCCGTGTACTTAATTACAGAACAA
Source organism: Pictodentalium vernedei (assembly GCA_031216915.1). Lineage (NCBI taxonomy): Eukaryota > Metazoa > Mollusca > Scaphopoda > Dentaliida > Dentaliidae > Pictodentalium > Pictodentalium vernedei. The sequence continues at coordinate 23,912,603 of CM062292.1, read as the reverse complement.
GGAGCGCGGTGGTTCAGTGGTAGACTGCTGGACTTCTATGCGAGAGGTCCCGAGTTCGACCCCCTTTCGGGACGACCCGCGTTGTGTCCTTGAGCAAGGCACTTTATCCCGGTTGCCTACATGGGGCACGATGGCGCCGTGTACTAAGGCGTACTGCACGTCGATGGTGCACATGTCTTCAACTGCTGTGAGCCTGCTTGAGCGGCGCTTGAACAGAGTTAGAATGTTGAGGAGCTGACAGTTGCTCGTCGATGCTCGGTGGTTCTTCCCTGATACTCCGGCTTCCTCCACCCGTAAAAAATATCACATTCACGATTAGCCATTGTGGATAAGTATGTGACCTTAAACACCAATAAATAAATAATAAATAAAAAATAACTACAGAACAACCGCCGTGAAGTGGTCTTTTTTAATGGGTGGGCAGTAGTTCCACGAACGCAGTTATATTAGATTCCAAACACTAATTATAGGAATGATCATCAAATATTTAATTAATGAAGCAACGGGTACAACCCGCCCCGGTACAACCCGGTGCTTCATTAATTAAATAATTGCTGATGATGATTTTTATCACCTGGTAAACGCATTCTTGGTCATCACTGCGCACACGTGGATTACGACCAGTCCAAGTCAACTGTACTGTATCTTTACCTGTCCTATTGCAAATGAAAATGTCACGGGCATATAGAACAATGTTTGGGTTTTGATGAGGTACATATAAGTGTGTGCTGTTTTGCACAGCAGGGAAGTTAAATTCCAATACAAAACTATTCCGGAAATAAAATTTCGTTGAACCATACTGTCAGTGAAATAAGGTTGAAGTTAGTTTTAACACAAAAAGAAGAGCAGCAATTTGCTTGCCAAACATTTGCATGATTATTCAAGCAGTGGAAGCTGGATACGTTAAATATTTTAATATATGTAAAAATATTTCTTTGACTTTGTTCCTCAAGTTGAAGCGGGAAATGTTTGTTTTATGCGATTAAAGAACATCCTGTTTCTCGTATGACAAATTTATTATGCGGGTCATTGGAGGGAACACTACCCTTTGTATACAGTCAGAAAGCTATGTATTGCTCAGACTTCATACATTTCGGACATGGTTTTTGGATCATGTCTCTAGCTAAAAAAACATGGTTGACTACTTCCATAATCTGTTGGGATTCTTGAGAAGTGCTGTAGTTATTAATTTGTCGTGGTGACTGAGCATTCATTCTATTGTGTCATCTTTGTAAACTTCATGGAGCTTTGTCAAACAAGAACTATAATATACATCAGTATATATAGATTATCATGATAATTCAGTTATCTAACAATTCTGTCGCATAAGCAGATCAAATCTTAAATTATTAATAATAATATATTAATATTTTGAGACATAATGTTGGGTGATAAAAAGTTTTAAAAAACTCATATTTTATGGAACAATATAGTTGTGCATTTTAACAAACAATGAGAAACGCGGTACCGCAATTTTCCAAAGTTGCGTTGTAAAATTATTCACTCCCAATGTCACTTCCTATGATGATACGCTTGAATTTACAAGTGTGATATATTTCATCGTGCAGTTTCTATTTAGTGTGTGTGTGTGGGGGGGGGGGGGGGGGGATTGGCTATTAATAGTTCAATAGTTCTGTCGCTAATTGTGAGGAATTTTGGAGTTTTTTTGTAAGCGATTGGTTGAGTCGATCACTGCACCCGCATAGAATGTATTCATGTGCCTGTTATGAAGCCCGTTGCGTTCCCGGAAACGAGTTGTCTATATGATACGGAATCAGAATGAGTCGTCTATATGATGCGGAATCGGGACATATTATGTGATACGTACCGTTTCCAGTGGTCTTCAAGGCAAAATTTATATGCTTGTTAACTAGATAAAATAAATGATTTTATTGGGTGTCCTAATGTCGAATAGGTTCTCGTCAGATCACCGAAGTTAAGCAACGTCCAGCCCGGTTAGTCCTCGGATGGGTGACCGTCTGAGCGATCGATTCGTACTTCCGAGTTGTGCCTTGGGCAAGGCACTTCGCCCCGATTGTCCACATGGGGGCACGATGACGCCGTGTACTAAGGCGTACTGCACGTCGATTGTGCGCATGTGTTCAACCAATCTAACCCTGCCTGTGCTGCAGTGCGGAGTTACGATATTGGGGAGCTGGCAGCTGCTCGTCGTTACTCGGTGGTTCTCTCCGGGTACTCCGGCTTCCTCCACCCGTAAAAACAAGCCGACACGATATGACCTTGGCTGTTAATGTGTCGTTGAACCCTAATAAATAAATAAATAATGTCGAATAGGTCTATAAACAATGTGCCTTCAGACTAAATTAAATTAACTAAGTTTACAGGTTTGCTCTTCAGTTGACAGTTCTTTACTTTGTACAATATGTGCAGTTAACAGATGAGTTTTGCATTGAGTTTTGCACGATAAACGGTTTAGTGCATGGAAATGCTAAATGCTAATGGACTTCAAATCGAAAAGTGCGCGATTCGATCCCGCCAGGGGTGACTGCGTTTTATACCATGATTACCTATTCTACTATATATAAAAAGCCTGTGACATAAATTTTAGCTTTACACGCCAACCGTGGTGAACAGGCCAGCAATGGGATTTCAATAGTTAAAATTTACACCTACAGTGGAAATACATCCAAGTTGACCTTTGGTGACCTAGCCTTGAATGCACACTTTTCTAAATTTATCACTCGTCGCCTCGTGAAGAGTGAAATGAAACCGGCAGTTATTTAAATATTTTTACCTCATAAGATACCAAAAGTTAACAAACACACGTTGTCTCATGTTAATAAAGCATCTATAACTCGAAATAGTATGTTATTTTGATATTAAAATGAAACAAGAAACCGTAACTTGCGCGTTTCGTTTTCTATTTCGTTTCGGTGATAAAATTGCCAGCGGAAGTACCGTCCACTCGTGCTCATGTAAACAAAAACAGAATCGCACATGTGAATATTGATTTATTCAACATTTAAACTTTTATCAAACTGACGATCATGGTATGAATAAAATATACCCAAATTAGCTTGGTGTACCAAATGTACATCACTTGTGGTGAAGTGGTGTCAACCGCGCGCCAAAGGCTCGCGGTTAACACCACTTCACCACTCGTGGTGAATAATTGGTACACCAAGCTACTATGGGTATATTCTATATAAATCCTTAGGCAAGGCACTTAATCCAGACTGCCTTCGTGGGGGCACGGTGGCGCTGTGTACTAAGGCGTACTGCATGTCGATGGTACACGTCTTCAATCAATGCTAACCCTGCTTGTGCGGAGTTAATACGTTGGGGCGCCTGACGGTTGTTCAGTGGTTCACTCTGGGTACTCCGACTTCCGCCATCCTTTAAGCTATTCGGCACGAGGTGACTCGTACCGAGTTCGATCCCCGTCCGGGACGACCCGCGTTGTATCCTTGGGCAAGGTGATTTAGCTGCCTACCTGTGGGCACGATGACGCCGTGTACTAAGGCGTACTGCACATCGATGGTGCATATGTCTTCAGCTGCAACCCTGCTTGAGCGGAGCTTGAACAGAGTTAGAATGTTGAGGAGCTGACAGTTGTTCGTCGCTGCCCGGTGGATCTCTCCGGGTACTTCGGCTTCCTCCATCCGTACAACTGTCACGGTCACGATTAGTCATTGTGTATAAGTATGTGACCTTAAACACCAATAAATGAATATTAGGTGACTCCTTATGTCGAACGTGTCGTGAAAACGCCAATGAATAAATAACTTTTGTAGATTCGTTGAAAGTTTCCAAAATGGATTACTGGAGCTGATATAATCAGTGGAGACAAAATAAGCATGGAAGTTTCTTGCTGATACTGTATAACTCTGTTGATTGAATAGCCACTCTGCCAGTGAAAATCTGTTAATTAACAGGAGTATTCAATTAAGAGGGATGCTGTCATATTCCTGTATTCTAAAGATCAACTGAGCATTTATTCTATTATATCTTGTTTTACAGAGCTCATGGAGGTCTGTCAAACAAGACATAGTAGATTAAATGCATATATTGCATTCTCTGAGGCTAGAACGTCTATAAACAAGGAGTGTATGATGATTATAAATGAAAATATTTATTCGACATTTTTTCGGGCGCGGTGGCTCTGCATGTTGACGTGCAGACTGTAAGCCGATAGGTCATCTGTTCGAATCCCACCTGCGCCAACCGCGTTGTGTTCTTGGACAAGACATTTCATCCCCATTTCCCGTGTGGGGTCACGGTGGCGTTGTGTACTAATGCGTACTGCAGTCGATGGTGCACTTGTCTTCAACAAATGCTAAACCTGCCTGTGTGGAGTTAGTATGTTGGGGAGTTGATAGTTGCTCGTCGTTGCTCGGTGGATCTTTCCGGGTACACCGGCTTCCTCCACCCGTAAAACTATCGTGGTCATGCTTAGCCATTGTGCAAAAATGTGTGACCTTAAACCAACAAATGAATAAATAAATAAATAAATAAATACATAAATAAATAAATAAATAAATAAATAAATAAATAAATAAATAAATAAATAAATAAATAAACAAATAAATAATAATAAATTCGACATTTCGCAATTCTTTTCATTTAATTAACAGGGGTTCGCTCTAAAACCTACAGACAATTAATAGGTCAAATTCGTGCTGAAGACATGGTAAATGGTTTCGTGTTTGGAAGTTATATTCAGTTAGCATAGATATTCCATCAACAACTCACCCATTAAGTGGGCACCACTGGTTTTCTAGATGTTAATGATCCCATCAAATCCAAACTTGCATAAAGGCAGTTAATCGGTTATATGTCCTTCACAAAATCATACAGTCTCTAAAATAATGCGACGTTGTGTTGACTAATGATTTTCATATGAACTTTAATTCAGAAATTCATGGTCTCAATATTACAAGATACATTTGATGCCTATGGACTGAACAACACTGAGACTTCTCACCTTGGTCTGTAAGTATATGCAAGCTGTACGTATCTGCAGTTAAAACTAGAAGGCCTGTCGTGCAATGCGCACAAATAGCACGTCGATCTGCGAATTAATCTACGCGTTATGACCATGATAAGGCTATCAAATTCTGTACATATGGCCTGTGCACAAGCAATGTTTCAGCCAATGGACCTCCGGGTAACACGGAGGTCCATTGCCAGAAACATTGTCTATGTTTTCTAAGAGGAACCAGGAGAACCTGGCGTGCTTTGGATGCCATTCTATATGGAAATTGCGCGCAATTGCTGTGCGCAATTTAGCCTAGATCAGCGCGCAGTTCATGACAGGTCTTCTAGTTTTAACTGTAGTAGTTCATATTTGAATACAACAAGAGCGTATTTCCTCCATTACAAGCAAACAGTCTAGATAAAATACAAAAATTGAGAGTAGCAATTTCACGTGCGACCATTCGATTCAAAAAGAGAACATTTCTACCTGCACTCACCAAAAACTAATTACATATCGTCGCCTGAGCGCTAGAATGTTCTATGTTCCCTATGGGACTATGTATTATCTCCCCTATGGGACTATGTATTATCTCCCCTATGGGACATAGAACATTTTAGTTCGGCCATTATGGGACAATGATAGCGAATAAGATCTCATAGAAAATGATCCCCAACTTTGCATGATGCAATGAGATCTGGAGTGTTGGTTAGGAGTAAGTCAAGAAGTGAGGATGAGTTTTCAGTAAAGAAGGTTGGTTGATTAACTATTTGAGCCAGGTTGAACTGTCTAAGGAATTTTTGTATTGGACCATTTAAAGTACATGTACAAAGCTGATCATCATTGAAGTCACCCATGATAATTATTGGCATGGCTTGTGTATCTAGACTTCTCGCAAAGGAGGTGATTATTAGATCCCGTCTTTCAGAGCCTGAATTTGGTGGTCTGTAGAAGGATCCTAAGAGAAAACTTTTTTTTGCTAAAAAGATTTGTAGCCAATACACTCGACATTCTCGATCTCCAGATCACGTCTAGGTTCAAAAGCAACCGTTGATTTTATATATACCGCAACGCCGCCTCCCCGTGTAGATCGGTCTTCCCTTATGGGATCTTGAAAACTCGGAATGTGGAGATCAGAATTATCATCAGTTGATTTAATCCATGATTCTATAAAAAACGCAAATATCGTGTTTACTAACCTCACACTTCACAATGTCCAGTTTAGGTCTTAAACTCTGTATATTCATGTGTAATCAAGATAATCCACTGGTATTAGAGACAGAGGGTTCTGGGCTGTTGGAATCGTCAGTTCCATTTGATACCAAAGAAAGGGTACGTGGTCCCGGGTTTGTTTCAATATCACCAGATAAGAGGAGTATAATAAAGAATAATGTGCATATCGTCACCCGAGTGCTAGAATGTTCTATGTCCCCTATGGGACTGTGTATTATCTCCCCTATGGGACATATAACATTCTAGCACTCAGCCGACGATATGTCGAGGCCGCCGTTTTGATAAAAGTAAATAAATGATAAATAAATCATCAGCTCAGTGAAATAAATTAGACTAGAAAATTATTTGCCTTTATGATATTTTTTATATAGGCCACCATGCGTTAAGAAATATACAGCCGAAACATTGTTATAAACTTCAGCGGTTATAGTACAGGTGGACTAATGAATTATGTCATGCATAGCACAAGAACGCAACACAATGACGTCATGATTTTCATTCATAAAAAAATCATATCATAGACGCTGAACGATTGTCAAAATATATGCGACCAAGACAACAAAGGGAGGGGTATTGTAAGAAATTGGTTATTACTTCCAAGTTGATTTCTGCGATGGTGTATTGAAGTCTCGACCTGGCCCCTGTGTCATATATCTACGAGTTCGTAAAATGCCCAGAGACGAGGTCTCGACTTCAACACACCATTTTTATTTCGCGTTTATGAAAGTGGCATCTCCTAAATATTTACATCTCCGTGGCGTTTGAGAGAGGCGTAATATGAATTTGGAAACGTTTAGCCGCTCGTTTTACGGGACTTTTTTGGGGTGTAATGAGATATAATTTATTTATTTATTTATTTATTTATCTATTTATTTATTTATTTATTTATTAGGGTTTAACGACACACTAACAACTGGGGTCATATCATGTCGGTGACAGTTTTACGGGTGGAGGAAGCCCGAGTGCCCGGAGAGAACCACCGAGCTACAACGAGCAGCTGTCAGCTCTGCAACATCGTAACTCTGAACTCTGCACCACGGCACAAGCAGGGTTAGATTGGTTGAAGACATGGGCACCATCGACGTGCAGTACGCCATAATACACATCGTCATCGTGCCCCCATGTAGGCAAACGGGAGTTAAGTGCCGGAGCACGAATCAGTCGATGAAATGGTCACCCATCCAACTACTAACCGCGCTCGACGTTGCTCAACTTCGCTGCGACGGCACCGCGCGCCCAATGGGATATCAAGCTGAACCTAATATAACATACATGCCAGAACTAATCAGTATGCTACGAAGTCATTTCAAGTCCGCACTGAAGATTATGCACGTTTTTTTTGAGCTTCTAAGAAGCTCCTCAACTGCAAACAAAGCTACTTTCCTCTGGACGTTTGACATGTTTGCGAACTTCATGCTCTTTCTGTAGAACCAGAACTCTGTAGAAGTGATGGAAATACCGTCACTTTCATGGGCATCATCACTTCCTTTCAGCTAAACTCCAGTTATCTGATGTATGTTCTTTACCAATCTGTATTATCTGATGTATGTCCTTTACCAATCTGTATTACCTGATGTATGTCCTTTACCAATCTGCATTAACCAGTTACCTGATGCATGTCCTTTACCAATCTACATTAACCCTTTACCAAACACATGGGATATCCAGTTACCAGATGTATGTCCTTTACCAATCTACATTAACCCTTACCAAACACACAGGATATCCAGTTACCTGATGTATGTCCTTTACCAATCTGCATTAACCCTTTACCAAACCCACAGGATATCCAGTTACCTGATGTATGTCCTTTACCAATCTACATTAAACCTTACCAAACACACAGGATATCCAGTTACCTGATGTATGTCCTTTACCAATCTACATTAACCCGTTACCAAACACATGGGATATCCAGTTACCAGATGTATGTCCTTTACCAATCTACATTAACCCTTTACCAAACATACAGGATATCCAGTTACCTGATGTATGTCCTTTAACAATCTACATTAACCCTTTACCAAACACACAGGAAATCCAGTTACCTGATGTATGTCCTTTACCAATCTACATTAACCCTTTACCAAACCCACAGGATATCCAGTTACCTGATGTATGTCCTTTACCAATCTACATTAACCCTTTACCAAACACACAGGATATCCAGTTACCAGATGTATGTCCTTTACCAATCTACATTAACCCTTTACCAAACCCACGGGATATTCAGTTACCTGATGTATGTCCTTTACCAATCTACATTAACCCTTTACCAAACCCACAGGATATCCAGTTACCTGATGTATGTCCTTTACCAATCTACATTAACCCTTTAACAAACACCCAGGATATCCAGTTACCTGATGTATGTCCTTTACCAATCTGTATTACCTGATGTATGTCCTTTACCAATCTGCATTAACCAGTTACCTGATGTATGTCCTTTACCGATCTACATTAACCCTTTACCAAACATACAGGATATCCAGTTACCTGATGTATGTCCTTTACCAATCTAAATTAATCAGTTACCTGATGTATGTCCTTTACCAATCTACATTAACCTTTTACCAAACACACAGGATATCCAGTTACCTGATGTATGTCCTTTACAATCTACAATAATCAGTTACCTGATGTATGTCCTTTACCAGTCTACATTAACCCTTCACCAAACTCACAGGTTATCCAGTTACCTGATGTATGTCCTTTACCAATCTGTATTACCTGATGTATGTCCTTTACCAATCTGCATTAACCAGTTACCTGATGTATGTCCTTTACCGATCTACATTAACCCTTTACCAAACATACAGGATATCCAGTTACCTGATGGTTGTCCTTTACCAATCCACATTAACCCTTTACCAAACACACAGGATATCAAACTTTATTATTTTAATTATTGTTTTTTTAAATGTTTTTAAAACATTTCAACGAAATCATAGCATGGGACCCCCATCAGTGGAAGAAGCTCGACTAGCTCCTTCCAACGAGGGATCACATAATATGGTTTGTTGAATTTATTTTTTTTTTTAAATATTGTTTTTGTCAACTACTCACTTTGTACATTACGCGAGTGGATGCGTTCGATTTGTTAGATAAATGACTTAGGCTCTCCCACCAAAGATTGACCTTGCATTAGACCAATTGTGCATCCAGTTATAACAGTCTTGGTGTATGTGTGAAGAATTCGTTTCATCGGGAAAGGCAGGGAAAGCTTCTTTCTTTCACTCCTTTCGAAGAAGAAAGACATCGCTCAAACACTCCATCTCTCGTTGGATTCAGGCAATCATACATAGAGGATATGAAATGAGTGTTTTCCTCATATAATATTTATGACACGAGTCTCAGAATTTTCCGTTTTGGCGAGTCTCTGGCGAGCCCAAACGGAAAATTCGGACGAGTTGCATAAATATTATATGATAAAAACACTTATTTCATATTCTATTTATCATATGACACACACACGCACAAATTAGCCACTTAGTATGACGTTTTAACCCATCACCTAACTTGAGTTGCAGACGGCACTTGGAAAAAACATCCTCGTATAACTAAAAATTTTCATTTTTTTGCTTCCAAAACATAGGTTATGACCCCTCAGGGAACGAGCTCGGCAAGCTCGTTCCAATAAGAGGTCATAACCTATGTTTTGGAAGCAAAAAGTGAAAATATAAAAAAAAAATGAATGGCGTTTTTCTTGTAGGTAAAAGATTAATACAATATAACCCACCCTAAATAGGACAGATAACGTAAATTCTCCCTACTGAAATTATGCAAATGTGACCCAGTTGTGTTTTGTTTAGACAATCAAATTGTCCAGTTTTGAAATTGCCCAATGAAAGCTCCCAACTCTAATTATACAAATTATGAAAATGTGGCCCAGTTTTATTTTGTTCAGCCAATCAAATTGTCTAGTTTTGAAATTGACCAATGAAATTGACGGAAGGCTTTATTTATCACTGATTAATATGAAAGCAAAATATCAAATGTTTTAAAGTGAACAAAATGGACGAGTCATATGATAAATATTGTTTATGAAAGACTACCTTCACGGATAGGATTTTCAACACTATAATGACTTAGGAAATTTGGGCCCTGGCTACTTCTGTGCTTATACTAGCTCAATATCTATTTCTGTCCCTATGTGTGCAGCTTACTGGGGAAAAATAGTGTTCCATTTTCTCCTTTTACTATAGGAACCTTCAGGAGCATTCTGTACACCTGCATTCACCGAGTTCCTTAATTACTGCACAATCGGTTATTGTCACTAAGAGAGACACCGAACGGGCTTAGCTTTTTTCGGTCCTGTTTCGTTATCAGCCGATATTAACAGGGTTTAGTTAAAGGCTGAGTTACTCGCGCCTTGTGCAGGAACGATATTGAGTGTGTTTCATTCAACATCAATAGATGACTGAGAAACTGCGATGCGTATGGGGAAGTAACTTGGGCCACGAATGATTGGCACAGAATGTTTCAACCGTTTTTGAAACATGGAATGGAGCCCAACTAGAATGAATTTGCGGTTACTTCCATACTTGTATCCTGCTGCAAGGTTATGTTTAACAGGATTCTTCGGTCTTACATAATCGCTCACCTTGCGATTTGGAGAGTAAGCGTCCCAAGGCCTGCCCTTGGAGAGATTCCTAAATTATCATATTTTCCACAGCGCAACAGTTGATGGGCGGGGGTTGGGGTATGCAAGATGTGTCGGTGTGGAAGGTATACAAATGTATACAAGAAAACATTTAATTTCTATAAGAATGTATTGAAGCCTCTCTCTTCGATATCATTTCCTACTAGGCGGGTCCTCAGGTGGCGGATAGAGGACGCCCTGCTCAGCTTCGCCGATTTTCTGGTTTTTAATTAACAGGTTTGCTCAATTGAGCTGGTTTGCTGCGAAATATAAAAATACGCAGCCCCGGACCAAAATGGTCAATCCTTCTAATACCATCTTGCAGGCACCTTATTATCCCGTGAGGTGCGTTCTGAAAGCCCCGGAGGAAGGAATCCTGGCAGTTGCGGACTAGTGACCCCGGTTAGGGCAAATCTCCGGGATGGAGATCAGGTCGTAAACATTGCTTTGGCCCTGTTCTCCATCTTGGAGATAATGTCCAACACACTGCTTTGGCCCCAACTTCGAGAGTAGAAGGATGGTCGGATGGCCCGTTCTGGCCAATCGGGACCCCCACCCCCAAAAATTCAAGGTGTTACGTCGGGGGCATTTGGTGGTCATTCAATCGGGCATTTCTTTTAATCACATACGATAATTGCCATTGTGTGCTGTTTTTTAACACCTTACGTTTTTAACAAATACTAAGTGTGCTGCACTGTTTGTTTCAGTAAAACGTAGCAACTTTAATTATATTGTTTTATAAAGTGATTGATTGATTGGCTGCCATCTGAAGACGTCTCACTTCCACACTTCAGTCAGTGGTATGCTTTGGCATCAACACTGACTGAGCATACTGCTCCATACCAGATATGTGGGAATACAGGCAACCCAGTGGGTTCACTGCGTGGCAGTAATCCTACCCTTTGTTGGACTCCGTGGTGGGTGGGAACCGGGCAGTAAACGCTTTATTCTATTAACATGGCAAACATACCACAAAAAAACGAGGTAATGGTTTGGACAATTCCTTCTCTGTCTCTTACTCTGAACCTGAGATAGTAGGAAAACATTGGCCAAGATTTTTAATGATCTGCTCAACAGACAAAGAGAAGCAAGCCGCAAACATCAACCTCTTTGCTCTAGAGAAATCAATTAAAGGTATAGCAGGGGTTGTTAAAGATGTTAAAAAGTTATGATCGGGTGCTCTATTATTAATAAAAACCCTCAATAACAGTAAGGGCGTTGTTCGAACACGGGAATTACAGGGTATGGCTGAAATGGACATAAGAGATGAATTAAAAACACAAAGAGTGACAGATGTAAAAAGAATAGAACTTACAAAAGACGGTACAGTAATTAAAACCAGTACTTATATAATGACATTTACCACATCGCAACCACCAAAATCTATTAAAGTTGGATTCATGACTATCAAAGTGGATTTGTACATTCCAAATCCACTTCGATGCTTCAAATGCCAAAACAAATATAGTCACGGGCAGAATAATTGCACCAATCATATCAAATGTGTTAATTGCCAAGGCAATCACGTATCATCATCTGAGGATTGCCCCGTATGGAAGAGGGAAAAAATGATACAAAAACTGAAAAGCGAAAGACAAATAAGTTTTAAAGAGGCCAGAGAAATTGTTACATCGATGCCGGGAATGAATGTATCTGTGCCATCATATGCTACACAATAATAACAAAATTACCATCAAAATTAGTGGAATGTCAGAAACCATGGACATAGCTCCACGGCACATTCCATCATTACTGCAAGCATTTACAACAGAGCACCTCGACCAAGTAGAACAAAAATCAACACAAACACAATCGCTTTCACAAACATCCGCTGAAGAAATACCAAGATCAAATCCGAGAAAAGTCCAAGACAAAAATGTGAAAGACGGCAAATTAGAACCGAAAAATGATTAAACTAAATCAAAACCTAAACCAGAACCTCAAAATATCAGTAAGAGTCAGAGAAGAAAAAACGAAAGAGATAAGAAGAACAAAGAAAAGGAGTAACATAAACTCACATCCAATAGAACACCTAAATATCTCAAAAATGTTGTTACAACATATTTGCCGGTTTGGAGAACATGGATGTTGACGACTGCATCAACGCCACGTTTTCAAATAAAGTGCACCTGAGTTCTTCTCAGAGTGGTCACCAAATAAACAATCGCCAAAAAAAAAACAAACTAACGGGGCAATATATCCAATACGTCCACCCTCTAAATCCCCAAACAAATATGGAAAATACAATCACACACAACATAATACTGTTGAATTGTCGAGGTTTCAGAGCCAATTTTAATGAACTCAACCTTTTAAGCCAAAAATATAAACCTACAGCTTTTTGCCTGCAGGAAACTCTTTTAAAGAAACCCGCGGGACAGGATCATTCAGCTTTTAAGCATTATACTTCGTATAATGTCAGGTCAGATGATAATGATCTTCATATTCGTGGAACGTCTGTCTTCGTTTGGAACGACATTATTCATAGTTCTGCACCATTACGCACAAATTTACAGGCTGTGGCGGTACGCCTAACTTTAGACAAAACAATTACACATTGTTCTATTTACATTTCACCCAGTAAAACGCTACATCTGAATGATATTGAGCTGTTGGTCCAACAACTCCCAACTCCATACATTTTGTTGGGTGATTTTAGCGCACATTGTCCACTTTGGGATAATTCCTGCAGCCAACAAGATGTAAAAGGTAAAACTGTAGAAGAGTTCATTACAAAGTATGACTTGTGTTTGTTTAATGATGGTTCAGGCACTTATCTGCACCCCGCATCTGCTTCGTATACATCAGTTGATCTTTCACTTGCATGCCCTTCTATCTTCCTTGATTTATCTTGGAAGGTAGAGGATGACTTGTGCGGGAGTGACCACTTTCAGTTGTTTTGGAGAGTATAGTTCCGGCGGACGATGAGAGGGTGCTCCAGTGGAACTTTAAAACAGCTGACTGGGACACATTCTCATCGCTCGTTTTGTTCTGAACGTCTCACACGGGAGAAATTTCAGGATAGTGCTGACCAAATAGAACATTTTACAAATGAGTTGCTAGACACTGCAAACACAGTCATCCCTAAGACCTCAGCGAATCCGAAACTTTTCACCAAGCCATGGTTTGATAATGAATGTAAACAGGCTATGAAGGATCGTAAGAAAACTGAACATGAATTTTACAAGTCACCAACCACACATAATTTAATAACCAACGTATAAAACGGGCAAAAACAAGACGACTTATAAAACAAAAAATAAAAGTTCTTGGGGAACTTATGTTTCCAAGATTAACCAAAACACTTCCATCACTAAAATATGGAAAATGATTAAAAAGATTAAAGGGAAAGAAACAACTGTACAACACCTGAAAGATAACAACGCCCCAATTACATCTACAACAGAAATGACAACCAAACTGGCCTCCACATTTTCTAAACATTCGCCATCTGAAAATTGTAATCCGGAATTTATCAAAATTAAAAAACACCGCAAAAACAAAAGATCAAATTTACCTCCAGCAATTTAGAGGATTACAATGAACTTTTCTCTATGGAAGAGTTACGTAACTCTTTGCATAGAGCAAAGGATACTGTCATTGGTCCCGATGAAATACGTTATATAATTTTAAAACATCTACCGCAATCATCACTTGAACTTTTATTGTCAATTTTCAATGACATATGGATGACTGGCCAGCTTCCATCTTCCTGGCGTAAAGCAACAATAATTCCCATTCCAAAGCCTGATAAAGATCACAGCAACCCAAATAATTATCGGCCGATCGCCTTAACAAGTTGTCTGTGTAAAAACGTGGAAAGGATGATCAATGGTCGACTTGTCTGGTTTCTGGAATCGAACAATCTACTTGCGAATGTTCGGTGTGGTTTCAGAAGCCAGAGAAGTACTGTGGATCATATGGTTAGACTTGAAAAGTATATAAGAAACGCCTTCGCCTGAAAGGAACATGTGGTCGCCATCTTCTTTGATCTGGGGAAAGCATACGATACCACGTAGACGTATGGCATTTTACAAGATCTTTTTAACATGGGGTTGAGAGCGCCTATGCCTCTATTGACGCAAGTGAGAATATGGTAAATTCTTCATTGTATGTTGATGTGTTTTTAAGATGTTATAGCAGCAAAAACATGAATGCTATAGAGCGCAAACTTCAGTTGTGCTCAAATAGAATTCAGACATGGGCTACAGAAAATGAGTTTAAGTTTTCGAAGACCAAACCTAATTGTGTACATTTTTGTAAACTTCGGAAACATCACCTCAACCAGTTAAGAAGTCTTGACAGCAGGATTATATTAGTATTTTAAGCTGCGATAACATTTGGCTCAACTGTTGTCACTGAGTACCTATTCGGGAGAAAATGGGATTTGAAGTTAAAACTTTAATAGATCGAAAAATAATAACAAAAACAAATGACTACAAAGTATCAACGCACTGTTTGATTCTGTACGTCATAAGACATACAAAAGTATCAAAGGGTTAAGTTTGCGTCAAATTTTCTGTACAACTCTTCTTTCCTCTCCTCCTCCTCCTCCTCCTCCTCCACATAATACTCACTCATTGCCATTATTAACCATTTGAACCCTGGTGGTATCTTCCATGTCTGTTCATATACAGCAATTAGGAGAGTCCATATTCATTATTTGGGGGTAGACCAATCAATATTTTCAACGTGCAGCCTTAGGGTTGATTGGTCTACATCACCCTTAAATTAGCAGGCATCCTACTTAATGAAAGTATGACGTACCATGTCCCTGAGCCGATAAAGCGGCCTCTGGTGTTCAAATGGTTATTTCCCTATCATTCAAACATTCCGCTTCAAACCACTCCATTTATAACACCAGTTTTCTCAACTGCGTTCGACAAGTCACGGTAGGAAATTGGTTGCGCCCAGTAACGACACATCAAGGTAAACAACTGTGGCTTGTCGAAAACGGGTTCATATCAGCCGACTTTGAAGTCATATCAGTCAAGCCTGATAATGGGAAATTCTTGGAACGAAAATCAAACGTAATAAATAAAACATGGATATTAATAAATGAAACAGTCTTTTCAAGTGGACTGCATTGTAATCAAACATTGTCTTAACTGGACTGTGCTTGACCCTTTAAACCCTGGTGGTATCTACCATGTCAGTTCCACGGTAGCAATAGGAAGAGTCCATATTTATTATTTGGGGGAAGACCAATTAATATTTCCAACGTGCAGCCTTAGGGCTGCACGTTGAAAATATTGGTTGGTCTACATCACACATGTACCTTGCAGCCATCCCCCTTAATGACATTATGACGCAGCATGTGACCCGGCCGAAAAAAGGCCTCTGAAGTTCAAAGGGTTAAAAAAGTAAAAAATAAAATACAGATTTGCTATTCCATGGATGCACGTAATGAGCAGCAAAATCACATGACACACTGTTCAAAGAAAACTGGTTTGTTAGAATGTATCGGAAAGTCATTATTAGCTTTCTGCAATAAACTGCTTCAAAACAATTATTGCTGATGTGAAATTAATCATCACGTAAATTAGTTTTAGCACTCTAGAAGTTTTAGCGCTCACTGTGGTGGACTGTGGTGGACTTCGCTACATGATGGAGGAACACGAACATATAGTTTTGTAACTCGGCCCTTTCAATGAGCTCTGAAATATGTAATCACCTATCGTAATCTTGTTTCAAGAGGTCATAAAATATTGTTTTTTTTTCTATGCAGCAGTTTGTTTTGGATATGTGTGTTATGTATTCTCACACATTATATATCAAGACATGTATTTTAAGGTCTCATGTGGTAGTGTTTTGTTGTTTTTGCCATTTTCATCATTGTTTATTTATTTATTTATTTATTTATTTATTTATTTATTATTTATTTATTTATTTATTTGTTTGTTTGTTTATTTATTTATTGGGGTTTAACGACACTTTCGACAGCCAGAGACACATCGTGCCGGACAGTTTTACAGGTAGAGGAAGCCGGAGTACCCGGAGAGAACCACCGAGCAACTGCGAACAAGTGTCAGACTCCCCAACGAACGAACTAACTCCACACAAGCAGGGTTAGCATTGGTTGAAGACAGGTGCACCATCGATGTGGACTACGCCTCAGTACACAGCGTCGCCGTGGGCAATCGGGATTAACACGCGGGCAATTGGGATGAAGTGCCTTGCCCAGGGACACAAAGCAGTTACTTCCAACGGGGATCGAACCGTGGACTTTTCAGGTTTGAAGACCAATGCCGTAACCACTGAGCCACCGCGCTCCCTACCCTTTTCGTCATAAAATATCCCAATATATTGTTTTGTGATCATTTTTCAATTTGGAATGATCAGTGATGCTATATGGATGTCATATCTGCTGCAATATCTGCCGGATATTATGTCCGTAGTTGATTTTAGAAAAAACATAGCGGTCATTTTTTCACTTCAAAATTCCTTTTTTACACATTACGAGATATTTAAATGTTATAGTAAATTTCCTTTCTTATTATACCTACCGCAATTGTTTACAACAGACTTGCATTACAGTGGGAGTCCCCAACTCGGAAAAAATACTCTCTATTTTCTTCTTTCCCAAGAGATTTGGGAAAGAAAAGTGATACAAAAGCACCAAGAAAAAATAAGCCAAAACTGGGTCGAGCGCGACTGGCGCACACCCAGTATGGGCCAGACTTCTCCTTATACTAATCCACGGCTTCCGGAACCAGTGCGCAGATGTATAACCATCGTGTCATTCAATTGAATCCGCCAACATTGGATTTATGTGATTATCGGAGAGGAAGGATTCTTACCCGAAAAGAAGACGGGAGGGCCTCCAAGTAAACATTTGCGGTAGGTATAATAAGAAAGGAAATTTACTATAAAATTTAAATTTCTTTTCAACCTACCTTACACTTGTTTACAACAGACTGAATAGACAATAAAATGAGGGAATCACATAACCAACCCCCACAAAACCTGACTGTGCTGGAACCGTGGACAGAAGAGTTCTCTGGCCTACAAAACCATAACATCACAACCATTAGTAAATGACAATGGGGGATGAGACGTATGGACTGTGTGACACACAGACAGAAATGACAGTGCCAAAAACAGGGCTTGAACTGTCCTTCCAAGAACTCTAATGGCAAGGGTTGAAGACAGCCCGAACAGAAGAAAAGAGGGTCTAAAGAAGAAAGGTCCTCAGACTGCTCCTGTAACTGAAGTAGATAGGTGCAGAAAGTAGAAGCATTTCTCCAGTAGGCTGCATGCATGACATCCGACAACTGACGGAGTTAGCATAAGCCCAGGAGGTATGTACGCACCCCGTGGGAAGAAAAGCGATTGGTAATACAATCGTCAGTCGCTAGACGAGCGTATGACGCGCGAATAGCAAGACAAATCCATCGAGAAAAGGATTGAGGAGAGATCTTCTGTCGACCAGGGATAAGAGACAGCAATATATCTTTTCGAGCCTTTCCTAATGAACTGCGTCCGGTTGACTTAAAAGCAAATAGCACGAACCGGACAGAGCAAAGGTCGATAACCCTCAGCAGAAGGAAGAGCGCTGATACAGATTGGAGGTGGAGGAGTTTATGGCATATGACTCTTTGCCAGAAATGAGCAATCAGTGGTAAAGTAAAATTGTTGGCGAAGCTCCTGAAATAGGCCGGATCAACAGAGAGGGCATGAAGCTCACTAACCATTCTGGCTGAGGCAAAAACCATCAGAAAAGCCGTCTTGTATGTGAGAAAACGCATATCCACCTGGTATAAAGGTTCGAACACCCGCCCCAAGCAAAGCAACACCCAAGAAAGATGCCATCTTGGGGTAAGCTGCAAAATCCTAGGCCTTTTCACAGAAAAGTGCCGAATAAGCTTGGAAAGGTACGGATTAGTGCTGAGACGACGCTTTCCCACACACGAAGAGGTCTCCGAAAGCATGGACCTGTACCCTTAGATGGTAACAGGTAGGAGACCCCGAGAATCAAACAGATATACCAGAAACTCCGCAGTCTGTGTTATCGAAGGATCGGCATAATCAACAGAGTGAACAACACACCATCGACAGAAGACCTTCCACTTAGCCGCATAGGCTAAACCAGTGGGGTGCCGCCTTGAAGAAGAAAATCACTCCACTGCTCGTCTCGAAAGACCTCTACGGAGGAGACAGGACATGACAAAAGATATGCGTGAAGGCACAATGGAGTCATATTCGACGTGAACACCCCCCCCCCCCCCTCGGGTACCCTTGTCATAGAAGGTCGTGACGTAGAGGGAGACGTGCCGGAACTGCCGCCAACAGAGAGCGGAGCTGATTGGTTCACACCCGCTGGGGAGACAGGGGAGAGATAAGAATGATTCGAAGCTGCAGGTCCGTATCTTGGCTAGAACCAGAGGCAGAATCGGAACCGGCGGGAAGGCGTAGCCGACTAGACCGTTCTAATCGAGTGACAGAGCAACCAGGGCGACAGCCAGAGGATCTAGACACAGGGACACGAAAGTGTACATCTGAGGGTTCCAACGAATCGCAAAAAGATCGATGTGGGGACGACCCCAGAGATCGCAAAGCGACTGGAACACTGCCCGGTGAAGCGTCCACTCGTTGGAAATGAATCAGACCCGTCGGTACAGGGAGTCGACTAGGACGTTCAGACGAACGGGAATGTGACGAACCACCATCCTTAGCATTGAGCGAGCAGTGGAAGATCCCGAGCCAACTCGTACATGGGAACCGAGTGCGTGTCGCCCTGGTTCCAACCGTAAGCGATCACAGTAGAATTGTTGGACAACAGAAGGACCTGACGATTTGAAAGGTGGGGGATCCACTGCCGGAAACAAGAAGGATAGCAAGAAGCTCCTCCTTGTTGATGTGAAGAGCTACTTGACCCTGGTCCTATACACCGTGAAGGGAAAGACCATAGGATCCAACGTCGCGCACCATCCGATATCGCTGGCATCAGCCGTCAGAACATCGACCAGACATGGCTTGGAGTCCTGATCCAAGTCCGTCAAAGTCTTGCAGACGGACGGATTGGCGGAATCGCTGGAACGATAACGCATAGGGGGGGGGGGGGGGGGGGTATCAGCCTAGTGAAGAACGAAGTCTTCATAGCCTTAGAACTCAGCTTTGGGTCCAATGTTGCAAAAGTCTCGACCACTGGTACGGTCGAAGACGCTCAGAAGACAACAAAAATGGCCCGCAAGATATCTTCCTAGGTGTATCTGGTGAGAGCAATGTAGATGGGAAGATGAAGCCAGCAGCTGACACCTAACTCAGATAAATGCAGAATCCAAAGGGTTACCATTTATGAACAAAAGACCGAAACAGCTCAGTACTCGAAAATCGCGCTCGAATCGGTGTAGAGATTTATCACGAAGAATACAGTGAATAATCGAGAGAATATATAAAACACAGCTCCGTATGTCTGGATAGTGAAGAAACAGCTATGAATGCACAGTTCAGAACAGGAAACATCGAGTCAAAAGGTATCACTGTAGATGAGCAAAACGACCCGCATCCTGTAAGATGGCGGGAACAAAAAGAATGACACGTTGGTTATACGTCTGCGCACTGGTTCCGGAAGCCGTGGATTAGTACAAGGAGGAGAGTGTCCCCTACTGGGTGTGCGCCGGTCGCGCTCGACCCAATTTTGGCTTATTTTTTCTTGGTGATTTGCATCACTTTTCTTTCCCAAATTGCTTGAAAAAGAAGAAAATAGTTAGTATTTTCCGAGTGTGGGGCTTCCACTGTAGTGCAAGCCTGTTGTAAACAATTGTAAGGTAGGTTGATAAGAAATAACATCCTTTATCATTGGGATGTTAATCAATTTGCAGTGTCAATTGTGCTAATAACATGCTTGCGTATATAAAAACGTTCGACCCATTGTGAGTGTGGGACATATTGTGCAATATGCACAAAAGAAATTATTACAGATGAAGATGAAAACTTAAGAACCTTATGTGTAATATTTGTAATTATTAACCTTCTGACAATTTTCTCTGTATCTAGGGTGCCAAACTGAACAAGATTATTTTGGAAGGTTTTTTCAGCATTAAACCATTACATCCACAAAACCTATCATAGTAATTATTGTTTGTCCTTATTATGAACCATTTTCTAATTACGTTACGTTTAACGTGATCCCAGGTGTATCCCTTGAGACGGGTGCTTTGAAGACTCTCCAGGAGGTGTATGGTCATGGTAAATCGTCCCCCGAGTTCCAGTGTGTTCTTTGTGTCAGTTGGCACATGGAACACATTGCAACTAAATGGACGAAATGTAATGCGTTAGATAAATGGATGCTTTAGTGCATATGAGTGAAATATATGTTATTATTTTGCCCTCTGGTGTTCAGTGTGATGGTGTTGTTGTCAGATTCGTACTCAAAGCTATTGGGCCAATGTTATTGCAATTGGTGTGTATACAGTTTGGGAGGCTGCACTCCATTTTTATTTAAATAAAGTTGCAAAGGAGATTGCTTGTTCGAAACATACCTTTCCCAAAATATTTTCCATTTATATTATAAAAAAAAACAATGATTTGGCTTGAGGGTAACATTGTAGATTGTCTCCCCGAAGACTCGGAGACATTGCCTCCGGATGGAGGGGAGGAAGGTGTGGGGGGGGGGGGGGGGCACCAACGACTCTATACAAGCACCTGCTTTCATATCAACTCAGGAGTTTTTTCAACTAGCCGGTAGACAATACTGAATGAAGGAACCTTGAATAATTAAGTTTGAATGGTTAACATTTGGTAGATATGGTTAATTGGAATGGCTAAATTCAATGACCATGAGTCTGAGAGAATGCAACATGAAAGCTGCTCTTCTCCGGCCGTTTTCGGTATCATATTCTCATATTCTGGGAACCTCGGTCCGAGCGGGAGACATTGCCGAAACTGTCACACGGAGATCCTACCCGCGAAGGGAACATTGCAGAATAGCAAATCAAATCGAATGGCAGCATACTATAAATGAGGTACAATAAAAGGATATATTCTCGCCCAGTTCCATGTCGCGGCCATAAATTTCGGACGAAATTAGTGATAAAATGCGTTGCTGATTGGTATTCGTGGCTAATTTCGGGTGCAAGCTTGGCTTTGCACCATCATCCGAAAAAGCATATCTACACTTCTGGACATCAGACTTGCTAATGTTCTATATGTATATATTCTTTTTACTGGAAAACCACATACGGCATTGACCTAAACGACGCCCCACTCAGCAAAGTATGATATCGTCGCGTGAGAAACATAAGGTTCTATCTTCCAGTGTAAGATAGAACCTTATGGTTCCCACACGACGATATGACAATATTAATGACGTTTTTATAAACGAAACTTCATTGTTTCTGCTACCTCAAAGATTGCGATCGATTTTATTGGGAAAAAACTTATTGGATTGTTTCAGTAATAATAATAACACTTTGGCTGGCCGCTGCTTTGTCGCGGTTCTCGTATGAGAAGGCCTTGGTTACCCCTGTTCTACAAACTGCCTCCATATTTCCACGCTTCTTCTCTCCTCCCAACACTCGGAGACGAACTGCTTGATGACATCCCTTGCCCCATTCTTCCCAATCTCTCCGATTAGCATATTAACCCTCTCCTTTTAGTCGCACCCTAACCACATGCCCTTCATTCCCCCATCCCACTTCCCCATCATACTCCCCGTGAATCGTGTTCTTTTAGACTGGTATTTTGGGCATTCTAAAAGAAAGTGTTCCAGGGTCTCCATCACGCCCAAATTACACATCTGGCACTCCTGTTCACTGTTTTCCCAATTTTCCCCTCAGCTCCAGGGACCGCGACCTCAGCTTGAATAACAGTGACCCCCCCCCCCCCCCAAAGGTGCCATCAAGGTACTCTTCAAAATCAGGCTTCTCTTTATCATGCAGGCCACCCAAAGATCTCTTTGATTTGACTCCCTCTCGCCAATTACGGTTACAATCCTCCATGACCCTTTCTCTGACGATCTTTTTACCCTGGTTTGCCCCAACGTCAAGGTCCGAGATCTCCAATGAGTAGTTTTCTACTAGCTCCCTCACTTGGACCATCCACCCCGTCTTGATATTTGAGTTGAAAGTTCTCAGGAACATTACTTTACACCATCGGCTATCGGGGAGATTTACCAAATAGTTAAGATAACCGAGTTTCAATAGGTCAATCCTGTCCTTGATCCTCATCCACCCAAGCTCACTCCTGATTGCTTCTAGTGCTGCGGCATTACTCGAGCCTGTTATCCATCGGTCTGCATCGTTCTGCAGGATTCTGCAAGCTCTTAGCAGCCGTCTGGTTTAGGGGCACAACTTCCGTACCGTATATTATACTTGGCAGACCCACCATTTCCCAAATGGTTTTCCCCACGAAAACCTTATTGAAACTGTTTCTCCCTATAAGTTTCATTTGGTTAAGGATTCGCTTCCCCTTCAGAATCAATTTATTTGTGTGGTTTCGGTAGATGCCTCTTCCTGTGATGTTTATATGTACCCCCAAGTACTCATAGTTACTGGTCTCTCCTACACTAAGAAGTCTGCTGCTACCTTCCGGAATGCAGAATTCCCCCCACTCTCCATTTTCGAGTGGGGTCCACTTTGCGGCCCACAGGTATAACTTTGCTCTTGCTTTCATTAAGTTCGAGTTTCCATTTGCTCCCATATTTCCCAGCATCTTCGCTAGCCCCTCTTCGCTTTCTGACACTAGCACCATATCGTCTGCAAAAAATAGCGCTGGGATCTTCAAGACACCAACTGTAACCCCCTCATCGCTATGCAGGAGTTCATCCCCTAAACCTTTGACGTACAATGCAAAAAGAATTGGCGAAAGGATAAACCCCTGTTTAGGCCTATCTCCATAGGCACACGTTTTATTGTGATGTTTCCCAGGCTAAGTTCATTCTGTACATATAAAATGCTTTCAAAATCCCAACAAACTCGCCTCCCAAGCCCAGAGCCTCCAGCTTCCGCCACATGCCCTCCCTCCATACTCTGTCGTATGCCTTTTAACATCCAAAAAGGCCATAAACAGCTTTTTCTTTTTTGCTTTCGCAGATTCTATCATTTGGGATAGCGTGAAAAGATGGTCAGTGACTCTCCTTCCCTTCCTGAAGCCACTCTGGATTTCTCCCAAAAAACCCTTCTCTTAAATCACCTCCTCTAATCTCCCATACAGGACTTTACAAATGACTTTTCCAATGTTGCTGCCGACAGAGATCCCTCGATAGTTATCCAAGACGTCTTTTTTCCCCTCTTTGTGAATAAATGTCGCTTTACTTTCCCAGCCACTCCTTTGGGACCTCTTTTTTTTCTAAGCTAAATTTAATAGGGCAGTTAGGCTTTCCAAGAGTTCCTCTCCCCCTTTTTTGATATACTCGTTAGGGATTTCGTCTACCACTCCCGTTTTTCCATTCCTTAATTTTGAGATCACCCTTCGCCCCTCCTCATTTTTGCTTTCGCTGCACACGAAGTTCGATAGATTTTCCTCGACCTGGTTCGGACGCTCTGGTGGGTTCCCCTTGCCCCATCGCTAATCGTTTACCTTTTCCAAGTGCTTGACTAGCTGTAATGCGATTTGACCTCGCTCTTCTGTAACTCTGCAGTGAGGCATCATCAAAGATATTCTGGAGAAAACGTTAGAATATTGACAAAATGTATGATTTCTTGTGAACATGCGAGGCTATTTTCCTGGGTGTTATGTAACAGGTGGAACCTCATTCAACCCAATATAAAGTTGAGATGTTGCACAAATAGCACGTTGATATGCGCGTTAATGTGCGCGTTATGACCCAATTAAAGCTGTCATATTCTGTACATATGGCCTGTGCACAGGCAATGTTTCAGCCAATGGACCTCCGGGTAACCCGGAGGTCCATTGGCAGAAACATTGCATGTGTTTGCTATGAGTAACCAGGAGAACCTGCCGTGCTTTGGGTGCCATTCGATATGGCAATTGCGCGCAATTCCAACGCGCAATTAAGCCTAGATAAGCGCACTATTCGTGACAGGACTTCTAGTTTTAACTGTATGCCATCCAAGCATTGAAAAATGTATTGAAGAAATTATACACGTAGCAACATCATCCAAAATTCACATTTGCATTTTTCTGACTTCTGTATAGGTTTACCCAGGCTACAATAGCTGGTCAGGCATGCGCATATGGGGTGGATAAATGTGTCTCTGCAGCCCGGAGAATGTTTCAAGAATGGATGGCAAATCCGGAAGTAAATCGGTGAGTTTGGATATAACTGTCAAACATTTATGACGGACGAATTATGAAAATTGAAATATTTTTGTATATTTTAACATAGCATACCATTAACTCCTTGAATGCTGTTGGCGGATATGTCTGTCCATCACATGATTTCTTTTGCCACTGATATAAGCATACTTTAGACGTATTTAGTCTAAGTATCGCCTTGTAAGCTGAATGAATTTTCTCACCAATGATTTCTTGAGTTAAATTTTGATGAATTTTTCATTAAATCTAACAGTAAATCTTAGCAGCCATGACTACAGTTAATCAAACAGACCTGAAAAAATACTCTTTGGGCTAAGAGTTATAATTGCAGTACAGCAGTTATTTATTTATTTATTGGTGTTTAAGGTCACATATTTATGCATAATAGCTAATCATGACCGCGACAGTTTTACGGGTGGAGAAAGCGGAGTACCCGGAGAGAACCACCGAGCAACGGCGAGCAACTATCAACTCCCCAACATACTAACTTCACGCAAGCGCAGATTTAGCATTGGTTGAAGACAAGTGCACCGTCGACGTGCAGGACGTCTTAGTACACAACGCCACCGTGCCCCCCGCGGGCAATGGAGATGAAGATTCTTGCCCAAGGACACAACGCGGTTGCCGCAAGTGGGATTCGAACCGATGACCTCTTGGCTTGCAGTCTGCACCTCTACCTACTGAGCAACCGAGCTCCAGTACTGCAGTTATTAACCCTCTATCTAAGATGAAAAGCAGAAGACACTTTCAAAAATAATTCTTGAATAACTAATTTTTTTCATTCATTGTCTCAAAAACACAGGTTATGACCCCTCATTGGAACGAGCTTAATTGGCGATTTTTTGAGAATAGCTCTGGCCGTTTTTGGCCGTTACGTTGGGTAAAGGGTTAAAGAAGACACCTTTCCTGACCGAAACGCTGCAGACTCTCATCGGTCGAAAAAGGGAGCGCGGTGGCTCAGTGGTAGACTGTTGGACTTCTATGCTAGAGGTCCCGAGTTCGATCCCCGTCCGGGACGACCCGCATTGTGTACTTGGGCAAGGCACTTTATCCCGGTTGCCTACATGGTGACGCCGTGTACTAAGGCGTACTGCACGTCGATGGTGCACATGTCTTCAACTACTGTAACCCTGCTTGAACAGAGCTTGAACACGGTTAGAATGTTGAGGAGCTGACAGTTGCTCGTCGTTGCTCTCTGGTTCTCTCCGGGTACTTCGGCTCCTCCACCCGTAAAACTGTTACGGTCACGTTTAGCCATCGTGCATAAGTATGTGACCTTAAACCCCAATAAATAAATAAATCGGTCGAAAAAGCGAATATATAGATATTATAGCTCGGATTCAAGAACGAGTTTTTCCTCGAGTGGGGCGCGGGGAGAATTATTTTACGAGGCGTTAGTCGATTGACATAATCCGCACGACCCACGAAAGGGTAAAATCCTACTCGAATCCGAGCTGTGAACTCGTGTATTTATTTTATTTTCGCCTTATTTGTGTTCCCAAAACAACTCTTTATAATTGATTCCCTGGTTGCTTTCAAAACATGTCAATAAAAATAGTCCGTCCTCGCTGAGAGTGGAATACGATGCTGGGAGTGGAATACCAATTTGGGAGAGTGTGAGTGGGAATACGATATGTTTTTGGGGAAGAAAAACGAATGATAATAAAATACATTAATCTATGATGCTGCTCTGGGTCCTGATTTATTTTCTTCAGGAAGTCTCGATCCATCGATGTGAAGTCGAATGGCGAACTGATTACGACATATGACGGTGTTGTGATCACATTGACATGAAGGCTGAATCATTGGAGGCTAAACCCTTTTGCTAAAAGTGTGTTTGTGAATGTTACATACAAATCCAAAATTAATGTTAGTCTTGTGCTGACATTTATCTATGAACCCTTTGAACCCCAGCGGTCGCTTTTCCGGCCAGGAACACGATACGCCATGACGTCATTAAATAGGATGGCTGTTCAGTAAATGTGCGGAGTAGACCAACCAATATTTTCAACGTGCAGCCCAAAGGCTGCACGTTGAAAATATTGTTTGGTCAACCCCAAATAACGAATATAGACTCTTCTAATTGCTGTCATTGAACTGGCATGGAAGCTACAACTAGAGTTCAATGGGTTAATCTTTTACCTAAAATTATTGGTGAAATAAACACATCCAGTTTGGTGCATCACGATGATGATCTGTTGGGGGAGGTGCAAACCTGATTTGTCCCGATTGTAATGACATGCCTTGATGATGTAGTTGGAATATTAGTCAGTCGGTATTACAGTTACAAAAACCTTGACCTCTTGGACATTTATTAGAGGTTAAATAACAAATGCTCGTAATAGTTGTGAAGCAACTTCTTATTTGATTGTCGCCTATTATATCGGTACTCCAAATTGGCTGTACAGGGCTTCCAATAGCCCAAATCGGGCACTATAGACCTCCATTTCTCCCCCCACTGCATGTGTAACATACGTCTGTCCAGGGTGAGATAGCAGCGAGAGACAGATGTATCCCGCCCCACCCACGTGACGTTATACATTTAAAACGTTATTATGACGTTAGGCATATCGTATCAGTTTCTTGCTACCAACTAATTGATATTGACGTCATCGGAATGCAGTATGATCACAGTTCGATGCTCTAAAACTCATCAACCCTCAAGCTGCCACCGTTCCTAATCGATTTCGTGGTATATACCTTTGGTATATACATAACTTTTGCATGCTATTTCCCATGGTGTCATTAGTTTTTCAAAACAACGAATACCAAATGAGTTGATTATATCAGCACGTGACCGCCGATTACCTCTGGCTAATGTAACCTCTGTATGGTAGGGGGAGAAAAATAATCCCTGATGGGTACGGGTGTGGGATGGGAAAATCTCACCCTCGGGACAAGATATTTGGTCCAGACACTCGGCAAGCCTCGTGTCTGGCCCAAATATCTTGCCCTCGGGCGGGTGAGATTTTCCCATCCCACACCCCTACCCATCAGGGATTATAATATTCTATGACGGGCTGGGTGTGAGACACAAGTTCAAAAGTCAAATCTGGTCTCGTAATAAAGTACACGATTCCTAGCAGAGGCGAACCAATATCTTAGACTCCAGTTCTGATGAAAATGTTCTGTCTGGAGAATCACGATCCTACACTCATCCACAGTTACGCCTCTCTCTGCACCTAGTAATTTATTTTTATAAAAGAGCCACTATTTGCTCCGAAACCAACATGTAGGATCCTTCAATGGAACACGCGTATTTAGCCTGTTCCACTGTGAACTTGTAGAACTTGTTTTGGAGGCCAGAATTATAGAATTGAACATCGACTTTTTTGTAGCCTCAGACGGAGTTGGCCGTTTCTTTAAGAAACCATTAAATAAGGGACATTGGAAATTAACAGGTCCTGAAGAGCAGTAGTTAGTGATGAAAAGGTGGTGGAATATTGTCGTTGGAAGTGTGTATGTATCCTGTGCTGGATATAACTTTGTTTGTCGTTTAATCCGTTTAACAGCTTATCATCACTTGAAAGAAAAACAACTGATTGATCATAAACTTAATTTGCGGTGATGCTCAGACTGGACTGAGCACCAAACCTTTAACCCTTTACATAATGAATCGTCTAGGTCTTCACAGCGCAATATACAGAATAAGGGATCACATGGTATGTCTACTGACATTTTTTGAGAAATATTTTTCCAATTGCACAATTTGTTTTTGCAGCCGATTTGTTAGATGAAGAGTTGAAAAGAGATATTGTTGGCAGGTCATGTTTGGTAAATGATTATGTTATAGATTTGCATTGGTGCAGAAATCACTTGAAACAAATTGGTTATGCTAATAAAGTTTTCAGCATTTCAGATAGAATTTCTATGCTTTGATATTTTGTAGCATTACGCCAGAAGTGAAAAGAACTGTATATTGTACAGCAATTAGATACGGCACTCATATAGAATGGGATTTTGCTTATGAAAGATATCAGAAAGAAAACGTTGCAACAGAGAAATCAAGAATACTGTCAGCCCTTGGTTGCAGCAAAGATGTATGGGTGTTGAGCAGGTGAGTCAGTGCCGTATTACCATATGGCCGGGCCCCTAGGCTTTTAGGTACTTCAGGAAGGACCCCCTCCTCCGGCACTTCAATTGTTCACACCACTACAGCTGACAGCCTGGCCCTGGTACGTTAGGCACTATGCCACAATACATAACCCTATATCCATTTTACGGGGTCTCCTGAAGAATTCTACTCACAACTTGACACTTAATTTAAATAAGCTTTAAAATAATGTACTGGACATATCGTCGCCTGAGTGCTAGAATGTCCTATGTCCTCTATCGTCGCCTGAGTGCTAGAATGTCCTATGTCCCATAGGGGACATAGGACATTCTAGCACTCACGCGACGATATGAACACACTTTAAACGTTTCGATTTAAATCCCATAGGAGCCTATTGCTTGAAACTGATTCTCCAGCGACAAAAGTGGTGCTACGGGTGCCACATGGGAACGAATAAAAAACAGAAACCTTTTATGCACATCTAGACACCCTACCGGAACAACATTGCAATATTTCAAATTGAAACACCTAGCAGCTTTCGCTAGAAACCGATTCTCTAACGACAAGAGTGGCACTACGGGCACCACTTGGCGCCAAACTAAAAACCCCAAACCTTTATGCACATCTAGGCATCCTACTGGAAAGTATGAACAAACTTTCAACGTTTCGAATTAAAACTACTGGAACCGATTCTCTAACGACAAACGTGGCGCTATTCGGGGCCGAATAAAATACCTGAAACCTGTTTGTGTATCTAGAGAACCCACTGGAACATATGGACGCACTTTCAACGTTTTGAATTAAACTCCATAGGAGCTGTCCACCGGAAACCGATTCTCCGACGACATAAGTGGTGCTGCGGGCTCGACATGTGGCCAAATCAAAAATCTGAAACCTTTATGCACATCTAGATACCCTACCAGAATGTATGGACACACTTTCAATGTTTCGAATTTATACCACCAAGGAACCTTCCAGCGGAAACTGATTTTCGGACAATAAAAGTGGTTCTACTGGAACCACTTGGGGCCAAATCAAAATTCCGAAACCTTTATGGACATCTGCAGATGCTACCTGAACACCTTAGCATAGACTAAATGTTTCGAATTACATAGTCTTGGTGATATTTTCGGACGGAAGTCACCACAATATCCCTTCGTTTTTAAAAAAAATGCGGGGATAATTAATGATTTTGTGTTTAACCTTGAATGTGGGGGATCTGTTTAATTAGGAACTGTATTTCAAAAATAAGGCTTAGATTACAGATATCATTCCCGGAAATATAGAAGAGAAATCGATTTTTATAGCTCCTAATGCTTACAATGCGCCGTGTCTCTAAAGGCCTTTAATCAGTATATGGTTATCAGGACCTAGTATCTATACCCATATGTCATTATAAAAGAATAAGTTGGAAATGACTTTAAATACATGTTTTAACACCTACCCTTGCACTCAATAAGACTTGAAGATCAAGGAAAGGGCTTTGCAGTCATAGACCCATATTTTAAATTTGCTCCTCCGGGCCGATGAATGGTAGCCTGGGTCTGTCTGGGACTTTTTTACTCCCATCCAATCTGTTTTCATTAAGATTATGTCATCATCTCCACCCCATGGTACCCAAGCAGTCAAGTTAATAGGTTACATTGATGTGGATTGTGAGGAGTAGTTTCGATAAATGAATAAGTCGGCTCTCAGTTCTTTATCTAAACTGAATCTAACGTTTCAGAAATCAAAGCATATACTTTTGCATTACATGCGACTTCCTCTTGTAAGGTATCCAAATGTTTCTCAGAGATGTCATTAATTTGGTTTGTAAAAGTTGTTTTAGATGAAGGGTAATCAGACCTACAGTGATCTATCTAAATTATATCTCACAATAAGAACTTATTTACTACTCAAAGTTTGCTATAGCACCAAGTTTATCTATTGACTAAAGTGAATTTTTTGATTTGATTGGTTGATAGATACGTGGTATGAGACCATATTCATTGAAACCCACGATACGTCCGCCCAGCCACTGACAAATTTCCCATACCCAGTGGAAGCCTCGTTCCGAAATCTACAAATTGTCCATACCCCGTAGAAGACGCGTCATTCCAGTTTTACGGTGTACATGTATTATATTTTAATTTTTTATCTCCAAAATATAGCTCATGATCCCTTATTGGAATGAGATTGTCGAGTACCCTCCAATGTGGGGTTCATAAGCTATGTTTTTGAGACAAAAAAAAAGAAATTCAATAATTTTTTTATACTAGTCATATCGGCATATTTTCACAAAAACTCTTTTGCACAAAAATTCCACAGAAACCTGTATGGCTCAACAATGGAAGATAAAAGATCTCATGCTGTGTGTGTTCACACATGAAATAGATTGTACTTCTAAAACGGAAAGTCAATAGATAAATTCGTTACCCCGTGTCTGATCACGTGGTACGGGTTTTTACCTACCAGAAGCCAGCCGTATCCCATGAGGCCCTTAGTGAATATATTTTTTATTTAATTATATCTTTAATGATTTAATTACAGAAATTAAGATTTTGTTTGTGTTTGACATTATCTTTTAGCTTTTGAATATGATAACCATGGAAAATGGATATTATTGGTAAAAGAGGAAATTTTTCAATATGCTAAAACGTCGACGGAGCGAACTGGTACGAGATCAAAATCGAGTATGAGACCCATTACTGTTAATTACAGCTTGACAACTCCTTCTCATGCTCCCAGTCAGGTTCCTGATGGCCCTTTGTGGGGTGTGGTGCCATTCTTGAACCAGCATGGCACCTAGCTCCGGGACACTTCTTGGCTGGACTGGACGGGCTGAAATTGCAAGCTGCAACTCATTACTGACATGCTTGATTGGATTGAGGTCAGGGGATCTTGCTGGCCAGTACATACGCTCAATCCCTTCCCTCGGTCGGTACTCCACGACAGCATGGGCAACGCGAGGAAGGGCATTATCGTCCATCAGAATGAATATATCACCCACTGCACCTGCATACAATCTGACGTGGACATCCAGAATCGCATCAATAAACCGCTTTGCCGTCAATGTACCACTTTCAAGAACACAGAGCTCTGTACGTCCATCCCTGCTGATGCCACCCCAGACCATGACTGACCCTCCACCATAGCGGTCATGCTCAGCAATGTTGGCTGCATGGGATCGCTCTCCCGGTCTTCTCCATACCCTACAACGCCTATCTGTGTTGTATAGGCAGTACCTTCTTGACGCATCTGTGAAAATGACAGGTCGCCAATCTTCTCTGGCCCATCCAACGTGGTCCATGGCCCATTCATATCGTGCCCTGCGGTGACTCTGGGACGCGGAATGCATGGTCTTCTCGATCGGAGACCGCCTTCGTGCAACCTTGCCCGAAAAGTCTGCAACGGAACATTTACCCCGGATGCATTCTTAAGGTCACTGCGATGCTGGGTTGCTGCGGCAAAGCGGTTCCTTTGGGCCTGAAAGATCAAAAACCGGTCTTCAGCTGCAGATGTTGCCCTGTCTCTGCCATCACCATGCAGTCATACTGGTGTGCCATACTGCTGAAATTTTTCCCGGGCTCTGGTGATCACCTTATGATGCACACCAAGGGCTTCACCAACCTGACGTTGGGTAACCCCTTGCTCCACCACCCCTACTGCCCGCCACATTTCTGCTTCAGACAAATGTCTTTTTACATTTGCATTTGCCATATTCAATCGTTACATCACAAGGGTTTGTGTTGAAATGAAGACTGAGTACCCTACACATGTCATGTACATGTAGACAGTACACGAAAACATCACGAAACTCAAGGTGCACATACTTTCCATAACTGTCATAAAAAGTGTGCCTAGCAAGAGAGCTAATATAAACACTGGGGACCATCTCACTACATTCCTCAATCATATCCACCAAAAATATCGCAAATATGTCACAAGCAAATTTCACAATGATGTGTCAAATATTTGGTGCTTAGCAAACATTGAGTAGTATATATTTCCTTCTATGCAAGTAAAGACATCTTGACAAAATACATTGAGGGTAGCATCCACATATGCGATCGTTCGATTCAGAAATAGAATGTGTTTTATCCCAAAAATGCCCGTTTATTGGAACAATACAGGCCTTGGATAAATTTTTGGTTTAATTACCTAGTAGGGTGATAAATTTTCCCCGTGGTTTTAACACTCCTAGTAGGGAGTTGGAAACGGACTATACTATGTTGACCCCCTGGCGTTCCATCTGAAAGGTCGGGATATCTTGACCTGATTTACGCGTATTAGAAATCTGAGGAAACAAAGTGACCGACTATCTATAGAATCATTACTTAAACGTAATTAAATGAGTTGTATCGGCATATAAGATTTTTGCCGCGTGTAATGCTCATAATTAATTAACAAAAGTATTCAAAATAAAACTAGATTTTGAAATACCTAATTCCAGTATTGACTGGTATAATGTTAATTTGGGGATGTACATATGCTCGATGGAGCGGTACCTCCCATCGATAAACAATTATTCCGTTTCAGGAGTGAAAGAACGTGAAAGGTGTTCTTTAATTATGAGTAACCTTACCTCTCCTCGCAACGCGTAACACGAAGTACACTCTGCACAATTCCAATACAACTGAATTCACAGACTGTCAAAATAATTCGAACACACTTGTATGACACGCTGTTGAACCCACGGCTTCCAGTTCCACACACGAATCTCGGGTAACCAAAATAACTATTTCCTCATTTGAACGAAATGGTGGCACAAGTGTTGACATTAACGACTTCCATTTGCAGCATACTGACCTCTCGAATCCAACCATATTATTGAATAGTTTATTTCACGGACGTACAGACATTAACACTTTAAAGATCAACATACAAAAATGAACTGACAAGTGACATTCGTGACCTGTTTTGAAAGTGGCACAATTGCTCTCACTCACTCAGTGCTACATGAACGCGTTGTAATGTGGCATGATTAACAGTGTAATTGTTGTTTTCTTTGAAAGGTTTGAAAGTATTACACAATGCCAGTACAAAAGAATACAGATTGCTCATTTAATAAAGGATTTGTGCAAGTTTAGCTGACGTCTGTTGGGGAATTATTTGTAGACAGAAATGTATCACTGCGCCTTATTTATTTTTTACAATGTTCTCTTGTCGATCAAAATGGACCAATGTACTCTTCACTTCGAGCTATGTTTTGTAGCAAATAACAACACGATTTTGCTGCAGCTTCTCTGTAAAAGATTTGTGGGATAAACAAAATAAACGTATAGTGTTTTCAAGTAAAAAAATTATTCTACTCGTAGGATTAAGAATCAAACCGACTCTCCAGAGGCTCGTCGGTTTCATTCTTAATCTTACTCGTAGAATAATTTTTTTATTTGAAAACACTATACGTTTATTCTATATTTACCTGCCCTCAATTGGCATTGGGATATTGCACATGTCTGGGCTACTGTTGTTTATAACAGTTAATTAAATGGTAAATAAATCACCTGTTCAACAAAATAAATTAGATTAGATCATTTTTGCCAAGATGATACATATACACAGACCTACCATACATTAAACATGAAAAAATAAAATAAAGAAATTATTTGTTGAAACACGGCTATAATCTTCAGCGGTTATAATACAAGTAGCACAATCAATGGGGATTGCGTCATGTCCCGTGTACGAACGCAATATTATGGCGCAAAGATCTTTATTCATAACAAATCAGTTCATACATGTCGAATAAATGTTAAAATGTATGCGAACAAGTCACGAAACGTGGAATATATATATAATATACCCATAGTAGCTTGGCGTACCAAATGTTCACCATGAGTGGTGAAGTTGTGCTAACCGCGATCCTTTGGCGCGCGGTTAACACAACTGCACCACTCATGGTGAATCTTTGGTACACAAAGCTACTTTTGGTATATTATATTTATACTATGGTCGTCAGATTAAGAGTCGTTATTAATTTTTCTCGATTTTATTGAGCAGCAGCCGAATTTGTTTTTGTTTACATGAGCATCAGTGGGCAGTACTTCCGCTGTCAATTTTATCACCGAAACGAAATAGAAAAAGAAAAGGGCCTTTTTCATTTTAATAACATGCTATTTCGAGTTATAGATGCTTTTATTAACATGAGACAATGCATGTTTGTTATTTTTGGTGTTTTATGGGGTAAACTCATTTAAAAAAGTAATAAATAATTGCCACTTTCATTTCACTCTTCGCGAGGCGACGTGCGATAAATTTAGGCAAGTTCGCATCCATGTCGACGTCACCAAAGGTCAACTTGGATGTAGTTCCACTGTAGGTAGACATTTTTTACTTCTGAAAATCCCATTGCTGGCGTGTTCACCACGGTTGGTGTGTAATGCTAAAATTTATGTCATAGGCTTTTCATACATAGTAGAATAGGCAATCATGGTATAAAATAAGATAATAATAAAATAAGATTGGTTATTACCACCACGTGAGTTTCCGAGGTAGTGTATTGAAGTCTCAACATCGTCTCTGGTCATATATCGGCGATCCCTTGCGGACTCGTCGATCTATGCCCAGAGACGAGGCCGAGACACCATCTTGGATACCCACATGGTGGTAATAACATAGCTTTCCGGTAAACGATATTTTAGTCCAATGAAGTACTAGAGTAATTTTCTGTTTTGTATCTTTAACCCTTTACCCAGCGCAGACGATATCAAAATTTATCATTTTAAATATCATTTTTTTCAAATTCTTCAAAGAATTTCAACAAAACCATATCATATGACCCCTCGTTGGAACGAGCTCGACGAGGTCGTTCCAACAAGGGGTTACATGATACGGTTGTGTTGATTTTTTTTTGAAAAATAATATTTTTTAACTGCTGAATTTGCATACATGTATTACGTCGATGGTGCGTTTGTCTTCAACCAATGTGTGGCGTTAGTACGTTGGGGGAGTCTGACAGTTGCTTGCCACTGCTCGGTGATTCCCTCCGGGTACTCCGGGTTCCTCCATCCGTAAACAGTCCGACACGAGGTGACCCTGGCAGTCCAAAGTGTCGTTAAAACACCAATAAATAAATAAATTGTTTATCACAGTTTTGGTTTCTAAGAGCAGACATAGATTTAGGTGGCGAGAACTACTTTCATAAATGGTAACCACACCTTCAAATTCATTATCTAATATGTCTACATTTTTTCAGTAAACATGGTCCTATTCATTTCGATATCATCAAGTTTCCATGGAATGTTCTGGTATTAGGTATCTAAGCTTTTCGAATAATAAACACTGGTTTGGCTATGAAAATTATTTGCGGTAAACATTAATCCTTCAAATCTTTATCAAACTTGTTTCTAGTTCATCAGTGGCCTGGAGTTATAGTTTTTAGAATATACAACTCTCCATGAAATGTTCTGTTTTTTATGTGTATAAGATTTCAAAGCCCGATCATTGATTTGGTTTGTGAGAACTAGATTAAGTCTGTGCCCATCTCACATTTAGTTCTTTTGCTAAGTTATATAAAACTCTTTGGTATACAAAGTTTATACTTTGCAAGTCATGCAATTTGCTGATTTTATGTATCTAACCTTTTCTAAGAGGATGCATTTATTTGGCTTGTGTGAATTATGTTAGGTAAAGACTATTTACAACTTTATCTAACTTGCATCTTTTTCGTCAGTTAACAGTACTTCGATTTTCCAGAAACTTCAAGGCTTCGTGTAATTTTCTGTTTCTAGGTATCTACAATATTCTCTTGATCCGGATAATGTGAGATCGCAAGATGCAGTCAGTGTCATAATTGCTGTAGCTTACAATCCAATTGGTCAAAGTCTAGCTTGGGACTATTTGAGAGAAAATTGGGACGATATATTTAAAACGTGAGTTCGTGATAATATGCAAAGCTAATTCCACAGTATGTATCGCAAACAATAGAGAGCGGTATTATTAAGGTGATAAAGAGTTTGCTCTCTCACTGGAAAATGAACATATCAGCTACATTTTCCAACATTTTGGTGATAAAATTTAGTATTTTGTCTATTATCTTGCTGGCTTAACTCAAGGAGATTTATCAACAAAATATGATAGACTAAATGCTTTGATTATGCCTCAAGTTTGTAACATCAGCCGTGATTGGTTAATTTGACACCTTCTAAAAGTCATAATACTGGAGATTTGGGGCAAAACACGAGTACTATCAAAACGTTTTTCCCTGGAGACAAGAGAACGAAGAAAATGTAAGCGCCACTTCCATTGATCAGCGTCGACTGGAATTTCTCAACACCAGACGCTGGCTCCGTGTCCGTTTAACTTTTTGCAACAGCGGAAGACACAAACTTACCAACAGATATATCATCTACAGTGGGTGTGTTTTCAATTTTAATTGCAAACAATGAATTCAAAAGAATCAGAAATATTAAAAAACTCATTCACGTGTTGTTCACCACTTCATTGAATCCCGAATATGAGTCTCAGTTATGATTTCAATCAATTATATTTCCGCAACACAAGTTTAGTACTCCTCGACCTTACTGAGCCTTCGACTCAAGTTCAAAATAAATTGTTTCACTCCGCTTAATTCTATCAACTTTTGTCGTCCGAGAAACATGAATTTATATTACATTAATTTATATCACTTTTCACACAAGCATTAACAATGAATTATAACACGAACAGCATGATACAGTTGTAAACACTGGCATTTGTTGATATAGAAACTCCCAAAGCCACGGCACTTGTGACAAGTCATTCGTTCGAAATGACGTCATGTTTTTGGATTCGACTACATTGTTATTACAAGATTGATGACATGTTGCAGTTAACGCTTATCAATGAAAGTTATTTTTTTGTTCGACATAATAAAATAATTAGAACGTTTCTTTTCATGTTCTATCGGTCGATAGTACCTGAGTTTGTGTGATTTCTGAAATAAAACCTGAAGCAGCGAAGCTAATATTATATTAATAGAAGAATTGAGTCTAAGGAGTCATTTAGATATAGAAAGTTTGGGGGGGGGGGGGGGGGGGGGTTAGTACGATTTTGTGACACATCATAGTATAGTAGGGCACCCAAGATCAAATGGCATCTTCGTGTTAATGGCAAGCATCTGCGGCTATCGAACTCTACAATAAATACTCCGAACGATCTACCCGGATGTCCATCTGGATTTTGACCACCTAGATCATTTCAAGGTCAGCACCGATCTAAACGATCAATTGTAGGGGTATTGGCCAGATATCGGTTCGCAGAATCACAATTTGCCCTGTTTGTATATTTTTCCACTATACCAATGCCCCAGACTAGCTGATGCAACCCAATTTATTACCAGGGCCAAACACAAATTTTGAATCCCCCAAACCCCCCAAAATTTGCCAAAAAAACTTAAAAACGAGAAGACCAGTATGGTCCTCCATACTTTTGCGCAATGCGCAACTTGATGTCAAGGACAACAATAGGCTACCGCCATCATGTCATTCTGTTGTTCAGCCCATGTCAGATCAACACGTATCCTGACGTTTGTGCTATAAAATCCTAAAGTATAATGTAGCCAGACACGAATTTGAAGTGGAATGGTGGAATAATTGCAGCAGAATCTAGCTGAATATAGACATTGAGTTTTTGAACATCAGGGCTATAACTTTATTGAAATTAAATAGTATTTCTTGTTCTTCCCGTTTTCGGGATATGCACCTCATTTGTTCATTCTTTGTTTATCATATGTGTGTGTTCAATGTTCACCTTTTTCCCCTTGAATCCTCTCATTAGATTTTTAAGAACTAATTGCTGTTTGCGAATTTGTTATTAATTAAAATTCTTCTTAAAAATCTTAGTTAATTTACGTAATGTGGATTATTCGTACCCCCTTTGTCGCGTACCGGTTATTTTTGACTTTGTCGGACGTGTCTGTTTGCCATTACCCTTCTCTGTGGGGAATCTTCTGGGAAGTTTCTCTATTGTTAAGGGTATTATTGGGATACCGGTTGTCTGACCTGGGCCTTTGTTGCGCCTGTTTTGGACTTGGTTACCGTCTCCTAGTCAGTTTAAATTTTTGCCTCAGGCGTGTGTGTATTATGAAGTCTTCATGCTCGAAATGTAAGAGGAAGAAGTCCTCTCTTGATTCTCATTCTTCATGTTTAGCTTGCACTCGTTGCTCGAAAGATGTTACCTGTGCAACTTGCTGTTCTTGGGATTCCAAGCGATGGAATTCCCTCTCTACCTATGTATGTGTTGGCGAAGCACCGATTTCGGTGCTTTCGCCTAAGGTAACTAATCAAAATTTAGTTTCCATTTCAGAGGAACAAGAACATGGTATTGGTCATGGTATAACATCAAGTTCTCTGCTGCCGTAGTCTTCAGATACAGAGCATGTTGACTTACGAGATATCGCAGAATACTCGGTACCTCGGGCAAGCAGACGGTCAACTAGCTCGACCGGTGTAACGGAGCCTTTAATTAGTGCTTCAGTGCCGGGAAAATCCGTAGCGGTCCAGGATACGGAGGATGGAAGACAGTTCTCTGTTCAGACGACGGCGTGTAAGGGGAAGAGGCCAGTCAAATTGAAAGGTGAATCAGTAGCGAAGCATTCTTCTGTTATGGGGACAAAACAGAAAGATTCGACTTTTGTTGCCAGTTCCGCTGGTAGTCCGGTAGAAAATGCTTCGGAGCCAGTTGTTTCTGATGTACCTTTCTCTGACAGTTCGGCTGGCAGTAATTTTGATATAAGAGCCTCTTCTTCGTCCGTTTCCAGGACTCAGCACAGTAGACCGCATGCTAGCCGGCAAGATCCTGAGGTAGAGAGTCAGAGCCCGGATCCGGCTCTCTCTAAGGCTAGCATTTCGAGGCAAACGTCTTTTTCAAAAAGACGGACACAGGGCGCTGTGTCAGATCACCTTCCGGAGCCAAAAAGGCGTAGAACGGGGGTGAACATAGCCTCGAATACGGAATCGCTGGAGCAAATTGCCCAGCTAATTGCAGACTCCCAGCAGCATAATATGCGGCCGTCATCGATCTCCGCGTCGGATGATTCGGACGGTGCTGGATCGGCAGAAAGAAGGGTTTCCTCAAATAATCAGTATGCCGATAATAGACCAGACCAGGAACCTCTAGCTGGTAGTGTTAGGGAGTTTGATGAAGACGAGACTGACACTACATCTTCGGCTGAGCAGCATATGGAAACTATGAGGCTCTTGCAGGATTTTTCACCTGAATTAATTCCTTCTGGGCAGAGTTCTGCGCCTTCTAGAGCCAAGCGCCTGTCTTCTTTAGACAGGGAGGTCATTAAGTCGAAGGAAAGTATCCTTCTGTATCCGTCTCAATCAGTCCAAGCGTTAGATGCGTTTGATTGTTGTGACGAGACTATTGCTGACCTGGCTCAGGCTAGAAAAAGTTCTTTCCTTTCGGAAAGGAAGCTTGACCTACCGTTTAGAGGCAATACCTTCTTAAATAGAGTAGGCGAGAATAAGATTCCAAGAGCTCCTCTGCGATTGGATGACGGAGCTAGGGACTTAGGTATGTCTCTTCTGTCATCGTGTAGCGTCAGTTCTTATGTTATAGATACTTGCATTGAATCTAGCAGAAGTATTTTGGACGCTATGTCTTATGCAGATCGTATTTGCAGGGCATTGGCCGGCAATCTGGAATCTGAGAGCTTACAGGAGTTGTTATCTCCTTTGAGAGTGCGCTCTCGCGCCATTATGTATACAACATCCCACTCTGCTCTTTCAGTAGCGAATTTAGAGTTGGTCAGGCGCGATGCTGCCCTTAAATCTACGTCATTTATTGATGACAGTGTTAAGAGCTTTCTAAGGGCCGCTCCCGTTTCGGGCTCTTCATTATTCAATGATAAGCTGAAAGCTGTATTTGAAGATGCTTCTAAGAAAGCTACAAGTCAGCTTTTGTTGCGCTCAGCTTCGCAACCTCAGCCTTCCACAAGTGGTACTCCTAGGAGAGGTACATTTTCCCCCAAGAGAAGCTCAGCCCGTGCCGCTTCTAAAGCTAATCGTGGGCGTGGTGGCTCGAAACAGGGGAGCGATTTCAAAAAGGGGATGGCGCAGTCGGATAA
This sequence comes from Pictodentalium vernedei, assembly GCA_031216915.1. Classification (NCBI taxonomy): domain Eukaryota; kingdom Metazoa; phylum Mollusca; class Scaphopoda; order Dentaliida; family Dentaliidae; genus Pictodentalium; species Pictodentalium vernedei. Next base: position 23,871,484 of record CM062292.1, on the reverse strand, counting down.
TAACGAAACGCGTAACCCCACACCGACGTCACAGAGGGGTGCGAGAGCTTCACGAGGTTTCTCCTCGTATAAGCCTCGTAAGTCCTACAAATGAAGATTTCGACCTCTACTGTTCTCCGGTTGGCGGAAGGCTTTCAAAATTCGCAAGCAGCTGGAACAAAATAACTCGGGATCTTTGGGTTCGAGACGTTGTGAAAAATGGTCTACGTCTTTCGTTCCGGAGAAAACCTCCATTAACGCGGATTCCGCGTTTTGTGAGCCTTCCACAAAATATTACAACGAGAGAGGCTTTGATTTCAGCAGTAGACTCTCTCCTACAAAATGAGGCAGGAGAGGTCGTAGAGAATCCCAGTTCAAAGGGATTCTACAGTCACCTTTTTCTTGTGCCGAAGCCAGACGGCTCGTATAGGCCGGTCATCGATCTCAGTTGGATAAACAAGCTAATAATTGCTCCAGATTTTATATGGAGACAATTCGATCGGTGAGAGGCAGCATCCGAGTAAACGATTACGCCGCAAGTATAGATTTGAAGGACGCGTATTTTCACATCACGATTCATCCGGCTTTTTGGAAATACCCCCGTTTCGCGGTTCAAGGAAAGGTATACCAGTTCAGAGCAATGCGTTTTGGCCTCAACCTTGCTCCGTGGGCGTTCACTCGGGTGATGAATGCGGTGATGAGCCATTTCAGAGCACACTCGGCTTCGATGACGTCGGCATATCTGGACGATATTCTTCAAAGGTACGAAAATTTTCATGCTCTTCAAAGCGACGTTCAGAGTCTGCTATCGCTGCTACGATGCCTAGGTTTTATAATCAATGTCGACAAGTTGGATTTAATGCCGACGAGGTCGTTTGTTCATCTGGGAATGAGTTTCGACACTCAAAACAATCGGGTCAGTTTGCCGGTAGCAAGAGCAAAATTAGTTTCGCTTTATGCAAAATACTGCATAAACGCACAAGTCATTACTGCAAGAGAGTTTATGCGGCTGTTAGGCCTTTGCGGCGCCGCCGCGGAGTTAATTCCGCTAGGTCGTTTGCGCACTCGTCCACTTCAAATTTATCTAATTCAAAATTGGAGCGTAAAACGTCAGTTGTTAGGACAGCCCGATTGTTTTAACACAGTCAGTAAAACACCATCTTCAAATTTGGGCGGATATCCAGTGGTTATCCCAGGGAATACCGCTTCAGATTCAGGAGCCGTCATTCATAATCATGACGGACGCCAGTCAAGAGGGTTGGGGTGCTTCTCTGATTCCGGGCGATCAAGTGTGTCACGGTTTATGGGAGAGTCAGTTTCTTGTGTCCCATATAAACTACAAAGAAATGAGGGCAATTTGGTTTGCTCTAAATCATTGGCTCAGTCAAGTAATAAACTCACATGTTCAAATTCTGTCGGACAATTCAACAGTAGTAGCCTATATTTGGAATCAGGGAGGTACTCATTCCGTCCAGCTGATGAATCTCACCGAAAAGATTCTTCTTTTCTCTCAAGAGAATTTCGTCATATTCCAGGTCGTCTCAATGTAATAGCAGACTCTCCATCGAGAAAGGATCGCCTGCTACCTTCAGACTGGATGTTAAAAAAATCTGTCTTCAATCAGATTTGCTTCCAGTGGGAACGTCCAATGATCGATCTTTTGCCACGAGTCTGAACAATCAGTTACAGACCTTTGTGTCTCCATGCCCGGACCCTCAGGCTTATGCAGTAGACGCTCTGTCAATTTCATGGAACGGGATAATAGGGTATGCTTACTCTCCAGCTCCCCTCATTCAACAGATCTTGCTAAAGATAAAACAGTCTCTTGCAAGATTCTTCTGGTTGCAAGTCTGTCGGTTCACAGACCGTGGATAAATCTTCTCCGGTAACTTCTTTGGGACGTTCCACGGAAGTTACCACCTCTCCGGGATCTTCTGAAACAGGGGAAACTCCGTCGGCTTCATCATAATCCGGAAGGCCTCAACCTTCACGTTTTTCCGTTGTGCGGTCCTTCTTGCACGGAAAACAGTTTTCCAGACGAGCAATGGACGCAATTTCTAACTGTAGGAGGACCTCCTCTTCATTAAATTATGAAGCGAAGTAGAAGGTTTTTGTTCGTTGGTGTGAATCACAAATGATTGATTTTTTTTAACCCAACTATTCCTCAATTAGCTAACGTTTTTATTTATCTTTTTGATGAAGTTAAGCTACAGCCAGTCACTATTAATTGCTATAGGTCTATGCTTTCTGGCACCTATGCACACCAAGGGAAATTAAACATTGGGTCAGATTTATCTTTAAATAAATTAATGAGGACCTTCTCTGTGAATATACCTCGTACCTTGTGACTAGTCCATAAGTGGAATTTAGCTTGGGTTCTTCTGAAACTTCAGGAAGCACCTTTTCAACCGTTAAATACTGTTGAGGTTAAATTTCTTAAGTTAAAAAACTTATAAAACGGTTTTTCTCTTAGCGTTTGCGTCAGCTAGAGGAGTTAGTGAGCCTCATTCTTTGTCTGTTGAAGACTCTCATTATCGTAGTGTTGGTAATTCTATTACTCTCACTACGAAAGTGGGATTCTTAGCTAAGAATCAGGTTCCGGATAAACGGCCTAGTCCTCTTCTTATTAAAGCAGTACCGTCTTCAGATGGTCAAAGACCTTTGTTGTGTCCAGTAAGAACGCTTAGGATTTATAAGGATCGTTCTAGTTTTATTAGAAGAGGTAGGAAGAGGTTATTTCCTTCTCTTCTTCCTAACAGAAATGACATTTCTGTTCATTCCATATCTAGATGGATCCAGTTAACTATTCGGTCGGCTTATAATGCTTTGTCTGTGAATCAGAGAATAGCTTATAAGATTTCAGTTCACGAAGTTAGAGCTTTAGCTTCTTCTTGGGCTTATGCTAGTAGTACTTCTTTGAAGGATTCGATGCAAGCAGCTTACTGGACACAACAGACGACTTTTACCAAATTTTATCTTCGAGATTTGGAATCAATTTCGGATGCTCTCAGATCTTTAGGACCGTTATCGTTAGCTCAGAATGTCGTCCATTCTAATTAGGATTTTAATTCTGCTCTAGCACTGTCTCCAGTCTGCTACCCTCTTCGTTTTGAAGTGCAGTTACTTTCAAAACAAGGGGAAGGGGTGGGGGTGGTATTTCCAAATAGTCATCTGGCTTTATAGTGAAAAGTATGGACATACCTCCTTCAGTGATAGTATTCTGGTGTCGGTGCTATGGTAGTTTTAATGTGTAGCTTGGTATGAAGCAATTTTCAATGTATTATATGCTTTTAATGTGTAGCTCGATGTGAAGCATTATTGTATATGTCATGTGTCAAGACGAGCTTTACTATACAATTCTCGGACACTTTTAATGATTTATAAAGAGTCTCATTTCTGTGGACTTCTTTATATTTTGGATTCCTTTATCAAATTAGCATAATGGGTTATGCTAGGCCTTAAATAGAGTTACACCTATATTTTCATTGCTTTTTTCTATAATAAGAGCAATGAATATCAAGTACTGGGCCCGCCTGCCTGTTTACTATTCTCAGCTAGTCTGGGCCATTGGTATAGTGGAAAAATATGAAAAATTTATACCGATTTTAATATTTTTAATACTTACCAATGGCCCAGACGGGGATGGCCTTCCCTGGAGTAGACACTCCTTCCTCCCCGCTGAGTTATATTACAGTTCTTAATAACTTTTAACAGGCACAACAATAAAGAATGACATGATGGCGGTAGCCTATTGTTGTCCTTGACAACAAGTTGCGCATTGCGCAAAAGTATGAACGACCCTACTGGTCTCCTCGTTTTTAAGTTTTGTGGCAAATTTTGGGGGGTTTGGGGGATTCAAAATTTGTGTTTGGCCCTGGTAATAAATTGGGTTGCACCAGCTAGTCTGGGCCATTGGTAAGTATTAAAAATATTAAAATTGGTATAAACTTTTCATTTTCACGTCATATGATATTATGAGAAGACAGTGGCGATAAATATGGTTTATTGAACAAAATACGTATCAGAGATCAGGCAAAAACATCAGCGTCGGGCATCTTGCTCACTTTCTCCATAATTTCAATGCCTTTGCCTTTAAATACCGTTGTATCCTTTGTTAACTACATACTTTTCTCTAACTCACACATCATCTGTGGAACATCAACTTCACTGCAGGGTTTGCCTTGAGTCGGGGCTGATCAGCCCAGGCCCCGAGATCAGCCCCGAGGAGCACTTGCTGGGGGCTTTTTTCAAGTCCCGACATTTTCCACAAAAAAGCACTAACAATAATGGACAAAATGGAAAATCAGCCCTGAAAAGCCCCCGACCTCAATATGTGGGGCACTTTTTTTAGGCCCTGACCATTTTACTCAAGGCGAGCCCTGCTTCAGTACACACATACCGAGTAGAACAAGTACCAGATAGATCTATAAAACGCCCGAGAGATGGTTAATGAAGACATCATAATATAAGCTGTGAATATTGTTCGTTAATCCATCTGTATCATTTCTCGCAATTCCACATATGGTTTTTTAAAGCACTCTAATACACCATGCCCTTTCTAACCTTATCCACCAATATTGCTCTCTATAAAGTTGTTTCATGTGAGTCAATACTGGTGTATGGGGAAGAGAAAATTTGGCCTGAGCACTTTATCCACCGTACGTAATGGTGGACCTTCCTGAGTTATCGAATTGGGCTGTCTTTAACCTGATGCTGAGATTGCTCGTGGGGATCGAAAATACAAGATGCTAGTGGTAGTGAAATAAACCGTTGATAGTCTGTGAAATAGGTCATCTAAGTAATGTTTTGAATTACGAAAGCATGACAATAATGGCGATATTCTCACAACATTTCAACAGAAAAAAAGATAACAGAGATGAAGTGAACCGAGTCATTTCGTTTGTGTCATGTAGAAGCGCGAGGATGAATACACTCGAATCACATGATACGTCTTCGAATGATACATACAGATTATCATGATAATATGCATGTCCTGTGATTTGTATCAGATTGGAGGTGGTGTCCAGAATGAGATCTCAACGAGCCGGCTTTGCCGGCGAGTTGAGATCCCATTCTGAACAGCACCGAGAATCTGATGCAAATGACAGGACATGCACATTATCATGATAATTCATTTATCTAACAGTTCTGTCACATAAACAGATTTAATCTTAAATTATTAATAAGTTTCTGGACATAATGTTCGGTGATAAAAAGTTTTAAAATACTCATATTTTATGGAACAACATTCTTGTGCAATTTAACAAACAATGCGTAACGCGGTCACCGCAAATTTTCAAAGTTGCGTTGTAAAATTATTCACTCCAAATGTCACTTCCTATGATGATACGCTTGAAGTTACAAGTGTGTAATATTTAATTGTGCAGTTTCTATGTTTTGTGTGTGCGTGTGTGTGTGTGTGTGGGGGGGGGGGGTTGGCTATTAATAGTTCAGTCTCTAATTGTAAGGAATTTTGTATTGTTTTTGTAAGCGATCAGCTGAGTCGATCACTGAAACTCGCATACAATGTATTCATTTGCCTGTTATGATAGCCCCTTGCGTTCCCGGAAACGAGTTGTCTATATGATACGGTATCAGAGAATGAGTCGCCTATATGATATGGAATCGGAACGCATTATGTGATACGTACAGTTTCTCGTGATGTTGAAGCCAAAATATATATGATTGTTAGATAAAATCACAGCCATGACATGTTGGTTTCCAGCAACATTTGCGGAGTTCTTGATATCATAGCCACGCGCCCTGGTGCATTGCGGTCCTTCCTTCAAGCATCAACACCTTGCCAATGCACATTCATAATGTCAGCCACACGGGAACTTGAAAAAGCTGGTACTGACATCCATACACCTTTTAGATGTCTTTGTTATATAACACAGACACTGTCCTTTCCATTAATATGAAAGTCTACAAGATGAGATTTGTTAATTTGCTTTTCTGGGAAGAGTACATAGAGAGTAATCGCTTGACTGGACTGGTTACGTGAACTAATTCATGAGAGGCGAGGGACGTTGTACAAACACGAGTGCGCAAATTTTGTCCCTCGTGTCGAATAAATTTATTTCTCGTAACCAGTCCGGTCAAGCGATTACTCTGTGTATTACTTTTCATTATTAACGATAATTATATTATTTAACCCTTTACCTAACGTAACGGTCAAAACCGGCCAGCGCCATTCTCAAAAATCGCCAATTAATTTTCATTATTTTTTCACTTTTGTCCCTAAAACATAGGTTATGACCCCTCATTGGAACGAGCTCGTTCCAATGAGGGGTCATAACCTATGTTTTTGAGACAAAAAATGAAAATAATAGTTATTCCAGAATTGTTTTTGCAAGTATCGTCTGCTTTTCATGTTAGGTAAAGAATGAAAACAAAAACAAACAAAAACAAACAAAACAATGAAGTCTCCATTACACCTACAACAAAACGTCTTCGTTTGCGCGCACGGATACATGACCCAATTGTTGATTGCATAATTCCCTTGTGAAGTTATCGTTTATAATCAAACCGGGAAATCCCATAAAATTACACTTTGGAAGTAATAAAATCCTGTAAATTACTCTAAAACACATTCACTAAAGAAGAGCGAACTTGTAAGCTTTTTTAGTGTTAGAAGGTTTGATAGAGATAGATGTTCTTTTTGACGGATTATCTGTGAAGTAGTTGCTTCCAATTAGCTTGTCAAAAAGTCAAGTTTCTTTGTGTAACTTTTAATAAACGAACACTACAGACAGCTCCTACACTTGGATTTATTTTTTCCTGATGTTTTAGGTGTTTTCTTATCAATTACTTGCGTCTTAATATCATTTTCAACAGTCTGTGGAATAGTATCATGGGGAGGTTTCGCAATGTTGGTTTCTCTACCAGCTTGGAACCAAATGCTGGCCTGAATTGCTTGCTCGGATTATAAATGGAGGACGAGAATTCCGTGATGGTGGCAATTTTTTAAGTTCTCTTGTACCGCCCATGTAGGTCCGAAATATGTCGATATTTCTTGTTGATCAGCCACACAATTACAAACAAATCTTTCAGTTCCTGTTGAGTCCTCTCCCGACCGACATCACTTAGGAGTTCGGGTTCATTCACATGCATGAAGCAACATGTCTTCTTCACAAACCCACGAAACGACAATGTTGATGTTGTATACAGTTATAGCACGAAATCAATCAAGTTTCCCACTACACCATGTCATAGTTTTATTTTGTTGTAATATGCACAAGATAGTTGAGTCTGTTTCCTGCAGACCCGAACATCATCCAAATCTCCTCCGCTCATTCTAAGAGAAAGAAGATCACCATTAGCACACCATCAGAATCCTTACTTGCCTCTAATAGTCCCTGATGCCCTTATGACGATGTTTCAATTGCATGTATGACGAGACGACAATCGACCTTCTCGTGGTTGGCGTGTGACTCGGACTTTCTCATCTAGTCCGCGTGACGATGTGACGTCAGTGGCATTGTTACACCCATTCATCCATGTGATGGAATTTGAGGTTTTGGCAGAATATTAAGGGGTACCGTGTTCCTGCTTTTTTCTGTAAACAATTGGTCATAGAAAACGTCTGGAAATATATTTTACCTCTACCACTTATTGTTGATAATTTTTTGGAAAATTCGGGAAAATAAGTGATTTGGGGCAAATAAGGTTATCCTTTTTCACTTTTCTCATTTGCTGCTTTTACTAGAGTTATAGCCCTTTTTAGACCTTACAATAAAGAGGATTTATTGTCCATGCATAGAACCACACAAGCGTTGGAATGGGGAAAATGAATATGGTACGAGTTTGATTGGTAGCAAGAGTACCACATTACGTGTACATCGCTCTATGAGCTGATAATTGCGCCGCTACTATTTGCAGTGTGTGTGTGTGTGGGGATGGGGGGGGGTGGGGGGGGGGGGGGCAGCACGTAACGCCATTGAGTTGGTTTTGTTGTCTATAATTACATGTACGTTTTTTCCAGTGCCTAATCGTAGTTGGTTATTCCGTTACAAATAGTCCGTTACTGTCCGTAATTAATATTTCTTGTTGCTAATTATTGTGGGTGAAAACATACATTCGATACAGTCGGGATGGAAAAGCAATTCTGGAAAAATACTACCGAAAGGTGCTTACCAACTTGGGGGTGTTAGTTTGATCTCGCCGTTCACTGACATTGATTAAGTTTCTCTCTTTAATCAGGGGAAAAAAAACTTAAACAAATATACTTATCACATTGAACAACTCTCACCAGATTTGAAACTTCGACGAAGATCATTGAGGTTCCAAAGTCGATTTCTTTGACGCCCATTATTTGTCAAAGCCCATACAAAAATGCACGATACGGTAAAACTGAAATCACAATTTGCGTCAGCCAAGCCCATTCAACTCGACCGGTCTGTTGGCCAACAATGGAGGGTTATTGAAATGCAAGCAAAACATATTTTGGCCACAACGTTAAATTATTTATCCAGATGAACTGTGAAAAATACCTTTTATACACACTGAGTGACTAAGATTAGAAGAGGGGTCAGTATTGGTTGATTACGACTAAAACAACCCATGCCGTAGAGTTTCCACTCACATAGTGTACTCGGGGTCTGTGAAAAAACTTACGGCCCGCTGGAGACATGTTTCAGCTCGGAACACTTTAACCCCTGCACACTGTCAAAATATCAAAATTTCAGGCAGAAAAAAATTCCCATAATGTAACTAGAAATTTAACCAATTCAATCTCGTTTGACAGAGCTCATTGAGCTCTGTCAAACGAGATTGAATTGGTTAAATTTCTAGATGCATTATGGGGAAACAGCTTCCTGAAATTTTGGTATTTTGACATCAGAGTGAAGGGAGTTAATATATCGTTTCGAAACCTCTAGGCCTAAAAAGTAAGTTTTCATTGACACACTACACTGAACATAAGTTATTACCTGGGTAGAATTTTCACTCGGTGGGTGATTCCAAAATTCACCCACTATCCATGCACTACGTCGGAGTTTGCGTCAGGCCATGCAACTTTAACTTAACGTAACCGGGCGACTGTGTGGAGCGAAATGAATTGACACGATAAAATTTCTGACTTCCCATACATGTGCATGTTTGGAAGTTGTGAAAAATAATGTCCTCGTGGACAAAACACGCTTCCTGATGTGTTCTTTCAAATGATATTGTTGAATAAATAGTTGAAACGCAGTAACACTGGCTTTATTTCGTCCGAATACGCGTTACTTGAACCATTTAACTCAGAAGTGCATGTACGATCAGACTATCGATTCACCCCAAACAGTCGACTATTTGGTGAGTGGACGTTAAACCATAAGACTGACTTTTGATAGTTTTCTGGTGTTGGGTAAATCGCTTAACATTGAAGTACATTTGAATACCACTGGTGGATATGACTGCCTTTTAATATTTGTTTAGAATAATTTGATGGATTAACTCGAATATTTTGTATTGACAACCAAACGGTGGCACGGGAAACAGGGGTTGGCTATTCAGATCATAAAGTTTTCCTTCCCCCACACACTTTTGAAAATGGAAGTAGTTTTAATCATTTAATTATTATTATTATTTAACTGTTTGCGGTGAATCTGTAATAAGTCTCGCCTTGTCTAATTGAAAAACAAATTCTTTTTTTTCACATCAACCCAATTATAGACCAGGTCCTGAGCTCTCAATGGAACAATGAGATTCACCCAGAAAGTAACTCAATTTGTAAAATAGTTTATGACCAAATCAAAAAAAACAAAATAATTACGGTTTTGTTGCATCTACTTCCGACCTGCAGTGTAATTTGATACTGTATAGACATCGCCCTGTCTTGAGGATAAGTCTATTACTCGATTACCGTGAATATTCGTGAACTGAATTAATTGCATGTTGGGAGACATTGGACATTACATTAATCGCCCTCAACATCACGCAGACGTGTTTCGTTGAATAAAGCAAGGTTCTCACTTTCACGGTTCGGGGTACCGGAAGCCATCGTTTTTAATACGTGATTGTCCCTGGTAAATCCGTACCAGGCCCGCAGATATGACCTTGGTGTTCCGGGATAAACCGTCGCACTTCCGCCCTCTTGTTTTTTTTCCGTGGAGCGATTTTCAAAATGTTTGAAACTTCCAATTGTTTCCATCATCAACAGTAAGTGACCGTAGAAAACCGTAGATACCGGGACACAACCGTAGCATATCCGAAGCCGATCCGGCATTACCCGTGGTCAAAATGGGGTCCCGATTGACCACGTGAATGTTACCGTGACATGACCGTGGTATAACCGTAGAGACTGTAGGAGGATCGTGGCAAAACCGTAGCATATCCGTAATACCGTAGCATGACCGTGAATAACAACCGTGGTTTGTCCGTAGCGCTTCAGGTGGTGCCGTAGCATAACCGTAGGAAAACAGTCACATAACCGTAAAAATCCTTGGCAAATCCTTGGTAGTCAAACACCTGCCTGCCTGTTTGTCTGCCTGTCGTTTCCTGTACGTTTATCCATTTTTTTATGACTTTCAATACCCTTTATTTACAAAAGTAGAAAATTATTTTATCAAGAGTTGTTTATACTGGTAATACTCAGCATAATATTCAAGTATTTTTTTCTGTCAATGGTGAAGTTGAAAAATAAAGTTAAAATATCAGTTCCATTTTACGACAAATTTGTTGTTTCCCTAAATGTGCTATATGTACCTAGTAGTGTTTAAAAACCTTTCCATTTCATTCATAATTGTTTTTAATTTTATGTTAAAAAACGTAGCGTAAGAACCCCTCCCCCCCCCCCCCCCATTGACAAGAGCTTGTCTAGCTCACTCCAAAGAGGGATAATAAACCATGTTGTTGGAGTAAAGTGTCCTTTAATATGGACCTCTAACAATCGACCGTTTAGCCTTTACCAAAGTTAGTTGTATCTAATTTTCTTATATATGAGAAAACTAGATACTGATTTCAAATGGTCAAGTGATGGAACCACATATTTGGATTGTATTGTAAAGTGTCGGTACCATAATGTTCATACTCTGTCATTTCTAGTTTATTTACAATACTTACTGTCCAAAAAAAGTTAACCCCCCCCCCCCAAGGGCCATCCTCGCCACCTCCCTATAAAACCAATGGGTAAACAGTAAATGGGTAAATTCTCCCGAGAAAATCTGCTATTTGCACTAGGAGGAATATGCCTTATTAGTGAAGCAAGGGTTTCTAGAGCTTTCTTTTTTATTGAATGAATATTGGGCACCCCAGACGTCATCACAGCGTTAAACAACGTCACGTTGTTCAGTACCAGATAGAACAGCTTCGAGAATATCTAACACATCTTGACCCTTTACCAAACATGAAAAGCAGACGACACTTGCAAACAAAATTCTTGAATAACTATTTTTTTTCATTTTTTGTCTCAAAAACATAGGTTATGAACCCTCGTTTGAACGAGCTCGACTCAAAAACATAGGTTATGACCCCTCGTTGGAACGAGCTCGACGAGCTCGTTCCAACGAGGGTTCATAACCTATGTTTTTGAGACAAAAAATGAAAAAATGATGACAATTATTTGGAGGTTTTTTGAGAATAGCGCTGGCCGGTTTTGACCGTTACGTTGGGTAAAGGGTTAATCGGCGTGGCATGCTGTCCATGACCTTCCGAATTTCTCTCACTGTGATGTTGTCTAATTTCTCTATAAGCACACGAAAGTGAAGTGGTCAAAAGCCAGCAAATATTCACCTGTTTTAAGGATGTATGCCCGATCCGACAGAGGAATGCAGAACGTCACAATATGAGCTATTCGTATACCCACCCACAGGTATTATGGAGGTGGGGGGGGGGGGGGGGGTAACTTGTTTTTAGACAGTATATATTAAACACTGGGAAGGAACTACTCCTTGATTTTGTGTGCTCTCAAGAGCGATGTTTGCGTGCTCTACGAGTAAATATCCCGGTGCTCTCTTCAAATTTACTCAAAACACGACAGTTGTCAAAACACAGCTTGTACGTACATGAACAGCGAAAAACGACCCCACCATTACAAACAAGATTAATAAATTATATAATACCATGAAGCCGCTATACAACTCACGATCTTCCAATAATGTCACAAATTAGTCGAGTTTAGAGCTGAATACCAGTTAAAAACAGCGAATGTGTGCTGCAACATTGAATATAAGCCGCTTGTTCAATGTTCCAAAAATTCTGACAAGAAAAATGTATTATTGTTTCTCGAAAGCGAAGGAATCGGGGAAATCAGGAAAAAATAGGATATTTCTGATCTCTGTCGAGCGATTCAGGTGCTCTACCGAGTGCATCTTGGCGAGTCCGGTGCTCTCCCAAGGAAACAAACCCCTGATATTTGAACGAAACAAGCAATTGTGCGGCGCAATCCTCATCAAAATTATTAGTTTTTAGGATAAATTTATTTAGCGACATTGTAAGAGACCAATATTTCTATTGTGTATCGTACACAAGGCAGAGAAAGTGTCTCAAGTGGTCGGTACTTGTTATCCAATCCATTTTGTTAAATTTGACAAATATAACACGTTTAAACTAAACTAAACTAAACTACAATTTTGTTTTCAAGCAGAATAAATTTCTTTGAAAGACATTATCTTGATTTATTGAAAAGGAATCAAATATAACCCTTTATTACACACCCGTAGCTGTATTTGTCACGATCACATGGATTTTTGTGGCATGCGGTAATTTTAACCAGAAAGCTCTAGTCCGATAAAAAGTACCCTTCGCGTGCACAAGTTCTCTCGTTAGACTGGTTCTTATAGTTTGCAGCGTTCAGTGGAATTTTACCAATCAGAACCATCGGCTATATTTATCTGTCGGAATTACCGATTCTCATTACAAAATGTTTGATGCACAACTATGCTAAAAACTGTTGAAAGTCATGAAAGACACATGATCTCTGCCAAGAAATTGAACAGTGAAACTCAACCTTTGCTTTCGCTGTTGAAAACCGAGGAAAACTTTATTAATTTTAACGCAAAAAGTCCAATTGGGATCGATATTGTAGCCAGCCACTAGTACAGTTCCTATAAAACTTTGTTACAATGTTGCCCTCACCACTGCGTGCTGCCGGCGAGTCGACACGAGGCCTACTGTGTAAGTGTAATCTTATTCGTTTCACACTTTGGCAATGAAGCAGCACGTTTGCCAACGCAAACATACTTTGAAGAGCATGTTCAGTTGAAGTAGTTCTCAGGAAGCAAGACAAAATGCATCTTGAAAACTGGTTACCATAAAGCGGAAAAACAGACGGCGACACGCCGACACCACCTGGAGGTGTTTGACAGCTAGTACATGAAGTTACTAATTAACTATCTCCAATTCCACCCTTACTAGATGACCACTCCCCCACCCCCGCCCCACACTAACTGAATAAAGAAAATAAATTCGGAAGAATGAAAGGCCTGGATTTATAAGAAAAAATCGGTACTTTACATTTGTGGAACCAATGTTTTTTTACGAACTAGTGGGTGTTGGGCAACAGGTTTATTTTAATTAATTTTTGTTGTTGGGGCAGGGGGGAGGGCTTTTTTAGGGGGATATAGTATTGCTAAAATATGACCTTCTGGGGAAATTAAAAAATGTTACCACCTACCCACAACTGAAATTCTGAAAAGTCTTGAGTAGGGTGGGAATGAGACCACGAAGAGGGGAGGGGTGGTAAATACATGTGGTCTGATGAATGCAAAATATTGTCAATTTTATGAGATGACTTCCATGAAATTCAAAAATAATTATTAGAATATTTAAAACATAGACAATATGACAATATTTTCCAGACACAGATTGATGTGTATATTTAAATGACTAATTAAGGATTTTTGCTAGTATTTCTGTTTTATACAAGGATATTATTTTGCTTTAATTCTCAGCAACAAAACATAAATCGAATGTCACCTATGTGACTTAGCTACATGGGTGTATGAGATGGGGAGGGGGTTGTGGGACTCTCATCCCCCTTCACCAATAAGCAGCTAATTTTGCAGTTTTCATTGAAAGGGACTGGCATTTTCAGAACAGATTGTTCAGAGAGAAGGGGTATTTTTATAACTTTGGCAAATATCAGGGCAGTGGGCAGAGTATTTTCATAGGCAAATTCGAGGCAAGGGTCTGCATTTTAATTTTGAAACAAAAGTTCAGGGCAGTTTGATTGGACAGCCCCCATCCCAAGAAAATGTTCTCCAAAAGCCTATCATTTTAGCCAGTTTCTATCAGTCCTCTTTACAACTACTTACTAAATGCAAATTCAGAATACAAATTCCATCTTTAAGATTGAAAAGATATTGGAGCAGACACATAAAAAATTATTTTGTTTTGAACCAGATACCAAGAAAAACATATTGACAGAACCGTTCAGATAGCAAACTGGTGAAGTATAGTACTAGTACAAAATAATGTAAACATTAATCAATCTTTGAAAATATTATCAACCAAAATAAGTTGGAGCTTACTGGTGAGAACAACCCCCACCCCACCCCCCTTATTTCTTTCATCCTCTGACTAAGACTGTTGGATACTCATTTCGTGAGCTTTCGAGAAAATGTTGTCAGGTTAAAGATGGGTGGGGGTGTAAAAAAGGTGTACAAACTAAATTACTTGTGGAGACAAGACATTACATTTTCTTGCAGTTATCATGCAATATTTCTCCCTTTGTATATCTGTAGTAAATGTGGACAACCTAAAGCTTTTATTTGTAAGTGCAACCTATTTCAAACAAAGGTTATCAAGACTTGAGATAAAATAAAAAGAAGGCTAAATTTCAAGTCAGAAACATTATAATGTTGAAAACTAAAGTGCTAATTTACCAAGACTGCAGAGTTCACTCAGAGTCAGAATGGAATCTCAAACTGCCTCAGGCTCAGTTACTCTAAACGATCGAATGAATGCCCCAGAAGGTTAATTATTGCATAAAATCTCGTCCAGTGTGTACTTTTGTTACAGTGCAGAACAGAAAAGACCGATGTCCACATACGATAGCCTAGTGGCAGTAGTGCATGTTTTGTCAAGCCGAGTTCAAACTTCCAGGTTTCAGTTTCAGTTTAAAAAGCACGAAATTTAAACAGAGCGGCCAGTTCGCACCGTATTCAAATTAAAATCCTTGTACATTTTCCACCCTCCAGATATAATGATGCCTGCACACACACTTTTGAAAACACATTTCAGACCTCAAAATTTGTGACGTCTTATATGTTGAACGCAATCTTTTGAGTTTTGAGTGTTCGGATCGACATTTTTTTGCGAATAAAATGAATCAACAGCGATTCTACAGGTGGCAAGGTCAAAGACTTAAGACTGGTTCTCTGACAAAATTGCCCGTTTCTCTCTAAAATTCTTTCAACCGTTCAAATTGTCGACTATTTAATTAAATTGGCGATTAATTACAGTCAACTCTTTTTCATGGTTGGGTGTGTAATAAATACAGAACCACACTTATGTTTGAATGGGTTAACGATTACTGGACTCGAGCGTGTGGCGCTGGGATAACCACTCGAGCCTACCGGCTCTCGTGGTATCTCTGCGCCACTCGCTCTCGTCCAGTAATCGTTAACCCATTCAAACATAAGTATGGTTCTGTATATTTACCCAACGTAACGTCCAAAACCGGCCAGCGCTATTCACAAAAAACGCTAATCAATAATTTTCATTATATTTTCATTTTTTTGTCTCAAAAACATAGGTTATGATCCCTCATTGGAACGAGCTCGATGAGCTCGTTCCAATGAGGTGTCATAACCTATGTTTTTGAGACAAAATATGAAAAAAGTGGTTATTCAAGAATTTGTGTCGTCTGCTTTTCATGTTAGGTAAAGGGTTAAACTGGCCTTTGGCTAAATGTGTCAGTATTTTCTTGAATATTTTAGTAATGGATAAAGAACGAGTCTGAGTTGATTCGTTTGCAGAAACCACCCAGTCGAGCGCCTAAAGGCCCAACACAGGTGGGTTTCTCTAAACGATTCAACGAAAGTAGTAGGCCAGGTGGTTTTGAAACCCCATTTATATGTTCTCATTGCATGCTGTCATCGTAGTGCACATGCCCGGACCTGACGTCACGGTATGTGATGTATTACGGATAGGTCGCGCTTGCGGCGATCTTGTCATGTCATTACCACCGCGATATATGGTCTCTAATGCGCATTCTGAGGTGTTTAATTCTCCCGAAATCCTTGGAAATATATTTTCCGAACCATACGGCCGACATTTTGTTTTAGGGAAACGCTTTATGCTCTCATCCAACAAGGTAGGAGTAGTTATGGCTGTAGGAGTGCTCTCCCCTCAGTGGGGCGCATTTGTGGCTCCAGTTGTTCTCCCACTTCCTATAGAATTGCCAAAACAACAATACAACTGGACTAAAATCGCTCCTTTAGGGCCGAAAAGCCATAGGTTCTTCTCTGTGTGTGACCATGAAACAAACTAGTGCCCCTGCCCTCTAACTAGCTACCCAATAAGGCCTTCGTGATCCGCCCACAGAAATAGTCAAAAGTTTTTGCAACAGTTCGTGTGGTGGCCTAAATGGCTTGTCACGATTTTTTTTTTCGCGAGAATCAAGGCAGTTTATGGATATACCCCAGGAATTTTAAGCTTTGCCTACGTTTTGGCATGACCATAGCGTCACATGTATCTATCTCCATTCTGAAAATATGATTTTAGATGTACGCATTCATGGATTACCTTTACCAGACTCTGCAAACAGCTTTTGTTCAAATTGTACCGCATTTACATGAAACACTTTGTTCATGGATTATTTTGTTGTTTCTGGGAACACACACATTCCTAAAACGAATGTTTGCCATGTAAACGCATTTGTTCGAGGAATATATACTGCTTCTTCGAAATTGTTCCTGGAACAGATTTTGGAAAAATACTCCGACTGGGAGGTGGAACAAATTGCCACCTAATATTTTTCCACCCAGTTGGGTCTCGGTGGCTCAGTAGGTAGAGGCGCAGGCTGCAAACCGAGAGGTCCTCGGTTCGAATCCCACCTGCGGCAACCGCGTTGTGTCCTTGGGCAAGACACTTTACCCCCATTACACACGTGAGGCTACGGTGGCGTTGTGTACTAAGGCATACTGCACTTCGATGGTGTACTTGTCTTGTCTTCAACCACTGCTAACCCTGCTTGTTTGGAGTTAGTATGTTAGGGAGCTTGACAGTTGCTCGCCGTTGCTCGGTGGTTCTCTCCGGGTACCCCGACTTCCTCCACCTGCAAAACTCTCCGACACGAGGTGACCCTGGTTGTCGAAAGTGTCGTTAAACCCAATAAATAAAGTTTCTGCCCTCTCCCTGACCCTCTCAACTGACATCCTTAAAAAGTGGTCCAAAATAGCAAGTAAATAGCACAAAAAGAACAAATAAGTAGAAATCTAGCAAACTTTGTCATCATTTTGAAGGGAATTTACTGAAAATATAAGTTCAAATACCAGTCACAAAGTTCTGCCACTGCATGTATACCATAGCTCCATATCACGAGTCCCCCAAGAATCGACGCTTATTCGGGAAGACAAAGGGTATTGGGCTTTCGAATCTCAAAATGATATGCTGAGAGGATCACTATCTGGTCAGTAATGTATTTTGATGGTTTTAGAAGCTTTTGTGGGTAATATAATACAATGGCACACCTCGGGTGAGAGCACCGAGCTTTTCGGAGAGCACTCGGCACTCGAGAGAGAATTGGGTCCATTCGAGTGAGCACCGAAATAAAATCACAAAATGCCCAATTTTCTGCATTTCTGCTTGTTGTTTTTCGTGTTATCGACACAGCTTTGTGTTGCTTGAAAGTAGCGATGGGATCATAATCGGAAAGAAACAAAATACTTACGAAATCTTCAGTTTTCTTTTGTTTCTTCCTGGGAAAATAAAATAATTTCCGTGAGAGAACCCGAAATTGTTCACAAAATTACCGCCGGAACGTGGGAAAGCACGCAAAGTCGAGGATTAGTTCCTCCCCAGTGATGAGTCATTAACATAACTGGAATGTGTTGACCTGGAAAAACCGATTAGTTAGCCCCCACCTCTAATAAGTAATTCTTCTGTAAACAGATTGCATGACCTAAATTGACCTGGACAAATAGCGATTGCATTACATAATCATACATAATTACTGGGAATTTCAGAGACTACTTTCAAACAGGCAATGTGCACGTAATGCACGAGAGGAGAAAACCTACCGAGTTGTTCTTATCCAACTGGTGGAAATGTTAATATTTTAGTCATGATTATTGTTGTCATTATCGATTCATTCTACATAAATGAAATTTATATCCTAATTATCAAAAAAAAAAATGATTCCGGATTCATTCTGATGTTGAAAAAGTACATAAACCTTCATCACACACGTGTGCGAAACAACTTTATTTTTATCACACATTCTAGATTGTCGTGGACAAACCTTAACCCTTTACCTAACATGAAAAGCAGACGACACATGCAAAAAAATTCTCGAATAACTAATTTTTTTCATTTTTTGTCTCAAAAACATAGGTTATGACCCCTCATTGGAACGAGCTCAACGAGCTCGTTCCAATGAGGGGTCATAACCTATGTTTTTGAGACAAAAATGAAAAAAATAATGAAAATTAATTGGCGATTTTTGAGAATAGCGCTGGCCGGTTTTGGCCGTTACGTTGGGTAAAGTTTTAGATGGGTGTGTAGCGAAAACGTTTTATTGCACGCCTGTTCTATGAAATCCCCACATACAGCAACACTAAACCATGCTTAAAATGAAAAAATATGTGCGTCATGGAAATCGTTAACGGACGGTTTTTAAATAAAAGCGAAATTTCACTGGAATTTTCAACAAATCGTGCAACGCAATTACAATTTACATCCTTGGCGATAGCTGAAACACAACTCCTGCCAGTGGGCACATAGAACACATTGGAACTCAGGGGAAGAAATAGTAACATGGATTCTCCTCGCAGATTTGGTTGGCGATAAAATGTGTTCTTTTTGTTGATAGTTGTCAAATGAATTGCTGAGTGGCCTTCTGTAGACGTTTTTATAGACGTGAAGGTGTGTAATAAACACAGAACGACACGCGTGTGAATGGGTTAATCGATATGGCACTTGTGCCATCGCGGAAGGATAAAACTCGACGCCTGTGACCTCTCCTTGCATCCTTCCGCGCTGGCACTCGTGCCATTTCGATTAACCGATTCACACGCGCGTGCCCTTCTGTGTATTTGTGTCGAAATGCAGGCTTTAATAGTCAAATCGGAATAGTCTATGCCATGATGACAGGCCGACACAAGATCGATTTCGCCCATTTGTTCATAGCAGAGATAAGCTCATTTTTGAAAGTACAATAAAGTAAGATTTTTAGCGTCATATACGCTTTGCATTGCACTTCTTAGTTATCTTTATATCGTAAAGTAATAGTAAATATGTATTAAACCCTCTACGTAACACACACGATATCAAAATTTATTATTAAAAAACATTTTTTATTAAATTTTCAAACAATTTCAACAACACCATATCACGTGCCCCCCCCCCCTTCCCCCCACCCGAATTAACGAGCTCGACCACCACCTTCCAATGAGGGGTGACATGATATGATTCTGTTGAAAAAACTTTTCTAATTTTTTTTCAACTCAATTCGTAAATTACGCCTCCAATGCCGCCGTTTTGTAATATAAAGGGTTAAATTAGAAAAAAACACGTATTTTGTTCGGTAGACTGGGAAATGTGATACAAATTATATACATTGCAACTGCAGTTTACGAACATTTGCTCAGTTACGATTAGTTTATTTTACTATTTATATGACATTAAAAGTTTTCGAGTGGAGTGTGCAAGAGACCTTACCTTGACAACGCAACTAAAATACGATTATGTATTTAAAAAGAAAACACTGTCCAAAACTATATCTATCGTTATTATGTCTCTGAATCTGAATCCATGGAATTATTAAAGTTTAAACAACATACAATTACAGAGGCTAATGTTTTAGAATTGAAATGTTGAACAAATACACACTTACTGGAGAATCAGAAAATATCAAAGCACCCGTATACAGTTGTGGTAGAAACGAGCAGTGTTTTACACAGTTTGTCTACTTTTTATTTATGTCGGCGACTCAATGTCTCAAACTAAATGGAGAGGCGGCCTTCTAAATAAGGGAACGCATGTTGCCATCAGAACTCAGATATTGAGCTCTACTCGTATAACAATAGATGAATAACCTAATTACCGTGGTTATGCTAAATTCAGCGGATAACCCTGGATGTTTGTTTTTGTATGTTTAGTTTCGAATCTGAGACGATTAAAACGATGGAACGATCAAAGAGAAACAAAGTACATTTTGAAGTGAAAAATAACAAAAAACTGTATGTACAGTTAAAACTGGAAGTCCTGTCATGAAATGCGCACAAATAGCACGTTGATATGCGCGTTAATGTACGCGTTATGGCCCAAGTAATGCTATCAAATTCTGTACATATGGCCTGTGCACAAGCAATGTTTCAGCCAATGGACCTCCGGGTAACCCGGAGGTCCATTGGCAGAAACATTGCATGTGTTTGCTATGAGTAACCAAGAGCACCTGCCGTGCTTTGGATGCCATTCGATATGGCAATTGCGCGCAATTCCAACGCACAATTAAGCCTAGATAAGCGCACTATTCGTGACAGGACTTTTAGTTTTAACTGTATATCATGTTGGAGATCGGATAAATAACATATATAATTAAATTAAAATCATTCGTCTCACCTTTTCATTTTCGCAGATATAACTCGCCTGGTATTTTGCACCTGTCTCTCACTGCATATTCTTCGTAATCATGCAGCATCAATTGTTATTTGGTTATTATAGATCCATTTGGGTTGTCAGAGCACCTCTATCCACGTGGGAGGGGTGACATGAGGTTGTATAGCCTCTCTATTAAAAATATTGGGGGACGAGCCAACACGGAGCTGAGTTGGGACCGCACTATGATTTTCTTCCCTGCCGAGTGAACTCGAAATATTGGTTCGTTCTTCGTTAGGTGTGATTCCAAATCACTTCAGGCTGCGGAAAGGAAATAATGATTAAGGTAACAACGATTCTTTTATTTACATTCAAAATAAACTCATTTGCATATTCCACACATTTAACAATTTGATCAACATGGCAAAAGATTTATCACAGGGCTTAATAGTTTTTCATCAAATTCAGTTTATCTATAGTCCTGTACTGGCGCTACAGTACACTCTCAAAATGTCACTGTTGCGAGCTCGCAACAGGAGCTTAAAACACCGAGTTTTAATCTTTTGAGCCTGTGCGCATTTGCAGCTCTGACTGTCTGGGGATCCCGACTAGCAATGTTAGTTACCTTGTGGAAACACAGTTCTGATTTGGATTCAGTTTATCCACTATGTAGGCTAGTTTAGCAAGTCTACGTCACATACCTTATACATGTGTCCTTTGATGGAACTCTCCTTGAATGTTTCCTGTCCTTTGAAATACACACAGTTCATGCAGAACTCACAACTTCAAAATGCGCTTCGAGCTTGCGCGAATTGTCACTGTCGACCCTGAGTCGATATTCACAGCACTCTGATGCTAAACTGGCTACTACGCGATCAGCATCTGCGTTCCCAAGGGTTAATACCACAATACAATAGCCTACTCTTTGAGACAGGTGCGAGTCGATCCTCGCTACTGACATCCAAACTCAGCCGTTACTTGAGTTCGTAATCTACTCTCTAAATTAGGGCTTGTAGCGCTACTACGTCCACCTAATCTGATAATAGCGGCGTTCAACGCAGCTTCGTGGATTGCCCAGCAATTCCACTCGCACGATACCCTATGTGGCGTCTCACTCCTAAACGTTCGGAACCCAAGTCTCTTCTGAAATAGCTTGTTCCCCACACTTTGTATCTCGTCTCGGGATGGTCAGATAGCAATATGCCAAGATGCCGAAACCTGACACGACATTTCTGAAAATGAAATCACCTCGCACCAATGCATATGCTGTCAAGCGTATCCCGAGAAATAATATACTTGATAGCCGTGATGATTGAAAGTGTCTGTCACTTCCATATTAATTGACTTTAGATGGCATGGAAACATTTTATGCTGACCAGTAATATACTAGAGAAGTATCCCACTGTGAATCGCCTAAGGCTAATTATCAAATTAAAACATGTGTGCTTACAACACATAGAGAAGAAATATATATAAATATATCTGAACTTGAGTAGGGGAAGGGGGCCCCCTCCCTTTTAGACTGGCTTTGCCCCTGACATGGCTTATTACAGTTTGTTGAAGAGGTTCTATGGGCATTCAACAATACGTTGTACTAAACAATCAACTGTGATTAAATCTTTGCTTTCACAAACAATTTAGTACTCTGCCATCCGATTGGTTTAGTTCACGGACCAATTTTGTTGAGTTTTAAATAAACTAACTATATCAAAAGAATTGAAAATTTTCCAACTGTTTGTTTTTTTAGTAGATAAGAGGTTTTTTTTCGAAAAAAGCCTTGTAATTACGTTTTCAAGGACATTCAGAACATCTTCCATGACTTCCTTTGGTCCGTTAAGAGGGATAAACTTTAAGGAAAATGTCATGATTTGCCTTAGTGCCCTCTAGTAATTCTTAAAAACGAAAACTCATTTTGCCCTATTACAAACTAATAGCTGGTGTCGCACCACGTCAAAGCCTGGTACACACCAGACGCTATCTGAGCATTACATGGAGTACGATGAAGTGATACCAAAATAGTTTTACCTACTTACACACTTAAATGGTGATCCAGTGACGTAGCCGGTGGGCGGGGGGGGGGGGGGATCTGGGGATTCCCCTCCAAATCACCACCTGCCGCCCTAAAAGTCCTGAATTTTACGATCACAGAGTACTTTTTTCAACGACAGTCAGACCATCATCTGTGACTTCCTTGATCCGATAAGAGGAAAAAACTTTAAGGAAAATGCCATAATTTACCTTGGTGCACTACGGCAATTTTTAAACCCTTTACCTAACAGGAAAAGCAGACGACACTTCCAAAAAGAATTCTTGAATAATTCATTTTTTTCATTTTTTGTCTCAAAAACATAGGTTATGACCTCTCATTGAACGAGCTCGACGAGCTCGTTCCAAAGAGGGATAATAACCTATGTTTTCGAGACAAAAAATGAAAAAATAAAGAAAATTAATTAGCGATTTTTTTTTTTGTGAATAGCGCTGGCCTTTTCTGGCCGTTACGATGGGAAAAGGGTTAAAAAGAAAACTCATTTTGCACTTTTACACCATAATAGTCCAAGTTAGTGTTCGCAAAACGTCAAAGGCTGATACACACCATATTCTATCTCAGCTTTAGACACGTCAAAGTCTGATACACACCAGATGCTATCTCAGAATTGGACACGTCAAAGTCTGATACACACCAGATGCTATCTCAGCATTAGACACGTCAAAGTCTGATACACACCATATTCTATCTCAGCTTTAGACACGTCAAAGTCTGATACACACCAGATGCTATCTCAGAATTAGACACGTCAAAGTCTGATACACACCAGATGCTATCTCAGCTTTAGACACGTCAAAGTCTGATACACACCAGATGCTATCTAAGCATTAGACACGTCAAAGTCTGACACACACCAGATGCTATCTAAGCATTAGACACGTCAAAGTCTGACACACACCAGATGCTATCTAAGCATTAGACACGTCAAAGGCTGATACACACCATATTCTATCTCAGCTTTAGACACGTCAAAGTCTGATACACACCATATTCTATCTCAGCATTAGACACGTCAAAGGCTGATACACACCATATTCTATCTCAGCATTAGACATGTCAAAGGCTGATACACACCATATTCTATCTCAGCATTAGACACGCCAAAGGCTGATACACACCAGATGCTATCTCAGCATTAGACACGCCAAAGTCTGTTTTTCACCAGATGCTATCTCAGCATTAAACACGTCAAAGTCTGACGCACACCATATTCTATCTCAGCATTAAACACGTCAAAGTCTGACACACACCATATTCTATCTCAGCATTAGACACGTCAAAGGCTGATACACAGCAGATGCTATCTCAGCATTAGACACGTCAAAGTCTGACACACACCATATTCTATCTCAGCATTAGACACGTCAAAGTCTGATACACACCAGATGCTATCTAAGCATTAGACACGTCAAAGGCTGATGCACAGCAGATGCTATCTCAGAATTAGACACGTCAAAGTCTGATACACACCAGATGCTATCTCAGCATTAGACACGTCAAAGTCTGACACACATCAGATGTATCCGAGCATTGCATGGAGTGCGATGAAGTGATATCAAAATAATTTTACCTACTTACAAACTTATATGGCGATCCAGTGGCCTACCCTGATGAGGGCTGGGATCCTTCCCCAAATCACAGCCGTCACAATTCATGTTTTTTAGAGCGACCGGTGACGATTTGGGGGAGGATCCCCAGCCCTCTATGATCTGCATGGGGCATCAACTAAATAAATTACAGATGACATACTGCATTCGACGTTCCTTCGAGCCTCAAAATAGCGCCATTTGGGACATATTTTTCCAAATCTCTGAGTTGTTTTAACAATATACAATACAGCCGAAGCGGATTGGTCGTAATCGAGCCATGGGGAGTGATGTCCATGCATGCGTTTACAAGGTAATAAAAATCATTATCAACAAAATTTTAATTAATGAAGCGCCGGATTGTACCCAGTGCTTTATTAACTGGTTGGGGGATACATTATTTTTGGTGGTCTGAATTTGCTGTTTAAAAATCGTTTTATTACAATTTATTGGAGAGTGCAAACAGAATAAATTGCTATAAAACAAATTTATATAAAAATATTATTTGTGTTTGACTGAATACGAAACATGAGCAAGGAAAATGTTGGCTTTTGCTCTGGTACCCTCATCTTATTGAATGCCCTGATCGTGGCTTCTAGCACTCAACCAGTTATTTAAAATTTTCGCACCTTCTCCGAGTCCGCCATTGAAAACAAAGGGGGCAAACTATTCGATCAAAAAACACTCGCTGCCTTGCAGATCTGCATATATGTTAATTGTCTTAAAATTCTGTGGCAGGTTTGGTTCCAGTTTATTCTCATTTGCCAGACTAATCAATGGAGTGACAGCATCTTTTAACACAGAGTTTCAGTTATCACAAGTGAGTAGAAAACGGTTTTAATTGTTTACCCTTCCAACTCGCAAGACCTAATTTTCGGTCCAATGCTTAATTGTACGGAAGCGCTGAGGCGCCAGTTGAGTATTATTTCTATCTTGCACGTGCAAGTTAGCTATCTTGCACCTGCAAGTTACTATCTTGCACGTGCAGGTTAGCTATCTTGCACGTGCAAGTTACTATCTTGCACGTGCAGGTTAGCTATCTTGCACCTGCAAGTTACTATCTTGCACGTGCAGGTTAGCTATCTTGCACCTGCAAGTTACTATCTTGCACGTGCAGGTTAGCTATCTTGCACGTGCAAGTTACTATCTTGCACGTGCAGGTTAGCTATCTTGCACGTGCAGGATAGCTAACCTGCACGTGCAAGATAGCTAACTTGCAGGTGCAAGATAGCTATCCTGCACGTGCAAGATAGCTAACCTGCACGTGCAAGATAGAAATAATACTCAACTGGCGCCTCAACGCTTCCGCATAATTGCGTCCCATTTTTGTGTTAGTATAAGAAGTTTTTACACGGGGCAAACGGCTGTAGACGGCAGTTATTATTCAATACTCCCTGTATATTGATATTGGACTGATCCATCTTACTGTTAGTGAACATAAATTCCATACCATTCCAGGAAACGAGAGATCAAAATGTTAAAGTATCACAACTCATTTTAGATGATTATTGAACTAAGAGTTCCACTGGGGGAGACACCATTGATCTTGACCCAATTGGATTGCTGGAACGCTCATGGTTCATAAAGAGAAAAGTGCCACATCTGACGCCATCTTAGTGTGAGGGGGTGGGTGGAGCAGGGGATCAATTGTTGGTAAAACTAAACAGTACAAAAGATTTTCCGACGTTTGACAATCGTCGATTGTTTTTTAACGAATGTTCTTTGGTGTCTGTGATATACAGATTATCACCACAGTGTGTGCCTCTGGGAATTCAGATCAAGTCGAGTTGTAGGAACAGAATAGTATTTCGACGAGCCCGTCAGGGCGAATCGAAATGCAATTCTGTGCCTACAACGAGACTTGATCAGAATGTCCGGAGACACACACTGTGATAATGATAAATTTATCTCACAATATTGACCACAAAATGTGTTATAAAACTATTTTAAGAGGAACTTTTTCATTTGCCTTATCGACGGAAAGGCGCAAATTGAAAAATAGAAAAGCGTTCTTTGATCTCCATATTGAGGTCAGTGATGACGTTACACTTCAGAGAAAATTACGGGATTCACTTTACTGAATACTGTCTTGCGAAGTGGAGCGACTGTGTGTTTCGTCAACGTGAATTTGGTTGTTACTTTTGTAATAATTACTGGGGAATTAAATATCCCTCTTGGTGTAAAGGTTTATTATATTTTAAAATATGCCGTTCGTCGTTTATTGAGGTGGAGTTTTCCTCATTTCATAGCGAAAGCTGATCCTTTAACTTCAAAAGAGAAGCCTCGACTCGAGCGTTAAGGAAAATCCCAATAATAGGCTAGTCTACAAACCAGCCCAAGATGCCGAAAAGTGCGCATAATTTAACTATTCGTTGAGTTAACTTCCCCGGTGACTTTTTAGCATGCCGTGCATAATAAATACGTTACAGGGCGTTTAGTTGGCAGATACAGTGTCATATACGGTTCAGAGAAAACAATATTAGGTTCGGCTTCGCCTCACCTAATATTGTTTTCTCTGAAGGGAAAAACGCGAAGCGATCGAAAAATTACATTAATTCCTTTGTTTTGGCAACCGCAGAATCACGCACTTGTATCTGGGACCCTTGATACGGATTCGGAACAAGGGCCCAGATACATTAAACCGATTGTGAGATAAAATGACATATTTGAGTTGTTATTGAAAGATGCCAAAAACAAGTACTGATAGTGAAAAGTTGATACCATTTTCGTGCTAGGCTTTCGTTTGATGATGTGTCAGCTGTACGCTGTGACTACAGTCACAGCGTAACAGCTTTCACGCCATGAAACGTTTCCGATGGGAGGAGTTACCTTATTGATTGACATGGCGCCATTATGGGCGAGGAGGTTGGTTGGTCAGAATGAGTTTTGACACTTTTCGTTGACGTTCCAGCAATCTAGTTGTACAGAAACCTGTGAAAGGCACACGACCATATCAGTGGCTTCATTCCCCTTTTCAGCAGTCTATCCCGCTTTTTGTCAACCAATATGTACCTAACAGTTTCTATCTACTTACGTGTGGCGCGGTGGTGTTGCGGTCACCGATTCTCGTCAGATCACCGAAGTTAAGCAACGTCGAGCCTAGTTAGTCCTTGGGTGACCGTCTGAGCGATCGATTCGGACTCCTGGGTTGCGTCTTTGGGCAAGGCACTTAACCCCGATTGTCCACACGGGGGCATGATGACGCCGTGTACTAAGGCGTACTGTACGTCGATGGTGCGCATGTCTTCAACCAATCTAACCCTTCCTGTTCTG
This sequence comes from Pictodentalium vernedei, assembly GCA_031216915.1. Lineage (NCBI taxonomy): Eukaryota > Metazoa > Mollusca > Scaphopoda > Dentaliida > Dentaliidae > Pictodentalium > Pictodentalium vernedei. The sequence goes on along the minus strand of CM062292.1, from coordinate 23,843,914 downwards.
CAGTGCGGAGTTACAATGCTGGGGAGCTGGCAGCTGCTCGTCGTTGCTCGGTGGTTCTCTCCGGGTACCTCGACTTCCTCCACCCGTAAACCTGTCACCGACACGATGAAATTGGCTGTTAAAGTGTCGTTAAACCTTAATAAATAAATAAATAAATGTACGCCTATCGATGTACTGTTAGCCTTCAGTATTGCTGATACAGGATTTTGTTTTGATTTCTACTTTCTCAAAAAGCCATATTTGAAAAAAAGAAAAAAATCTCGCCATATTTGCTTCGTTTTTTTTTTTTTTTTGGAGGCAAAAGTGTGTGGGAGTATTGATATATTGTAATATTGAATAAATTCGCTAATAGAGAAGGTCAACAATTTAACTGCAGTACAGCTGCCATGGACTGATCACTTTCCATTGTGGGCAATATTTTCACGGACGCAATAATATTATATTCCAAACACTAATTATAGGAATAATCATCAAAAAGTTAATTAATGAAGCACCGGGTTGTACAACCCGGTGCTTCATTAATTAAAATTTTGATGATGATTATTTTTATTACCTAGTAAATGCATGCGTGGACAGCACTTCCCACGCGTGGATTGCGACCAGTCCAAAGCGACTCTACTGTACCATTCCCACCTTTATCATATGTAGATGACCTGTATGTTTGTCTCTGATTGGGGTGGGTGTGGGGGTGATTAAAAAAATTTGAAAGATACTGGTAACTCTAGCATTTGATTAATTGCTGGAATGTGCTCTCTCAATTATTTCCAACAATTATCAGATGATCGTGTTAATCTGCGCATAACATAAGAGGCAGACCATCATAATACAATACACGCCAATAGTAGCGATCAAAAGCGTAAATGTAAAGGAATGCCGCATATTTTTCAGCTGATGACATTTAAAAGTGCACAGAGTAATCTGGGAACTGGTGCCAGGGCATTTGATCAGGCAGTGGAAAAAACTAAATCAAATATAAAATGGATGAAGAATAATGGACCTGCAGTGAGAGACTGGCTGGATGTACAGGGTTTATGAACAAGAGAATTTATCAATTCTTTAACCAACAAGATGAGTTAAATCTGCCGAACACATATGGAAAAGTCCTTTATCATATGACTCGTCCGTTTTGTTCACTTTAAAACATTTGATATTTTGTTTTCATATTAATCAGTGATAAATAAAGCCTTCCGTCAATTTCATTGGTCAATTTCAAAACTAGACAATTTGATTGGCTGAACAAAATACAACTGGGCCACATTTTCATAATTTGCATAATTAGAGTTCGTAGCATTCATCGGTCAATTTCAAAACTGGAAACTTTTGATTGGCTAAACAAAATACAACTGGGTCACATTTGCATAATTTCAGTAGGGAGAATTTACGTTATCTGTCCTATTTGAGTTATATTGTATTAATATTTTACCTACAAGAAAAACGCCATTCATTTTTTTTTTAATATTTTCACTTTTTGCTTCCAAAACATAGGTTATTCGTTGAGCTCGTTCCAATGAAGGGTTATAACCTATGTTTTGGAAGCAAAGAATGAAATTGTTTTAGTTATACGAAGATGTTTTTTTCCAAATGCCGTCTGCAACTCAAGTTAGGTGATGGGTTAAAAAGTCATACTAAGTGGCTCTTTGTGCGTGTGTGTGTGTCATATGATAAATAGAATATGAAATTAGTGTTTTTCTCATATAATATTTATGAAACTCGTCCGAATTTTTCCGTTTGGGCTCGCCAACAGGGTTTAGTGAACTTCTGTTGGTTACATGGCCTCACTGGGAAACAAACAGTTGGAGAGGGGAGATGCTTTTTTCCACCTGATCAACCTCCAATTCCCGCTGTGCAAAATAATTTTGCATTTGCTTATTTTAGACATGTTATGACCAATTACAGATTTCCTATCCTGACATCAATCATAAGAAGCAGCCTGAAACGGTGTTGTTACCTGGGGGATGTCAGGTAGACAGCCAATCTGGCTATGACATCCCCCGACAGTATGCATATCAGTTGTCTTCGTCTGTACAGAATTACTTAGTTGTTAATTATTGCTTGTTACATACCTGCTGTTTTGTCTGCTGATGTATCTATATATGTATACTGTCGAATAAATTATCTATCTAAATATTAGAAAAACACTCATTTCATATCCTCTATTTATTACAATATTTTTCGTTTTTTCTTATTTTTATCCAGATTCAAATTCTGACCTTCAATATGAACAATATTGTTGTGCGTGTATTGATCAGTTTCGGCATATCTATATATTTGTGTATCCATATGTCCGACCGTCCATCCACATCATATTCTCCTGTGTTCAGCCTATACTGTATCAGCGTTAGGCGTTATTGCGATAAACTGCCTCCAGCCTGTATTATGTTAAACATTATAAGTAATGCCCACATATTTAAAAAGAAGTACATCGCCAATGCATTGTTCAGTACAGTGATCAGATAAGTGCAGTTTTCTCAATCACATCGCTATCGGGTCGCGATTCAATTATACTTTGTTGGGTCAAGATTTCATGAATAAAATATTACGGAATTAAACCCGAGTCAAGAAAAACAAGCGAAAATAACGTCCCGTATTTATCTATTATCGCTCGGGGGAGTTTCTACAGTACTGTGGGTAGAAAAATAAAAAGATAATATCAACCGAATCACATCCAAATTCCCTGTCCGTCATTGTGATCACAATTCTATATACTGTTGTCCTGGGGCGCCGAAAGCGCTTCATGGCACGGGAGGGGGGGGGGGGGAGGAGACCCCGAGAAAAGGGCATTTACTCGCACCAGCATTCCGAAGTATGCATGTCTCGAAGGCCAGAGATGGGGGAGTTTGAGACGAGGTGTCCCTTCCCATTGCGAGGGGCACCTTCTCCCAAACTCTCCCAACTTCCCCATTGAATTTTGGTACCTTCCGGAACGGATTTGGGGTGTATTTGAGCTTTACCTCGAGAATAAATCATTGAAACAAATGGAGTGAGCGAAGGCAGAGAGCACAGCTGCCCCTATGAGAGAACTATGAGAGATCAACTTTCTCTGTGTGGGGTAGACTTTTAATGTTATTATTCAAGCGATTGCTTCAAATAGACACCCCATCAATGTCATTCTGATTAATATAAAATATTTCCAAACTGAATGACAATAATACAGATTATTAATGAATCTTGAGTCTGAATTGCCAAATTAACAGCAATGTTCTCATATCAACATGTTTTGTCCGCAGTAGTGGGCCCTCAGCTAGACATCAAGAGAAGTTTGCTATACTCTGATTTTGTAGTCCAGCAGACGAAGGGATAAGGTAGAAAATTTCTGATACAATTTTGTCCTCTGTGCTGAGCAAATGTCGCGTCGATTAACTTCCAGGTAGGTTTGGAGGTCTCTTTCTTTCTTCATTTTCTTTTATTTTCACTCATTAACCACATTTGTGATGCAAGAGGTATATGTAATACAATATAATTATATAGATAGATAACATAGTGGCTGAATGTGTACAACTAACGGTACCAATATTGATGATAACGCAAAGTCTCACTGTTAAGGATTTTCTGAAATCAAGAACGTGTTCAAGAAGGCGGCCGAATATAAATAGGCTTCACCAACCTTCAAACTACAATTTTGTCACGATGCGTTTGGAAGGCAACTTTAGCTTTGATGACGCAAATGTAGCAGAATCATCAGGGATCATTTTTCCTATGAGAGAATTTCATTATGTGCCATTTTGAATGAGATGGTGGACAAAATAACCTCCCAAAAATGAAGAAAATGGTAACAAATCACCCCGTTTTCCTACTTTTCACTGTTGTTTATCATGAATATCTGGAACTGGAGAGCTGCCATTTTTTGTGATAAATACTCGATAATCCATTTGGAACACTATATGGTTCGCCTGTAATTACCCGCCGATATCGGAGGACGTTATCAAATCTCAATCAAGCAAATCCCAACATTTATAGGCTATTTTGTCTGTGGCTTTGTGCTGCGAATTTGGGAAGATCATTGTGAATAAAACTGTCAATCGGTCGTCAGTCGTCTTTGGAATTAGAACAAAAGCAGATGGAGATGATTTCGAAAAGAGTTTGCCATGTGCTTTCCGTTAGAAGATTTCGTGTAAATTCTTCAGAATGCCGATTGCTCGGAAAAACATTCAAGTGAATGTAATGGACGTTTCAGAAAAGATATGCCAGAACTATGACCCTCCCAGACAAGGTCTATAGGTTGTGATAGTAGCCACTATCATCTCATCCAACATCAATGTTTAATCTGCACACATAAGGGGAGCCATGTCTAACATGAAAGACATTGACATTCGAACTGCAGCGCGGAAAAGCAAACGAACAGCTATGATAAGCTATCTTCGTCGATTGGTGCGCTGCACTATAGGGTATTCCGTAGCCGCGCAATGATATTGTTGCGGCTTACCTAGAGAGATGCATGTACTATCTGATGGGCCATCTCCAACGGAGCGACCTCTGTATCGTTTTTAGGGATATCGAGAGGGGTGCAATAGTCAACACGGATTGGGAGAGATCAAAAAGACAGTAAGATATTCACTTTGTAAAGGACACCCAATTGCCATGCCAAACGGTTGTTCCTACTGTCATTAGAATCAAGCTGCAAATATTAACTGGTAGAGTGCTGGAAGCCCATATTTGGGCTTTACTCTGAAGTGTCAGTACCAGCACTTGAAGGCATCATATTTTGTGGATGTTGTTCATACCAGCTTTGAATTGAAATTGTTTAGTCTGTTAGGATTTACCTTGTTACAATTTATGGGAGAGTGCCTATTGGCATGTCTCTCGGTGTGCCAACCGGCACTCTCCCATAAATTGTAACAAGGCAAACATATGTGAACAAATTTTGATGACCAAATATAATTCAGCACTCTACCAGTTAAGATGATCTGCTAGGACAGACTGCAACCTTCTTAGCAGTGAGCCTCAAACCTGTGATTTCGAGAGAGGACCATTTGCGGTAGTGTCATTATTGCTAGATATGATGTTCGTTCGAGCCATGAAGAAGGTGATCTAAGTATCATAAGTATTCCTCATTCTAAAACGCTGTTCACCTTTTTTTCAACAAGGTGCGCATAAATGTTTGCGTGACGAAAAACGTTGCAGAGGATGATAATTTATTTATTTATTGGGGGTTAACGACACTTTCGACAGCCAGGGTCACCTCTTGTCGGACAGTTTAACGGGTGGAGGAAGCCGGAGTACCCGGAGAGAACCACCAAGCAGCGCCGAGTATTGTCAGACTCGTCAACGTACCTAACTCTACACCGGCAATGTTAGCATTGGTTGAAGGCAAGTGCACCATCGACGTGTAGTACGCCTTAGTAGACTGCGCCACTGTGCTCCTCACGTGGGCAGTCCCGATTAAGTGCCTTGCCCAAGGACACAACGCAGTTACCCGTGGCGGTAATCGAACTGTGAACCATTCGGTTTGAAGTCCATTGCCGTAACCACTGAGTTACCGCGCTCTCTGGCAGTAAAGCTGAGCTGTAGAATTAAATTATTACTGATCTCACTACCAATTTTTCTTTATGTAAATAAATTGGCAGTGAGATCAGTAACAGTTTAATGATACAGCTCTGTTGAGCTGTAGAAATAAATTAATACTGAATCTCCCCACAAAATTGATGCAAAATGAATTCGCCCATTTTACTGTACGAGACAAACCCAGAACGCCAGTATTGAAATGGTTAATTGTTGGGTGTCGTTATTTCGTAATGTGGAATATTACCAGTCAACATTTTGTGCAGTGTTTACCACTCAGACCGAGACGTCCCGAAGATGTCACGCAAACACCCGGGGTGAAGTGAATTGCAGGGAATGGTGAACTTCTACACAAATAACCACAATTGTCAAGTCACTACGAATGTAAACTATACGAGTCTGTCAATGTCAAAGGCAGAACAATGAGATGGTGTGGTGTCTGAATATTCAATTTGTTGTTATGTCTACTTGAAAATATTCAATTTGTATTACCATTATAAACACAATTTTTCATATCAAGTCATAAGTATCACTGCCAGTTCATCGCTAATAATTGAAGATTCCACCAATATCTTCATCTTGCTGTTATGTCATACATTTTTTTATTGTACGCAAAACGAAAGATTATCGAAAAAATTGCGGAAAGACGGAAATCGTATCCTCCCCTGTGAAGATATAGAAATTTTCACTTTCACCGTATCAATCAAAATGGCGGCTTCCAAAGCATCACTTCAAGGTGAACACGAGTCAAATTATCACTGAAAATGATCAATTTGTTCTAAAACCGTATAATGAGTCGAAAATCTAGTGTTTTTGAGTGGATACCGATCATTTCCACCAATAATTCAAACGTATTCACCTTGAATTGATGCATGAAACTCGCCAGCTGAATAAGATCGCAAGACGCTACCTGTCCCGAGTATCGATCAAATCACTTCCGCGTTCCAATATGCTGTTCACTTTCGTGCACCATTTCAAGGTTGAAACGAGTGGAATTATCGACAAGAATGATCAGATTATTATAGAAAGCGTACAACGAAAAGAAAATCTGGTGTTTTTGAGTGGATGCCGAAAATTCGCTCACTCGTGATTGAGACAAACGGGTATTTTCGCTCTTGCAAGCGCTCGCGAAAAATAAACATTTGTCTCGATCTCTCATGGGATAATTTTCGGTATCAAAAACACTAGATATCCTCTATGAAATATTAAGGGACATGTGACAAAGTGATTTCTCCGACCAGCGGGAGTTCCCTAATTGATGTCAATGAAATCTATGCCCGACACATGGATATTGTACCTACCAGATTTACTGGAGATGCACAGCAGGGCTGGATGTTACAATTGCGTAATAATGTTGGAATATGAAAATGTTCAGCGCTGAATGATGTATGAGCTAAAATTGCTAAAATGGCTTAACAGTAACACTAATAAATTTTCTGATGTCGACAAGGACGCCAACAGCTTATTCCTCTCTTGATATAGACAGCGTTTACAGACGACAGAGGCATGGATGAGAATTTGGACTTTTATGACTGGACAGAGAGCGGCAGAATACCCTACACTCTAATATCAGTTGGGTTAAAAATAACTCAAATCAACTGAGTTGAGTGAATATGAACCCACTTGATTTGGGTTGATTTTTAACCTGATTTTAGAGTGTCCACCAACTGACAGGTCATTTGTTGAGAATACAAAGAAGGTACATTTACAGGTGTGTGTGTGTGAAGACCAACGCAGTTTGGAGTGATCCAGTTTCACTTGAACAAAGCAACTTTGGTCAGACACAGATCGATGGGTCCCTTTCAGCCGTGACCACTCCAGAGGAGACACCAATCGTCCTGAAAGTTGACTTAATCTCAGTCGCTTATCCTCCTGTATAACAGACTGTGGTTTTAGACGTTATGGTTGCCAATGTGTACACTTACCATGTGCTTAACCCTTTACCTGACATGGCAAGCAGACAACACTTGCAAAAAAATTCTCCAATAACTAATGTTTTTCATTTTTCATCTCAAAAACATTAGTTTGACCCCTCTTTGGAAGGAGCACGTTCCAAAGAGGGGTCATAACCTATGTTTTTGAGACAAAAAAATGAAAACAATAATGAAAATTAAGTGGCGATTTTTGTGAATAGCGCTGTCCGGTTTTTGCCGTTACGTTGGGTAAAGGGTTAATTTTGTTTCTGTCTACGTGGCAGTGGCTGCATTGTTTGTTTATTGGTGTTTAGGGGCACACTCAGCATCTATGGCCATATCATGACCACAAAAAATGTATGAAGTCAATTTTAGCCAATCATTTATACCAATGTTGCCAACATTAGAGGATTTCTAGGCCAGGCGTCGAGGACCCGAGTGCTATTATTGTATTAGTAAAGCAGAACTTATTTACCACAGTAAACAAAGACTGTGCTACTTCCCAGGATTCGAAAAGGGTGTAGTTACAGTTAACACTAGAAGTCCTGTCATGAAATGCGCACAAATAGCACGTTGATATGCGCGTTAATGTGCGCGCTATGACCAACTAAAACTATCATATTCTGTACATATGGCCTGTGCACAGGCAATGTTTCAGCCAATGGACCTCCGGGTAACCCGGAGGTCCATTGGCAGAAACATTGCATGTGTTTGCTATGAGTAACCAAGCGAATCTGCCGTGCTTTGGATGCCATTCGATATGGCAATTGCGCGCAATTAAGCCTAGATAAACGCACTATTCGTGACAGGACTTCTAGTTTTAACTGTATTCCAGTGTTCTTACCAGAGAATGATCATAGAACGTGACTCGTCATATTACAGTACGATCGTCTTGGACTGGTTACTTTCCACGGATGGACAATATTTCCACTGACGCAAAAACAATAGATTCCAAACACTAATTATAGGAATAATTATCAACAAATTTAATTAATGAAACACCTGGTAGAACCCGGTGCTTCATTAATTAACATTTTGTTGATTATGATTTTTATTACCTTGACATCACTGCCCACGCATGGATTTTGATCAGTCCACGGCGACTCTACTGTATCTCATCCCATCGTCAAATGTAATTGCTTACTATTTTTCAAATTAAATACAACGTCTCTGTATTATGATGTTGATTGACTCCTTGATGTTTTATGGTTTCTGATAATTCTGTTGTCAAATCAAAGGTGTATTTTGTACTGCAACATAGTAGCATCACGTGTTGTTGTGATAGTAATCTGTTTAAACAGATTAATATTTGTTTAAACAGATTACTATCACAACAACGCGTGGTGCTTAATCTCATTAAACTGATTAGTAATCCGTTTTTTTACAGATTAACTAATCCGTTTAAACAGATTACTAACTCGATTAAACAAATTAACTAATACGTTTAAACAGATTACTATATCGATTAAACAGATTAACTTATACGTTTATTTATTTATTTATTTATTTATTTATTTATTTATTTATTTATTTATTTATTGGTGTTTAAGGTCACATATTTCTGCACAATGGCCAACCATGACCGTGACAGTTTTACGGGTGGAGGAAGCCGGAGTACCCGGAGAGAACCACCGAACAACGACGAGCAACTGTCAACTCCCCAACATACCAACTCCACACAAGCAGGGTTAGCATTGGTTGAAGACATGTGCACCATCGACGCTCAGTACGCCTTTGTACACAGCGTCACCATGCCCCCACGTGGGCAATGGGAGTGAAGAGTCTTGCCCAAGGACGCAACGCGGTTGCCGCAGGTGCGATTCGAACAGCGGACCTCTCGGCTTGCAGCCTGCACATCTACCAACTGAGCCATCGCGCCCCCAACTAATACGTTTAAACAGATTACTAATCTGATTAAAAGAATTAGTACTTAGATTAAATTGATTACTAATCCGATTAAACGGATTATTATCACAATGTCACGTGGCGCTTCTGCGTTGCCGTGCTATGCAGAGATTATCCGGTCCGTCTCCATATCCCAAATGTACTTTATACTCGTGTTTCTGTTTTACACACTGTTTTAGCTGTTATTTTAATGGTTAATAAACTGGATGGAAAAATGTTTCTCAAACCAATTATGACTACAACAGGGGCTCTCAATGCACACTGCCACCCTTCCGCCACATCTGCATAATACGCTCAACCTTTATCTTCACAACTACAGTTTCATTATACAACATGTCAGGGATGTATTTAGAGATTGTGGAGAGTAGGAGAGCTCATTTGGAGTCCTTGGGAATACCGATCTTCTCTGTAAAGGACGTCAACTTACAGGTGATTGACACTCGTCTTTAGTATCTACAGCCTCAGCTGTTTTAAAATAACCCCTAACACCAGGACAGCGACAGGGGATACATTTAAAATATTTTCAACATCGTTTTTCCTGTGATATTTGGAACTCGATGAGTATATCGTAAAAGATACTGGATAATCGTCAGACTAGGACTGCACGGTATTCGAAACTGAATACCGGTATCGGTGTTCATAAAAATACCGCGGTATACCGGTATATCGAAATACTGTTCAGATACGTGGACATACGTACCATAACAGGGACTTGATCGTTCACAATCAAAACAAATCAGCATGTTTTGATGATACAGTTCGAATAACTCTTTACCAGACGCAGACGATATCAAAATTATTTTTTTTAAATATTGGTTTATCGATTGTTTTCAAACAATATTCAACAAAACCATATCAAGTGACCCCTCATTGGAACGAGCTCATCGAGCTCGTTCCAATAAGGGGTCACATGATATGGTTTTGGTGAATTTGTTTGAAAAATAATATTTGTTCAACTGCACAATCTGTTTATTACCCGGAAGGATGCGACCAATTCGTTAGGTACATGGATAACATTATTCGTTCGGAACTGTAATTAATAAAAAACTCAGGACACCTTGAAAGCTGAACTGTGGGTAAATCCATAATGACGATAAACCGATATTTTTGCAATTACACCGGCATTCAATCGAAACTGGTTTGAATACCGGTATGTATCGATATACCGTGCAGTCCAGACAAAACGCGTTGTTATGTCTTCATTGTTTTTCTGGTTGCCTTTTTCGACCAATAGCAGGTAAATATGAGTTGTTTTCACAATAATTACTTGTTACGAAGCAGATTGCCTCAAATTGTTTTATATCGTGTGGCCTGAATAAATTGTATTTACGCTAGCGTAAGTTGGAGCTTTGAAGTTCGGCAGCCATATTAGACGCCATCTTGATTTATAAAATTTATAAAAAGTGTCCAAGGCTGAGACCATGGGGTAAAAAACATAACCGTCTGGTACACATGGAAACATGTTATAACTTGTACGTCTACTACCCATACACTGTTCATTCAGGCGGGAGGAATCCGAAAAGGTTATATACACTGTTTTCATCAAAGCAGAGGGCACCTACAGCCTCCCCTCTTGCGGGACTTGAAACTGGCAAACACAGTTCAATCAAACTTTTCGTAGCCGGAATTAACCTTTTCAAGTCTTCACGGTTGAATTTCGCATTATTCTATATTGTATCATTCCCACATTTTGTCTATTTTCGTCTTTTATAATATGTATGGTTCATGTGGATCGTTAGATGCCGTTTTGTGGGTCAACCCGCTCTGGAGTTCTGAGAGTTGACGGCCATTTTTCATGCTCATATTCATACGCTGCCTTATTATAAAAAACACCTTTATAATATTTCTGATCACATTAAAACAATCAAGTCACGGGAAAATGGTGTGAGAAGAAAATTACAGCACCCAGAAAATACACGTTTTGGAGATGTCGTATTGACACACGCAGTTACGTAATGAGTGCATGTGGAACAATGTCGAACACTGTACAGAAAGATAGAGTTTTTGTTGCAGGGCCTAAGGATCTCTGCGTGGATATCATCGCCTAAATCCATGTATGTTAAGGAGCGGATGTTGTTCTTTATTTTGTAGGCAGTGGAACTGATGTTTATCCGAAGAGTTGAATTCCACCAAACGAAGTACGTACAGTTAAAACTAGAAGTCCTGTCACGAACTGTGCGCTTATCTAGGCTTAATTGCGCGTAGGAATCGCGCGCAATTGCCATATTTGATGGCATCCAAAGCACGGCAGGTTCTCCTGGTTACTCATAGCAAACACAGGCAATGTTTCTGCCAATGGACCCCCGGGTTACCCGAAGGTCCATTGACTGAAGCAATGCTTGGGCACAGGCCATATGTACAGAATTTGATGGACTTACTATGGTCATAACGCGTATATTAACGCGCGGATCGACGTACTATTTGTGCGCATTTCATGACAGGACTTCTAGTTTCAACTGTAAACAGAATCATCATCGATATGTTCCTTTTGAAAAACAGAGATGGCACCGACGACAACGACTGCTTTACTCGGTTTTAATGTCGAATGTACATCGCGGGAAAAGATTCAGCATGAATTAGTACAAAGTCAAGGAATCTGTGTAAGGAACGGCGACAAAGAACTATTAATTCGAAAATACTGCGCAATTCGTCTAACAACCAACCTGGAATGCTTTAAATAAACCACACTTTCCAGGGAAACCAAATTATTATGCCACTTAATCTCCGTTGCAACTAGCGCGCTCCTCAAGAAACGGTTCACCTGCATGATCAGTTTTAGAGTAATTTGTTTAACGGACTAACAATTAATTGACAAACCACACTAAAAAGTTCATAAATCGTCACGTGTGGATCCACAATTCATTGGGACAGCAAAAGAAGAACCCATTTACAATGTCAAGCTTCCTTCCTAGCAACCGACAGGCTTCCTTAACAATGGAAAGCTACGGTCCAATTTTGATGTTCCTTTATAACCCGAAGCGCAATTCAATAAAACCGAAACTGAAAAAAGGCATTTGCCATGTCGCACAACCTCACTAGCAACCAACACACTTCCTTGAGAACGAGAATATTATAGCGCCAAGATTTATACAATTTATCTGCGGAACAACAATCTGTTCGGAACCCAACTATCAAATGAAAGATAATGTCACATGATCACACCAGCAACTAATATTCTTCCGTGTCAACGAGCAAGCTTTAAGACCAGTTCTGGTGAAATGTTAACCTTTTACCCATCGTTATTTTTTTCATTTTTTGTTTCAGAAATATAGCTTATGACCCATCATTGGAACGAACCCGTTGAGCACGTTCCAATTAGGGGTCATAAGCTATGTTTTTGATGCAAAAAAATAAAAAAACTAGTTATTCAAGAATTTTATTTGCAAGTGTCGTCTGTATTTCGAGTTAGGTAAAGGGTTAAATGTGATCCCACTATTCATGAGAACAAAAACCAATAACTCCACAACAACATCACACGTAGTCCCTAGCAGGTTCCTTTTGGTGTATTGCGATATATGATCAGAAAACCAAATTGTGGAAGCATATACGATGTGACTTATTATCCTCAGTAACCAGCGAACTTCCTCACCAACTGATGATCGACAAGGCCAATTTCAGTGTAATATAAATTTCGATCCAAAATTGTTAAGGAAACCAAACAAGAAAACCTTCAGCAACATCACGCGACCTCCATAGCAACCGTCCTTAGAAACGGTCAAACTATACGAAAGATATTGATATGGTTTTATAATTTTATTTGTGGACAAACAATCCGCCCGAAAACCAAACTATGGAATCAACAATTATGTCATTTGATCTACCTTAGAGCTGATGTGCGCCCTTTGAAGGGACAAACTTTAACATGCTTTACTTTTTACCGTTTTCTCGCCAGGATGTAACCTTATCTGCTTATGTGGCGTCAAGCACCAATAAATACAAAAATAAATAAATTAATACCCACACTCCTAGTCGAAAATATACTAGATACTATTTAAATAACTTTAGTACTTAGTTCGGTTTAACCCTTCACCTAACATGAAAAGCAGACGACACTTGCCCAAAACATTCTTGGATAACTAATTATTTTTATTTTTTTTAACAAAAACATAAGTTATGACCCCTCGGTGGAACAAGCTCGACGAGCTCGTTCCACAGAGGGGTCATAACCTATATATTTGTGACAAAAAATGAAAAATATAATGAACATTAATTGGCAATTTTTCTGAATAGCGCTGGCCGGTTTGGCCGTTACGTTGGGTAAAGGGTTAAACGAACACGCCGTAAATGGTTCTGTTCCATCCGATGACCTGGTTTCAAACCATGCTGATACGGATTTCAAACAATACTGATGCGTGTGTGGATCAGACACACGGGTTTCCAACACAGTGGTGGATTTGATCGTCCAACCATGGTGGTATATTTTGAGGAAAAAATTGATAGTAATATAACAAACTGTAAAACTATCAAGTGGCATTGAACGATCGTCTAACAATGAAAATTACTCTACTTTGGAAGAATTTGTAAAAATGTTTATTTACTACAGAAAAGAACAAATATGGACAGATCGAACAACAAAATATAGTGTTTTGAGATTGTTTTTGAAACGAAAATTATATTCATATTCCAGTTGGTTGTCTTTTCCATGCGCTCTTGACATCCCCGCGAATGCGATCGAAATCCGAAGCTAATAACAGCAGGCTAACCATACAAATCAATATTGTTGCAACAACACCAACCCAGTAACAGGAGGCCCTGTTATCAATGGCAGAAAATTTGGTTCTTTTGTAGGATGACAAATTGGTTTTAGCAATTCTGAGTCCATTTAGAATAGTATCAATACTTGATGAGTTGGAATGTTTTGAAATGCAACGTGTTTTTATGTATATTGGTAGAAATCTAGATCTGTTTGAGTTTGTCGGACTTCGAAAGGTGGTTGACATTATCTTTAAGGTGATGTTCTTGAAACTAGTGGAATCTTTGATGGTTCTTCTAGTACTCTCGACTGTACCTGCCGCGCTTGTTATAGTGTCGTTTGCTGATCCAGGCTCTGTTTTATCTGACATAGCTACCATGCTTGCTGGCTCTTGTGGAGTGTCAGCGAACGTGGCTACTGCACGTGTGGAATAGGGTTGAGTATTGGCGGTAAATGTTTTTAGTGGATTACGAGTTGATGTTTCAGCTGTCTCTATAACTGATGCTGTTGTGGTTGTGAGCGACTCTGAAGATGAAGAGAAAGACGTTATCTGACATGAAACTAAGTTTAGGCGAGTAATGTCTTCGTTCTAAAGTGAAACACAAATTAGAACCTCGACTACAGAAAGAGAATCGAATCTCGCGTTTTTTTTTTATTCATACCCAAGGTCTGGCAGAAATGTATTTCTGATTCAGCAATAATTTTTTATGTAAGTGTTGTCTACACATTGGTGACAAGTCCATACCTTTTCATCCGTGACCGTTGTCGTGAGAGCATTAAGCATAATATACCACATGTCAAAACTGGGACCCCATTGCGAAGTTTGAAGATGGAAGTGTAATTAAAAGTGGCTGCATTTGGCTTGATGGCTGTTGTCGACACCTTATAATCAAACAGGAACTTTCCCATCGCGAAAAGACTCAACTCTATCAGAAACAATTCAATTCATTTTTTTTTAAATTACAATTTCCTTTTTTCAAATACATGACGTCGGAGTGCATGTAGATATATGTTCAGTCGGTTTTGGATAAGCCTTTCACGAGAAGATGAGTCAATTATTAGATGTTTTCTAAGACTTTTGTCTTTCGTATGTTATACACTTTCAGCCGGTTCAACCCACTTAAATTTTCTAATTAACCCAACGAACGATGCGGCCCCTCCTTCAGATATTACCACTATTGCTCAGCTCATGACACCTCGACTGGACGAGAGGCCATGGCCTAATTGAGAATAATAAAGATAATATCATCCAATTCTCTTAAGTAACTTGCCATTGTAGAGGAGAAAAAGGTGTGCTGTCTTATTACCTCTAGGACAATATCCCTTTCCAAAGATTCATACGCAAGAACGGGCAAGGCCTATAATCGTACATATTGAACGGAAAAAGGAAGTTATGTCGAAACAAATGATCTAATAACTTTTAATCGTAATATTTACCTGGCCCCCCGGCTTTTGTTCCTATATTTAGCATCTTTATGCTACAAATTACGAATGTTACCTTATTTATCTGCGCTCTCATTGCATATGAACACAACTACAGTACATGAAGAGTGTATTATCACTAAATCACCCGCTGAGTGGAGATTCCACCCAAGCAATAATTGCAAATTTGTTGCAAAGCATAACAAACACAAGCAAAGTTTCAGCCAATGGAACTCCGGGTTAAATATTGCTTGTTTTTTAGTCAATATATACAAAATCTGAGAGTTATAGTTCTACAAACCTGGAAAACATCCTGCGTAAAACACATGGTCACTGATATTCGAATGGGTGTCTGGAAATAAAGAAGGTAATATAATATTACATTTCTTCAATTCAGATTTGTTTTGGCATCTACCCTGAGAGTTTCTTCATAACAATGTGTATGTTGCTCTTTCCTGTTTTAGTTTGAACTATATTTATGTATATTTTTTATCATTTGTGGTTCTATTTGCAAATAAAATTATTACAAGAGTAAGGTGATACAAAATTAAAATGTTGTACTTTGAGTGCAACAATGCGTCATCTGTAATGCTTTGTTGTACTCAAGGATAATATATGGTCTATTTATCTTATTTACATCACATAAGGGATTATCATTTGTTTCTGTCTATTTCTTGAGTTTTGAACCCCCCAAAACAAAGGCCAAACTGTGTAATTTGGCGTAGCTACACTAACAACCACAGCATCCACAATGCAAATACTACACTAACCACTACATTAACCACTACAAATACAACATCTACAACTGAAGCTGTAAATACAGTCACTAGGCCTACGACATAGTGCAATACCAATCACTATAACTTAAACACCAATTGGCATAACACAAACCACTACAACTATGACACACACAGCCTCAACAGAAGCCACTATAGCCACTTCGCCACACCACACACTACAACTACTAAATCAACTACGAAACAAACACCACAATTACTACATCAAACACCCAGCTACAGAACAGCTGTAGCTGGTCACTTTCCACGGGTGGGCAATAATTCCACTGACGCAATAATATTATATAATATTCAAACACTAATTATAGGAATAATCACCACAAAATTAATTAATGAAGCACCAGGTACAACAAGGTGCTTCATTAATTAACGTTTTGCTGGCGTTTTTTTATTACCTGTTGAACGCATGCGTGGACATGACTGCCCACGTGTGGATTACGACCAGTCCGCGACGACTGTACTACATTACAACTAACAGCCACCATTTGCAGTCCAAAAGTCTCAAGTACTCCCCCCCCCCCCCACCCCCATCCAAAAAAGAGAAACGACCACTACTACATTCAGTGCTCAAAGGTCGTCAGTACACAGAAAGCCACTATTTCCAGTCCCAATAGTCCGGAGGAATCCCCAACCTACCGGCGTCAGTACCCAGTAGACCTCATACTGCCAAAGTCTGATACCAGTCCTCTATATTTAGAAAACAGTTCTAAAGTCCCAACTCAACCTTCGTTTGTGACTGGTCCTAATAATCCATAAATATACACAGAAGACCAGACTAGCCAACACGAGTCATAAAAGCTATAATTACAGAGCTCTGAGCATAAAACAACTATAATCTAGGAGGTAAGAAATATCTTGTACTCCACTAGAATACCCTCCACAATATCAATTGTAAGGACATAGCATACCACCCACGAGATGGTATATTATTAGGATATGTACAGCCATCAGCTGCCCCCGATGCTACAGTACAGCCGCCGTTGGCAAGTCACTCTCCACGGGTGAATAGTACTTCGAGGGACGTAATAATATTAGATTCCAAACACTAATTATAAGGTTAATTATAAAAAAAAAATAATTAATGAAGCAGCGGGTACAACCCGGTGTCTCCTTCATCAAAGTTTGCTGCGTATGGTTTTTATCTGGCCACTTCCCACGCGCGAATTTCGACCAGTCCACGTCCACTGTTCTGTTCCAAATCTAAAGGAGCACGAATGGGTACTGACAGTCGACACCATGCTTCAATACTAGACTGTCAAACATGCAGAAGAGCACGTTACCCATAGCAACCGCATGATATTATTAGTTATCCTTGTGTTTTCCAGGGTGTATGGGAATTTACACCCGTTTGGGAACTCGTACACCCTGAGACTTCGCCCAAACCGGCGTAAATTCCCATACACCCTGGAAAACACAAGGATAGCGGATTTATTTCCAAGAATTTTGGGGTACTTAATACTTTAACCTACATTGTGGGGAAAAAAACTGACAGAAGATTTGCACTTAGTAAGTTTCTTAATAAAATAAAACCAAGCAAATATGGATGTCATTGAAACTGGCTCAATGAGCCAGTTCCAATGACATCCATATCCGTAATATTTTATTGCACATAAATATTAAAATATTAAAATTTATTTTAAAATAATAAATATTAAATTTCTGGTATTTTTATTTTTGTTCTAACATAACAGGTCAGAAGGTATGAATTAATAATTAAAAAATTGGTAATTTCTTTAGCCATGTAGCCTGCTATTGCATATTCTTGTTTTTACGCCGTGGCTAACCACGGTGTAAAAAAACACTGTGGATTGCAAGTTACACCGTACCTCTCATCCAATCAAAAACGCAGTATTTTGTTTCATTTGGAAATAATAAAATATAAAAATGTTAATAAGTAGAACAACATGCTTACCGTAGACAAAATGTGTACAGACAATCCACGCCATAGTACCGCACAAGAGTTCAGTACTGGGGCCTACTTTCCATTGGTCGAGTCCTTTCGCGTTTACAAGTTACGTACTATTTCGTAATTACAACTTAATACTTCGTAATTACAAGTTATTTGTTCATAATTGCAACTCAGTTATTACAAGTTATTCTTTCGCTATTTTTCGTAATTACAAGTTATTATTTCATAACTACAAATCATTTAGCAATTATAAGTCAATAATTCGTAATTTTTTTGCACTGTACAGTTTTTTTTAATCTTGTCACCCGGCTGTATTTTAATGTTGCGTCTCTTCGAGATCTATTTCACAACACTAATTCATGTAACATTCTCTCGTTCCTGAAGGAAATCAAACTTTTTAAGAAATTCCAAATTGTTTTTATTCTTTTAAATACTCATCTATTCATTTCTATTTAAGAGGTTGATTTACACACCATTCTTTCAACAACTGGGGTATTGTATTTTTCCGATTTTTCTTTTTATATTTATGGAAATAATTAATTGAAATGAATCATTAGAATATTCCAAAGATGTGGCGATTTGCCAGTTTGCAAATTGTCATGTCGTTTGAAATGCTAATGATTCATTTTCGTCATTTATATTCACTTTTAGAAAATACAAATCGGGAAATACAATTTTATACCATGATTACCTATTCTACTATATGAAAAGCCTATGACATAAATTTTAGCTTTACACACCAACCGTGATGAACACGCCAGCAATGGGATTTCAATAGTAAAAATTTACACCTACAGTAGAACTACATCCCCGTTGACGTTTGGTGACGTCGACCTGAAATGCAAACTTGTCTAAATTTATCGCACGTCGCCTCGTGATGAGTGAAATGGAAATGGCAATTATTTATTACGTTTTTAAATGGGTTTTAAATGGGTTTACCTCATAAAATGCCAAAAATTAACAACCATGCATTGTCTCATGTTAATAAAGTATGCATAACTCGAAATAGTATGTTATTATGTTATTAAAACGAAATTCGCTCGTATGCAGGCCTACGTCTGGTGCTCAGTAAAATCGAGAAAAAAATAATAGCGACTCTTAACAATCTGACGATCATGGTATAAATAAAATATACCCAAAGTAGCTTGGTGCAACAAATATTCACCACTCGTGGTGAAGTGGTTTTAACCGCGCGCCGAAGGCTCGCGGTTAACACCACTTCACCACTCGTAGTGAACATTTGGTACACCAAGCTACAATGGGTATATTCAAAATGTGAACGTTTTATAGTATTAGCCCCTGGTCTCATGTTTCGTTTACTGTGTTCACTCTTTAGTTGTATTCCTCATATTTCATTAACTGGGTTTTATTAATTGTATGGAAGATAATGAGATATTTTATGAAACATACTTTTCATCGCCACGATATAGCCTTAGCTGCTGGTGTGGCGTAAAGCACCAATAAATAAATAAATAAATAAATAAATAAATAAAGAAATAAATAAATCGTAATTACAGTTACAAGTTCATATTTACAAGCCATTGACTAAAATGATCAGTGTGCTTCCAAGCTGCAGTAGATTTTCAACCGGCGTTTCCAGGTGATCAAAACAGGAACATGGTTTTTCATAGGGACTGTACTCCCAGCCGTATTCCAAAACAAGCATTACTAGACATACAAACATGACATAACATATTTGTTTCCCCTTAGGTATGGATGGCCGGTGCCTCTTGTGAATTTTTTTGGAAAGATTCCTTTGAAAAATGGTACCTTGCAGCTGGTCTTAGACATACATTGCGAGATGAAGGGACGTTAATAATTGAGACTTTACCTAAAGTAACGGTGATAACCAGTCAGCACAATTAACAAACAAATCAAATTTTATTTAGAGGTTATTACACCTATTTTCCTGATTGCTTTGGAAGAATAACAGTGAGCGATTTCGCCGTGAATAAACTGGTTGTGCCCAGTAACGCACACACGTACAACTCGAGCTTGGTTCATACCGACTAAGACTGGCGTCATATCAGACGAGTTTACAGCCATATTTGCAGAGCTTGATAATTGGCAATTCCGGGATAGACAATCATATAAAAAAAACTTTCAATATTTACTTCCAATATATAGATTGGGAACCTTCATTCGAGCATGCTTGTTTCAATGAGATGGCATAAGCTATGTTTTGGATGCCAAAAAGAAAATGTTTGTGTAAATCAAAAGTCCGGGAAAAGGTTCAATTAGAAGTTTTATCTGATTAGTTTCATATCAGCCTGAGATCGAAGGTCAACGGCTTATATGAACTTATCGAGGGATGATATCTCAGCCGATGTGAAACTAACCAATCAATAACCTCTTTACTTATCAAGCCAAAAACAAATGACTACAATTTTTTTTCAGATTTGTCACAGTTTTCTGACAGTGTTATTGTTTCTTATTCTTTTCAGAACGTTCGAAGTTTGCTCTTCTCCGAGTTCAGCTATCCGAACGTCTCGGCTGCCCCATCTGGGAAGCCGCGACGTTTGCGTAGCTGAACAGCCTCTTCTCCAACTTCGAAAAATCTCCGCTTACGAGTCTGAATCTTAGTTTGTGTTCAATTTTCTGTTCAACTTTCTTTTTCGTCACTTCGTCCACCTAATCCTTACGTATTGTGAACATTAATTCTTCGTCATATACAACCCTAGCCCCAGACTACTCCATTATGCCTGGTAATGCCAAGTTTCCCAGTTGTGATCGATTAATAACGATGAACGATTACGATGTACGCAAACTGATTGAAGCTAGTAATAAATCAATGGGGACAACTCTGGTCTGGTATATATTGGCCGAGATCGGCGTCCGGGAATGAAAATCAAATCTAATAAATAATGTGTCTTAATTGTTTGCATAAAAAGTATAACTTAAGGAAAATCCTACCACGAAAACGCACATCAGCGAAACCTCATTCTCATTCGGAACATAGTGGTAGGTTTGGTGTTTTTGAAAAGGCACGTTTGTTTGTTAACTCGGAAAATCAGAAAATCTGCAAGAGCACAACCTGTCTTGACACTAACCTAACCGCTTTAAGAAGAAGACAGAGGAGGCCGATAAAGGCGTCCACCACCGTTCAGGGTGACACGACGGCCTGTCATTCATCTACTTATGGGATGCGCGTCGCATCCCCAAGTGAAGATTCTTTCGGAGATAACTTAAGGCCACTGATTGGAACGAGCTCGTTGAATTCGTTTCAATGAGGGTCCATACGCTATGGCGTTAAGTCCCAAAAAGTCGAAAATATTTTAGTTATTCAAGTGCCGTGTAAAAGAATAAGTCACCAAACTTGAAAACATGCCACAAAATGTGACATATTTTGACCACCTTCCTGACACACATCATTTGCGCTGTGTCCTTGGATAAGACATTTTATCCCAATTGTCCTAGAGGGAGGATGGTGGAGCAGTGTGCTACCCCGTACTACACGTCTACGTACACATGCCTTCAACCACGACCAACCCTGGTTGTGGAACGTTAGCAAGTTGAGAGTACGATAGTTCATCGCCACTCCACTGTAGTTCTCTCTGGATATTCTGGTTTCATCCAACTATCCAACAGGATATAAAAATTGGGCGTTGAAAGTGCCGTTAAATCCCAATAAATAAATAAACCTCCAACCACAATGCTATAGGCGGATATTTATTGCAATAATAGAGCTTCATTCATATATCTATTTATTTATTCATTGGGATTTTCAGACACTTTCGACAGTCAGGGTCGCCACGAGTTGGAGTGTTTTACGGGTGGGGGAACCAGAGTACCCAGACAGAACTACGTGAGCAACTGTCAGACCCCCAACGTACTAACTGCACACAAGCATGGTTAGTATTGGTCGAAGACAAGTGCGCCATCGACGTGCAGTACGCCCCAGTAGACAACGCTACCCTGCCACCACGTGGGCATTCGGGATAAAGTGTCTTGTCTAAGGACAAAACGCAGTTACTCCTGGCGGGGATCGAACCGTGAACCATTCGGTTTGAAGACCAATTCCGTAGAACAGTGGCACCATATTAAACCAATATATCGACACCGGTGGTACGTTGTCACTTCCCGCCAATTTAATTTTATCGTAAAAATCGCAGTCTCATTCCGGTTAATTGGCACGTTTTTTTTAGTTCAAAGAGCTGAAAAGCATATAGAATTGTAAATGCGCCTTAAAATATCAGAGGAAATAATCAATAATGTTCTTTGCAATCACTGATGTGTAGGATTACTCGCCTTTATTACACCACTACTCGTCTGCGTTTGAAAACAATGAATGCCTATAGGAGAATTTAAAGAAAACATGAAACGGTTTGCAAACACTTCGTAGTCGGGTATAACAAATACGTCAGGATACGGTATCTGATGCGGCTCAGAGAGAACAATATTACGCACGGATAAAGCCTCACCTATTATTGTTCTCACTTCGCCTCGTGTGATACCGTATCCACTAAACAAACGTCCCGTTACTTATACAATACAGTAGTCGTGGACTGGTCGTAATACACGCGTAGGTGTACCAGGTAATAAACATACTCATCAGTAAAACCCGGTGCGTCATTAATTAAATTTTGATGATTATCCTATAATTAGTGTTTGGAGTCTAATATTTTCGCTTCCGTGAAAATATTGCCGACCCGTGGAAAGTGACCAGTACACGGCGGCTGAACTGTATGTAGTATGGCATGAAGTAATTATTAATATAGTTATTTAATTAAAGCGACCATTTTGTAACTGCAATCGAACGACCAGAAAGCTCTATAAGAGCACTTGTAAGTATGTCTGTTCGTGACGAAATGTTCACGGTGTGTTATACTGATGTCATTCTACAATGGATATAACCATTATTACGTTATGCCGCAACAGTCATGTGGCGACGTTACGTCAGTACGTCTAGCCATGCCGATTGCAAAACACCAAGCAGTCGTACATGTCTTCAATATCGGACCACCTATATTCGGGTCAGTAGTATTGAACTAAAGCCAGTGTAAGTCGAGGCAACATGACTTGTGCAAGAAACACGATGCACGAGAAGCTACCGCTTTCATCATGGGCTGCAACTCACGAGACGTTGAAAACTCGGGCACAATACAGCATTTTGGCAACGTGTTCAAAAACAACATTTTGGGAACGACAGCCAGTTACACATGGGGCAACATGTGACAGCAATGTGTCGTTGGACAATTTGCTGCAATATTCTGCTTTGTTCATCGGCGGCTTTATTTATTTGGCTATAATATATTTAAAACGGGGAATCGAAATGTATGCTTCAAAATTATTTGACAGCCTCTATTCACATGGTACATCAAATCTGTTTCATTCCTTTGCTGGAAATAGAAGAGAGCCTCCCTGGGATGTTAAAATGCAAGACAAGTATACATTTACCAAATTCACAAAGCACGTAATTAACATCGTAAGAGCCCCAAGTAGCACAGCAGCGTAGATCGTACAATCCTTCCTGTTCTCCCAAAAATTTATTTCTATCTCCAAATACCACACAGTCTTCTCCGCCCATATCGTTTGGTTCTGTAAATAAAAAAAACGTTTATCGTATATCAAAAACGTATTTTCCCCAGTACTATACAAATAAAAACGACCAGACAAAATACAAATCGGTATTGAGGTGCACTCAATTGACATCAAGTTATTACACATGTCGAGGTCATCGTGTTTGATAACAGCAATTAAATGTTAAGCTCGTTGAGATAGTTCCAGTGAGGGGGTCATAAGCTATGTTTTTGACGCAAAAAATGAAAAATATTAGTTATTCAATGATTTTGTTTGCGTGTGTCGCCGTCTTTTCATGTTGGGTAAAGAATTAAATAATACATTTTGATGTCAGCGAGAAAACGAATATGCTGATAATACAGTATGATATCTTTTGGGACAAACAAGTAGCTTAACCCCTTAACCTAATGAAACGCAGACGACACTTGCAAACAAAATTCTTGAATAACTTATCTTTTTTATTTTTTGTCTCAAAAACATAGGTTATGACCCCTCATTGGAACGAGCTCGACGAGCTCGTTCCAAAGAGGGATCAGAACCTATGTTTTTGAGACAAAAAATGAAAATACAATAAAAATTAATTGGCGATTTTTGAGAATAGCGCTGGCCGGTTTTGGGCGTTACGTTGGGTAAAGGGTTAATAAAACAAGCGCCGTTGTTCAAGACTTCACAGGTTACAAAACATTATTTTGCCCCAGAGATTCTTTATGCAAGAACAGGACCTTAAAGTTACAACAAACCTAATAGGGTGCTTTATCAATTACCCATGCGTGCGACACTAAGTACCTTTTTTACCCAAACTAATAGTGCACACCCACGCAGTGGCGTGGGCGCACATAGGTAACCCAGGTATGTATCCATGATTTCGTAATTTTTCTATATACCATGCAACAGAGTTTGGGGTGCCATCTGGCGGCGTGGCTCTCCCACTGGCAAAAAATCCAGAATCATTGTAACGGATAGTTAATTGTTTTTAGTTTTTCAAAGGGCATTATGTAAAATATATTATCACAGAATGCTGGAAATTATGAGAAATAATTAAGTAATGAAGTGACTTTTGAAGTTAGGTTGTTGTTGGAGAGTTAGGTATTGTTTGAAAGTTCGAAGTGCCAATGCCGTCCGTTGCCGATTTCGTCAGATTCAAAGCCCAGTTTCAATTTTAATTGAGAACGTACACTTCACAAACTGTTGACAACGAATAAAAAAATAAAACAAGTGATTTATTGATACTTTTAGTGGGCCTTTTTCATTTGAGGGACACTTCGCGCGATTTCCTTAGAAACAGCCGGAGTTCGGATGAATTCAAGTTATGTTGACGTCAGGTCTGGGGAAATCTTGGTTCTCAAAACACTGACAGGCATGATGCAGCCTTGTAGTAAAAGTTTTCAGAATCAGACATGCACGCGAACAGCGATATTCATTTATTTCCTCGATTTTTCTTCACAAGTTCACTGGCTCCAGTTTATGAACTATTTTTTCCAGTGATACAATACAATTTCAGTTTAAGACTGTCAGAATTACAGTGTAGCGGCCAGCCAATTCTGTAATCCGACGTGTTCTCCTAAAGGCTAAATACCGGAACCACTCCGAACTCCCATTTAAATTACACTTCCTCTGTGTTTTGGTAAACAATGTTTTAATTCCTGGATGCTTTAGGCTTTGCAGCCAGAATAGAACTGAATTCCTCTTCAAACTAGTCAACGTCGCCCTCCTCGTCTGACCAACATCTGGAGGTGGGGATTCTGATATTTAGTATGTTTCTCCAAAAATGGCAAAAAACTTTTAAAAAGCCTAAATACCAACCTCCCCAGAACCACCTCGAAATAACATTAGCACACTGATTCCGGAGAAAATATTTCATTTCTACTAATTCTAATTTGTTTTAGCATTCAAAAGGAAAGTGAAATTGAATTTATTAGAAAATGTGAATGCATGTCTGTCTGTCCATCCATCCATCAGTGAGTTGGACAACGCATAGCCTGGACTATTGGTACCTCTAGCAATTGGTACCTTTTGCTTGACAGTTTGTACCCCGATGTCTGGACAATTCACACCTTTTCCCAGGACAATTTGTACCTTCTGCCTGGACTATTAGTACCCCTCCTCTGCGCAGTATTTGACAGTTCGTACCCCCTCTGGACAATTTGTATCCTCTTCTGCAAATTCATACCCTGCTTAATTAACTCCCTCTGAAAACATATAGATGGGGTTGGGAGAGAATTATAAACTTTGCGAAAGGATAAAAAAGGTGATGTCATTTCTATTATTTTAAAAAGACAGAATATCAAATTTCATGACTTTTAAAGAAAAAAGCAAGTAGACACTTAAAAAGATTCAACATCACAACGGCAAAAAAAATGCTCTATTGAGGGAGCTCAGAATTAAAAACGCCAAAAAGAAAATGCTCAATTGTGGGAGCTCAGAATTAAATTGATTAAATTAAGAAAATGCTCAATTGAGGGAGCTCAGAATTAAATTGATTAAAAATATCAATATTTGATGGATTTAGGCATATTAATGGTGCTATGAGATACCACATGAGCTGCACTGTCTTGCTGTTGGAAAAAGTCAATGTGTAATGTTTTGTCAGAGACATACCAATGACTCTAGATGCCTTAATTAAGAAATCTGAGGGATTTTTAAAAAAAAAAATTTACAAAAATTGCAAAATATTCATCAAACACAATGTGAAATATTTTAAAAAGCCAAAATGTGATTTAAAAACTATCACAAATGGGAAATTTAATATCATAAGAGGTTTGTTTTGTGTCAACATCAACTAATTTATGAATTATATCATAGTTTAGGATGAAAGTGGGTATGCTGGGGGTCCAGGGGACACATTCAGGGCTATATTTTACCACATCAATATGTAGAAGAAAATTTGACATCATTTGTTAGGATAAAATGACACTGTCTATTGATATTGGTGATTCATATAGCTGCAACCCCAGTTTTTAAAACAAAATTGACATTCATTTTGTTTTGTGTGGAGTGGAGGGGGGGAGGGGGTGAACACCACTCTTTCTCTTGCAGTATGGTTAAATGAGACAGGGGATTATTGTCTGCCGATGCAGATTTTAGTTTTATTTTGGGATTGGGGTAGTTTACAAAGAAAGCAGTGAATTCTCATGCAGAAATGACTCTTTTATCAAATGAAAGAGGTGAAATGTATCTTGGAATGATTGGAATGTAGGTTAAAATCCCCCTACAAAAAATCCCCCAATCATTTTTACACACTTAGCAAAAATCCCCCCCCCCCCCCCCCCACACACACACACAATTTTTTAGTTAGGGTAGTACCACAATCTCCCACATTGTTTTAAGAGCAGTACAAAAATCCCCCTCCAGGCCTTTTACACCAAAAGGTTAAAAGGTGGTCCAAGAGGATTTAAAAACAAATGTATTTAATTTGTAAAACACATACATAAACACTCATCACTATTTACAAGAAAACATGCCTCAATAACTATTTATCAAGACAGTTATTTATTTATTTATTGGAGTTTAAGGACACTTTCAACAGCCAGTGTCACCTCATGTCGGATGGTTTTATGGGTGGAGGAAGCTATAATTCACTGAGAGAATCACTGGGCAACAGTGAGCAACTGCCCCACGTGCTAACTCCACACAAGCAAGGTTAGCATTGATTGAAGCGACAAGTGCTCGGCCTCGAGTGGTAAAAAGCTTTGGACAATTTTGTATGGCTTTAAATGTACTTCTAACAAATTAGGGGGGGGGGGATTTTTGTTCACCAGAAATTATGGAGGGAGGAATATCTGTTCACCTGAAAAAAACATTGGGGTGGGGGGGGGGGGGGGGATTTTTGCACATTGTGTGAAAATGATTGGGGGAGGGGGGGAGGGTGATTTTTGTCAGGGAAAAGTTTTGTAGGTTACCCTTTGGAAGGTTTGGGGTTGATTATAGGATATACACACATGTAAATGTACATGTATTTTGGCTTCCAACACTGATTTAATTATTATTTTTGGGATATTACACATATTTCACTTTTAAATGTTCATTCGAGAAGCACAGACCGAATAATACTGTTTTATTTTTTGAAAAGTTATATTTTTGTGACAGTCAGCAATAAAGGCCATATATTGCCAAAAATAATGCAGTTAAATGCATCTTGAGCAAGTGTGGCATCCAGAACTGAGAAGTACTCTATAACCTCTGGCAAATGCCAAATACACAGGTAACCACCTATTTTACTCTATTAACACATTTAATTAAACCATGTTTTCCACTCATAGTACTTGTGATAGAGGGGATTCCAAATTATATTCCAATCCTCTCCCAAATCACCATCCGAACACTTGGCTAGAAAACCCATATAATCCATATTTCACTTGTATATCACTGGTATAATAGAAGTCTTCTCCATATTATGATAACACTTTACCTTATATGAAAAGAAGATACCACTTTTGAATAACTAATTTCTTTCCATAGCCATGACTCCCCGCCCCCCTCACTGGAATGAGCTGAATGAGCACATTCCAATGAGGTGTTCATAAGCTATGTTTTTGATGCTCAAAAAAGCAAAAATAATTAACATTTAATGGCAATTTTGGTGAATGGTGCTAGCCGGTTTTGGCCGTTACATCCATTTTATTATGTTAACCCTTTACCTTACATGTTCATGAAAAGAAGATAGCACTTTTGAATAACTAATTTCTTTTCATTTTTTTGTGTCAAAAACATAGCTATGACCCCTCCCCCCACCCCCCCCCCCCCACACTGTAATGAGCTGAACGAGGTCATTCCAATGAGGGGTCATAACTGA
Organism: Pictodentalium vernedei; assembly: GCA_031216915.1. Taxonomy (NCBI): domain Eukaryota; kingdom Metazoa; phylum Mollusca; class Scaphopoda; order Dentaliida; family Dentaliidae; genus Pictodentalium; species Pictodentalium vernedei. The sequence goes on along the minus strand of CM062292.1, from coordinate 23,815,464 downwards.
TAAGCTATGTTTTTGATGCAAAAATAATGAACATTTGTGGCAGTTTTGATGAAGGATGCTAGCCTGTTTTGAACATTACAAAGAGTGAGTGATTAAAAATGTTAAAAAACAATTTCCTTATTCACAGAGTATTTTGGAACATAAATTTTAGGGGGAAGGGGGGGGGGGTGAGTGGAAAAAGTAACAAAGTTGCAAATGTGAATGAATAGCTTTTGTGTACAGCTACCAATATAGTAGTCTGATAGTAGTGTTGTCAGGTTCCCCATGTTATAGCACAAAACTACATTAACAATTGGCCCTCTACCACCCATACTGAATCCCTCAGCTGATAAGAAAGTTAATAGCATACACTCTCAGTTTCCTATGATTTGCTTTAGTACTGCAGCACTCAGGGTCCACTGAGTTTTTTTTTCTGTTTGACAGCCCTGTCCTGTCTCTTCTCACTATATTTTTCATTGTATGTCAGTCATTATTCCAATGTACATGTAGACTGTCACTTTCAAAATATGTGATTGCAAGTCTGTCTGTCCATCATACATTGTACAAGGTATTGGTTTGCTTTTCATTTGCACAGTTCTGCATTTTCAAAAACTGGCAATTGACTATCCCCCCCCCCACCTCATTCACACACATGCACAAATATACATGTATTAAACATTAAAGAGCACTACATTCCTGAAGCAAATATCTGAGACATCCTCACTGGATACTATGCATGCATGTATTTTCCCAAATTTCACTCTTTTTATCAGAATGGGTGCCTGTAGGGATTAAATCCAAGGTTGTAAACAAGCCCTTGCTTGTGGGTACATGTACTTGCGGGACACGCACATCACTACAGAATCAATATTTTGATGGTTTTAGGCATTTTAACAGTGCTAGGAGATACCATAGGAGCAGTGCTAAACTGGTCATACTGTTGGAAAAAATCAGTGTTTAGTGTTTTGTCAGTGCTATACCAATGACTCCAAGTGCCTTAACTAAGAAAGGGAGGCCTGTTTCACAAGAATGGCAAAATATTCATCAAACGCAATGTGAAATATCTTCAGAAGCCAGAATGTGATTTAAAGACTATCACAAATGGGAAATTTAATATAACAAGAGGTTTGTTTTGTGTCAACATCAATTAATTTATGAATTTTAGTTTTTGATAAAAAGGGACATACTAGGGGACACCTTCAGGGCTATATTTTGCCACATCAGTATGTACGTGTAGAAGAAAATTTGACATCAGTTGTTAGGATAAAATGGTACTGTCTATTGATATTGGTGAATTATATACCTGCAACCCCAATTTTTGAATCAAAATTGACATTATTGTTTCATGGGGTTGGAACACCACTCTTTGTCTTGCTGTATGGTTAAATGAGACAAATGTTTCCTCAAAGTATTACATGCTGATGCAGATTTTAGTTTTATTTTGGGATTTGGTTAGTTTTCAAATAAAGCTACATGAGTTCCTTACCTCTCATCTTACTCATTAGGTAACAGAGTATTAAATGTATTGGAGACAATAGCAATTTTTAAGCCATTTGACACAATTTGGACAGTTTTCTTTAAAAGAAGACATTTCCCATGTTTTTAACTCAGTGGAAGCCAAAAGTTGATTTCTCATGCAGAAATGACTCTTTTGTCACATGAAAGAGGTAAAATGTATCTTTGATAGAATTGGGGTTCATCAAGGAAATACATAATTTGGCTTCCGAACTTGATTTAATTATTATTTTGAAAGATTATTTCACATTTAAAAATTCATTGGGGTACCACACACCTTACAATACTTTTTTAGCTCACCTGACTGAAAGTGAGCTTTTCTTATCACTATTTGTCCGTCATCCGTCCGTCCGTCGTTCTGCGTGAAGGTGGTGTTTGAGCCTCTTTCTCCTAAACCACTGGCCACATTTTAATTAAATTTCAGGTAAGTAGTGGTTATATAAGGGCATTTTGATTTTTATGCAAATTAGGTTTCGGCTCATATTGAACAAGAGGGGTGGGGAAAAAATGGCCAAATTTTTTGAAAATCTTCTAATGAATCATCAGTAGCAGAGACTTGTTATATGGTATACAGAGTCCTTTTAAAGTTTAGAATTAAGTTTGTTCAAGAGAAGTTTGTCGGGCATTATTTGACTTCATTATGGGAGGGGCAAAAATTTTGGCTGCGCCTAAATTTTCTATTTTCAGAACTGTGAGGTCGATTTGAACCAAATTTGATATGAGATGATAATGGGTCATAAGTAGTTGATTGATGCAAAAACAAATTTTCTCATTGCCCCATGGGAACCACGGGAGCTAAAAATAGGAAAAACCTTAAAACTGCCATACCTCCAAAACTACAAGGCACAGAGAATTCTTATTTTGTATAAAGTTACTTTTATCCAGTAGAATAGAATGGTTAAAAAAAATCCCTATCGGTTTGATCACAAGGTACTTTTTTCAGGACTTTGAAAAAGTGCTGAGTCAGCACTATTTAACACTGTTGGCAATGGTAAAAACATTAAAAAATCTTTTTCTCCAGATCCAGCAGGCAGAATCTTTTGATATTTGGTATGCAACATTGTGGGGTGGATCTGATTCGAGTTTGTTCAAATCGGCCCCCTGGGTTCATATTTGGGCTTAGTATATGAGCCCGATTTCGAACTTAGTGCATTTCAGGCAAATTTCTTAAAAAATCTTCTTCTCCAGATCCAGCAGGCTGAATCTTTTGATATTTGGTATGCAACATTGTGGGGTGGATCTGATTCTAGTTTGTTCAAATCGGCCCCCTGGATTTATATTTGGGCAAACTATAGAAGCCCGAATTCGAACTTAGTGCATTTCAGGCAAATTTCTTTAAAAAAATCTTCTTCTCCAGATCCAGCAGGCAGAATCTTTTCATATTTGGTATGCAACATTGTGGGGTGGATCTGATTCAAGTTTGTTCAAATCGGCTCCCTGGGTTTATATTTGGTCTCAGTATATGAGCCCAAATTTGAATTTAGTGCATTTCAGGCAAATTTCTTTGAAAATCTTCTTCTCAAGAACCTGCAGACAGAATCTTCTGATATTGGGTATGCACCATGCTTAGGGGGGGATGAGATTCAGGTTTGTTCAAGCCAAGTCCCAAGGTTTATATTTGGGCTCACTGTGGTAGCCCAAATTATAACTTAGTTCAAAATGAGGAATTTTCTTTAAAAATCTTCTTCAGATCCAGCAGTCGGAATGTTCTGATATTTGGTATGCAGCATCCTTAGGGGGGTGAGATTCAAGTTTGTTGAAGCCATGGCCCTAGGTCCATATTTGGACTCACTGTGGGAGCTCGAATTGTAACTTAGTTCAAAATGAGGAATTTTCTTTAAAAATCTTCTTCAGATCCAGCAGTTGGAATGTTTTGATATTTGATGTGCAGCATCCTTAGGGGGGTGACATGCAAGTTTGTTAAAGCCAAGTCCCTGGGTTCATATATGGGCTCCCTGTGGGAGCCCGAATTGTAACTTAGTTCAATATGAGGAATATTCTTCAAAAATCTTCTTTTTTTTAGATCCACTGGTCAGAATCTTTGGATATTTGGTATAACCTTTTCTTAGGAGGAGCAGATGCAGCTTGTTAAAATCAATTCTCTGGGTTGATATTTAGGCTACCATGTCAAGTGAGCGCCCTCAGGCCCCCTGGGGCCTCTTGTTATTGTTTTGAAAAGTATGTTTTTGTCATTGTCAGCAATAAGGGCTATATATTGCAAGCAAATTCACATCTTGAGCAAGTTTAGTCTCCAGGGGCAGACTACACCCACCAGCAAATGCCAAATAACAACCTATTTTACCCTACATGTACAGATGTATTAACAAATGTAATTAAACCATGGTTCCCCATCATAGTACTGGGGGCAGAGGGGAGGTTCCAATCTTCGAGCACCCTTCCAAATCACCATTCAAACCCACAGTCAGAAAACCTATATTGCACTTTTATTTACTGGCATTTAGATGTTTGCCTGAATTATGCTGTTAACCCTTTACTTACATGTAACATGAAAAGCTGATTACCCATGCCCACAAACTTATTGACTCACTAATTTTTTGTGTCAAAAACATGACTTTTTACACCATTGGAATGACCTCATTCCAATGAGGGGTCATAAGCTATGTGTTTGACACAAAAAAATGAGAAAATAATGAACATGGAATAGCAATACTTGTGAATAGCACCAGCAGCTTTTGACCATTATATTTGGTAAAGGGTTAAAAAGTGTTAGAAAATAATTTCTTCATTGAAAGAGTATTTTAAACACAAATTTGGGGGTGGGGTACAGTGGAAAAAATAACACAATAAAGTTGCAAATGTGAGTGAATGGCATTTGTGGGGGCACGGTGGTGTTGTACTACTAAGGCGTACTGCACATTGATGGGGCACTTGTCTTCAACAAATGCTAAGCCTGCTTGTGTGGAGTTAGTATGTTGGGGAGCTGACAGTTGCTCGGTGGTTCTCTCAGGGTACTCCGGCGTCCTCCACCCGTAAAACTGACACGGTCATGATTAGCCATTGTGCATAAATATGTGACCTTAAACACAAATAAATAAATAAATAAATAAATAAATAAATAAATAAATAAATAAATAAATGGCATTTGTGCAAAGCCACCAATAAAGTAGTCTAGTACTAATAAAGCAGTCTAGTACTAAATTTTCCCTTTTATTTGATGCAGGACCCCCTGTTTTGGGGTCAGAAGAAGTTCTCTGAAGGGTTAAACTTGACAAAGATATTTGAATCCCAAAATTGAAGTGATGCAATCAAATTTTGTTTAGCTCGAGCTTTGTTGTTACGGCTCCCATGTTTCAATGTTACAGCACAAAACTGCAGTAACAACTGTGAAATATTGTTCTCTCCTTGAATCAACTCCCCAACCACCCACCCATACTGAAGCCTCAGTTGATGAGAGACAATTGGAAAGACTGTACAGTATGTTTTTGGAAACTAAAGTCAATCTCATACACTCTCAGTTTTCTACGATTTGCTTTAGTACTGCAGTACTCAGGGTCCATTGAGGTTTTTTTCCGTTTGCCAATCTTGTCCTGGCTCTTCTAACAAAATTGTCCATTGTATGTCAGTTTTTATTTCGTTGACTTTCAGTTTGTGTGACTGCATGTCTGTCTGTCTGTTCAGCAAAGTGTGTTCCTTTGCTTTTCATTTGCCTGTTTGTACATTTTCAATAACTGGCAGCTGCCTATTTTTCACACTCTACCCCCCCCCCCCCCCCCGCCATTCACACACAAATACCCCCCCCCCCCCCCCCATTCACACACAAATATATTAAACACTAAAAAAACTCAACTTTTCAAAGCAAATATATCATTCATCCTCTTTTCGACAATTTCACTTTTTTTATCAGAATGGACTATTTTTTTTTTAAATTTTACCACATCAGCATAAATTTCCCATTTGTGATAGTTTTGTCGCAAGATGTTTGTTTTGTGTCAACATCAATTAATTTATGAATTATATCATAGTTTTTGATGAAAAGGGGTAGATGGGGGGGGGGGAGGGGGAGAGGGGTGGTCACATTCATTGAGGGCTATTTTTTACCACATCAGTTTGTGGAAGAAAATTTGACATCAGTTGTTCGGATAAATGGCAGTTAAAATGGCAGTGTCTGTATTGGCGGATAATAGAGCTGCAACCCCAATTTTAGAAACAAAATTGACGTTCACGTTTGTTTCGTGGGGAGGGGATGGGAGGGGGAGTGGAGCACAATTTCTCTAATCTATTGGAGCAATGGACGCAACAGCAGTTTATTTAAGGACATGTGGCCGTGTGAAAAGCATCAATAATTAGGCCACATTGAAACTCTTTTTTCAAATTTATTTCCCCTTCACCTTGTGTGAGGACAATAATAATCTATGTGAATCATTGAATTATGATCAATCACAAAACGAACGTCAACTCCACAACTCAAAAGAAATGGTCTGCATCGCCGATGCGGGGTCGTCTTTTTGTGGCTAACACAACGGTGGGTAACTATGAACCAAAAAGCATGGAGAGGACCTTTTTCTAAATAACAAATTTGAACGAAATGACAACGTCAACTCAATAATTCTGCTGTCTGTATCCGACCAAACACTTTCGAACTTGGTTGAGACAATTATCCTGGAAACCCATACAATAAAAAAGAATCAAATCGGTTAACATTTGTTCAAGTTATGGCGCTATCATAAGTATCAAGCACAAAATTTGCAAAAAATGACAAATTCGGCCCAATAATTATTCGGCCGTACATCGGACCGAGCCCGTTTTCGAACTCGACCAAGACATTGTTTCTTGAAACCCATGTGCCAAATATCTGTCAAATCGATGGACGTTTGTTGAAGTATCGCGCCATCAAGCTCAAAATTCGTAGATTTCATCAAAGGGCCATAACTCTCGTGGAAAAGCGTGGACACACCCCATTTTGCGTCATCGGGTGTTGCACATGCATATCAAGCCACATACCAAATATCAAAATCCGTCCAGAAATGACTAAAGGGCCACCTGCCCGGCGGCCGGTCCTCGCCATACCAATAGTGAAGGTTTTTGTGGTTTTTTTTTCTTTTTGAAAAATTCGACTAAAATTAGGAAACTAAATGAATAGAATTAAATAAGTATGCCTAATGATATCACACATAATAGGAACCCCAAGCGGGCCGTAGGCCCGCAAAGGGTTCCACATACCCAGTCAGATAAATGTGTTCCAGAACAGAATGCTCTATAGCCGTCAATGTGATTTTTGAAGTGGACAGTAAATTTCAGTGAAAAAACCACGTAACTTCCGGTGTCGAATTGCCCATGCAATTGCAATTGGCCTGTCCCCCTCTGGGAATCAAATGTTTTTTGTTTCGCCTCAAAGCTTTGCGTGATACATTGGCCTACATATCTACACTTCAGGGGTAACCAGGCCTTCTCAACCGAGAACCGCGACAAATCAGCGGCCGGCCAAAGTGTTACTATTATTACTCGAGTTCTGTCCTTCTGGAGGTTTGTCAATATGCTCAGCTGATGATCTCGTCATTTCAGATCGAACACTCAGTCCAGATTTCGTTGCAACTTGTCTGCCAGTGATGACCTCAATCGAAAAAAACGTACATATAACCGATAATATAACTGATAATTGTTGTTATATTGGTGCGATTGTATACAGATATGCATTGACACGTATCTCGTGAAATATCAAGATGAACAGAATCTCAGTTGTTGAATTATCCGAACGTTAAGGTGTTGTAAAAGTAGGGTCATACTAAACACCGAGGGATGCTCAATATCTCGTTCTATAGGGGGTTTCTTGATATAATGTTTTGATATTGCAATTAGTAAAGTCAATATCTACCCTGATGCGAAATTTGAAGTCAATTGGGTGAATAAAAGTGAAGTTATAAACATTTTACAGTCAACATACTAAACACCGAGGGCTAATCTTTATCGAGCGACAATCTTAATTGATTTTCACAGTGAGCGTACGCATAGCCAGTAGTTAATTAATTGATGCAGATATTGTCGCTCGGTGTGTAGTAGCTTTGTCAGCCCTCGGTATGGTTGTCTCAGTTATTTGTAAAGTATATGTGTATGCTTAGTTCAGGAAAACAGTTAAGTATTCCATATCCAGGGCCACCACGAGGAGGGATACACATCAGCCCCATATTATTTTTATTTAATAAAATTCAAAGACTGCATATTTAATGAATTTTAAATTCATTTAATTTATAATTTTATTCTATTTTATTTTATTCAAGAGTTTCATATCCAGGGCCACCACGGGGAGGGATACACATCAGCCCCATATTATTTTTATTTAATAAAATTCAAAGACTGCATATTTAGTGAATTTTAAATTCATTTAATTTATAATTTTATTCTATTTTATTTTATTTTATTCATGAGTTTCATTCAAAGAGTTTAAAATTTATTTCAATTTATACCAAACGCTGGCGTTTATTAACGGATTTAGTTTTGCATGATTTAACACGTTTTACCTGCCCTGGTTTTTTTTGCGATAGTCGCAGCCTTTGGTATTGTCAATTGTCCGTCCGTTGAAGTCTGAAGCTTCGAACTATCACAAACATGAGATAGCAAGCGCTTCATGCGTCTGTCCTTCTGGTCTGGTGCTAACAAGATCCATGTTTTGTGCTTAACTCTGAGAGCACGTGCATGCTCGGATAGTTGGTAATCACCCGAGCCATACAAGGCGCCCCGCACATCACGCAACTGATCTGTGACGATTTTTTCCAGATTGTCTGCTAAGTCAGTTAATTTTAGAGCTTTCCAGTTATTTTCTAATTTGATGATGTTGTTTAAACTTTCACAATTGTTGTTTGTCCAAGATTTTGGGATAGTTTTATTCTGTTTGCGTGCATCGAAAACCTTTGTCCGGAGTTTGAAATACTTGACTGCATACACATTTACTTAACTGGTAAAGTGCTGAGTTTTTTCTGACAACAAATCAAAGCTCATCATATACTGCTCTATTACATTTAATTGGATAGTGCCTTATAGGCACTACCCAATTAAATGTCAGAGAGGAAGGTATTGTATAAAAAATCTGATTCATATCAGGGACAATAAAGGCTTCCTCAGGCAGAATGTAGCTACAGACAGTTATTGCCTGTCACTTTTAGTAAAGCCCAAAATAGGGCTTCCAGCACTCTACCAGTTAACAAGTAACTGAGACTACCATACCGAGGGCTGACAAAGCTACTAAACACCGAGCGCCAATATCTGCATCAATTAAATAAAAATAATATGGGGGCATGGGGCCCTGGATATGGAATACTTAACTGTTTTCCTGAACTAAGCATACACATATACTTAACAAATAACTGAGACTACCATACCGAGTGCTGACAAAGCTACTAAACACCGAGCGACAATATCTGCATCAATTAATTAACTACTGGCTGTGTGTACGCTCACTGTGAAAGCCAATTAGGATCGTCGCTTGGTAAAGATTAGCCCTCGGTGTTTACTGAAAAATTGTTATAACTTCACTTTTAATAATTCAATTCACTTAAAATTTGGTATTCAGTATCATATCATCCACATATATAATAATTTATATAAAATAAACCACGAAACCCCCTTTAAACCCCCTTTTTGAGCATCCCTCGGTATCCCTCGGTGTTTAGTATGATCGTAAAAGTAAGGAAAAGTTTGCTTGAAAAAAGGGTATACGGACATTTCGTCTGCAAGCCGAGTCGTCCGCTTGTCAAGGGAAATATTGTCTGCACATTTTCTACATTTCGAACAAGACACCCACCCCCTACTAACGTGTGACATTTTCCCAGATTAAGCCCAATATTCTCACATATAAAGCCTCCTGATGTTGTATTTATGTTAAGAGTGTGATGTACAACATCATCTTTAAGGTTTGAAGCACAAATGATGTCATATATTGGCTGATATATTGATATGTTTTTAAAAAATTGCACAAGTTGGAAATGCACATTTTTGGTGCACCCAAGAGACTCACCCACCCCTGCAAATTTTTGGCCCCCCCCCCCCCCAAGGACCCCCCCTTCCCCCTGGAATAATTGCAAAATTATAAGATTATGTTACGGAACTTAATATAACAAGTTTTGATGCATTTCTTAATATAATTATAACACGTTTTGATGCGTTTCTAAATATTATTAATTCCTATAATACATTTGCTAATAATTTTGTGATTATTCATTGTAAAGGGCCGGTGATGCTCTTCCAAGAATAATTGCAAAATTATAAGATTATGTTGCAGAATTTAATAAACCATAAATTTTGATGCGTTTCTTAATATAATTAATTCTTATAATACATTTGCTAATAATTTTGCTATTATTCATTGTAAAGTGACGGTGCGCCTTGATGAATAATTGCAAAATTATAAGATTATGTTGCAGAACTTAATATAACAAATTTTATTGCATTTCTTAATATAATTAATTCTTATAATACTTAGGCTAATAATTTTGCAGTTATTCACTGTAAGGTGATGGTGGGGCTCTTCAATGAAAAATTGCAAAATTATAAGATTATGTTGTGGAACTTAATATAAAGTACATATACTTTTAGAACTTTTACTGTAATAATATAATTTTTATTGGTAATCCATTGAATAAACAGTAATTAAAATTTATTACATGGCTGGATAGTTTATTTTGTTCTGACATTTCTGTATTCAGAATTTCATACACATACATGTATATGAAATTTAATGCAAGGAGGTACATTAAGATATATTACAATGGAGGTACATTAAGATATATTACAATAGGTAATATACAATAAATTATACAATAAAATTATTATATAAATAAATAAAAAATGATTCAAAATGCAATACTTGAATACTTTCCCCCAGCGAACGAGTTTCGGACGTGTTGGGTATAATTGTAGAGGACGACTTGGGTAAAATTGCAGTGGACGATTTGGTTAGCAGACGAAATGGGTGTAATTCGAAAAAGTGATACTGACAGGTTGCTTTGAGTCCCGTTAGAAACCAAAACAAAGTAATAATGTGTTACTTTTTGGTGCATCTGTATTTCTGAACAGTGCTTCGTAGTTTCAAAAACTAAAAAATGGAAAATAATAACCCTTTTGGATATTTACCGCCATTGAAAATGGCATGTCATCTTTTTTCGGGAACTGGGGGAATCTTCAGCCTGGGGAGAACTAGGCCCAGGGAAGAATCATCCAAAAGAAAAGCAGTACACATCTGTTAGGATATTTTAGATACGCTACGATATTCGTTTTAACTCCTGAAAATAATTCTTAAAAAAAATTTTAATAGATTGTTCGATATTTATTGAAAAAATATTAATATATCGTTGAGCAATTATCTCTGCAGTAAATTCACATTCAATGTGTTCTGTAATAATTAACGTCGCTCATCTGTTAGAATGATATCCAATCACTTCGGCTCCAAGTCATTTCGTCCTCTGGTTAATTCGACCTCAAAGTCATCTCTGTCCTAGTCACTCTGGTCCCTTGGTCATTTCGGCACCATTTTAAGTGTAGAGATCTATAAAGATCAGTGTATAGTTCATGTTTAGAAATAATGGGTAATTACCTTTATTAAGTAATGTTCAGTTATTTGTATTTACACAGTGTACAGAACAGTTATACATGACATTAAAAATTATCCATGTGTTCAATTTTACATTCATTTAAGATGCTATCTGTATAAGTAAGAGAAATTATTTTACTTTGAAATTTTGCAAAGTACCAGAATATGCAGTCATTCATTCATATTGTTATGCACAATTCCTAGTCACCTTCCAGTTTGAGGTTCACAGGGTTTCTTTTTCTTTTTTTTTTCTGAAACAATCACCAAACTGCGATTTTGATACTACCATAAATATGTCCACATTTTCTAAAATATAGAGCAGAATCTTCGTAGTCATGCGCAATTCCTAGTCCTCTTCCAGTTCGATGTCCATGGGGGTCTGATCCCAGTGCCCCACTTCCAAGGCGTACACTCAAACCAAATAACATTACTTACCCTCGCTTCCGGCTCTCATAGATTCATAAGCAAATAAAATTATTCAGGTCACAAGGGATTTCAAATCCCACATAGTCCATGTGCATCTTTGACGTTCTGAAACGTTTCTTTTATTTATTCATCATGAAAGAAAATCTACTAGACATATATCATGTATACCTGAATATCTAATTGAGAGATATATATGTTGAAAAAAAATTAAATAGAAAAATGTTAAAATTCAAACAATATTTGAAAATATTTGAAGAGGCCGAAATGACCTAGTATATTGGGGCTGAATTGACCTGAGGCTGTAATGATTGGGGCCAAAATGACTTGGGGCCAAAGTGACTGGAATTCATGAGAATTGCATCCAAACTGTCCTCCAACAATTTGACCCAAACTGGATACTAATCTAACCCAAACCATCCTTTGGCAATTTGCCCCAAACTGTTCTCCAGAATAGGGACACATGATTCTTATTGATTTATTTATTGGGGTTTAATGACACTTCGATAGCCAGGGTCACTTCATGTCGGACAGTTTTACAGGTGGGAAAAGCCAGAGAGAACCACAGAGCAATTACAAACATCTAACGTACAAACAGCACACACGCTGGGTTAGCATTGGTTGAAGACAAGTGTACGATTGACATGCAGTATGCCTTGGTACGCAATGGCACTACGTAGGCAGTGGGAATGAAGTGTATTGCTCAAGGAAACAACGTGGTTGCCACAGGTGGTATTTGATAGAGGACCCTTTGGCTTGCAGCCTTCACCTCTACAGTTAAAACTAGAAGTCCTGTCATGAAATGCGCCCAAATAGCATGTTGATATGCGCGTTAATGTGTGTGATATGGCCCAAATAAAGCTGTCAAAATCTGTACATGTCTCCTGTGCACAAGCAATGTTTCAGCCAATGGACCTCCGCGTTACCCGGAGGTCCACTGGCAGAAACATTGCATGTGTTTGCTATGAGTAACCAGGAGAACCTGCCATGCTTTGGATGCCATTCGATATGGCAATTGCGTGCAATTCCAACGCGCAATTAAGCCTAGACAAGCACACTATTCGTGACAGGACTTCTAGTTTTAACTGTAAGTACTGAGCCCTTTAACCTTCAAAACTGTATAGTACCAGCTAAAACATTTTGTAGAATGACCACATGAAAATTTCACAAGTACATAGTTTCATTATTAGTTTGTGATATTTGTTTTTGCTGTACAGTGGAACCCTGTTAATTGAAGAGCCACTTTGCCAATAACATTATTCAATTAGCAGGAGTATTCAATTGACAGGGATTGTGTCACTTTCCTGTATTCCAGAGATAAACTTGGCATTTATTCTATTATATTTTGTTTGACAGAGCTCCTTGAGCTCTGTCAAACAAGATATAATAGATTAAATGCCTGTATTGAATGTACTGAGGCCAAATTGGTCTATAACCAACGGAAAACGGGGAAGAGTCAGGGCAATTTCTCAACATGTTACAAGATTTTTTATTCAATTAACAGGAGATTACTCTATAACCTATATTCAATTACCAGGTCAAATTTGTACTGGAGGTAAATGGTTTTGTGTTGGGAAATTATATTCTATTAACAGGGATATACAATTAAGATATATCCAATTAAGTGGGCACCACTGTATAACCCCCCCCCCCCCCTTCTACCCACCCACACACACACACCCCAATCAAAACCATCATTCAAAGGTCTTGGATTCAGCAAATTTGATTTCTTTATTTATTGGGTCTAACAACAATTTTTACAGCCAGGGCCACCCAACAGTTTTACTGGGGGAGGAACCCAGCCAGAGCACCCGGAGAGAACTACCGAGCAACAATAACAAGCAACTGACAGCTTCTCAACATTGTAACTCCAAGCAAGCAGGGTTAGCATTGGTTGAAGACAGGTGCATCATTGATGTGCAGTATGCCTTATTTCAGTTGCCGCATTTGGGATTCGAGCTGAGAACCTCTCACAGCTTGTTTTGGGAAGGTTTTTTTTTGTTTCCAGCTTCATTAAGGTTTGTTTCATATCGCACTTGTAATTTTGTCATAATTAGTAATCAAAAATCCTTAACATAAAACAATAGAAAAAATGCATAGAATATTTAAAAAAAAAAATTCTGTGAGGATTTGACCTCAAGAGGTGATGACATTCGACCACGACTGAGACCGAATATTCTCCGAAAAAGTATGAGGGCTGAATCTTCCTGTGACTGAATCTTCATGAACCCCTTTTTTCAAACTAAATTGCCCATTACTTATAAAGCACCATAACTAAGGCAAAAAGAGTACTATGAAATTTCCAAGTCTGAAATTCTATAAATTCCAAATAAATTTACACAAATTATATAGCAAAATGAAGGATGTGGTGTATAGTATGTGTGCATCTCACACACTGACACACAGTCGCCATCAGACATCAGCAGATCCTGAAAGTGTGCTATTGGTACCATATTTGTACCATAATTGATAATAATAAAATAATATTTCATAAGAACAACAAACACAGGAATTCAAAATGCAGCCTCAAGGCAGCATGGTTGTGAATGCCAATGCTGTCCCATTGTCCTTGAAAGGGGGAGTCCTTTACAAAATAGGTTTTTGTTTTGTGATACTCTGGACACTCCCCATTTTTAGCTCAGCTTTGACAAAGTCATATTTAAGGTTGTGTCATAGCCCGTTGTCCATCTGTTTGGGAACAACAATTCAATACGATTCGGGCTAGAGGCTGGATTTATGAACCGATCTTTACGATACTTATTGGGTACCTTTGTTATCACCGTGGGACGAGAATGAGTGTTTTTGGGTCCGGTCCAAACTGCAAGATGGCCTCCAGCAGCCATTTTGTACAGAAATTAGTGCAATCAGTTTTTTGTTCAGGACTTCTGTATGAAAGTTCTGATTTGAATAAATTTTTGTATGAATGTTTAGTAACATGGAGTACATCACATATAATACAGGTGTTTTTCTCGTACTGAAATTATGCAAATTAGATGAACTTTAATTTATTCAGTGCTACTTACATGTATACCCAGTAAGTGCACATGCCAATACGGCTCGGGCTAGGCTGTATTTATGAACTGATCTTCATGAAACTTCTTGGGTACCTTTGCTATCACCTTGGGATGAGAATGAGTGTTTTTGGATGCGGTCCAAAATTCAATATGGCTACCAGTGGCCATTTTGTACCGAAATTAGGTACAATCAGTTTTTTGTACAGAACTTCTATACAACTTGGGCTAGAGGCCGTAATTATGAATCGATCTTTACAAAATTTCTTGGGTACCTTTGTTATCACCGAGGGGTTAGAATGAGTGTTTTAGGGGGGAGTCCAAAATTGTAGATGGCCGCCGGCAGCTATTTTGTACTGAAATTACTGCAATCAGTTTTTTGTACAGAACTTCTGTATGAAAGTTCTGATTTGAATAAATTTGTGTATGATTGTTTAGTAACATGGAATACATCACATAAAATACAGGTTTTTTTCTTGTACAGAAATTATGCAAATTAGACAAACTTTGATTTATTCAGTGCTACTTATACACAGTAAGTACACATGTCAATACGGCTCGGGCTAGGGGCTGTATTTATGAACCGATTTTCACCAAGCTTCTTGGGTACCTTTGTTATCACCTAGGGACGAGAACGAGTGTTTTGGGGTGCGATCCAAAATTTAACATGGCTGCCAGAGGCCATTTTGTACCAAAATTAGATACAATCAGTTTTTTGTACACAACTTCTATACGGCTCAGACTAGTGCGCGTATTTATAAACCAATCTTTACGAAACGTCTTGGGTACCTTTGTTATCACCGTGGGATGAGAGCGAGTGTTTTTGGGTGCAGTTCGAAATTCAAGATGGCCACTAGCAGCCATTTTGTACCAAAATTAGTGCAATCAGTTTTTTGTACAGAACTTCTGTATGAAAGTTCTGATTTGAATAAATTTTTGTATGAATGTTTAGTAACATGGAATACATCACAAAAAATACTGTATAATACAGGTTTTTCTCTCTTGCAGAAATTATGCAAATAAGATGACCTTTAATTTATTCAGTGCTACTTATACACTGTAAGTGCACATGTCAATACGCTAAGGCTGGAGGCTGTAGTATTTATGAATCGATCTTCAAGAAACTTTTTGGGTACCTTTGTTATCACCTTGGGATGAGAACGAGTGTTTTTGGGTGCGGTGGCCCGATATTAAAGATGGCTGCCAGCTTTCACACTGTTGCTTACTGAGGTGAAGTCACTTTACCATTACCAAGCTACCTACTAAATACCAAAGGGAAGATTTTTCAGCGCACTCTTATTACTTCAGTGCCCATAATTCTCAAATATGGCATTAAAACCAATCACATACTTGTACTGCTTAAATCTATTTACATAATCAGAATACACCATCAGGGGTGCATTAGCTCAGTAGGTAGAGGTGCAGACTGCAAGCCGAGAGATCCTCGGTTCGAATCCCACCTGCGGCAACAGCTTTGTGTCCTTGGGCAAGACACTTCACCCCCACTACCCATGTGGGGGCAAGGTATGCTGTGTACTAAGGCATACTGCATGTTCTTGGTGCACCTGTCTTCGAACAAGGCTAACCCAGCTTGTGTAGTATGTTGGGGAGCTCACAGTAGCTTGCCATTGCTCAGTGGTTCTCCTGGGGTACTCCAGTTTCCTCCATCCATAAAACTGCCATGGTCACAATAAGCTGTTGTGCAGATAAATGTGACCTTAAACACCAATAAATAAATAATAAAAAGAACACACCACCTCATACCCATTTAAACTCTCCTGTTTTCATTCACCTTGGTATCCCTCGGTTTGCCTCGGTGTTTAGTATGCCCGCCAGAAAAGGAGTGATTTCTTTTTCTAAAAGAGCAAAACAAGAAACAGTCATTTTTAAGAGGTAGTAACGAAATAATTTTCATGAACCGCACAATTTTATGTTAGTTAATAGCTGAAAAAACACAGGGTGATATTTGCAAATCTTATTTTATTACTGGCACCAGGTACTGGTAATGAAAATTGCTGTTTGTCATCAATACTTGATCAAGTTTCTGACAAAGCACTATTCCAATATGTTAGCTACTGGACATAAGCGCACAATTTGATGTTGGTTTACCACTATATACTGGTGCTTAGCCAGGAAATCTAAGTTACATGTGGGAGCTAGAGTAATATCTAGTGGGAGTGGGGCCGGGTAATAAAGAATATGATGCACAGAATCACCTGAGCCACATAGCAGTGAGATAGGGGCGATGACAAGAGGGTGTGTGACCCTCTCATCAGTGGAGGGGTCGGGTGCACCCCCCCCCCCCCCCCCTCACCCCCCCCCCCCTAAAAAAAAAAAAAAAAAAAAAATTGAAATTCAAGACAGTAAAACACAATTACCTTCACTCTGTGTCCATTTGTGTCCATAATGCGTTGCGAACAAGCATAAATATCTAGATATTAAAATGTCTTTTGGGATGTTCATTATATGGGTTAACAGGAGAGAGGGGTGGGGGCATGAATGAAATTGGGGACCGAATATTCTCAGAAAAAGTATTCGGGCTGAATCTTCCTGTGACTGAATATTCATGAACCCCTTTTTTTCAAACTAAATTGCCCATTACTTATAAAGCACCATAACTAAGGCAAAAACAATACTATGAAATTTACAAGTCTGAAATTCTATAAATTCCAAATAAATTTACACAAATTATATAGCAAAATGAAGGATGTGGTGTATAGAACCCCAAAAGTATGTGTGCACCTCATGCACTAACACACAGTCGACATCAGACATCAGATATCAGCGGTTCCTGAAAGTGTGCTATCGGTACCATATTTGTACCATAACTGATAATAATAAAATAATATTTCATAAGAACAACAAACACAGGAATTCAAAATGCAGCCTCAAGGCAGCATGGTGGTGAATGCCAACACTGCCCCATTGTCCTTGAAAGGAGGAGTCCTTTACAAATAGGTATTTGTTTTTTGATACTCTGGATATTCTCCATTTTTAGCTCAACTTTGACAAAGTCAAATTTAAGATTATGTCATGGCCCATTGTCCGTCTGTTCGGCAACAACAATTCAATACGGCTCAGGCTAGAGGCTGTATTTATGAACCGATCTTTACAAAACTTCTTGAGTACCTTTGTTATCACGGGGGACGAGAACGAGTGTTTTATGGGTGCGGTCCAAAATTCAAGATGGCCTCCAGCAGCCATTTTGTACAGAAATTAGTGCAATCAGCATTTTTGTACAGAACTTCTGTATGAAAGGTCTGATTTGAATAAATTTTTGTATGAATGTTTAGTAACATGGAGTACATCACATATAATACAGGTTTTTTTCTTGTGAAACTATGCAAATTAGATGAACTTTAATTTATTCACTGCTACTTACATGTATACCCAGTAAGTGCACATGTCAATACGGCTCGGGCTAGGCTGTACAGTTATGAACTGATCTTCATGAAACTTCTTGGGTACCTTTGTTATCACCTTGGGATGAGAATGAGTGTTTTTGGGTGCAGTTCAAAATTCAAGATGGCTACCAGTGGCCATTTTGTACTGAAATTAGGTACAATCAGTTTTTTGTACAGAACTTCTATACAACTTGGGCTAGAGGCTGTATTTATGAACCGATCTTTACGATATTTCTTAGGTACCTTTGTTATCACCATGATGTTAGAATGAGTGTTTTTGGGGGGAGTCAAAAATTCTAGATGGCCGCCGGCAGCTATTTTGTACTGAAATTACTGCAATCAGTTTTTTGTACAGAACTTCTGTATGAAAGTTCTGATTTGAATAAATTTGTGCATGATTGTTTAGTAACATGGAATACATCACATAAAATACAGGTTTTTTTCTTGTACAGAAATTATGCAAATTAGACAAACTTTGATTTATTCAGTGCTACTTATACACAGTATGTACACATGTCAATACGGATCGGGCTAGGGGCTGTATTTATGAACCGATCTTCACCAAGCTTCTTGGGTACCTTTGTTATCACCTAGGGACGAGAACGAGTGTTTTGGGGTGCGATCCAAAATTCAACATGGCTGCCAGTGGCCATTTTGTACCAAAATTAGGTCCAATCAGTTTTTTGTACACAACTTCTATACAGCTCAGGCTAGAGGCCGTATTTATGAACCGATCTTTACGAAACGTCTTGGGTACCTTTGTTATCACTGTGGGATGAGAGCGAGTGTTTTTGGGTGCAGTTCGAAATTCAAGATGGCCACTAGCAGCCAATTTGTACTAAAATTAGTGCACTCAGTTTTTTGTACAGAACTTCTGTATGAAAGTTCTGATTTGAATAAATTTTTGTATGAATGTTTAGTAACATGGAATACATCACAAAAAATACTGTATAATACAGGTTTTTTTCTCTTGCAGAAATTATGCAAATTAGATGACCTTTGATTTATTCAGTGCTTCTTATACACTGTAAGTGCACATGTCAATACGCTAAGGCTGGAGGCTGTATTTATGAATCGATCTTCATGAAACTTTTTGGGTACCTTTGTTATCACCTTGGGATGAGAAAGAGTGTTTTTGGGTGCGGTGGCCCGATATTAAAGATGGCTGCCAGCTTTCACACTGTTGCTTACTGAGGTGAAGTCACTTTACCATTACCAAGCTACCTACTAAATACCAAAGGAAAGATTTTTCAGCGCACTCTTATTACTTCAGCACCCATAATTCTCAAATATGGCATTAAAACCAATCACATACTAGTACTGCTTAAATCTATTTACATAATCAGAATACACCATCAGGGGTGCATTAGCTCATTAGGTGGAGGTGCAGACTGCAAGCCAAGAGATCCTCGGTTCGAATCCCACCTGCGGCAACAGCTTTGTGTCCTTGGGCAAGACACTTCACCCCCACTACCCATGTGGGGGCAAGGTATGCTGTGTACTAAGGCATACTGCATGTTCTTGGTGCACCTGTCTTCGAACAAGGCTAACTGTGCTTGTGTAGTATGTTGGGTAGTTCACAGTTGCTTGCCATTGCTCAGTGGTTCTCCTGGGTACTCTAGTTTCCTCCATCCATAAAACTGCCATGGTCACAATAAGCTGTTGTGCAGATAAATGTGACCTTAAACACCAATAAATAAATAATAAAAAGAACACACCACCTCATACCCGTTTCTCTCCTGTTTTCCTTCACCTTGGTATCCCTCGGTTGCCACGGTGTTTAGTATGCCCACCAGAAAAGGAGTGATTTCTTTTTCTAAAAGAGCAAAACAAGAAACGGTAATTTTTAACAGGCAGTAACAAAATAATTTTCATGAAGCGCACAATTTTATGTTAGTTAATAGCTGAAAAAACACAGGGTGATATTTGCAAATCTTACTTTTATTACTGGCACCAGGTACTGGTAATGAAAATTGTTGTTTGTCATCAATACTTGATCAAGTTTCTGACAAAGCTCATTATACTATTCCAATATGTTACAGTTAAAACTAGAAGTCCTGTCACGAATAGTGCGCTTATCTAGGCTTAATTGCGCGTTGGAATTGCGCGCAATTGTCATATCGAATGGCATCCAAAGCACGGCAGGTTCTCTTGGTTACTCATAGCAAACACATGCAATGTTTCTGCCAATGAACCTCCGGGTTACCCGGAGGTCCATTGGCTGAAACATTGCTTGTGCACAGGCCATATGTACAGAATTTGATAGCTTTGATAGCTTTACTTGGGCCTTAACGCGTACAATAACGCGCATATCAACGTGCTATTTGTGCGCATTTCATGACAGGACTTCTAGTTTTAACTGTAGTTACTGTACATAAGCACACAATTTGATGTTAGTTTACCATTATACTAGTGCTTAGCCAGGATATCTAGTTAAATTCTACAGTTAAAACTAGAAGTCCTGTCATGAAATGCGCACAAATAGCACGTTGATATGCGCGTTAATGTGCACGTTACAGTTAAAACTAGAAGTCCTGTCAGGAAATGCGCACAAATAGCACGTTGATATGCGCGTTAATATACGCGTTATGGTCCAAGTAAAGCTATCAAATTCTGTACATATGGCCTGTGCACAAGCAATGTTTCAGCCAATGGACCTCCGGGTAACCCGGAGGTCCATTGGCAGAAAGATTGCATGTGTTTCCTTTGAGTAACCAAGAGAAACTGCCGCGCTTTGGATGCCATTCGATATGGCAGTTGCGCGCAATCCCAACGTGCAATTAAGCCTAGATAAGCGCACTATTCGTGACAGGACTTCTAGTTTTAACTGTATGACCCAATTAAAACTATCATATTCTGTACATATGGCCTGTGCACAGGCAATGTTTCAGCCAATGGACCTTCGGGTAACCCGGAGGTCCATTGGCAGAAACATTGCATGTGTTTGCTATGAGCAACCAGGAGAACCTGCCGTGCTTTGGATGCCATTCGATATGGCAATTGCGCGCAATTCCAACACGCAATTAAGCCTAGATAAGCGCACTATTCGTGACAGGCCTTCTAGTTTTAACTGTAGGGGCAAGAGTAATACATGTGTCTGGTGGGAGTCATAAAGAATATGATGCACAGAATCACCTAAGCCACATAGCAGTGAGATAAGGGTGAGGACAAGAGGATGTGTGACCCTCTCATCAGTGGAGGGTCTGGTGCCCCCCCCCCCCCCCCCCCCCCCAAAAAAAAATAAAATTTGAAATTCAAGACAGTAAAACACAATTACCTTGAGTCTGTGCTGCTGTGTACTGGTCACTTTCCGTGGGTGGGCAATATTTCCGCGGATGCAATGATATTAGTTTTCAAAAATTTTTTACAGCAATATTCATCAAAAATTTAATTAATGAACCACAGGATACAATTTGGTGCTTCATTAATTAAAATTTTATTGATGATGATTTTCTATTACCTGGAAAAAACATGCATGGACATCATGCACTGCCCATGCAAGGATTATGACCAGCAACTGTACTGTATGTCTGTGTCACTGCTATGAGCAGGGACTAATCTAAATGGGTGGGTGTGTTTACAAATATTCATATTTTTTAACACCTGATAACAAAGTAATATAAGTTTATAAACAACCACACAATTGACTTTTAATTACAATACTCCTAATTCCTATTAAACATATATGAATGTTTATTAATTTTGTGAAATTTTTACACTGTGTATGAAGCTTATTTGGGCCTGTATGTTTGTTAAAATTGCCCTTCCACTACGGAGGACTTTTTGAAATCAGTCTACACTGGATTGTGTGGTATTCCTTTGTGTAAGACAGTGTATTCATTGTAATAATATTCATGCATAAGTTCATGTTCTTGGTTTGTTTTAGGCCTCATAATCTACAGAATAGCTTGGGTGGAGGTGTATTCCATCACTTGAGTGCAAGAAGGCTTTGCAATGCTACATGTATAGCATAAACCTTGTTGCACTCCAGGGACAAATTTATCAATTTTAATAACATGGGTAAAATATCGGACAGGAACCGTTTAATTTTTTTTTTTATTAGCTCACTTCGACAAAGTCAAGCAGGGCTTATCTAATCACTCTCCATCCATTGTCCATCCATCTGTCATCCATCAACACCATGTTTTGGTCAATTCAAGTTAAAGTTTGTGTGAGTATTTTTTGTTTAACTCAACATGCCCAGCCCCATAAGGAGGGGGTGGGCCCCGGTGGGGTAAAATTCTCCCAAAATATTTTTAAAATCTTATGAACCAGTGGGTACAGTGACTTTATATTCGTTATGGAACTACCTTTTGAGGTGTAGAATCAAGCTTGTTCAAACGTACTTTGTGAAGCAATATTTGGCTTTGTAATGGCAGTGGTTAGATTTTTGGTACCACCCAAAATTTCTATTTTCCGAACCGATGGTCCGATTTGAATGAAATTCAGTATGTGGTAATATTGGGTCATAAGTATACTTACCTCATGCCAAAAACCCCTGCATCCCCATGGGAACCCCAGGAGCAAAAAATAGAAATGTTTTCAAACTCCCATGTTTCCCAAACCACTTGGAACAGAGAACTGTTATGTGATGTGAAGCATCCTTAGGACCAGTAGAATTGAATGGTAAAAAAAAATGCCCTCTGTTGTTGTTAGAGAGTTCTGAAGAGGGCATCAGAATAATGTTGGCGCAGCATTTTTGCAAACATTTTAGAAAATCTTTTCTCAAGAACCAATGTTCAGAATCTTTTGATATTTGGTATACAGCATCCATAGAGGGGTCAGATACAAGTTTGTTAAAATGAAGCCCATTCGTTCATATTTGGACTCAATGCAGGAGCCCAAATTTTATGGGGAATTTTCTTTAAAAATCTTCTTTAGAACCACGAGTCAGAATTTTTTAATGTTTGGTACCCTCATTGTTATGATGGTCAGATTCAAGATTGTTCAAACCAAGTCCCTATGTTAATATTTGGGCTTCCTTTGGTAGCCCAAATTTAACTTAGGGCTGTATGGGGAAGTTTTTTTTAAAAATCTTCTTCTTCAGATCCACCAGTCAGATGCTTGGTATACAACATCTCTAAGGGGGGAGGGGTGGGGGTGAGATTCAAGTTTGTTCAAATCGGGTCTGTAGGGGGAAGTTTTTTTAAAAATCTTCTTCTTCAGATCCACCAGTCAGATGCTTGGTATACAACATCTCTAAGGGGGGAGGAAAGGGGTGGGGGTGAGTTTCAAGTTTGTTCAAATCGGGTCTGTAGGTTAAAGTTTGGGCTCGCTATGATAGCCCAAATTTTAACTTAGTGCAATATGAGGAAATTTCTTTAAAATTTTGTTCTTCAGATCCACCAGTCAGAATGCTTTCATGTTTGGTAAACAGCATCTCTAAGGAGATCAGATTCAACTTTGTTCAAATCGAGTGCCTGGGTTGATATTTGAGCTCCCTATGGGAGCCAGAATTGGCCAAGTAGCTGAAGAATTAGACATTTTTTATTCAGTACCCTCAAGAGGTGAAGAGTAATCTACATAGGTTGTATCAAGGGGCTTAAGAGGGGAGCTCCACATTTTACATCATAATCAACTAAAGAAAAGGCATGATGCTTGGACTGTTTTTGTCACTCCTGAGGGGCTCAAAAATTTGCAGTGTATCCTATGGAGATGGATTGCTTAATGTAGATTCATTCTTGGGCTCTTATATCCTGTTCTGTTCTCTGTTTATATCGTGTTCTGTTCAAGGTGAGCGCTTCAGGCCCTGTGGGACCTCTTGTTCATTTATTTATTGGGTTTTAACAACACTTTCGAAAGCCAGCAGCTACAAGTTTCTTCTCTTCTTGAACCAAGCATCTCGCCCAACTGCAGCACTCATGGTCCACTGAGTTTTTAGCTCACCTGACTTTCAGTCAGGATGAGGTGTAGTGATCACTTGCCATCTGTCGTCCGTCGTCCGTGAACATGGTGTTTGCGTCTTCTCCTCCAAACCTGCTGAACTGATTAATCATTTAAGTGAAATGTGAGATGCTTGTTTGTGATGACATTGCATTTTGATTTTGCTTAAATCAAGTTGCCCTGCCCCCAGTAGGGCCATGCCCCAAAATTTTGCCTAAATCTTAAAAAAATCTTCTTGTGAACCAGGAGTAGCAAAGATTTGATATGTGGTGTGCTGCTTCCTTTTGAGGTGTAGACTCAGTTTTGTTCAAGAGAAGTTTGTGGGTCTTTATTTGCCTTCATTATTGGAGGGCATGAATTTTTGCCCCGCCCAAAATTTCTGTTTTTCGAACCAAGAGGCTGATTTGAACCAAATTTAATTTTTGGTTTTATTTGATCATAAGTAATTAATTTATGCCCCAAAATATTTTCCCATCCCCCCATGGGAACCGCAGGAGCTAAAAATAGAACAAAATTCAAAACACACATATCTCCAAAACTACATGGCACTGAGAATTCTTATTTGGTGTGAAGCTTCCTTGGGACCAACAGAATGGAATGGTCTAAGCAAATTTCTGTCAGGTCAATCATGGGGTACTTTTTCGTGACTTTGAAAAAATGCTTAGTCAGCGTTCTATAACACTGTGGGTAATGAAGAAAGCATTTAAGACTCTTCTTTACCCAATTCACTCCTCCAAAACCTTTCAGATTTCACATATACCATCTTTGCAAGATTTTTTTACACGTTTATTGAAATCAAATCCCTGGGTCCATATTTGGCCTCTCTGTGGGAGTCCAAATGTTGAAATTAGTGCAGTATGAGGAATATTCTTTAAAAATCTTTTTCTTCAGACCCACCAATCAGAATCTTTTGATATTTGCTATGCACCATCATTAGGCAGGTGAGATTTAAGTTTCTTCAAGCCAAGCCTATATCTTGGCTCACCAGGGTTTTGCAAATTGCGAGAACGGTGATTTCATTCCTGTGATGTTCTTGCAAATGCTTGTTAAGAAGATCCATATTCACCATTCCCCAAAAAATATAAGCATTTTTTCATCAGATAAAATTTAATAAAATTAAATTAATTTTAGAGCTGAAACGATTAAAGGGTTTTCGTGATTGATTAATTGCATGGGTTAACCTTGGTTAACCGATTAATCACTTGCCCCAATAGGTAGCTGAATAATTGCTGTACCGTTGACCATTTATTTTAGTAAAACTTGACTCAGCATAATGGACAAAACCGGGCAGTGCCATATACAAACATGTCCATTCAAATTTTATTATATTTTCAATTTTTGTCTCAAAACATAGCTTATGACCCCTCATTGGAACAAGCTCATTGAGCTTGTTCCAATAAGGGGGGGGGGGGGTCATAAGCTATGTTTTTGAAACAAACATTGAAAATCTTTAGTAATTCAAGAATTTCTTGTGCAAGTATCGTCTGCTACCTGCATTTGGTGAAGGGGTGAGAATGACCGTCTTCAGCTACTGATACAGTATAATGATCATGCAAGTGAACAAGTATTTTGGCACGTAACTGGAATGCATTTCTCTGTCTCATGCAATTGATGTGAGCCAGTGTGACAATGTTTGCCTGTTTTGGAGCAAGTTTGTTCCATAGTTAACCCATACAGGGTATTTTTTGTTTTTAAAAATTTGATTAACAGTTTCCATCTTGGTTTCAAAAAGTGATGATAAATAGTGAATATAAGCTTACCCAATATGAAAGAAAAATGGTTAACAATTGGACATTTTTGTATAGCATTTTGCGATGTGAATCCAGCCATCAAATACCCTGCCATATAGTACCGTACTTCAAAAGTAACGCTTAACCGATCAATTACTGTTTTTTCATCAATCAAGATATTGATCATTGGTTAGTCGATTAATCGGTGTGAGCCAGTGTGAGATTCAAGTTTGTTTATGCCAAGTCCCTGGGTTCATATTTGGCCTCACTGTGGGAGATTCAAGTTTGTTTACGCCAAGTCCCTGGGTTCATATTTGGGCTCACTGTGGGAGCCTGAATTATAACTTAGTTCAAAATGAGGAATATTCTTCAAAAGTATTCTTCACATTCAGCAGTCAGAATGTTTTGATATATACAGTATCCTTAGGGAGGTGAGGTATAAATTTGTTAAAGCCAAGTCCCTGGGTTCATATTTGGGCTTCCTGTAGGAGCCCAAATTGTACCAAAATTTCTATTTTCCAAATTGAGAGGCTGATTTGAAGCAAATTTGATATGATGGGCTTATTGGGTCGTAAGTACCTAATTTATGCCAAAACATTTTCCTGTGGCCCTGTGGGAACTGCAGGATCTAAATATAGAAAAAATTTAAAATGCCCATATCTTCAAAACTACATGGCACTGAGAATTTTTATTTTGTGTGACGCTTCCTTACGGACAGCCGAAAAGAATGGTAAAAAAAAAATTGCCATCAGTTTTATCATAGGGAAGTTTTCCAGGACTTATGCAGAGTCATCATTTTAGTAATGGGAAAAACATTAAAGAATCTTCTTCTCCCATGCCACTGCTCCAAAGGCTTTCATATTTTGCATATAACATCTTTGGAAGATTTATTCACATGTTTGTTGAAATCAAATCCCTGGGTCCATATTTGGGCTCTCTATGATTAGATTAGTGCAATATGAGGAATATTTTTTAAAAATCTTCTTCTGATCCACTCTTCAGAATATTTTGATATTTGGGATGCTGCATCCTTAGAGGGGTGAGATTCAAGTTTGTTTGAGCCAAGTCCCTGGGTTCATATTTGGGCTCCCTGTGGGAGTCCAAATTACAACTTAGTTCAATAAGAGGAATATTCTTTAAAATCCAGTAGTCAGAATCTTTTGATATTAGTATATAGAAGCATCCTTAGGGATGTGAGATTCTAATTTGTTCAAGCCAAGTCCTTGGGTTCATATTTGGGCTCTCTGTGGGAGCCTGAATTATAACTTAGTTCAATATGTAGAATATTCTTTAAAAATCCTTTTTTTTTGAGATCCTCCGGTCAGAATCTTTGGATATTTTGTATAAGCTTTTCTTATGAGGGGCAGATGCACCCAAGTGTTCAAATAAATTCCCTGGGTTGATATTTAGGCTACCATGTCAGGTGAATGCCATCAGGCCCTCTGGGGGCTCTTGTTTGTTTTCTGTTTGACAACATTGCCCTGGCTCTTCTATCTATATTTTTCATTTTAAGTTAGTCACTACTTTTATTTAGGCTTCCCAAATTTGTTACTGCATGTCTGTCTGTCTGTCCTTCAGATGAAATGTTTCTTTGCTTTTCATTTGCCTGGGTCAACATTTTAAATAATTTGCAGCTATCTTTCACACTCCAACCTCCCCCCCCCCCCCCCACACACACACACACACACACACACACACACAAACACACACTCATACAAAAATCTGGGCTGGCAAGTATTAAGTATTTTATCAAAAAAGTGGTACTTGAGTACTATGAGTACTGAGTACTTTGGACCCAGCCTATCACAAATATATTAAACATCAAAGAGTATATTATATACTTGAAACAAATACAGTACAGTGGCAGTGTACTGCTCACTTTCAATGGATGGGCAATATTTCCACGGATACAAATTCATACAATAATATTTGATGCCAAACACTAACTATAAGTATAATCATCCAAAATTTAAATAATGAAGCACCAAGTACAACCCGATGCTTCATCAATTAAAATTTTGTAGATGATGATTTTTATTGACTGGTAAATGCATGAGTGGACATCACTGCCCACGCATGTATTACAACCCATCCACGGTGACTGTACTGTAACTGATTTGTCCTCTTTGTGAACATATTTTCTACAATTTCACTCCTTTTGACAGAATTTGTTCCTGTGGGGATTAAAACCAAAATAGTGAAAGTGCAGTTGTGGATATTTGCAGCACAAGCACAGCACTAATGAATCAATATTTGATGATTTTAGGAATTTTAACAGTGTCATGAGACACCACAGTAGCAGGTACTGGTCATTCTGTTGGAAAAAAATCACTGTTTTATGACTCGAGGTGCCTTAACTGAGAAAACTTAGGCTTTTTCTTACAAAGATTGCAGAATATCAAACACAATGTGAAATGTGTTCAGAAGCAAGAATGTGATTAAAAAATAATGGGACATTCATGTCACCATCAATTTATTTATAAATTAATAAAGTTTTTTAGCTCACCTGAGCAAAGCTCAGTGGGAGCTTTACTGATCACATTCTGTCCGCCGTCCATCCGGTATTAACTTTACATTATTCGAATGTTGGGTAAATGTTTATTACCTAATGCCAATTCAGATTTGTTCAAATGAAGTTGCCCCCTTCTCCTGGGTGGTGCCATGCCCCCAAGGGGCACCAAAATCTTCTTCTCATCAACCAGCAGTAGCAGAGACTTGATATGTGGTATGCAGCTTCGTTTTAAGGTGTAGACTTGGATTTCTTTAAGCGAAGTTTGATGGTCTATATTTGGCGTCGTTATGGGAGGGGCAAAATTTTTGGCCCCGCCCAAAATTTCTATTTTCCGAACCGAGAGGCTGATTTGAATCAAATTTTATGTGAGGGCTTATTGGGTCATAAGCACCTAATTTATGCCAAATTTTCTTTTTCTGTAGCCCCGTGGAAACCGCAGGAGCTAAAAATAGAAAAAAGTAAAACGCCATATCTCCAAAACTGCACGGCACTGAGAATTTTTATTTGGTGTGAAGCTTCCTTATGACCAACAGAAAGGATTGGTCAAAAAAATTGCCATCGGTTTTATCATAGGGTACAGTTTCGGGACTTTGAAAACACTTTTTAACACTGTAGGCAATGGGAAAAACATTAAAAAATCTTCTTCTCTAGATCCAGCAGGCAGAATCTTTCGATATATGGTATGCAACATTGTAGGGTGGATCTGATTCGAGTTTGTTCAAATCGGCCCCCTGGGTTTATATTTGGGCTCAGTATAGGAGCCCGAATTCAAACTTAGTGCATTTCAGGCAAATTTCTTAAAAAATCTTCTTCACCAGATTCAGCTGACAGAATCTTCTGATATTTGGTATGCAACATTGTGGGGTGGATCTGATTCAAGTTTGTTCAAATCGGCCCCCTGGATTCATATTTGGGCTCACTATAGAAGCATTTCAGGCAAATTTCTTTAAAAATATTCTTCTCCAGATCCAGCAGGCAGAATCTTTTGATATTTAGTATGCAACATTGTGGGGTGGATCTGATTCAAGTTTGTTCAAATCAGCCCCCTGGATTCATATTTGGGCTCACTATAGAAGCCCGAATTCGAACTTAGTGCATTTCAGGCAAATTTCTTAAAAAATCTTCTCCAGATCCAGCAGGCAGAATCTTTTGATATTTGATACGCAACATTGTGGGGTGGATCTGATTCAAGTTTGTTCAAATCGGCCCCCCTGGGTTCATATTTGGGCTCAGTATAGGAGCCCAAATTTGAACTTAGTGCATTTCAGGCAAATTTCTTTGAAAAAATCTTCTTCTCAAGATCCAGCAGCAGAATCTTTTGATATTGGGTATGCAGCATGCTTAGGGGGTGAGATTCAAGTTGTTCAAGCCAAGTCCCTGGGTTCATATTTGGGCTCACTGTGGTAACCCGAATTATAACTTAGTTCAAAACGAGGAATTTTCTTTAAAAATCTTCTTCAGATCCAGCAGTCGGAATGTTTCGATATTTGGTATGCAGCATCCTTAGGGGGGTGAGATTCAAGTTTGTTCAAGCTATGTCCCTAGGTCCATATTTGGGCTCACTGTGGGAGCCGGAATGATAACTTAGTTCAAAATAAGGAATTTTCTTTAAAAATCGTCTTCTTCAGATCCAGCAGTCAGAATGTTTTAATATTTGGTATGCAGCATTCTTAGGGGGGTGAGATTCAAGTTTGTTCAAGTCATGTCCCTAGGTCCATATTTGGGCTCACTGTGGGAGCTTGAATTGTAACTTAGTTCGAAATGAGGAATTTTCTTAAAAAATCTTCTTCAGATCCAGCAGATGAATGCTTTTGATATTTTTTATGCAGCATCCTTAGGAGGCAAGATTCAAGTTTGTTCAAGTCATGTCCCTAGGTCCATGTTTGGGCTCACTGTGGGAGCTCGAATTGTAACTTAGTTCAAAATGAGGAATTTTCTTTAAAAATCTTCTTCTTCAGATCCAGCAGTTGAAATGTTTTGATATTTGGTGTGCGGCATCCTTAGGGGGATGAGATTCAAGTTTGTTAAAGCCAAGTCCCTGGGTTCATATATGGGCTCCCTGTGGGAGCCCAAATTATAACTCGGTTCAATATGAGGAATATTCTTTAAAAATCATTTTTTTTAGATCCACTTGTCAGAATCTTTGGATATTTGGTATAAGCTTTTCTTAGGAGGAGTAGATGCAACTTGTTGAAATCAATTGTGCGGGTTGATATTTAGGTCACCATGTACAGGTGGGCGCCCTCAGGCCCCCTGGGGTCTCTTGTTTTAGGAAAAAATGCATATTGAGAGCTTGGGGGTGGGGGGGGGGGGGGTTACATCCAGGGCTATAATTTACCTCATCACTAGGTAAAAGAATATTTGACATCATTTGTTGAGATAAAATGGCACTTTCTAGTGATATCGGTGGATTATATAGCCTCAGTCAGGGCTTATAAGAATCTGAGAATTGATTCCCGAAGAGATCCATGCAACAAAACCAGTGAGAAACCATGTAGCTTCTCGTAACATTGCTGCTAGGATTCACATGAAAAGAACTGAGTCAGTTTAACCCTTTACGTAACACAAAGGCAGCAAATTAACCAATACAACACTAACATGACCTGAAATATTGTGACACTGGCAATAAAATTTGTACAAATATGGCTGTCATTGGAACCGGCTCTCATCAGCCGGTTCTAGTAACATCCATAATTATTACGCTTGATGAATATTGTTTATTTTTAGCTCACCTGACTGTAAGTCAGGGGGCGCTTAAATGATGACTTTCTGTCTGTCGACCATCAGTCCATCCTGTCCGGCGTGAACTTTACATTACCAACCTCTCCTCATAAACAACTGAGCCGAATTGAACCAAATTTGATATTCATGTTCCTTATCATATATGAATTCCAGTTTGTCCAAATAACATTGCCACACCCACAGGAGGCCCCAAGCATTTCTCTGATAGCATGCATAAATTGTTTTCCAGAATTGAAAAAAAATCTTCTCCAGAACCATGTATAAGAATCTTTTGATACTTGGTATACAGCATCTCTAGGGGTGGGGGGGGGGGGGGGGTGGGGGGGATAGGTTCAGGTTTGTTCAAATCAAGTCCCCGAGTTGATATTTGGGCTGCCTATGGGCACCCAAATATCAACAGTGCAACATGAGGAAATTTCTTTGAAAACCTCCTTCAGATCCACCAGTCAGAATGCTTTCATATTTGGAATGCAACATTTCTAGTGGGGGTGGGGTGGGGGGGGGGGGGGCAGGGGGGGGGGGGGGGGTGTAGATTGAAGTTTGTTTGAATCGGGTCTCTGGGCTAATATTTGGTCTATCTATTGAAGTCCAAAGTTTAACTTAGTGCAGTATGAGGAAATTTCTTTATAACTCGTATTTTTTCAGATCCACCAGTCAGAATCCTTTCATATTTGGCTTACAGCATCTCTAAGGGGTCAGATTCATGTTTGTTCAAGCCAAATCTATGGGTTAATATATGGGCTCATTATGGGAGTGCAAATTAACTGAAAGCAACATGTGAAAATTTCTTTAAAAATCTTTTTCTTCAGACCCACTAGTTTAATGCTTTAATATTTGGTGTACAACATCTCTGGGGAGGTCAGATGTAAATTTGTTCCAGTTTGGTTCCTGCCAGTCAGAACCCTTTCATATTTGGTATCGCGGGAGGAGGGGGGGGGGGGCAGATTTGAGTTTGTTCATTTCAGGTCTGTGGCTTAATATTTGGGCAGGAGTGGGTTAGGTTCGAGGTTGTTCATAAATGTTCAAATCCATTCCTTAGAGCTTTTCCATAAAATTTGCCTTTCAAAGTGCAGTGACACAACAACCCTTGGAAGTTTGGCAGTGCTTGTCTACAGCTGTCAGAATTGGAAGCAATCAGGAAGACCTATGCTAATAATCATCTGACATGGACAATAGAATTATGAATAATTTCATAACATTATTCCTATGTAGTGTCCATGAACCTTGACTAACTGAATCTGATCCAAAATACTTCTCTGAACCACCTCGTCAGGTGAGCGATTAAGGCCCCCCGGGGGGGGGGGGGGGTAAAAATCAGTAGTTGGTGTTGTAAAAATTAAAAAGCTGTATTGGCTAAAGGGTTAACATGTATTATCAGCATGCAACAGGGGTTCAATCATACTGACCTAATAGGATCCTGGCCCATAGCAGGTCTGAATTCTCGGAACGATTTCCGCAAGAATCCAAATGGATTCTCCCAAATTTAGAGGAACTATAAGCCCTGCACAACCCCAATTTTGAAACAAAATTGACATATTGTTTCATGGTGGTGGGGCCCTATTTATCTTGCTGTATGATTAATTAAAACAAATTTTGTGAAAAGGTTTTGTGTGCTGATGCGGATTTTAGTTTTATTTTGGGATTTGGGTAGTTTCAAAGAAAGCTGTGAATTCTTATCCCTCCCAACTTATTGGGTAACAGAGTAGAAATTCTGTCGGAGGCAATAACAGTTCTTAAGCTTATTTGACGCAGATTGGACAGTTCTCTTCAAAAGAACAAATTTCCCATGCTTTGGACTAGGCAGAAGCCAAAAGTTGAATTCTATTGCAGAAATGAGTCTTTCATCACATAAAAGAGGTAAATGTATCTTTGGTAGGGTTGGGTTTGCTCATAGGTATAACTGTTTTAAATATTTTAATTAGATTTACCTGCCTCGAAAAGTTGCGCTCGGAAATTATGTAATTCCCAAAACTAAGCAGTCTTGGGGAAATATATTGTTTCAATAAACATTTGAAGAAGTCTACTGACATTTTGCATTACTGTTGAATGTTCCAGATGAATAAAGAGGATGATTTGAGGACTTTTAGAACCTAAAAAATTGTTTGACTATTGGTGTGTTTTGTTTGGGAATTCCCTGAGAAATATGAACATGTGACCAGCACTTCCCTTTCTGTTAGTTTTTCTTTTTTTTGTTGCATGACCCCTGTTTAAAAATCATTAAAAGGTTGTCTGAAGGGCTATACTTGACAAAAAATATTTGAATGCTAAATTTAAAATGATACGACCATATTTTTTTTCGCCTGAACGTTATAATGGTCGCCTATGGGAAAATATTTAGTACTGTGAAACGTATTCTTGTTTGGCTGAAATTAAACAATTGCAGTAATTCGACTGAATAAACCAAAATGTTTTTGGAGTAATGGTTGCGGAATGAAATATTTCAATATGTTGGATACTTTGGGGGTTCCTTCTTACGCCTTGCGTATTGTCATATTAAAGACAAACAGCCGGTTTATGCCTTTTCAAAACTGGCAGCAATTTCTTATCAAACTAGATTTTTCGATTTCAAGAAATCGAGAGATTCACCTATTCCGCTTGTTTTTTTAGGCAGGCAGCGGCGAAATAAGATTGCATATAGAGCTGGTAGGTTTTTAGGCTATATTAAGTGCATAGCCGATAGAAAACTCCCTACAGTGTCTAAAAATTATTTCGGCAATACTCTTTCACATTGGCGTGAATGCTGTATGGTTAATGTCCAAGTTTGGGCAAAATAGCAAACCTGTTGAACAGATCGCGTATACTAAATAATAACAACATGTACGTGCGTATGTGGCATCATAGATTGTGGCAAATAGTTTCGTAGCAGTGATTCCAAATTTTCAGCGTTTGTTCTTGAAGCTCGCCCGAACTCGGCCATATTATTAGAATGTCCCGAAACCAAGCATGGGCCTCGAGGCAGCCACCCCTCTCCCTCAACCCACCCCGGAACATCCACGTACGCTCTCCTGACATTCAACATGATAGAATGGGAAGCTGGTGGTGCTCTTTGTGTCAAAAGATGCGGTAACTATTTGCGAAGGATGTGTGAAAAAATTATGGAAATCGGCCTAGAATTGGCTGAGATATAGCGTTTTGATGAGTGGAGGTAATTGTTTGAATTTGGTCCTTTCCTAGCACGTGCGAACTGGCGGTGGGTTTATGTCTGGGGTTGTGGCACTGTTACCCCCCCCCCCCCCCCCCCCTCTGGGGTAGTTCCGCTTGAAACCGTGGATTCTCAGTTTCTGGTGGAGAGACGCTGGTGACTGAAAGATACATTGTGTACACTGGCGCCAAATGGACCTCGCCAAGCTGGTAACAGTTAGATATTTGTCAGAAATGAAAAGTGGACAGTAATCGCGCATGGGTTAATGGCGAATAGGCGGTAATTTGGCTAATTTGATATTAAAATTGAACAGACAGCAGTGTCGCTCATACGCCCACTACGTCCAGACCACTGAAGGCAGCTACACGAAATTTTCAGAAGTTGTTCTACTTTTCCTGCCCGACAGGTTAGTATCTTTGTCGAGTGGCGTTACCGCATGGGAACAATGTGGATCGCGTGGAAACCGAGGGGACGATTCGTCCCTTCTCTATTCCCAATGCAACGACGTTTTCATTCACTATTTACCTGTCACCCGTCGAGTTTGGCATTATTTCTGTCTATTTGATGAACTGTTCAGTTTTCAATATTCACACATTCACATGGGACTGAAAGTTTGGAGTTAAACTGCTTATTTCAGAGCGTACCGGCAGAAACTGACAACTCGACCCGGTGGCGAAAAAAGCCGTCGTTTGGCTAATTTGACATTCAAACTTAACAGATACAATGTCGGATATACGCCAGTTATGTCCCGACCATGCAAGGCAGCAACTTCAAATTCTCAGAATGTTTTCTCCTGTCCCTGCCCGCCAGTTTAGTATCTTTGTCAAGTGCCAAGACCGCGTGGAAACACCGTGCATCAGGTGGAAACCGAGGGGACGATTCGTCCCTACTTTCTTCTCAATTCAACGACTTTTCTATTCATTATTTACCTGTCGCCGGCTGAGTTTGGCATTATATCTGTCTATTTGATGAACTTTTCAACCTTAACTATTTGCGGCTTCGTGTTTCGCCACCAGGACCCTTCACTTCAAGGCTCCAAAACTGACTGAGAGTTGAAGGTATGAACATTATATATAACAGAAAAAATTATTCTCCTCGTCAATGTTTGTAGAAAATATGGTACTAGCGCTGAGGAATTGCCTCTGAAAGCTGGTCAATTGTGCCTAGAGTGCACTTTGTTTTGGACGTTTGTGGTTAAATGGGGTTAACGCATGGGATATGTTACCAACTGCATTACATCATACTTCAGATAGTAGAAAAGTTTCGGCCCAATCCTTGTGAGGGTTTACCCGAATTTTGCTGGAATGACCCATTTTGAATAGATTTTGACACTTCCATGCTACCGACATGAGAACTATCAAATTTGCAAAGGGTTAAAGTTTTCACAATAATATATAGAACAAAAGTTGTCATACTTTCATTACTGCATCCAACTGTACAAAACATTCAACGCTCAGTAAAATGGAATTGAAGAAAACTGGTAGAAACGTGAACACGAAATTGGCGAATTCTGCAACAAAAATAAGGGGACTCCACTTCAAAGGCCCAAAGCTGCATGAAGGTTAAAACTTTGAACAAGACATATAACAGCAAAATTGTTCCAGGATCAATGCCCTCTCTTATCAATGTCCTCTTTTTGAGAAAATATGGCTGCAGTGCTGAAGAGGTATATGTGAACATTGGCTAATCTTTGGCCAAAATTGTACATTATTTAAACTTTTGTGGGAAAAGAGGGTTAACGCGGAGGAAACCACGTATGTGGCCAGATGCACTACCTTATTCCTCAGATATTAGAATAGTTTCAGGCCAATCCTTCATGGGGTGTATGATAATTATGTAAAAAAGCTCTCATTTTAGAAAGATTTTGGTGTTCTGATGGTACCTATATGGTAACACTCATATCTTCAAAGGGTTAAATTTTTTTATGATTAGATACGGAACAAAAATTGTCCTACTTAAACTGCTGCATACAACTGTATGAAACATTTAGCGTTCAACGAATTAGGTGTAAAGCAAATTTTCTCTTAAACTTACCAAATTCTCTAAAAATGAGAGTTTTTCGTACGGTACCTATCTTTATGCCACCGGGGCGGACATTGGATCAAACATTACAATATGACTTGTAACGGAAAATATGCTCGGGAGACAATTATAAAGAGATACAAGCAATTCGTTTCTCAATATCTCATTCGAAAGTGGTATTAATGTGAACTTGAATTCGGCGAATTTTACCAAAAAAAATAGGGTACTTCACTTCAGAGCCTTCAAACTAGGTGAGGGTTAAAACTTTGAACATAACATATAGCAGCAAAATCGTTCTAGGGTGAATACTCGATCTTCTCATGGTAATTGTTTTTAGAAAATTCTATCGTAACGCTAGGAAATCGTGATTGAATATTGGCCAATTTTGCCAAAAATGCACTTTGTTCAATATATTGCGGCAAAAAGGGGTCAACGTGGGTGATACCGCCTATGCGGTCTGATGCATAGCATAACGCTTCAGATATTCTGAAAGTTTCAGCAAAATCGTACATGGTATTTTTTAGAAATATGCCAATATGTTACATTTGCACTACATTTAGTGGGGCTTTGGCAGAAAATAAAAAACTTCGGAAATCTCGTTACCCATGTGAGTAAGAACAGGTCGATATCTAGGATTGTTGCAAATTTCAGCGAAATCGTACATGCCGTTTTCGAGAAATCGCGCGGACAAAAATCGGTGCAAGAAAAAAAAAAAAAAAAAAAAAAAAAAAAAAGAAAAATAGCAATATCTAAAGATTCACCTATTGAAAATAGGTGAATCTAATAATATTACCGTCTTACTTTCGTTAACGAGTCCTTCATTTTCCTATCGCGCCAAGAGCTTCATCAGTTTTAAACAGCGAACTCGGACCAGAAGAAACGGATAAATTACCAAATAACGGCGACGTTATTTCGTAAATCCGGCGACGGAACGTGACGGAACACCGGCAACGTATTTTTTTTTCTCGAGTCTGGCAAATAGTTGACAACATTGGTGTCATTAAATTGAGAAGGGTCGGATATCACACATACGTCTGCTATTACGGACCCCCTCCCCATTATACATCCTGCAAGTATAAATATCTCGATATTAAAATTTCTTGCCTGATGTTCCCTATATGGGTTAACTTGGAGGGGTTGGGTGGGAGGGGGGGTGGCGTATGGCTCATTTTTAGCTCACTGAAGGGAGCTAACTTATCACTTGCCGTCCGTCGTGAACTTTACATTATCGACTTCTCCCAAACTACTGGACCAAATTGAACCACATTTGGTGTGCATGTTCCTTATATGTCAATTCAAGTTTGTACAAATAACCTTGCCGCGTCCACAAGGGGCATCAGACAGGCATTACTCTGATAGCACCCATACATTTTTAAAAAAATAAAAAAAATCTTCTCCAGAACCATCATTTAGAATCTTTTGATATTTGGTATATGACATCTCTAGGAGGGAGGACGGGGGAGGGAGGGGGTGGGGGTGGGGGGGTGGGGGGGGGGGGGTTATAAGTCAGATTCAAGTTTGTTCAAATCGAGCCCATAGGCTAATAATTGGGCTCCCTCTAGGAGCCCGAATTTTAACTTGGTGAAATAAGAGGAAATTTCTTTAAACATCTTTCATATTTGGTATGAATGCTTTCATATTTGGTATACAACATCTCTAGGGTGTCAGATTCCAGTTTGTACAAGTCGGGTCCCTTAGTTAGTATTTGGGCTCTCTATTGGAGCCCAAAGTTTAACTTTGTGCAATTTGAGGAAATTTCTTTAAAAATCTTCTTCTCCAGATCCACCAGTCAGAATCCTGTCATGTTTGGTATACATCTATAGGGGGTCAGATTCAAGTTTGTTCAAATCGAGTCCCTGGGTTTATATTTGGGCTGCCTATGGGAGCTTGAATTTTAACTTAGTGCAATATGAGGGAATTTCTTTAAAAATCTTTTTCTTCAGATTCACTAGTCAGAATCCTTTCATATTTGGTATGCAACATCTTGAGGTGGGTTAGTTTCAGGTTTGTTCAAATTGGTTACCTGGGTAAATATTTTGGCTCCCTGTTTGAGCCCAAAGTTTAAAGTGAGGACATTTCTTTAGAAACCTCCTTCTTCAGATCCACCGGTCAGAATTCTTTCATATTTAGTATATAACAACTCAAGGGAGATCGGGTTCAAGTTTGTTCAATTTGAGTCCCTGGCTTAATATTTTGGCTATCTACGGGCAGGGGTGGGGGTGGCACGGGGAGCATGTTAGGTTCAGGTTTGTTCAAATCGATACCTTAGTGTTTTTCCATAAAATTTGCCTTTCATGCCTTCATTCCTTTGTAGTCTTGATGAACCATGTATAACTGAATGTGACCCAAATACTTCTTGGAACCACTTTGGCAGGTAAGTGATTAAGGCCCCTTGAGGCCTCTTGTTTAGTCAAGTTGTGCCGAAGTCAAGCTCGACTTATAGCTTTGCGAATGGCGGGCGGGCGTAAACAATTGGTTTCTAGATGATAACTTGATAATGGTTCGTCCCACGTTCATGGAACTCCAAAGGTCAAGGTCACAGTGACCCTGGACATAGTAAATCAAAACACTTGGTTTCTGGATGATAACTTGATAATGCTTCGACCCACGTTCATTAAACTTCATAGGTAGGTTGGCACCAGTGAGAGGAAGAACCTTATTGGTGAAAGGGCAAGGTCACATTGACCTTCAACATAGTAAATCGTAAACAATTGGTTTCCAGATGCTAAGTTGACTACGGTTGAACCCATATTCATGAAACTTCATAGTTGGGTTGGCATAGGTGAGCGGAAGACCGCTATTTATCTTGGGCTCGCTAGGCCAAAGGTCAAGGTCTCAGTGACCTTGAACATAATAAATCATAAACAATTGGTTTCCGGATGATAATTTGACAATGGTTCCACCCACGTTCATGAAACTTCATAGGTAGGTTGGCATTATTGAAAGAATGAGCCTTATTTATTTTCGAGTCAGTAGGTCTAAGGTCAAGGTCACAGTGACCCTTCACATAGTAAATCGGTGATCCTATCGGAATTATTTATTTATTTTTTTTTTGAAGTGCCCCCAGAACGATCCCATGGCTGCGCCACCATGCCCACACTTGGGCAATCGTGATTAAATGCCTTGCCTAATGACAAACGCAGTTACACCTGCTGGGATCGAACCGTGGATCTATCGGCTTGATGTTAGTAGTAGATCTGTACCCGACCGACCCACATTGCACGGATCTCATGGCGCAGTTACTTCATTTTTGGTTGTCATGGTAGCCCGCATGAGCGCCATCTTGTGACAATATCCCCATACTGATACGTGGTCCTAGTGTGCATGCGCAGCGCGCGTTTTGTTGAGGTGAGACTAGTGTACGACGTCCATTTTGTATATCTGAGGCCGCCGTCTTGGTTTCTATAGTAGCACATGGTTGCTACGTGACCCAAAACCTTCTAATAGGAAAGGGGTGTGTTCGTGTTCAGAGGGTGTGTTCGATTGAATAGGGGTAAATTTAATTACAACCAACCACCCGACAATCCCTCTAAATAATCCAAAACTACCGAGACGGACTTAGCAAACCCCCATCTAGGGCTTATAATAGTAGCACGTTGTGCTAAATGAATGATGAGAGGTCTCATGTGGATAAATTTAAGTGAACTAGAATACATCAAATTATCACAAACCATCACCAAAACAACTGTATTTGCCACAGATTCTTCAATTTTGGGCTTAAAAGAGAAGCATGCAGTGCTTTAAGGTGCGTTTCCTGGTATGAGTAATTGTATTTGTTTGAATACTTTGTAAAATTACCCAAATAAATCCAACCGTTCTTTTACTAGTGCGGATTTCCCACTAAATGTTCGGTTTCTATCTGTTGCCCCCTATAATTCTTCTTTTTACCCAACAATAGACGCATTCCTTTGTATAAGAGTAACTTTATTGTTTCGGATGTGCACCATAGTCTCAGTATTTTATCTATCCCGATATATTCTGTGGTTTATCCTTCTATATCTTGGCCTGTTTTGCCTTTTACTGGTCCCATTTCTGCCTATCCCAACAGTCTATTTTGTCTTGGCCGTCTCTGTGTTTGCTTTCCCTGTGTATAACGAAGTCGTCTATGATCCACAAACCTAAAATACAATCAAGCAGGGATAGGTATTATTCGAACGACTCGAATCTTATCGAGTAAATTAGCTTTTGAGCAGTTACTGAAAAAGTCAATGCTCGAACGACTCAAATCCCATTGAGCAAATGAGTATCGAAAGAGCGATTTCTTTTACAGGATACATATGACATGATGATGCAGTACTATATATACCTGATGATAATTTAGTTCCTAGCATCTGGCCAGTTCTAGAACTCTCCATGATCTTCATTTCTCCAACACCACTATTACTGATTTTCAGAATATTGCCATCGTCTGTCCTATGATTAGCTTTTACAGTAGTCACCAAATACTGTAATCTTCTTCCGCTCCTGCAGCCTTGTACCATTACTAGCACTAGTGCAGGCTTGCTAACCATCTCAGATTGCTCGACGACCAGAATCTCATCGAACAAATGAGCCATAGGGTAATTGCCTGAATGAGTGACTCCACGAACGACTCTTTTGCTCGTCTAGGTATTGAAGGATGGGAAGGATCTAGGGAACTAACAACGTGGTATAAAGACCTTAGTTATTGAAATTGACGTACAATTCTGCTCGTAATATAGCCTTGTTTTTTGAAAGTGTCGTTAAACCCTATTGTACCAATTTGCCATTGAATTATGATCCTTTGTCAGTTTAAAAAATGAAGGTTTGTTTTACTATAGCTTGTCTCAAGTTTGATCCTTTGCAATCTTTCAAAATTTCTCGATTGCCATATCTGTCGCCACATTAACATATGAACATACATGTGTGGTTCTGTGTTTATTGCATGTCGCTGTACAACACGTTTTGGCAAATTTCACATAACCGTTGCTATTTCTACGATATATACCATCTCTTTCCTGAAAAGTCTTGCTTGGGGCCTGCAATATTTACCGAAATTAACAATATTGGGTGTGCACCCTTACGTGTCACGTATTTTCATATTAGGTGAATAGCTTCCCCGAGAGATTCCTAAAATATACTACTCAAAGTTTGCAAAGCACCAAATATTTGACACATTATTGTGAAATTTGATTGTGACATATTTGCGATATTTTTGGTGGATATGATTGAGGAATGTATTGAGATGGTCCCCATTGTTTACATTAGCTCTCTTGACAGGCAGACTTTTCGTGACAGTCATGGAAAGCATGTACCCCTTGATTGTCATGATGTTTTCGTGTACTGTCTATATGTACATGACATGTGTAGGGTATTCAATCTTCATTTCAACACAAACCCTTGTGACTTAATGATTGAATATGGCAAATGCAAATGTAAGAAGACATTTTCCTGAAGCAGAAATGTGGAGGGCTGTAGGAATGGTGTAGCAAGGGGCTACCCATCGTCGGGTTGGTGAAGCCCTTGGTGTGCACCATACGGTGATCACCGGAGATTTCAGCAGTATGGCACACCAGTAAGACGGCATGGTGGTGGCAGAGACAGGGCAACATCTGCAGCTGAAGATCGGTTTTTGATCATTCAGGCCCGTAGGAACCGCTTTGCCACAGCAACCCAGCTTGGCAGTGACCTTCAGAATGCATCCGGGGTAAATGTTTCGACGCAGACTATCCGGGCAAGGTTGCACGAAGGTGGTCTCCGATCAAGAAGACCATGTATTCGCATTCCACTGTCCCAGAACCACCGTCAGACACGATATGAATGGGCCATGGGAAACGTTGGATGGACCAGAGAAAATTGGCGAACTGTCCTCTTTACAGATGATGCAAGGTACTGCCTAGACCACACAGATAGGCGTTCTAGGGTATGGAGGAGACCAGGCGAGCGGTTCCATGCAGCAAACATTGCTGAGATTGACGCTTTGGTGGAGGGTCAATCATGGTCTGGGCGACATCAGCAGGGATGGGCGTACAGGACTCTGTGTCCTTGAACGTGGTACATTGACTGCACAGCTGTATATTGATGAGATCCTGGATGTCCACGTCAGATTGTATGCAGGTGCAGTGGGTGATAGATTCATTCTGATGGACGATAATGCCCGTCTTCATGCTGCCCATGCTGTCGGGGAGTACCGACAGAGGGAAGGGATTGGGCGTATGGACTGGCCAGCAAGATCTCCTGACCTCAATCCAATCGAACATGTCTGGAATGAGTTGCAGCTTGCAATATCTTTTTTTTTTATTAAAAACATTTGGCGAATATACATGTTGCATAGAAATAGTTAAAATACACAGAACATAGAAGATTAGAAAATTAAAGCACTACATTTCAGTTATTCAAAAAGTTGTTGATGCAATTCCATTTCTCCTTAATAAGAACTGCCTTGTCGATTTGGTAGATATATGTTGAGTACAGTTAAATATTTCTGTAGAGTTTCATAATGCCTAGAAACTCTGAGAAGCCGGGAGGTGTATTTTTACGGCTACAGCTGTAGATGTACTTTTTGTATATAAGGAGGCATGCGCTCCAAACAATGGTCGGTCAACTTGGGAGGAGGGGCCTAAAATAATTTCACGTTCAGTTACGGCTAAATGTGAATTCAAGGGTAGGCTGTCGTTAATACGTTCAACTAATCTCACTAAAACTGTTTTCGAAAATCAACACTCGTAAAATAAGTGAGTAACAGTCTCCTTCACCTTTCCACAGAAGGAGCAGAGTTCTGTTTCTGATAAACCGCATTTATAGAGACGAGAGTTTGTAAACAAAATTATGTGATTGATTTTAAATTGCATGGTCTGTAAATATGTATCGTCAGTTGCTTTAAATGTTTGTCTATAAATGTGTTGCCAATCGCTGTGAGGTATATTTTCCTTCAGAATTGTAGTCCATTTTTCTTGAGTGTGAATAGGTTCTTCCGATACTTTTTCCAGAAGTACGGGGTAAAAATGCCGATTTGCTTTTGTGCAGGATTTAATGTCATCGACATTTGGGTCAGTGACATTATCAAGTCTCAAGATGTTGGGCAAAATTCTTTTCCATAATCTCGGTATAGCACTGACCT
The DNA here is from genome assembly GCA_031216915.1 of Pictodentalium vernedei. NCBI lineage: Eukaryota > Metazoa > Mollusca > Scaphopoda > Dentaliida > Dentaliidae > Pictodentalium > Pictodentalium vernedei. The sequence continues at coordinate 23,772,482 of CM062292.1, read as the reverse complement.
CCCCTAAATAGGTGGTGAATGGTATATCGATGTCATCTGAAATTCATCAAAATCAATAGTGTGTCCTTCATTGTTGACTATATCGTTTATAAAGAAGACCCCCATCCTGACAGCTTGCAATTTCAGCCCGTTCAGTGCAGCCAAGAATTGTCCAGGAGCTTGGTGCCATGCTGGTCCAAGAATGGAACAATATCCCAGAAGGGACCACCAGGAATCTGATTGGGGGCATGAGAAGGCGTTGTCAAGCTGTAATTAACAATAATGGGTCTCATACTCGATATTGAACCCATATCAGTTCGCTCCGTCAATTTTTTGGCAAATTGAAAAAGTTCTTCTTTTACCATCAATATCCATTTTTCATGGTTATCGTATTCAAAAGCTAAAAAATAATGTCAAACACAAATAAAATCTTCATTTCTGTACTTAAATGATTAAAGATATAATTAACAAAAAAATATGTACACTTTTCATTGCAATATTTCAACTAAAACGTAAAACAGGTAGTTGGATATACTTGGTGCTTAGCAAACTTTGAGTGGTATAGAATAATGCAGTTCATCAGAGTTTGAGAATCGTTTAGCTATAAACTAGCTCTATTTATGAAACTCGTCTACGAATTCTTAGACGAGTTTCCTAAGGTATGACCAAAACACCAATTTCATATTTTTTTCATATGACACCACAGTTAGCAAAAACATATCTATTAGATCGAAAAAGAAGAGTTAAAGAGTGGAATTACTATTACGCGTCACAGCTGCAAGCAGTCATACGTCATAACTGCGAAAAAACACAGTTCCATAATTTGGCGTTATAAATACTAATTTTCAAGAATTTATTTATTGGGATTTTAGTGAATGCTTGTAACAAATGAACTCAGGCATCGTCGTACTGTTGATGTTTTGAAATTTCTATTTACAAGTCCATTAATTTAACACAGATCTTTTCGGTGATGACCAATCAAAAAGCGTTATTTTGAAATTGAACAATTAAATCAACTGAAGGTGTTATGAAGAGCAAATTAATATTTATTGAAAATATAAAACGGAAAAAACAGAGAAAAAGCAGAAGTCATATGATAACCTATGTTTTCGAGGCAAAAATTATGCACAGCCAGTTATGAGAATTACGTTAGGTAAAGATGTAACAGTTTCAATTTCATCTTTGTATAAAACAAGCAACACCAAGGGGCGTAACTATGGGATGTGGGGATGCCCCCCCCCCCCCCCCCCCCACCTCCACCAATAATATTCCAGTCGGGACATGTTCCTCTGCGATGTAGTCTTATATATCGATTCGCTCTTTCGGGCTGCTTGTGCTTGTGTCACACACATAGTTGGTCTCATTCAGATGGAGGTCTGTGACTGATTAGGGATGCTGGGATCCCAACCTGTCCAATTCTGAGTGCGGTAAAAGTTAAAAAATAAAAAATAATTGAAAAAAAAATTCTATTTCATAATTGAAAAATAAAAATAAAAAGTTTGGAGGCCCACGCAACTCGACTAATACACGTGTGTATCCACAAATAATTAGGGTTGTCACGATTAATCGATAATCGATTGTCGATCGGTCACGCCGAAATCGATTAGTATTTTTCGCTGTCGAAGAATCGGTAAATTTTACCCCGTTTTAGACGTTTAATAATTAAAAAAAATTGATGAAACAACTATTTTTTTCTATAGGTAAAAGGTCAAGAACGTTGACGTTAAACCTCAAGAAGCTGTTAGAAGTATTTGTCTTTTAGGTTCATTCAAAGCTTTGATATTCTGAACTTTTGAACCGTCAGTGTAATAATCAAGACCGGTCGGCAGTTGCGAACTTCGCGAGTTCGCAATTGCTGACCGGTCTTGATTATTACACTGACGGTTCAAAAGTTCAGAACATCAAAACTTTGAATGTACCTAAAGGAGGATCGTCTTCTTTATTTACTTGAGGTAGGTCAACTGACTTGAACTTCATTATTAACGACTTCAAAGAGAGGGAGGGGTCATCTTGGTACCATTAATCGATTATTATAGATTATTTGCGACGATTAATCTATTCCTAAATTAAAAAATCGCGACAGCCCTACAAATAATTTCCCGATTTTTTCTTTTTAACTATCATCGCAGTAACAAATATCCCAACACATCAAGGCATTCCAAGTTCGCCTTATTGACAGCGCAACTGTGACCCGCGTGACAGTTGGGCCAAGGTGTGAAGAAAACTGAATAGATAGGAACATTGTCTGCTAGCAATGGAGAGAGAGAGAGGGAGAGAGAGGTGAACTTCAAAATTATTTGACTGGTGTGCCGCCAACCATTTAGCATTGATTGCTAAAAAAACAAAATAAATACTACTTGACCCATGCAGTGAAGGTAAAACACCCACACAGCAATAAATCCGTATAAACAATGAAATCATCAGTGAAGTCGGCAGTAATGAGAATGAAAAATACGTCAAATTCCTTGGCGTCAAACTTGATGAAACCCTTTCTTCAAATGCACACATATCACAAATTTGTTCGAAAGTAGCTCTTGCCAAAATATGCCCTCATAGTCCAGGCACATTAGACATAAAAATGAGAAAGTAAGGAAAAAAATCGGAGAAAGCTGATTTTTTAATATGTTTCCGGGACACACATTGCGGATAAAGTGTGAAAAGTCCCCGCGAATCCGAGTTGAGCTTTTTTAGTTATAGCGTTTTTTTGATGAAAAAAAAAAATTCGACCCAGCTCCATATTTCTCATTCTTATTCGCCTTAGTAGGGTGAGAATCATAAATATCGTGCTGAATTATATTGAGAATACATATCCCCAACAGAAAATGCCAACTTTGTACCAATCCTCACACTCAATGGTGAAATATTCACGAAAATGTACAAAATTACGAAAAAAAATTTATTGTTTTCATACACACAACGGTACACAACGTCCATTAAATCAAATCTACGACTACTTTGGGAGTTAAATTATGTATCAAAAATTGCAGAAAAGCAGTGGCTTTATAATGATATATAACAATAGTCATTTATTCCATAATGAACTGGTGAAACGTGTGAAATATTAACCATACCCCCTAAACTCAAAGTCAAACGGCATCGACTTTTCTCATTCAAATACCGTATTATAGCATCATTGTTTCAATTTCCATGTTCGATTAAATCACATAATGTGGTGTTCGCCTACACTCAAGATGCATTGGCATGTAATGTGTGCACGCCCTCGGCGGCTTCCATATGATTATGTCATATTTTGGGGCAATTGGTTCGATCATGGCTGGTAGCGGCTTGGATGAACTTTGGGGGGACTGGTTATGCTGGTGGGTCAATCCATCATTTGATCAGTGGTCATGCATATTCAAGAGCAGTTCGTGCCCATTTGCTAACACAAATTGCCATTACAAAACTTGTGTTTGAAGAAAGCCGAACACTAGATAACATAGACTGCACAGAAGTCAATGAAATATTATGTGGACTTGCCAGAGGTGACTGTACAACAGCTGACGCTGTCAATCAAGAAAGTGTCAACCATCTACTGTCAAAATTACACGAACTGCTCCAGAATGCGTCCGTAGGACGCACAGGAAAGCTTTGGGTACAATACTACGAGCAAATAGGTCTTCTCCAGTTGTTTTTGAGAGCAGAGCGCACAGGCGACTGGGAACTCCATACATATTGTGTTCGCAATATGATTCCAGTATTTCACGCAGGTGGTCATTTTGCATACGCAAAAAGTTCTCATCTCTATTTGCAGCAGATGAATGAGCTAACAGAAATAATGCAACAGGATGATTTGAAGTTGTTCACTGAGAAAGGTTACTTTACCATAAGGCGCTCAGATAAATTCTGGGACGGGATATATTCTGATCAGACCATAGAGCAGTGTTTAGAGAATGTTCAAGCTCCCTGGTGGTCTCACACATGGCAGGGGAATAACCGATAGCACTGTTGCGAAATGGGTACATGGACTACCTCTTTGCCTTCCGATATGTAATGCTCTCGAAAATTTTGTTCATGTTCACACTGGTCATGGCGAACAACATCGGGACCTCCGTCAAAGTTCACAATTGACTGATGCCAATGATATCACCAAATTATTGAACTGGCTCAGAGTGCATTCCCCCTTTCAGAATAGAGATCCACTACAATTAGTCTCTATAGCGACTTGGGCTTGTGGCCGACGAAACTGTGAACTGTGACCAAGTTCGCAAAATTGGTGAATGTTGCGTATCGAATGTTGTAAGCAAAACGTTCAACAGCATCAAACTACGACGTGTTGACACTGTGAAGTCTTTTGCATCGATGGCAAATAGCATCAAAGTCCGTGGAAGTAAGGTAGTGATTGACCCCACAATTCTGTTCAACCGCATCACATGTGTTATTCAGTCACAAGCAGAGATAGAAGAGTATCTCAAATATGAACTCGCCCCGAAACCACCAGCATTGTTTGATTCTGCTGGAATGAGGAAGACACAGAAAAGCACGCTCGGTAAGATCCTCAAAACATACGGTTCCGAGCAAACTAAAATCCCAGAACATTCTCTGTTTGTTGTAGATGGTGGATTTTTATTGAGGGCAGTTGTATGGCCTAAATAGTCGTCATATAAGGACATATGTACATCATATTCCAATTATCTAGTGAGACATTTTGGGGCGAACGTCGTGGTTGTTTTTGATGGTTATGCTTGTACAATGTCGACAAAGGGCATGTAACAAGCCCGTAGATCTAAAGACAGGTATTCAATTGATATCAATATCTCACCCGAGTTACCAGCCACCACACCCCAATCCGATTTCCTTGCAAATGCCAAGAACAAAACCCAACTGATCGATCTTCTAATGCAGGAGCTATCTGCTATCAATATTCAGTCCAAGCAGGACGAGGCTGATGCTGATGTACTGATAGCCGAAACTGCACTTGACATCGCTCAAGATGACAACAATGTTGTCGTTGTGGGAACAGACACAGACTTGTTAGTCATTCTTACCTCTCGAGTTCAACCGGGATGTAATATTCACATGATGTATTCCATTACCCCAAACTTACTAGTTTTAGTTAGTGAAATAGCAACCAAAATGGGTGACCATAGAAGCAACCTCCTTGTAGCACATTCTATAAGTGGTTGTGACACTACTTCTGCACTCTTTCGAGTTGGTAAGAAGAAAGTATTCAGTACAATTGTCTCCGATGTTACTAGCGACTCACAACAGTATGTCAACACAATTTTGGCAGATGACAGTACACCAAGTGCAGTAGCCGCTGCCGGGGAACAACTTCTCCTGATCTTATACGGGAGTAAAACTGTTTCCTCTCTCGACCAATATAGATATGTCACTTACAAGCGTTATGTAGCAAAATCTAAACTGAATAAACCCATCGACCTAGCCTCACTCCCACCAAGCAGCGATGCTGCACAACAACATGTCTACAGATGTTATCTCCAGGTCCAACAATGGCTGGGCACTTCGCTTCCTCCGACGGATTGGGGGTGGTCGCTAGACAATGGACTTCTTGTACCGACTGCAGCCACAAAGCCATGTGCCCCCGATAACCTACTGAATCTGATCAGTTGTGGTTGCAAGAGTACTTGTACAAAAAGGTGTGGGTGTAAGAAGGCAGGACTCTCTTGCTCAGGTTTGTGTAATTGCAGTTCGGATTCTTGTAACAACCACAGAAACACTGCCCTGTCGGAAATTTCTGAGTTCGATGAATAATATGTAGAAAGGTCATGTCATTTCTGTATATAGCGTTGATAATAGTCAATGTAACTTAATCCATGTTGATTGATTTGTACATTCTGTAAATATTATTTATTGATTTTTGTACATTCTGTAAATATTATTTATTGATCTAATGCTGCCAGACACAGACGTGTCTGTTCGGTCCCAAGCCCGAAAATAGTTGAGTTCTCATGCTGACGAATTTTATGCCAAAAGGGGAACTCGGCCAGAAGCAGAGGGGGTCTTCCATAATGTCTATTTTGTAAGCAATGATAAAAATCTTCAAATGGTGGTGGATTTTTTATCGTCTGTCCAACTAACATCCCGTTCTGTACTACGACCCTTTGGGCAAATCCGTTAGGAAAATCGTCATTTTTTGCGTAAATCCGATACTTTTTTGTGAATTTTCAATAATTTTTCGCAGAAATTGTCACAGAATGCACATTTTCCTCTACGTAAATGTATATTAGACATTATGTAGCTCGAAATACGCGTAAACAAAAAATACAGTTGGATCAATTCGAGGTTACAAAGTTCGTGCGATTTTTTTTTGATTTTTTTCAAACGCGTTTTCGAAAAAAGGCTGTAGAAAAAAAAGCTCAACTGGGATTTTAGGGGACTTTTGTCTAATCGTTCAGTGACATGTACTCGACATTCCCTGAAAAAATCAGCTTTCTCCGATTTTTTTCCCTAGTGAAACCTAATGTTCTTGGGCTATCAGTAAGATTAAGAAAGCTTTGCAACATAAAGCTATGAAAACCCTATATTGTTCATTGGTACAAAGTCACTTGATTTATGGAGTTCAAATATTGGGTTCATCGAAACCAGGTAATCACCTCCATAAATTACAGAAGCGGTCGATAAAAATCATCAACAACAAGAAATATAATTCTCACACAAATTACACGCTTGTTTGACTGTGTTTGATTGAAACAATGGGAATCTCCCAGTATCCTTTGTAGATGTTGTTTCTTCCGTGAATAATGACTTTTGTAAATACGCGCCAGACCGGTCTCACTCGTTTCCACAGAACTGGAAATAAAACATTTGACAACTTCCCTGTCTGTGCATTCCCAAAATTATGGAATGAATTAGAAAAAGATTTTCGTGAACTAAGAAGTAGGGCATAATTCAAGAAAAAGTTGACAGCTCATTTCATCTCCCTCTATTCGAACGACGTCACATGTTCGAATCCTTATTGCCCGGACTGTGTCACGTAATGCAATCTCAAGACGTAGACAGATGGCTAAAAAATACATAGAATATTTATATGAGTGTGTTCTCAAACTGTGTTTCGTCTGGATACTCGTCCTAGCGGGCCTTTAGTATATATGTATGTACCCTTATGTGCAGATGTGTATGTGTGTGTATGTATGTACATGTATATATGTGTGTATGTATATGCGGTGGGGCCGTGCATGTGTGTGCATGGGAGTGCACACTGAACCCGTATTATATCAGTTATTGATTGATCTTTGGCTGGGGCCTTGTCGACTGAGCTCGCTTCTTCTGGAAATTAGCTATCATTTGCACATACCCGCAAAGTCTTCTCACCGGTTGATGTTGTGAATGGAAAACTGGAATGAACAATGCTTCACGTGCGTTTTTGTTTTTGTTTGTTTTTTTTTTTTTGTTTGTTTGTTTTCTTTTTCTTTCTTTTTTACTGTTTAATCTTTTATTTTTTCCTCTTTATTTGTTTTTCTTATTCTTCTTCCTTCTTTCTTAGTTTAGTTTTTTTGCGCCCCCTTCTTTTTGGGAAGGCAGGAAGACCGCCAATCACGCTATGCCTTTCCATGCCAGTATACGTATTGTATTCGATTTTGCATGTTTGTGTTTATATTGTCTTTTGAACATAAATATTGTAAAAATGTATATGTATTTTTGTAAACACTGTATTAATTTTCTTGTATACTGGTGAATAAACATATCATCACAAACAAATTTATCTTCCTACGTGTTTGAACTTTAATCCTTATTGACAAATAATCCACATTGACAAATATTCCTTTTATATCATCCAATTTTCCAACACCGACCATAACATCTTCACCAAACTTGACATGTGTGCTAATCTCGTTGGCAAAGTACGAGTGGGTGCTTTGGTTTCCACGCGCGAGGACAAAAGGAGAGGAACTGTGGTCAAAACGTCTATATTTTTATTTCACTCATTCTTGTCTATGCGTTTTGAGTATCTCCCTTGACTTGCATGTATTACTTTTTCCGTGCTTGGAAGCAGCAGCAACTAATAATAATTAACTCTAAGAAACATTTCGCACACAGTGTACACAAACTTGTACGTATACTAACCCCAGTTAGTAATTTTGGCCCGAACCGTATGTATTCCCAGAATGTGTGTTTGTAGTGTGTTAACACCTTTATCCGCGTTGTAGGGATGACATGGGGTTGTTTAGCTTTGCTGTTCAAAATGTTGGGGGTCGAGCCAACATTAAGGGTCGGAATCCGGACGCTCGCCAAACTCGACTAGCAGGGCTGAGTTGGAACTGCACTATAATTTTCTTCCGTGTCAAGTAAAATCGAAATAGGTTCTCTCTTCGTTAGGTTTGATTCCTAATCACTCTAGGCTGCGTGGAGGAAACAATGATTAAAGTTATAACGATTCTTTTATTTACATTAGAAAAAATCTGATTTCAATATTTAACACATTTGACAATTTGATCAACATGGTAGAAGATTTATCACATGAGTTAAATAGTTTCTCGTCAATTTCAGTTGATCTATAGCCCTGTATTGGCGCTATAGTCTGCTTTGAAAATGTCCCTGTCGTGGGTTCTCAACGGAAGATTCATACCCTGAGCGTTTACTTTCACGTCTGCACGTGTCCGCAGCCCTGACTGTCGAGAATCTCGAATAGCAAGGTCAATTACCTTATGTGAACATAGTTCTGATTTCGATTCGGCTCATCCACTCCGTCGGCTAGCTTAGTAAGTCTACATCACATACCTTTTAATGTGTCCTTTGATAGAACTCTCATCGAATGTTCCTGACCTTTTGAAATTCACACAGTTCATGACAAAACTCACAACTTCACAATGCGCCTCCGTGTTTGTGCGAATTGTCACTGATCGACTTCGAGTCGATATTCACAACACTATGACAGGAAAAAACAAGCTACTACGCGATCAAGCACGGCGTTCCTAAGGGTTAACACCACAATACAATAGCGTACACTCTGAGGCAGGTGCGAGTCGATCCTCAACAACGACATCTAAACTAAGCCTTTCCTTGGGTTCGTAATCAAAACTAAGAATTCAGGCCTGTAGCTCTCTACGCTCGCGTAATCTTACAATATCGGCGTGCAACGTAGCTCCGTGGGTGCCCGGCAATCCCACTCGCACGAGATCCTATTAAGGCGTCTCCTAAACGGCCGAAACCCAAGTATCCCTGAACTAACTGGTTCTCGTGGGATGTCATAACAATATTTCCAGATGCCTAAAATGGCACTCAATATTCCTGGAGATGAAATCAGAGTGTACCAATGCATGTGTTACCAAGCGTATCTCCAGAAATAATATACTTGACAGTCGTGTCGATTGGAATACCTTTATAAATGACAATCACCGCTAGATTAATCGACCGATGGTACCACGGTATACATCTTATCCTAACTGCTAATATGCCAAAGAAGTATCCCACTGAGTTTCGCGTAAGGCTAATTACATAATTAAAATGTGTGTTTACAACACAGAAAGAAGAAATGTATACATGTATCTGAACTTGAAGGTTGGGGGGGGGGGGTGTGCCCCCCCCCCCCTTTTTAGACAGGGTCTGCCCTTACATAGTGTTAGTTTGCGAGTATGTGTGGAGGGTGTGTAGGGGTTGATTCAGTAGCACGCTGGTATTTATAACGTTGTAGTGGAGTGAGTTTGAGTATGGTGGGTTCTGCATACGTGTGTGTGCACATGTGCCAGTTTAAGGGTGTATTTGAGGGGATTATTATTATTTATTGGTGTTTAAGGACATATACTTACGCACAATGGCTAATCATGACCGTGACAGTTTTACGGGTGGAGGAAGCAGGAGTACCCGGAGATAACCACCGAGCAACGACGAGCAGCTACCAGCTCCCCAACAATGTAAACACCCCACTGCAGCACAGGCAGGGTCAGATTGGTTGAAGACATGCGTACCATCGACGTGCAGTACGCCTTAGTACACGGCATCATCGTGCCCCCATGTGGACAATCGGGGTTAAGTGCCTTGCCCAAGGACACAACGTGGGAGTCCGAATTGATCGCTCAGACGGTCACCCACCCAATGATGTATTTGAGGGGAAAGAGTCTCTAGGTGTGAGTGTGGGAGTTAAGGTGTGTGTGTAGGTTTGTAAACTGTGGACAAATGCGAACATACACAAGACTTCGAACCTTCAGTTGGAAGCATTCTCGTTCCGATAAGCAAAAACAGCAACTGTCTTCTACTAATTACAAGAACAGGTACGAGTTTACAGGAATGAAAGGAAATAATGATGTTAAAATATCTGATTTGTGTGTATCCAGTGAAGCTAAACATATTTTTCGTTTTCGTGTGTACTTGAAAGGTATCTGATGTTTCTCGCTCACGTGTAGAAGCATAGGTTTTTATTTTGAAAGAACATAGCATTTTATGTGCTCTGAAAGATTTTGACAAACAATATAACATTTACAGTCGATGTCAAACACATATTTCGAAAAATTCTTCAACATTACGTAGAACAATGCGAGTCACACATTTTCAATTCTAATCGATTCTCGAATCGAATCAGGTTTATTATCCGAAATCGAATTGGACGTCGAATCTAAATAGGGGCGTCCTGATGATGACAGACTATGACAAAGGGAGTGCTGTACACCTGATTTGTTTCGATTGTGAAGGCTCAAGTCCACTGGTAAAATATTCCCACCACATCATATAGGCATGACTTCTGTGAAGGCATGCCTTTATGAAGTAGTTGGAATATTACCTAGTAGGGATTACAGTTCAAAGACAGAAACGAGTGAGAGAATTATGGATACTAGGTACTGCACAGAACAAGCCGAAATGAAGTCAACACAAAATGTGCGCCAGAATCTACACAACTGTTGTAAAATATTTTGTATTTATCCACAGTGTGACAAGCCAACGTTTACTGGCGGTACTGGGTGTAAAATATCTTTTTTATTTGGAAAAAAATAGAGGATATCTAATGTTTTTGAGTAGATACCGAAAATTATCTCATGAGTGATCGAGACAAATGTTTATTTTCCGTGAGCGCTTGCGTGAGCGAAAATTACCATTTGGTTCGGTCACGAGTGAGATAATTTTTGGTATCTACTCAAAAACACTAGATTTTCTTTTTATTATACGCTTTTTATAAGGATCTGATAATTCCACTCGTTTCAAAAATGAATTGATGCACGAAAGTAAACAGCGCATTGAATCATTGATACGCGGAAGTGATTTGCTCGATACTCGGAACAGATAGCGTCTTGCGATCTGATTCAGTTGGCGGGTTTCTAGTCCAAACATGGCCTAAAGTCCGTAATATACGTTTTTGGTTTGATACGACCTTTGAAAGGACGTACCAAACCAAAAACATATATTTCGGACTTTCGGACAATGTTTGGACTTTCGTACATCAATTCGAAGTGAATACGTGTTGAATTATTGCGGGAAATGGTCGCTATCCACTCAAAGCAACCGGATTTTCTTTTCATTATACATTTCTAGAACAAATTGATCATTTCCAGTGATAATTTGACTCGTACTCACCTTGAAGTGATGCTTTGAGAGCCGCCATTTTGATTGATACCGTGAAAGTGAAAATTTCTATATCTTTACAGTGGGGATACGATTTCTATTTTTCCGCAATTTCTTCGATAATCTATCGTTTAGCGTATAATAAAATTATTAAACAGTTCTCCTGTAAAACGTGTCTGGAAACGATTTGACTTTATTGTCATTTCTGGATATGGGAAAAAATGATAGATGCAATTATAGGCAGGGCAAGAGTGTAATGCAAAACGGGCTTCCTGAATACGCAAAATCATGTCAGAATTTACCGCTTGCTGAAGGTGTCATCAATGCCTTATTTGTCAGAAAAACGTGTGAGCACCCTCCTTCACTTACAGAGAGATCTGATATTCATTCAGAATACAAAACATTTTATAGGATCCCGGCTAGGAGGCCGCCTATGCATTTCACAGTTCTTTGTAGACTTTGACTGGGTACATATCGGCGTTTTATCATGCGTTATTGTTTGAGCATGTCTTTTTTTGCTCCAAACGTATTACCGTGATTAAATTATTCTATGCGAACGTGTCTTCTGTAACGTAAGAATAAACATTAAGTTGACAGTATAAAAGTTACTAACCTCTGCGGATCCAAAAGTCCCGATTAACTGCTGATCCATCAAGCCATCTGAAAACACCCTCTTGCAAAATGTCGTTTCCTCCAACGTAGGCGAAGTAGCTAATGGCAACAGAAGATTTCTTTGAAAGATAACAAATACCATCAGTTATTAGAAAATAGAGAGTAATCACGTGATTGGACTGGTTACGTGAAATAATTCTTGAGAGATGAGGAACGTTGCACAAACACGAGTACGCGAATGCGCACGAGTGTTTTAAAATACATTCCCTCACCTCGAATGAATTATTTCACGTAACCAGTCCGGTCAAGCGATTACTCTGTTTATTACTTTTAATTATTAACGATAACTATATTATTTAACCCTTTACCTAACGTAACGGCCAAATCCGGCCAGCGCTATTCTCAAAAATCGACAATTTAATTTTCATTATTTTTTCATCTCTAAAACATAGGTTAAGACCCCTCATTGGAACAAGCTCGTCGAGCTCGTTCCAATGAGGGGTCATAACCTTTGCTTTTAAAACAAAAAAATGAAAAAAAATAGTTATTCAAGAATTTTTTTTTTTTTTGCAAGTGTCGTCTGCTTTTCATGTTAGGTAATGGGTTAAAAAAAAACAATGAAGTCCCCAATACACCCATGGCAAAGCTTTTTCGTCTGCGTACACGGATACATGACCCAATTGTCGATTGCATAATTCACTTGTGAAGTTATCGTTTATAATCAAACCCGGAAATACATCCCTACAAAACCTTTCAGACCCACAGTCGCAATTCGAGGCTTTTACGGGCTCTTGGTTTACCGACTTTTCGTGGAGTTTTAGCTCAGACTATCGTTCACTTAATATGATGCCCTTTTACTCTCAAATATACCAGATTAGCACAATTATTGAACCTAAGCGTAATCTTAAAACTACAATTGTGGTGGTTCTTCATTCATACAATTGAAACTAGAAGTCCTGTCACTGCATTGTGCGCTATTTCGATGTAATTGCGCGCTGAGTAAGTGCACGTTTGTTCCTATCAAGCCCAAACTGTCCGATTAGTGTAACTCATTCACTGAACGACACGCGTGTGAATGGGTTAATCGAAATGGCATAGAACGAGTGCCAGCGCGGAAGGATAAAACGAGAGGCCGCAGGCATCGAGTTTTAGCCTTCCGCGATGGCACAAGTGCCATATCTATCAATTACCCCATTCACACGCGTGTGTCGTTCTGTGTTTATTACACGCCTTCGCGTCTATAAAACCATTATTAGAAGGACACTCAGCAATTCATTTGACAACTATCAACAAAAAGAATACATTTTATCGCCAACCACATTTGCGAGGGAAAGACATTTTACTATTTCATCCACTGAGATCAACTGTTTTCTACGTGCCTACTGGCATATAGAACACATTGGAACCCGGGGGACGTTGGTTAGGTATCACCAGCGATTCAAATTGTAATTGCGCTGCACGACTTGTAGAAATTTCTAGTGAAATTTGGCTTCTTCATAAGCGTAGTCCGTCAACGATTTCTGTTCCGCACAAGTGTGCGGAACATATGTTTATTTTCCGCAAGGTTTAGTGTAATAAAATTCCTGTAGTAAAACTAGTAAACAGAGATCATTAACATCATTCATAACCTCTATTAGTATATATATGTATATATAATGACGTAAATGGATATTAAAATTCAACTGCATGTAGAGAATCAAGAAGGTGGATTACTACTTAATCGCCATGCCGTATATTCTCCACTCCTAAAGTATTTATAAGTGTTTATATCTCACAGTCGGGGCGTTTTTGCACTGTTTCGCAGCTAAAGTTTAATGTATCTGGGCCCTTGTTCCGAGTCCGTATCAAGGGCCCCTGATACAAGCGCGTGATTCTGCTGTTGACAAAAGAACGGCATTAATAGGAACCCCAAGCGGGCCGTAGGCCCGCAAAGGGTTCCACATACCCAGTCAGATAAATGTGTTCCAGAACAGAATTCTCTATAGCCGTCAATGTGATTTTTGAAGTGGACAGTAAATTTCAGTGAAAAAACCACGTAACTTCCGGTGTCGAATTGCCCATGCAATTGCAATTGGCCTGTACCCCTCTAGGAATCAAATGTTTTTTTGTTTCGCCTCAGAGCTTTGCGTGATACATTGGCCTACATATCTACACTTCAGGGGTAACCAGACCTTCTCAACCGAGAACCGCGACAAATCAGCTGCCGGCCAAAGTGTTACTATTATTACTCGAGTTCTGTCCTTCTGGAGGTTTGTCAACATGCTCAGCTGATGATCTCGTCATTTCAGATCGAACTCTCAGTTCTGATTTCGTTGCAGCTTGTCTGCCAGTGATAACCTCAATCGAAAAAACGTACATATTATAATTGATAATTGTTGTTATATTGGTGCGATTGTATGCAGATATGCATTGACACGTACCTCGTGAAATATCAAGATGAACAGAAACTCAGTTGTTGAATTATCCGAATGTTAAGGTGTTCTAAAAGTAAGGAAAAGTTTGCTTGAAAAAAGGGTATACGGACGTTTCGTCCACAAGCCGAGTCGTCCGCTTGTCAAGGAAAATATTGTCTGCACATTTTCTACATTTCGAACAAGACACCTACCCCCTACTAACGTGTGACATTTCCCCAGATTAAGCCCAATATTCTCACATATAAAGCCTCCTGATGTTGTATTTATGTTAAGAGTGTGATGTACAACGTCATCTTTAAGGTTTGAAACACAAATGATGTCATATATTGGCTGATATATTGATATGTTTTTAAAAAATTGCACAAGTTGGAAATGCACATTTTTGGTGCACTCAAGAGACTCACCCACCCCCACATCACGTCCTGCAAATTTTTGGTCCCCCCCCCCCCCCCCCCAGGACCCCCCTCCCCCTGGAATAATTGCAAAATTATAAGATTATGTTACGGAACTTAATATAACAAGTTTTGATGCATTTCTTAATATAATTATAACACGTTTTGATGCGTTTCTTAATATTATTAATTCCTATAATACATTTGCTAATAATTTTGTGATTATTCATTGTAAAGCGCCGGTGATGCTCTTCCAAGTATAATTGCAAAATTATAAGATTATGTTGCAGAATTTAATAAACCATAAATTTTGATGCGTTTCTTAATATAATTCATTCTCATAATACATTTGCTAATAATTTTGCTATTATTCATTGTAAAGCGACGGTGCGCCTCGATGAATACATGCAAAATTATAAGATTATGTTGCAGAACTTAATATAACAAATTTTGTTGCATTTCTTAATATAATTAATTCTTATAATACTTATGCTAATAATTTTGCAATTATTCACTGTAAGGTGCCGGTGGAGCTCTTCAATAAAAAATTTCAAAATTATAAGATTATGTTGTGGAACTTAATATAACGTACATATACTTTAAGAACTTTTACTGTAATAATATAATTTTTATTGGTAATCCATTGAATAAACAGTAATTAAAATTTATTAGATGGCTGGATAGTTTATTTTGTTCTGACATTTCTGTTTTCAGAATTTTATACACATATATGAAATTTAATGCAAGGAGTTACATTAAGATACATTTCAATGGAGGTACATTAAGATATATTACAATAGGTAATATACAATAAATTATACAATAAAATTATTATATAAATAAAAAATGATTCAAAATGCAATACTTGAATACTTTCCCCCAGCGAACGAGTTTCGGACGTGTCAGGTATA
This sequence comes from Pictodentalium vernedei, assembly GCA_031216915.1. Lineage (NCBI taxonomy): Eukaryota > Metazoa > Mollusca > Scaphopoda > Dentaliida > Dentaliidae > Pictodentalium > Pictodentalium vernedei. Next base: position 23,756,723 of record CM062292.1, on the reverse strand, counting down.
ATTGTAGAGGACGACTTGGGTAAAATTGCAGCGGACGATTTGGTTAGCAGACGAAATGGGTGTAATTCGAAAAAGTGATACTGATAGGTTGCTTTCAGTCCCGTTAGTAACCAAAACAAAGTAATAATGTGTTACTTTTTGGTGCATCTGTATTTCTGAACAGTGCTTCGTAGTTTCAAAAACTAAAAAATGGAAAATAATAACCCTTTTGGATATTTACCGCCATTGAAAATGGTATGTCATCTTTTTTCGGGAACTGGGGAATCTTCAGCCTGGGGAGAACTAGGCCCAGGGAAGAATCATCCACAAGAAAAGCAGTACACATCTGTTAGGATATTTTAGATACGCTACGATATTCGTTTTAACTCCTGAAAATAATTCTTAAAAAAAATATTAATAGATTGTTCGATATTTATTGAAAAAATATTAATATAATATATCGTCGAGCAATTATCTGTGCAGTAAATTCACATTCAGTGTGTTCTGTAATAGGGCCTAATTAACGTCTCTCATCTATTAGAATGATATACAATCACTTCGGCTCCAAGTCATTTCGTCCTCTGGTCAATTCGACCTCAAAATCATCTCTGTCCTAGTCACTTTGGTCCCTTGGTCATTTCGGCACCATTTTAAGTGCAGAGATCTATAAAGATCAGTGCATAGTTCATGTTTAGAAATAATGGGTAATTACCTTTATTAAGTAATGTTCAGTTATTTGTATTTACACAGTGTACAGAACAGTTATACCGGTACATGACATTAAAAATTATCCATGTGTTCAATTTTACATACATTTAAGATGCTATCTGTATAAGTAAGAGAAATTATTTTACTTTGAAATTTTGCAAAGTACCGGAATATGCAGTCATTTATTCATATTGTTATGGACAATTCCTAGTCACCTTCCAGTTTGAGGTTCACAGGGTTTCTTTTTCTTTTCTTTTTTCTGAAACAACCACCAAACTGCGATTTTGATACTACCATAAATATGTCCACATTTTCTAAAACACCGAGCAGAATCCTTGTAGTTATGCGCAATTCCTAGTCCCCTTCCAGTTCGATGTCCACAGGGGTCTGATCCCAGTGCCCCACTTCCAAGGCATACACTCAAACCAAATCACATTACTTACCCTCGCTTCCGGCTCTCATAGATTCATAAGAAAATAAAATTATTCGGGGTCACAAGTGATTTCAAATCCCACATAGTCCATGTGCATCTTCGACGTGCTGAAACTTTTCTTTTATTTATTCATCATGAAAGAAAATCTACTGGACATATATCATGTATACCTGAATATCTAATTGAGAGATATAGATGTTGAAAAAAAATGAAATAGAAAAATGTTAAAATTCAAACAATATTTGAAAATATTTAAAGAGGCCGAAATGACCTGGTATATTGGGGCTGAATTGACCTGAGGCTGTAATGACTGGGGCCAAAATGACTTGGGGCCAAAGTGACTGGAATTCGTGAGAATTGCATCCAAACTGTCCTCCAACAATTTGACCCAAACTGGATACTAATCTAACCCAAACCATCCTTTGGCAATTTGCCCCAAACTGTTCTCCAGAATAGGGACACATGATTCTTATTGATTTATTTATTGGGGTTTAATGACACTTCAATAGCAGGGTCACTTCATGTCGGACAGTTTTACAGGTGGGAAAAGCCAGAGAGAACCACAGAGCAATTACAAACATCTAACGTACAAACAGCACACACGCTGGGTTAGCATTGGTTGAAGACAAGTGTACGATTGACATGCAGTATGCCTTGGTACGCAATGGCACTACGTGGGAATGAAGTGTATTGCCCAAGGAAACAAAGTGGTTGCCACAGGTGGTATTTGATAGAGGACCCTTTGGCTTGCAGCCTTCACGTCTAAGTACTGAGCCCTTTAACCTTCAAAACTGTATAGTACCAGCTAAAACATTTTGTAGAATGACCACATGAAAATTTCACAAGTACATAGTTTCATTATTAGTTTGTGATATTTGTTTTTGCTGTACAGTGGAACCCTGTTAATTGAATAACATTATTCAATTAGCAGGAGTATTCAATTAACAGGGATTGTGTCACTTTCCTGTATTCCAGAGATAAACTTAGCATTTATTCTATTATATTTTGTTTGACATAGCTCCATGAGCTCTGTCAAACAAGATATAATAGATTAAATGCCTGTATTGAATGTACTGAGGCCAAATTGGTCTATAACCAAAGGAAAACTGGGAAGAGTCAGGGCAATTTCTCAACATGTTACAAGATTTTTTATTCAATTAACAGGAGATTACTCTATAACCTATATTCAATTACCAGGTAAAATTTGTACTGGAGGTAAATGGTTTTGTGTTGGAAATTATATTCCATCAACAGGGATACAGTTAAAACTAGAAGTCCTAACATGAAATGCGCACAAATAGCACGTCGATTTGCACGTTAATCTACGCGTTACGACCATAGTAAGGCTATCATATTCTGTACATATGGCCTGTGCACAAGCAATGTTTCAGCCCGGAGGTCCATTGGCAGAAACATTGCCTGTATTTACTATGAGTAATTAGGAGAACCTGCCGTGCTTTGGATGCCATTCGATTTGGCAATTGCTTGCAATTCCTACGTGCAATTAAGCCTAGATAAGCGCACAATTCGGGACAGGACTTCTAGTTTCAACTGTATACAATTAAGATATATCCAATTAAGTGGGCACGACCCTATACACATATTATATAGCAAAATGAAGGATGTGGTATGTGTGCATCTCACACACTGACACACAGTCGCCATCAGACATCAGCGGATCCTGAAAGTGTGCTATCGGTACCATATTTGTACCATAATTGATAATAATAAAATAATATTTCATAAGAACAACAAACACAGGAATTCAAAATGCAGCCTCAAGGCAGCATGGTGGTGAATGCCAATGCTGTCCCATTGTCCTTGAAAGGGGGAGTCCTTTACAAATAGGTTTTTGTTTTGTGATGCTCTGGATACTCCCCATTTTTAGCTCAGCTTTGACAAAGTCATATTTAAGGTTGTGTCATAGCCTGTTGTCCGTCTGTTTGGGAACAACAATTCAAAACGACTCGGGCTAGAGGTTGTATTTATGAACCGATCTTTACGAAACTTCTTGGGTACCTTTGTTATCACCGTGGGACGAGAACAAGTGTTTTTGGGTGCGGCCCAAAATGCAAGACGGCCTCCAGCAGCCATTTTGTACAGAAATTAGTGCAATCAGTTTTTTGTACAGAACTTCTGTATGAAAGTTCTGATTTGAACAAATTTTTGTATGAATGTTTAGTAACATGGAGTACATCACATATAATACAGGTTTTTTTCTCGTGCTGAAATTATGCAAATTAGATGAACTTTAATTTATTCAGTGCTACTTACATGTATACCCAGTAAGTGCACATGCCAACACGGCTTGGGCTAGGCTGTATTTATGAACTGATCTTCATGAAACTTCTTGGGTACCTTTGCTATCACCTTGGGATGAGAATGAGTGTTTTGGGGTGCGGTCCAAAATTCAATATGGCTACCAGTGGTCATTTTGTACCAAAATTAGGTACAATCAGTTTTTTGTACAGAACTTCTATACAACTTGGGCTAGAGGTTGTAATTATGAATCAATCTTTACAAAATTTCTTGGGTACCTTTGTTATCACCATGGGGTTAGAATGAGTGTTTTTGGGGGGAGTCCAAAATTCTAGATGGCCGCCGGCAGCTATTTTGTACTGAAAATGAAATTACTGCAATCGGTTTTTTGTACAGAACTTCTGTATGAAAGTTCTGATTTGAATAAATTTGTGTATGATTGTTTAGTAACATGGAATACATCACATAAAATACAGGTTTTTTTCTTGTACAGAAATTATGCAAATTAGACAAACTTTGATTTATTCAGTACCACTTATACACAGTAAGTACACATGTCAATATGGCTCGGGCTAGGGGCTGTATTTATGAACCGATCTTCACCAAGCTTCTTGGGTACCTTTGTTATCACCTAGGGACGAGAATGAGTGTTTTGGGGTGCGATCCAAAATTCAAAATGGCTGCCAGAGGCCATTTTGTACCAAAATTAGATACAATCAGCTTTTGTACACAAATTCTATACGGCTCAGGCTAGAGCACGTATTTATGAACCAATCTTTACGAAACGTCTTGGGTACCTTTGTTATCACCGTGGGATGAGAGCGAGTGTTTTTGGGTGCAGTTCGAAATTCAAGATGGCCACTAGCAGCCATTTTGTACCAAAATTAGTGCAATCAGTTTTTTGTACAGAACTTCTGTATGAAAGTTCTGATTTGAATAAATTTTTGTATGAATGTTTAGTAACATGGAATACATCACAAAAAATACTGTATAATACAGGTTTTTTTCTCTTGCAGAAATTATGCAGATTAGATGACCTTTGATTTATTCAGTGCTTCTTATACACTGTAAGTGCACATGTCAATACGCTAAGGCTGGAGGCTGTATTTATGAACCGATGTTCATGAAACTTCTTGGGTACCTTTGTTATCACCTTGGGGTTAGAACAAGTGTTTTTGGGTGCGGCCCGAAATTAAAGATGGCTGCCGGCTTTCACACTGTTGCTTACTGAGGTGAAGTAACTTTACCATTACCAAGCTACCTACTAAATACCAAAGGGAAGATTTTTCAGCGCACTCTTATTACTTCAGTGCCCATAATTCTCAAATATGGCATTAAAACCAATCACATACTTGTACTGCTTAAATCTATTCACATAATCAGAATACACCATCAGGGGTGCATTAGCTCAGTAGGTAGAGGTGCAGACTGCAATTCGAGAGATCATCGGTTCGAATCCACCTGCGGCAACAGCTTTGTGTCCTTGGGCAAGACACTTCACCCCCACTACCCATGTGGGGGCAAGGTATGCTGTGTACTAAGGCATACTGCATGTTCTTGGTGCACCTGTCTTCGAACAAGGCTAACCCAGCTTGTGTAGTATGTTGGGGAGCTCACAGTTGCTTGCCATTGCTCAGTGGTTCTCCTGGGGTACTCTAGTTTCCTCCATCCATAAAACTGCCATGGTCACAATAAGCTGTTGTGCAGATAAATGTGACCTTAAACACCAATAAATAAATAATAAAAAGAACACACCACCTCATACCCGTTTACAATCTCCAGTTTTCATTCACCTTGGTATCCCTCGGTTTGCCTTGGTGTTTAGTATGCCCGCCAGAAAAGGAGTGATTTCTTTTTCTAAAAGAGCAAAACAAGAAACAGTAATTTTGAACAGGTCGTAACGAAATAATTTTCATGAAGCGCACAATTTTATCTTAGTTAATAGCTGAAAAAACGCAGGGTGATATTTGCAAATCTTATTTTATTACTGGCACCAGGTACTGGTAATGAAAATTGCTGTTTGTCATCAATACTTGATCAAGTTTCTGACAAAGCACATTATACTATTCCAGTATGTTAGCGACTGGACATAAGCGCACAATTTGATGTTGGTTTACCACTATATACTGGTGCTTAGCCAGGAAATCTAAGTTACATGTAGGGGCAAGAGTAATATCTAGTGGGAGTGTGGCCGGATAATAAAGAATATGATGCACAGAATCACCTGAGCCACATAGCAGTGAGATAGGGGCGAGGACAAGAGGGTGTGTGACCCTCTCATCAGTGGAGGGGTCAGGTGCACAACTCCCCCCACCCCCCCCCCCAAAAAAAAATTTGAAATTCAAGACAGTAAAACACAATTACCTTGACTCTGTGTCCATTTGTGTCCATAATAAGTTGTGAACAAGCATAAATATCTAGATATTAAAATGTCTTTTGGGATGTTCATTATATGGGTTAACAGGAGAGAGAGGTGGAGGCTTGAATGAAATTGGGGACCGAATATTCTCAGAAAAAGTATGAGGGCTGAATCTTCCTGTGACTGAATATTCATGAACCCCTTTTTTTTCAAACTAAATTGCCCATTACTTATAAAGCACCATAACTAAGGCAAAAACAATACTATGAAATTTACAAGTCTGAAATTCTATAAATTCCAAATAAATTTACACAAATTATATAGCAAAATGAAGGATGTGGTGTATAGAACCCCAAAAGTATGTGTGCACCTCACACACTGACACACAGTTGACATCAGACATCAGCGGTTCCTGAAAGTGTGCTATCAGTACCATATTTGTACCATAACTGATAATAATAAAATACTATTTCATTAGAACAACAAACACAGGAATTCAAAATGCAGCCTCAAGGCAGCATGGTGGTGAATGCCAACACTATCCCATTGTCCTTGAAAGAAGGAGTCCTTTACAAATAGGTTTTTGTTTTGTGATACTCTGGATACTCTCCATTTTTAGCTCAACTTTGACAAAGTCAAATTTAAGGTTATGTCATGGCCCATTGTCCGTCTTTTCGGGAACAGCAATTCAATACGGCTCGGGCTAGAGGCTGTATTTATGAACTGATATTTACGAAACTTCTTGAGTACCTTTGTTATCACGTGGGACGAGAACGAGTGTTTTTGGGTGCGGTCCAAAATTCAAGATGGCCTCCAGCAGCCATTTTGTACAGAAATTAGTGCAATCAGAGTTTTTGTACAGAACTTCTGTATGAAAGGTCTGATTTGAACAAATTTTTGTATGAATGTTTAGTAACATGGAGTACATCACATATAATACAGGTTTTTTTCTCGTGCTGAAATTATGCAAATTAGATGAACTTTAATTTATTCACTGCTACTTACATGTATACCCAGTAAGTGCACATGTCAATACGGCTCGGGCTAGGCTGTACAGTATTTATGAACTGATCTTCATGAAACTTCTTGGGTACCTTTGTTATCACCTTGGGATGAGAATGAGTGTTTTTGGGTGCAGTCCAAAATTCAAGACGGCTACCAGTGGCCATTTTGTACTGAAATTAGGTACAATCAGTTTTTTGTATAGAACTTCTATACAACTTGGGCTAGAGGCCGTATTTATGAACCGATCTTTACGAAATTTCTTGGGTACCTTTGTTATCACCATGATGTTAGAATGTGTGTTTTGGGGGGGAGTCCAAAATTCTAGATGGCCGCCGACAGCTATTTTGTACTGAAATTACTGCAATCAGTTTTTTGTACGGAACTTCTGTATGAAAGTTCTGATTTGAATAAATTTTTGTATGATTGTTTAGTAACATGGAATACATCACATAAAATACAGGTTTTTTTCTTGTACAGAAATTATGCAAATTAGATGAACTTTGATTTATTCAGTGCTACTTATACACAGTAAGTACACATGTCAATACGGATCGGTCTAGGGGCTGTATTTATGAACGGATGTTCACCAAGCTTCTTGGGTACCTTTGTTATCACCTAGGGACGAGAACAAGTGTTTTGGGGTGCGATCCAAAATTCAAGATGGCTGCCAGTGGCCATTTTGTACCAAAATTAGATCCAATCAGTTTTTTGTACACAACTTCTATACGGCTCAGGCTAGAGGCCGTATTTATGAACCGATCTTTACGAAACGTCTTGGGTACCTTTGTTATCACCGTGGGATGAGAGCGAGTGTTTTTGGGTGCAGTTCGAAATTCAAGATGGCCACTAGCAGCCAATTTGTACTAAAATTAGTGCGATCAGTTTTTTGTACAGAACTTCTGTATGAAAGTTCTGATTTGAATAAATTTTTGTATGAATGTTTAGTAACATGGAATACAGTTAAAACTAAAAGTCCTGTCCTGAAATGCGCACAAATAGCACGTCGATATGCGTGTTAATCTACGCGATATGACCATAGTATTGATAGTAAGGCAATCAAATTCTGTAAATATGGCCTGTGCACAAGCAATGTTTCAGCCAATGGACCTCTGGGTAACCCGGAGGTCCATTGGCAGAAACATTGCCCGTGTTTGCTATAAGTAACCAGGAGAACCTGCCATGCTTTGGATGCCATTCGATATGACAATTGTGCGCAATTCATACGCGCAATTAAGCCTAGATAAGCGCACAGTTCGTGACAGGACTTCTAGTTTTAACTGTACATCACAAAAAATACTGTATAATACAGGTCTTTTTCTCTTGCAGAAATTATGCAAATTAGATGACCTTTCATTTATTCAGTGCTACTTATACACTGTAAGTGCACATGTCAATACGCTAAGTCTGGAGGCTGTATTTTTGAACCGATCTTCATGAAACTTCTTGGGTACCTTTGTTATCACCTTGGGATGAGAACGAGTGTTTTTTGGGTGCGGCGGCCCGATATTAAAGATGGCTGCCAGCTTTCACACTGTTGCTTACTGAGGTGAAGTCACTTTACCATTACCAAGCTACCTACTAAATACCAAAGGGAAGATTTTTCAGCGTACTCTTATTACTTCAGCACCCATAATTCTCAAATATGGCATTAAAACCAATCACATACTAGTACTGCTTAAATCTATTTACATAATCAGAATACACCATCAGAGGTGCATTAGCTCAGTAGGTAGAGGTGCAGACTGCAAGCCGAGAGATCCTCGGTTCGAATCCCACCTGCGGCAACAGCTTTGTGTCCTTGGGCAAGACACTTCACCCCCACTTCCCATGTGGGGGCAAGGTATGCTGTGTACTAAGGCATACTGCATGTTCTTGGTGCACCTGTCTTCGAACAAGGCTAACCGTGCTTGTGTAGTATGTTGGGGAGCTCACAGTTGCTTGCCATTGCTCAATGGTTCTCCTGGATACTCTAGTTTCCTCCATCCATAAAACTACCATGGTCACAATAAGCTGTTGTGCAGATAAATGTGACCTTAAACACCAATAAATAAATAATAAAAAGAACACAACACCTCATACCCGTTTCTCTCCTGTTTTCCTTCACCTTGGTATCCCTCGGTTGCCTCGGTGTTTAGTATGCCCACCAGAAAAGGAGTGATTTCTTTTTCTAAAAGAGCAAAACAAGAAACGGTAATTTTTAACAGGTAGTATCGAAATAATTTTCATGAAGCGCACAATTTTATGTTAGTTAATAGCTGAAAAAAATGCAGGGTGATATTTGCAAATCTTATTTTATTACTGGCACCAGGTGGGGCGTGGTGGCTCAGTTGGTAGAGGTGAAGGCTGCAAGCCGAGAGGTCCTCGGTTCGAATCCCACCTGCAGCAACCGCGTTGTGTCCTTGGGCAAGACACTTCACCCCGATTGCCTACTTGGGGGCAAGATGACGCTGTGTACTGAGGCATACTGCACGTGGATGGTGCGCATGTCTTCAACCAATCTAACCCTGCCTGTGCTGCGGTGCAGAGTTCAGAGTTACGATGTTGGAGAGCTGACAGCTGCTCGTCGTTGCTCGGTGGTTCTCTCCGGGTACTCCGGCTTCCTCCACCCGTAAAACTGTCACGGTCACGATTAGCCATTGTGCATAGGTATGTGATCTTAAACACCAATAAATAAATAAATAAATAAATAAATAAATAAATACTGGCACCAGGTACTGGTTATGAAAATTGTTGTTTGTCATCAATACTTGATCAAGTTTCTGACAAAGCTCATTATACTATTCCAATATGTTAGCTACTGTACATAAGCTCACAATTTGATGTTAGTTTACCATTATACTGGTGCTAAGCCAGGATATCTAAGTTACATGTAGGGGCAAGAGTAATACATGTATCTAGTGGGAGTCATAAAGAATATGATGCACAGAATCACCTGAGCTACATAGCAGTGAGATAGGGGTGAGGAGAAGAGGGTGTGTGACCCTCTCATCAGTGGAGGGGTCTGGTGCACCCCCCCCCCAAAAAAAAAAAAAAAAAAAAAAAAAAAACAACAAAATTTGAAATTCAAGACAGTAAAACACAATTACCTTGACTCCGTGCCGCTGTGTACTGGTCACTTTCTGTGGGTGGGCAATATTTCTGCGGATGCAATGATATTAGTTTTCAAACATTGTTTACAGCAATAATCATCAAAAATTTAATTAATGAACAACAGGATACAATTCGGTGCTTCATTAATTAAAATTTTATTGATGATGATTTTCTATTACCTGGAAAAAACATGCATGGACATCATGCACTGCCCATGCAAGGATTATGACCAGCAACTGTACTGTGTGTCTGTGTCACTGCTATGAGCAGGGACTAATCTAAGTGGGTGGGTGTGTTTACAAATATTCATATTTTTTAACACCTGATAACAAAGTAATATAAGTTTATAAACAACCACACAATTGACTTTTAATTACAATACTCGTAATTCCTATTAAACATATATGAATGTTTATTAATTTTGTGGAATTTTTACACTATGTATGAAGCTTATTTGGGCCTGTATGTTTGTTAAAATTGCCCTTCCACTCCGGAGGACTTTTTGAAATCAGTCTACACTGGATTGTGTGGTATTCCTTTGTATAAGACAGTGCATTCATTGTAATAATATTCATGCATAAGTTCATGTTCTTGGTTTGTTTTAGGCCTCATAATCTACAGAATAGCTTGGATGGAGGTGTATTCCATCACTTGAGTGCAAGAAGGCTTTGCAATGCTACATGTATAGCAAAAACTTTGTTGCACTCCAGGGACAAAATTATCAATTTTAATAACATGGGTAAAATATCGGACATGAACCGTTTAATTTTTTTTTTTTTTTTAGCTCACTTCGACAAAGTCAAGCAGGGCTTATCTAATCACTCTCCATCCATTGTCCATCCATCTGTCATCCATCAACACCATGTTTTGGTCAATTCAAGTTAAAGTTTGTGTGAGTAATGGTACCAAATGGGTATTACATTTTTGTTTAACTCAACATGCCCAGCCCCATAGGGAGGGGGTGGGGTAAAATGCTCCCAAAATATTTTTAAAATCTTATGAACCAGTGGGTACAGTGACTTTATATTCGTTATGGAATTACCTTTTGAGGTATAGAATCACGCTTGTTCAAACGTACTTTGTGAAACAATATTGGGCTTTGTAATGGCAGTGGTTAGATTTTTGGTACCACCCAAAATTTCTATTTTCCGAACCGATGGTCCGATTTGAATGAAATTCAGTATCGTGGTAATATTGGGTCATAAGCACTTACCTCACGCAAAAAAAAACCCTGCATCACCATGGGAACCCTAGGAGCAAAAAATAGAAATGTTTTCAAACTCCCATGTTTCCCAAACCACCTGGAGCAGAGAACTGTTATGTGGTATGAAGCATCCTTAGAACCAGTAGAATTGAATGGTAAAAAAAATGCCCTCTGTTGTTGTTAGAGAGTTCTGCAGAGGGCATCAGAATAATGTTGGCGCAGCATTTTTGCAAACATTTTAGAAAATCTTTTCTCAAGAACCAACGTTCAGAATCTTTTGATATTTGGTATACAGCATCCATAGAGAGGTCAGATACAAGTTTGTTAAAATGAAGCCCATTCGTTCATATTTGGACTCAATGGAGGAGCCCAAATTTTATGGGGAATTTTCTTTAAAAATCTTCTTCAGAACCATGAATCAAAATTGTTTAATGTTTGGTACCCTCATTGTTATGTTGGTCAGATTCAAGATTGTTCAAACCAAGTCCCTATGTTAATATTTGGGCTTCCTTTGGTAGCCCAAATTTAACTTAGGGCTGTATTGGGAATTTTTTTTAAAAAATCTTCTTCTTCAGATCCACCAGTCAGAATGCTTTCGTATTTGGTATACAACATCCCTAAGGGGGAGGAGTGGGGGTGGGGGTGAGATTCAAGTTTGTTCAAATCGAGTCTGTAGGTTAAAGTTTGGGCTCACTATGGTAGCCCAAATTTTAACTTTGTGCAATATGAGAAAATTTCTTTAAAATTTTGTTCTTCAGATCCACCAGTCAGAATGCTTTCATATTTGGTATACAGCATCTCAAAGGAGATCAGATTCAACTTTGTTCAAATCGAGTGCCTGGATTGATATTTGAGCTCCCTATGGGAGCCGGCATTGGCCAAGTAGCTGAAGAATTAGACATTTTTTATTCAGTACCCTCAAGAAGTGAAGAGTAACCTACATAGGTTGTATCAAGGTGCTTGAGAGGGGAGCTCCACATTTTACATCATAATCAACTAAAGAAAAGGCATGATGCTTGGACTGTTTTTGTCACTCCTGAGGGGCTCAAAGATTTGCAGTGTATCCTATGGAGATGGATTGCTTAATGTAGATTCATTCTTGGACTCTTATATCGTGTTCTGTTCTCTGTTTAAATCGTGTTCTGTTCAAGGTGAGCGCTTCAGGCCCTGTGGGGCCTCTTGTTTATTTATTTGTTTATTGGGTTTTAACAACACTTTCGAAAGCCAGCAGCTACAAGTTTCTTCTCTCCTTGAACCAAGCATCTCGCCCAACTGCAGCACTCATGGTCACTGAGTTTTTAGCTCACCTGACTTTCAGTCAGGGTGAGGTGTAGTGATCACTTGCCGTCTGTCGTCCGTGAACATGGTGTTTGCGTCTTCTCCAAAACTGCTGAACTGATTAATCATTTAAGTGAAATGTGAGATGCTTGTTTGTTATGACATTGCATTTTGATTTTGCTTAAATCAAGTTGCCCTGCCCCCAGTAGGGCCATGCCCCAAAATTTTGCCTAAATCTTAAAAAAATCTTCTCGTGAACCAGGAGTAGCAGAGATTTGATATATGGTGTGCTGCTTCTTTTTGAGGTGTAGACTCAGTTTTGTTCAAGAGAAGTTTGTGGGTCTTTATTTGCCTTCATTATTGGAGGGCATGTATTTTTGCCCTGCCCAAAATTTCTGTTTTTCGAACCAAGAGGCTGATTTGAACCAAATTTAATTTTTGATTTTATTTGATCATAAGTAATTAATTTATGCCCCAAAATATTTTCCCATCCCCCCATGGGAACCGCAGGAGCTAAAAATAGAACAAAATTCAAAATGCACATATCTCCAAAACTACATGGCACTGAGAATTCTTATTTGGTGTGAAGCTTCCTTGGGACCAACAGAATGGAATGGTCTAAGCAAATTTCTGTCAGGTCAATCATGGGGTACTTTTTTATGACTTTGAAAAAATGCTTAGTCAGCGTTCTGTAACACTGTGGGTAATGAAGAAAGCATTTAAGACTCTTCTTCACCCAATTCACTCCTCCAAAACCTTTCAGATTTCACATATACCATCTTTGCAAAATTTTTTTACACGTTTATTGAAATCAAATCCCTGGGTCCATATTTGGCCTCTATGGGAGTCCAAATGTTGAAATTAGTGCAGTATGAGGAATATTGTTTAAAAATCTTTTTTCTTCAGACCCAGCAATCAGATTCTTTTGATATTTGCTATGCACCATCATTAGGCGGGTGAGATTTAAGTTTCTTCAAGCCAAGCCTATATTTTGGCTCACCAGGGTTTTGCAAATTGCGAGAACGGTGATTTCATTCCTGTGATGTTCTTGCAAATGCTTGTTAAGAAGATCCATATTTACCATTTCCACCAAATTATAAGCATTTTTTCATCAGATAAAATTTAATAAAATTAAATTAATTTTAGAGCTGAAACGATTAAAAGGTTTTCGTGATTGATTAATCGCATGGGTTAACCTTGGTTAACCGATTAATCACTTGCCCCAATAGATAGCTGAATAATTGCTGTACCGTTGACCATTTATATAATTAAAACTTTACTCAGCATAATGGACAAAACCGGGCAGCGCCATATACAAATATGTCCATTCAAATTTTATTATGTTTTCAATTTTTGTCTCAAAACATAGCTTATGACCCCTCATTGGAACAAGCTCATTGAGCTTGTTCCAATAGGGGGGGGGGGCGGGGGGCATAAGCTATGTTTTTGAGACAAACATTGAAAATCTTTAGTAATTCAAGAATTTCTTGTGCAAGTATCGTCTGCTACCTGCATTTGGTGAAGGGTTGAGAATGACTGTTTTCAGCTACTGATACAGTATAATGATCATGCAAGTGAACAATTATTTTGGCACGTAACTGGCATGCATTTCTCTGTCTCATGCAATTGATGTGAGCCAGTGTGACAATGTTTGCCTGTTTTGGAGTTTGTTCCATAGTTAACCCATACAGGGTATTTTTTGTTTTTAAAAATTTGATTAACAGTTTCCATCTTGGTTTCAGAAAGTGATGATAAATAGTGAATATAAGCTTACCCAATATGAAAGAAAAATGGTTAGCAATTGGACATTTTTGTATAGCATTTTGCGATGTGAATCCAGCCATCAAATACCCTGCCATATAGTACCGTACTTCAAAAGTAACGGTTAACCGATCAATTACTTTTTTTTATCAATCAAGATATTGATCATTGGATCATTGGTTAGTCGATTAATTGGTGTGAGCCAGTGTGAGATTCAAGTTTGTTTATGCCAAGTCCCTGGGTTCATATTTGGGCTCATTGTGGGAGATTCAAGTTTGTTTATGCCAACCCTGGGTTCATATTTGGGCTCACTATGGGAGCCTGAATTATAACTTAGTTCAAAATGAGGAATATTCTTCAAAAGTATTCTTCACATTCAGCAGTCAGAATGTTTTGATATATACAGTATCCTTAGGGAGGTGAGATTTAAGTTTGTTAAAGCCAAGTCCCTGGGTTCATATTTGGTCTTCCTGTAGGAGCCCGAATTGTACCAAAATTTCTATTTTCCAAATTGAGAGGCTGATTTGAAGCAAATTTGATATGATGGGCTTATTGGGTCGTAAGTATCTAATTTATGCCAAAACATTTTCCTGTGGCCCTGTGGGAACTGCAGGATCTAAATATAGAAAAAATTTAAAACGCCCATATCTTCAAAACTACATGGCACTGAGAATTTTTATTTTGTGTGACGCTTCCTTACGAACAGCCGAAAAGATTGGTCAAAAAAAAAAATTGCCATCAGTTTTATCATAGGGAAGTTTTCCAGGACTTATGCGGAGTCATCATTTTAGTAATGGGAAAAACATTAAAGAATCTTCTTCTCCCATACCACTGCTCCAAAGGCTTTCATATTTTGCATATAACATCTTTGGAAGATTTATTCACATGTTTGTTGAAATCAAATCCCTGGGTCCATATTTGGGCTCTCTATGATTAGATTAGTGCAATATGAGGAATATTTTTTAAAAATCTTCTTCTGATCCACTCTTCAGAATATTTTGATATTTGGGATGCTGTATCCTTAGAGGGGTGACATTCAAGTTTGTTTGAGCCAAGCCCCCGGGTTCATATTTGGGCTCCCTGTGGGAGTGCAAATTACAACTTAGTTCAATAAGAGGAATATTCTTTAAAATCCAGTAGTCAGAATCTTTTGATATTAGTATATAGAAGCATCCTTAGGGATGTGAGATTCAAATTTGTTCAAGCCAAGTCCTTGGGTTCATATTTGGGCTCTCTGTGGGAGCCTGAATTATAACTTAGTTCAATATGAGGAATATTCTTCTTTTTTTTTTTTTTTGAGATCCACCAGTCAGAATCTTTGGATATTTTGTATAAGCTTTTCTTATGAGGGGCAGATGCAACTAAATGTTCAAATAAATTCCCTGGGTTGATATTTAGGCTACCATGTCAGGTGAATGCCATCAGGCCCTCTGGGGGCTCTTGTTTGTTTTCTGTTTGACAACATTGCCCTGGCTCTTCTATCTATATTTTTCATTTTAAGTCAGTCACTACTTTTATTTAGGCTTCCCAAATTTGTTACTGCATGTCTGTCTGTCTGTCCTTCGGATAAAATGTTTCTTTGCTTTTCATTTGCCTGGGTCAACATTTTAAATAATTTGCAGCTATCTCTCACCCTCCAACCTCCCCCCCCCCCCCCCCCCACACAAACACACACACACACACACACACACACACACAAATCTGGACTTGCAAGTATTGAGTATTTTTTCAAAAAAGTGGTACTCGAGTACTACGAGTACTGAGTACTTTGGACCCAGCCTATCACAAGTATATTAAACATCAAAGAGTATATTATATACTTGAAACAAATACAGTACAGTGGCAGTGTACTGCTCACTTTCCATGGATGGGCAATATTTCCACGGATACAAATTCATACAATAATATTTGATGCCAAACACTAACTATAGGTATAATCATCAAAAATTTAAATAATGAAGCACCAGGTACAAACCGATGCTTCATCAATTAAAATTTTGTAGATGATGATTTTTATTGACTGGTAAATGCATGAGTGGACATCACTGCACACGCGTGTATTACAACCCGTCCACAGCGACTGTACTGTAACTTGCCCTCTTTATGAACATATTTTCTACAATTTCACTCCTTTTGACAGAATGCATGCCTGTGGGGATTAAAACCAAAATAGTGTAAGTGCACTTGTGGATATTTGCAGCACAAGCACAGCACTAATGAATCAATATTTGATAATTTTAGGAATTTTAACAGTGTCATGAGACACCACAGTAGCAGGTACTGGTCATTCTGTTGGAAAAAAATCACTGTTTTATGACTCGAGGTGCCTTAACTGAGAAAACTTAGGCTTTTTCTTACAAAGATTGCAGAATATCAAACACAATGTGAAATGTGTTCAGAAGCAAGAATGTGATAAAAAATAATGGGAAATTCATGTCACCATCAATTTATTTATAAATTAATAAAGTTTTTTAGCTCACCTGAGCAAAGCTCAGTGGGAGCTTTACTGATCACATTCTGTCCGCCGTCCGTCCGGCGTTAACTTTACATTATTCAAATGTTGGGTAAATGTTTATTACCTAATGCCAATTCTGATTTGTTCAAATGAAGTTGCCCCCTTCTCCTGGGTGGTGCCATGCCCCCAAGGGGCACCAAAATCTTCTCACCAACCAGCAGTAGCAGAGACTTGATATATGGTATACAGCTTCCTTTTAAGGTGTAGACTTGGATTTCTTTAAGCGAAGTTTGATGGGCTATATTTGGCGTCGTTATGGGAGGGGCAAAATTTTTGGCCCCGCCCAAAATTTCTATTTTCCGAACCGAGAGGCTGATTTGAATAAAATTTTATGTGAGGGCTTATTGGGTCATAAGTCCCCAATTTATGCCAAATTTTCTTTTTCTGTAGCCCCATGGAAACCGCAGGAGCTAAAAATCGAAAAAAGTAAAACGCCATATCTCCAAAACTGCATGGCACTGAGAATTTTTATTTGGTGTGAAGCTTCCTTATGACCAACAGAAAGGATTGGTCCAAAAAATTGCCATCGGTTTTATCATAGGGTACAGTTTCGGGACTTTGAAAACACTTTTTAACACTGTAGGCAATGGGAAAAACATTAAAAAATCTTCTTCTCTAGATCCAGCAGGCAGAATCTTTTGATATACATGTATGGTATGCAACATTGTAGGGTGGATCTGATTCGAGTTTGTTCAAATCCGCCCCCTGGGTTTATATTTGGGCTCAGTATAGGAGCCTGAATTCAAACTTAGTGCATTTCAGGCAAATTTCTTAAAAAATCTTCTTCACCAGATTCAGCTGGCAGAATCATCTGATATTTGGTATGCAACATTGTGGGGTGGATCTGATTCAAGTTTGTTCAAATCGGCCCCCTGGATTCATATTTGGGCTCACTATAGAAGCATTTCAGGCAAATTTCTTAAAAAATATTCTTCTCCAGATCCAGCAAGCAGAATCTTTTGATATTTGGTATGCGACATTGTGGGGTGGATCTGATTCAAGTTTGTTCAAATCAGCCCCCTGGATTCATATTTGGGCTCACTATAGAAGCCTGAATTGGAACTTAGTGCATTTCAGGCAAATTTCTTAAAAAATCTTCTTCTCCAGATCCAGCAGGCAGAATCTTTTGATATTTGATATGCAACATTGTGGGGTGGATCTGATTCAAGTTTGTTCAAATCAGCCCCCTGGGTTCATATTTGGGCTCAGTATAGGAGCCCAAATTTGAACTTGGTACATTTCAGGCAAATTTCTTTGAAAATCTTCTTCTCAAGATCCAGCAGCAGAATCTTTTGATATTGGGTATGCAGCATGCTTAGGGGGTGAGATTCAAGTTGTTCAAGCCAAGTCCCTGGGTTCATATTTGGGCTCACTGTGGTAACCCGAATTATAACTTAGTTCAAAATGAGGAATTTTCTTTAAAAATCTTCTTCAGATCCAGCAGTCGGAAAGTTTCAATATTTGGTATGCAGCATCCTTTGAGGGGTGAGATTCAAGTTTGTTCAAGCAATGTCCCTAGGTCCATATTTGGGCTCACTGTGGGAGCCCGAATGATAACTTACATGTAGTTCAAAATGAGGAATTTTCTTTAAAAATCTTCTTCTTCAGATCCAGCAGTCAGAATGTTTTAATATTTGGTATGCAGCATTCTTAGGGGGGTGAGATTCAAGTTTGTTCAAGCCATGTCCCTAGGTCCATATTTGGACTCACTGTGGGAGCTTGAATTGTAACTTAGTTCGAAATGAGGAATTTTCTTAAAAAATCTTCTTCAGATCCAGCAGATGAATGCTTTTGATATTTTTTATGCAGCATCCTTAGGAGGCAAGATTCAAGTTTGTTCAAGTCATGTCCATAGGTCCATGTTTGGGCTCACTGTGGGAGCTCGAATTGTAACTTAATTCAAAATGAGGAATTTTCTTTAAAAATCTTCTTCTTCAGATCCAGCAGTTGGAATGTTTTGATATTTGGTGTGCGGCATCCTTAGGGGGTGAGATTCAAGTTTGTTCGAGCCATGTCCCTAGGTCCATATTTGGACTCACTGTGGGAGCTTGAATTGCAACTTAGTTCGAAATGAGGAATTTTCTTAAAAAATCTTCTTCAGATCCAACAGATGAATTCTTTTGATATTTTTTATGCAGCATCCTTAGGAGGCAAGATTCAAGTTTGTTCAAGTCATGTCCATAGGTCCATGTTTGGGCTCACTGTGGGAGCTCGAATTGTAACTTAGATCAAAATGAGGAATTTTCTTTAAAAATCTTCTTCTTCAGATCCAGCAGTTGAAATATTTTGATATTTGGTGTGCGGCATCCTTAGGGGGGGGGGGGGTGGAGATTCAAGTTTGTTAAAGCCAAGTCCCTGGGTTCATATATGGGCTCCCTGTGGGAGCCCGAATTATAACTCGGTTCAATATGAGGAATATTCTTTAAAAATCATTTTTTTTAGATCCACTTGTCAGAATCTTTGGATATTTGGTATAAGCTTTTCTTAGGAGGAGTAGATGCAACTTGTTGAAATCAATTCTCTGGGTTGATATTTAGGTTACCATGTACAGGTGGGCGCCCTCAGGCCCCCTGGGGTCTCTTGTTTTAGGAAAAAATGCATACTGAGAGCTTGGGGGGGGGGGTACATCCAGCGCTATAATTTACCTCATCACTAGGTAAAAGAATATTTGACATCATTTGTTAAGATAAAATGGCACTTTCTATTGATATTGGTGGATTATATAGCCTCAGCCAGGTCTTATAAGAATCTGAGAATCGATTCCCGTAGAGATCCGTGCAACAAAACCAGTGAGAAACCATGTAGCTTCTCGTAACATTGCTGCTAGGATTCACATGAAAAGAACTGAGTCAGTTTAACCCTTTACCTAACACAAAGGCAGCAAATTAACCAATACAACACTAACATGACCTGAAATATTGTGACACTGGCAATAAAATTTGTACAAATATGGCTGTCATTGGAACCGGCTCTCATCAGCCGGTTCTAGTAACATCCATAATTATTACGCTTGATGAATATTGTTTATTTTTAGCTCACCTGACTGTAAGTTAGGGGGCGCTTAAATGATGACTTTCTGTCTGTCGACCATCAGTCAATCCTGTCCGGCGTGCACTTTACATTACTAACCTCTCCTCATAAACAACTGAGCCGAATTGAACCAAATTTGATATTCATGTTCGTTATCATATATGAATTCCAGTTTGTTCAAATAACGTTGCCACACCTACAGGGGGCCCCAAGCATTTCTCTGATAGCATGGATAAATTGTTTTCCAAAATTGAAAAAAAATCTTCTCCAGAACCATGTATAAGAATCTTTTGATACTTGGTATACAGCATCTCTAGGGGTGGGAGGGATAGGTTCAGGTTTGTTCAAATCAAGTCCCTGGGTTGATATTTGGGCTCCCTATGGGCACCCAAATATCAACAGTGCAACATGAGGAAATTTCTTTGAAAACCTTCTTCAGATCCACCAGTCAGAATGCTTTCATATTTGGAATGCAACATTTCTAGTGGGGTGGGGGGGGCAGGAGGGAGGGTAGATTGAAGTTTGTTTGAATCGGGTCTCTGGGTTAATATTTGGTCTATCTATTGAAGCCCAAAGTTTAACTCTGCAGTATGAGGAAATTTCTTTAAAACTCGTTTTTTTCAGATCCACCAGTCAGAATCCTTTCGTATTTGGCTTACAGCATCTCTAAGGGGGTCAGATTCATGTTTGTTCAAGCCAAATCTATGGGTTAATATATGGGCTCATTATGGGAGTGAAAATTAACTCAAAGCAGCATGAGAAAATTTCTTTAAAAATCTTTTTCTTCAGACCCACTAGTTTAATGCTTTAATATTTGGTGTACAACATCTCTGGGGAGGTCAGATGTAAATTTGTTCCAATTTGGTTCCTGCCAGTCAGAACCCTTTCATATTTGGTATCGCAGGAAGGGGGGGGGGGGGCAGATTTGAGTTTGTTCATTTCAGGTCTGTGTCTTAATATTTGGGCAGGGGTGGGTTAGGTTCGAGGTTGTTCATAAATGTTCAAATCCATTCCTTAGAGCTTTTCCATAAAATTTGCCTTTCAAAGTGCAGTGACACAACAACGCTTGGACGTTTGGCAGTACTTGTCTACAGCTGTCAGAATTGGAAGCAATCAGGAAGACCTATGCTAATAATCATCTAACATGGACAATAGAATTATGAATAATTTAATAACATTATTCCTATGTAGTGTCCATGAACCTTGACTAACTGAATCTGACCCAAAATACTTCTTTGAACCACCTCGTCAGGTGAGCGATTAAGGGCCCAGGGGGCGGGGGGGGGGGGGGTAAAAATCAGTAGTTGGTGTTGTAAAAATTAAAAAAGCTGTATTGGGTAAAGGGTTAACATGTATTATCAGTATGCAACAGGGGTTCAATCATACTGATCTAATAGGATCCTGGCCCATAGCAGGTCTGAATTCTCGGAACGATTTCCGCAAGAATTCAAATGGATTCTCCCAAATTTAGAGGAACTAGAAGCCCTGCACAACCCCAATTTTGAAACAAAATTGACATATTGCTTCATGGTGGTGGGGCCCTATTTATCTTGCTGTGTGATTAATTAAAACAGATTTTGTGAAAAGGTTTTTCTGTGCTGATGCAGATTTTAGTTTTATTTTGGGATTTGGGTAGTTTCAAAGAAAGCTGTGAATTCTTATCCCTCCCAACTTATTGGGTAACAGAGTAGAAATTCTGTCCGAGGCAATAACAGTTTTTAAGCCTATTTGACACAGATTGGGCAGTTCTCTTCAAAAGAACAAATTTCCCATGCTTTGGACTAGAGAAGCCAAAAGTTGAATTCTATTGCAGAAATGACTCTTTCATCACATGAAAGAGGTAACTGTATCTTTGGTAGGGTTGGGTTTGCTCATAGGTATAACTGTTGTAAATATTTTAATTAGATTTACATGCCTCGAAAAGTTGCGCTCGGAAATTATGTAATTCCCAAAACTAAGCAGTCTTGGGGAAATATATTGTTTCAATAAGCATTTGAAGAAGTCTACTGACATTTTGCATTACTGTTGAATGTTCCAGATGAATAAAGAGGATGATTTGAGGACTTTTAGAACCTAAAAATTTGTTTGACTATTGGTGTGTTTTGTTTGGGAATTCCCTGAGAAATATGAACATGTGACCAGCACTTCCCTTTCTGTTAGTTTTTCTTTTATTTGTTGCATGACCCCTGTTTAAAAATCATTAAAAGGTTGTCTGAAGGGCTATAGTTGACAAAAAATATTTGAATGCTAAATTTAAAATGATACGGCCATATTTTTTTTCGCCTGAACGTTATAATGGTCGCCTATGGGAAAATATTTAGTACTGTGAAACGTATCCTTGTTTGGCTGAAATTAAACAATTGCAGGAATTCGACTGAATAAACCAAAATGTTTTTGGAGTATTGGTTGCGGAATGAAATATTTCAATACGTTGGATGCTTTGGGGTTCCTTCTTACGCCTTGCGTATTGTCATATTATCATTTTTCGATTGCTTCGCGTTTTTCCCTTCAGAGAAAACAATATTAGGTGAGGCGAAGCCGAACCTAATATTGTTTTCTCTGATCCGTATATGACACTATATCTGCCAACTAAACGCCCCGTAACGTATTTATTATGGACGGCATGCTAAAATGTCACTGGGGAAGTTAACTCAACGAATAGTTAAATCATGCGCACTTTTCGGCCTGTTGGTCTGGTTTGTAGCCTATTATTGGGATTTTCCTGAAGTCGAACGCTCGAGTCGAGGCTTCTCTCTTGAAGTTAAAGGATTAGCTTTCGCTATGAAATGTGGAAAACTGCACCTCAATAAACGATGAACGGCATATTTTAAAATATAATAAACCATTTCACCAAGAGGGATATTTAATTTACCAGTAATTATTGCAAAAGTAACAACCAAATTCACGTGGACGAAACACACAGTTGCTCCACTTCACAAGACAGTATTCAGTAAAGTGAATCCCAGTGACGTAATTTTCTCTGAAGTGACCTCAACATGGAGATCAATGAACGCTATTCTATTTTCCAATATGCATCTTTCCATCGATAAGGCAAATGAAAAAGTTCCTCTTAAAATAGTTTTATAACAAATTTTGTGGTCAATATTGTGAGATAAATTTATCATCACCACAGTGTGTGTCTCCGGAAATTCTGATCAAGTCTCGTTGTAGGCACAGAACGGGCTCTTCGAAATACTGTTCTGTTCCTACAACTCGACTCTGTATTCCCGGAGACATACACTGTGGTGATAATCTGTATATATCAGCACGAGAGACACTTGCCAACCTTTTTCACAAAGACCACCGGGTGTACTAAATGAACCATCTCCCCCACAGCAATTTAGTAGTAATCCAACGTCCCAGACTGTACTCTGAATATGTTCTTTCTGTTTTGTAGGTTCAGTTGGTGATTTCATTGCCGATCTCGCTAATAGTGGATTTTATCTAACATTCATATTTGGGCCTGAAAAACACGAAACATGGTATGTGTCACATTATGTGTTCCGATTCCGTATCATATAGACGACTCATTCTGATTCCGTATCATTAGACGACTCGCTTCTGGTAACACGACAGGCTATCATAACAGGCGCATGAATACATTCCATGTGCGTTTCAGTGATCGACCCAACATTATGTCCCAAAACTGTTTTAATAAGTTAAGATTTAATCTGTTTATGTGACAGAATTGTCAGATAAATGAATTATCATGATAATGTGATTTGCGTCAAATTCTCGGTGATGTCCAAAAATGGTTCGTTGAGATCCCATTTTGGACACCACCTCGAATCTGATACAAATCATAGGACATACACATTATCATGATAATTTGTATATATTCTGCATTACACGATGCAAACATTCATGTGTATTTCAGACTACTTGATTCATTCTTCAGTAAGGAGCACATTAACTAACGAGCATTATCGGCGCTAATTGTGACAGGATTCTAGTTTCATCTGTAATATTAAAGTCATTAAAAAATCGGTAAAATCAAGTCTTGACTGAGAAAACGTTTCTTGCTTTGATTAAAAATAAACGAATGAACATGATATTTTTAAATTAAAAATGGAATATTTCAGCTGGTCAGAATAAGAAGCATTTGAATTGTAGTACCTGCACTGCACAATAGACTTTATGAACACTCCTCATGTTTGGTCACGTGGGGTGGGCAGACGTAACATTTGTTTGTTTCCACACGTGTGGAGGGAAAAAGGGAACCAGCGATGGTTCTTACCGTTAATTAATCACTTCATGTATCACTCATTTCCGTTCGTATCACTCAACTGAGCAAACCCCATAGCACAGGTATTGTCAATACTTTTTTATGATATCTATGCATTTTGAATGTTGAACGTTTGAAAAGGTACAGTTAAAACTAAAAGTCCTGTCATGAACTGTGTGCTTATCTAGGCTTAATTGCGCATAGGAATTTCGCGCAATTGCCATATCGAATAGCATCCAAAGCACAGCAGCACGGCAGGCTCTCCTGGTTACTCGTAGAAAACACATGCAATGTTTCAGCCATTATTCAGTTATCCGGAGGTCCATTGGCTGAAACATTGCGTGTACACAGGTCAAATGTACAGAATTTGATAGTCTTACTATGGTCATAACGCGTAGAATAACGCACAGATCCCACTTACTATATTATTGATAACACTACAGTTGATACTCACTATCGAAGTTAATTTTAACACAATTGACCAAGCGCGTGATATACCAATAACTATTTATTTGACGCTGAGTCGAGTTCACAATCGCCCTTTTCTGACCAGGATAGTGCATCTTAATTTTCCACATGTGATTTGCTTTTGGAACAGAGATGACGTATGTCCTCCACCACCCCACCCCCACGCCCACGTGGGCCAAAATGGAGAATGCTGATTTCATCTATAATGCCAAACATGAGTTTCCTGCATCCAGCTGGTTAACAAATGACTCTCAACAAAATATTGGCCGCTTTCCCATTTACGGTGCAGAAACCCTCAAATCATGTTCTATCATATGAATATTGAAATGTAATAATTTTGCAGATAAATCTGGCCCTGGCTTTCTATTCTTGTCTAAAGTATTTATTCATACACGATTTTGTTCTTTTCAACGATAACGCGCAATTTCATTTTCTTGTTCGGCGCTCAACAAACTATGCCGAAAACATTAAAGTTGTAACTCTTGATGTTTCCCGAGCAGGAGAAATAAAACAAATGCAACTGCACCAATGAGACATACAACGAAGTTATTCTTACTCTATCGCCTATGGTGGCGAAAAATTCTTGAACTTCAAGAAGAAAATGATATTCTTTGGTTTACGATTTTGGGTTCTTTTGATTTGTCCATGATCTTCATTATGACTACACGTACTTTTTCAACATTTCGGGAAGTCATATTTTTATAGAGACGTTTCGCTGAGAAAGGAAAAACCTCAGATATTCACTATATCAGTAATTATATACCTTGTTGCGGAGAAGATGCTTTGCAAGCAAAAAGTCATCCGCGCTTCTCAGGGAAGCTAAATCGCCTCCTATGGCTTTACACTGTTCACTGGCTCTGGTTATTGGACCGATATCGTAAGTAAAGGAAAGGCATGTGTAACAATACCCACTAGTTGACAAGGTCCACATATTGTTATCAGGACAGTTACCTGCAAAAAGATAAACATTTTACCTGTTTATCCCCTGAAAAAGCATTATAATTTAAAATACACTTAAGATGATAAACATTTGAATATGCTCGAGAGTGGATCATGTCTCAATATACTGCAGAACAGCCGCCGGGGAATGGTCACATTCCATATAACAGCCGCCGGGTAATGGTCACATTCCACGGGTGGGCAATATTTCCACAGACTCAATAATATTAGATTCCAAACACTAATTACAGGAATGATCACCCAATAATTAATTAATGAAGCACCGTGTACAATGCTGATGATGGGTTTTATTACCTGGTAAATGCATGCATGGACATCAGTACACGGGCGTGAATTACGACCCGTCCACGGCGACTGTACTGTGTACTCCCCACACCGCCGAGCCAGTGTCATGTCATATTCTGAGCTTCTAAATTTATGGCAAGCCTAATGTAGGAGTGAATTCATTGATCAAAACATTCTGAAGACCAGTGACGTAGTATTCTTTCTGGACAAGTATCGTCTGCGTATCAAGCCGACTGCCCATTTTTTGCAAACCTAAGTACTTCGTATGCAGTATTTTGCAAAACTTCAGTGTCATGGCACTTCGCTGATCTCTGTGCAACGGAATTAGGAGAATGGTTACGAGAAACATTGCCACTCGAAACCCCCACCGAAGATGAGGTTAGAGTAAACTTATTTCAATTGTTATAATTGAGAAAAAGGACTGAATGACAAGTGCCCAGCACTTAGATTATATCCTTTCTTTAAAATACAGTTGAAAAATTACAAAGTATGCTTACATGTTTAAAAACAATTACAAGTATGTGTTTGTAATGGCGAAGCAGACATATATATATTTCGAAACAATGTTGTGATTATACGGCTCGGAACAAAGCTGATGGCTGATCAACTTTGAAAGAGTCAGAACAGAAGAGTGTGTGTGGGAGGGGGGGGGATAGAGGGGAAAAATTGAATGCCACACTGTCGTTTCGGATTTGCAAATCTATACGGGTGATACCTCAGTTCAACACCACCGCGACTCCAACGGAGATGACGTTAAGTCAATCAACTCGGTAACTCCTCCCAATCCATGATGTCTGATAACCTGAAAGCTGTTATGCTGTGACTGCATTCAACTTTCTCTTCATCAAACGTGATGGTGTTCCCAAACTCGCAAACTAATACAGTACAGTCGCCGTGGACTAGTTGCAATCCACACGTGGGTGTGATATCCAAGCATGCGTGTACCGGGTAATAAAATCGTTATCAGCAAAATGTTAAATAAATTTGTGATGAGTATTCCTATAATTAGTAATTGAAATCTAATATTACTGCGTCCATAAAACATTGCCCACCAGTGGAAAGTGACCACTCTGTATCCACTTTCCAATCTCCGCAGTTGTTTTTGTCAACTAAATATGTTGTATATATACAGTTAAAACTAGAAGTCCTGTCATGAACTTATCTAGGCTTAATTGCGCGTAGGAATAGATTGTGCGCAATTGCCATATCTCAAGCACGACAGGTTCTCCTGGTTACAGCAAACACAGGCAATGTTTCTGCCAATGGACCTCCGGGTTACCCGGAGGTCCATTGGCTGAAACATTGCTTGTGCACAGGCCATATGTACCGAATTTGATAGCCTTGCTATGGTCATAACGCGTAGATTAACGCGCAGATCGACGTGTTATTTGTGCGCATTTTATGACAGGACTTGTAGTTTTAACTGTGCAGTTTGCACTGCCAAACAAATTGTGCATACCAGCAACATATTCAGTGTTCACAGATGTCAAAGTGTATTCTTTAAGAAGTGATCCGCGATGGCGAAGCGTCGGGAATTTAAAAACCTTCAAGACTTTTTGTCTGGTGAACATTATTTTTTGCAACTTCCGCCTGCCGGTTGAGACACTTTTCTGTATGTGATCAATGAGCGTTTCAGCAATCCAGTTGTATTGAAATCAGAGGGATACTTTTCAGTGCAAACTCGGAGACAAGAAGACTCGAATTCAGGCTTCTATGTGTTAACGCCAGACGAGAAGTAAGCATTTTGATAGGTCTGTTGTCACAGTGTTGTGTTCGGTAACTTTTTAGAGTATTGGCATTATATGTCCACGTCTAACTTATCGCATCCCTGGCAAATTTGAGGGAAATTGAAAAATCGGGTACCAAACAGGTTGGTTGCCCAAAAAGTAAAAATAAAAAAATCATGGCTCGAAAATATCCACACAGGGCTTACTGTATTTGGAAGATTTGTTTATAGTCCAAGTTTCGTTCGTGTTTCTGTCGGTAATCATTTTAATCGATATGCGGTTCTTATGACATCATGCAGAACTCTCTATTAATAATATACACAGGTTTGAAATTTTACACACTGTAAGGTTGATAGTGTATCTATTTAGCACAGTTGTTGTAAATTCAATTTTCAACCTTTCCCAAAAATGACGTCATATTGACTTTATTTTCATGAACGTTTAATATTGACCGTGCTATTGTATTCTCCTTCTTAAAATTTTTGTAAGATACTGTTGTATAATTGTGTCAGTGGACATAAGATGCCAACAATGACCCTGTGAGCTGAGTTCACAGTAATGCTCCATTGATTACTGTGTGTAATTGAGATGTGAGATTGTGTCCCATTTCAGTTGCTGAAATGAATGTTTTGGTGTTTGGGTTTATTTGTTGACTGTGTGTCCAGTGTTTCTGTACTGCTGTGTGTGGTTTTGTTGTATTTACTGCTATGTGCGGTAAGATTGTTCATGTATTGTCTTCTCATGTCATATCTATCTCTGTTTGTATGTTCGTCTGTTTGACCTGTGATTTTATTTACTAGAAATTCTTACAATACTCTCCAGCAAAAACCGTATCTAAAATTTCAATCCGTTTTCAGCCGTCAACATATTCGTCTAGGGCAGCTGGTGCGACGACGGTCACACTTCAACGTTGAACAATTAAAGTCCGTCCGATTTCCATGAAATCTGAGTGTGTCGTAAAGCTTCAAAAATTACAAAAAAAATTATGTTTTGGGAATTTTTTATTTAATATCATTTTCGACATTTGAACGTCAAAACTTTTTTGGTGCCCAAAACACGTGTGGCACGTCTGCGGCCATTACCACAAAACTTAAAGGAACCGCACTTATCATGAAGGCTTGCCAGTGACTGTTCTCGGTCATTACCAAGTTTCGTTGTCACTGACGCAAAACTGTTTGAGATACAAAACAAATAAAATAAAAATTCACCTTTTAGTGTGTGACGCGTACATCTATCACCATAGCACTGTGGACTGAAGAAAAACTTGAGAAGTTACAACGTCCAGAACTACAAACATACAACATTATCCTTGTATAAAATGACGTCGGATTCTCTTAAAAAATTTAGTATGTTGTAAAGCACAAAAAGGTAGCATATAGATGACTTTTACTTTGTCGATTTATCCCATTTGTTCCGTTATTTCGCCCACAGCGGTTTTAACACTCTCCCTATATCCCGATAAATGCTGCATTTTGATTGGTTAGATTGCCTTGGACAAATAGCCATACCAAAGGGTGCACCCAACATCCAAGGCATATGAGAGCGTGCAACATGGTATACGCGCACGATAAACATCGGGGGTATATGGTTTAAACGAAAGCTTTCCGCGTTTGTTCGCCTCGATATAAAAATCGAATCAAAAAACCTGAAAATAGTCACAAATATCGTCAGATTTCCGACAATTCGATCATATTTTGTCGTTATCAATTAAATAGTCGAATAATTAAAATGCAACAACTTGAGAAAAATAAAATAAGAGTAAATAATTCGTCCCCTGAGTACCAATGTGTTCTAAATGCCAGTAAGCACATATAATACATTGGAACTCAGGGGGCGAAATGTCAACAAAATACTGTTTACTCGTATCCTTAACGACCCAAGGGATGCAACTATATCTGTTGTCTTCTGCGTTTGTAAAAACAACACAATTATCCAACTGATTGCGGAGCGTAAGAAATGCATCTACAAATTTATTGCCACTATGTCTGTATTGAGTTTCAAACTGAACAGAAACGTTATCTCCGCCAACATGCATGGAAAATGGACATTTAATACCTGGATGTCTCATTTAAACACCTCGCCTGCGGCGCAGTGTTTAAAACCCGACATCCTAGTATTAAATGCAGTTTTAAGCTCCCGTGAATTCAGAGGAAGGAGGGAGTAAATTGCACCCGTAAAATGTTAGTATATGAATTTTCAAGAGAATGCTGTCACCAAATACCAGAAACCGTAACCCTTTGAACTCTAGTGGTATCTTCCATTGCCAGTTCAATGGCAATAATTAGGAGAGTCCATATTCATTATTTGGGGTAGACCAATCAATATTTTCAACGTGCAGCCTCAGGGCTGCACGTTGAAAACATTGATTGCTCTACCCCACACATTTACTGAACAGCCATCCTATTTAATGACGTTATGACGTATCATGTCCCTGGCCAGAAAAGCGGCCGATCGGGTTCAAGGGGTTAAATGTATAAGAAATTACTGAATTATGACAGTAACTTGCCACTGGCCACTGAGTGCTGCTTTCTCAAAACGACCCACATTTATCCTCACAGTATATTAGTGTTCCACAATATTTTTCAACGAGTGCATGTTTTAGCTCCCATAAAATAGAAAACACGGGTGCTGACGGGAGCAATTGCACTCGCACCCGTCTAATTTTCAGGACAGAAACTAAAGGCAAAAACGGCGACATGCGCAACTCCCTCGTTACAGTTTCTACAACAATGAATTTTTGTGACCTTGTTAACAATTAAGAGATCTAGTGCAGACCATTTGAGTATTTTTTATTGTTTAATCGATACGAATTTGCGACCGTCATCTCCTTGCCGATTAGTTGAGCACACAATCTACCGGTTGTGAGTGCCGATGTCAGATAGTGACAACCAAAAGGAGTGGTGTGTTTAATAATGCATAGAACAGGGTTAATTTTACAACACAGTCAGGTTGATTGGTTTGTTGACATGAAGAGTATGTCAGTGTGTGTGTATTAAAATAAAAATACGACATCAGTGGAAACAAAATCAAATACGCTGCGCTGTTAACTTGTTTCTGCTGATGTCGTATTTCATTGAGTCATCACACAACACGTGGGATGTGTGTCATGAGCAGCAATCAAGGGGAAGATCAGACCACTAATCAATGAGATTAGTCCAATCTTGGAATCCTGTCAATCATTGTGGCAACTTATTAAGTTTGTTACTGCTTGTATGAGATTGTTAATCAAACGTAAATACAAACAATTTTCATCCAGTGGTGTTTCATGTAACCATCGGACCGATATTCAAACACTTCTACCGATGGTCAACCTATGGCTTAAAATCGGCCGATGTCAGATGCGATTGCCGGACATCGGTTTATCACTAGTATTTTCAAAGTTCAACCTTTATCCAAAACAACATCAGTTGCAATGTTTACTTTTTAGTCTTTTAATATCTACGCCTGTATCAAACATACCTCTTTAAGTTCTCGATATACCACCTCCAACAAAATGTATATCTAAAAATCCGGTACCGACCTGGGATTTCCCAACAGTTATGACCGGATTTTGAGTGATGTTATTGACGTCAACGTCATCAAATATAAGTGACGTCGGATTCTCATGAAATGTTATTATGTTGTACAACTCTGAAAATTTGAAGATAGTATAAGTTATCTTCGCCAACATGTATGGTATATGGAGATTTAATACCTGGATGTAGGTTTTTAAACACCGATCCGCAGGCGAGGTGTTTAAATGAGACATCCAGGTATTAAATCGTCATATACCATATATGTTGACGGAGATAACGTTTTTGTCCCGTTTGAAACACAATACAAACATAGTGGAAATAAAATTTGTGGACGCATTTCTCAGCTCCACAATCACTTGGACCAAATACGTGATAATTATTTTGTTTATATAATCGCAGAAGACAACAGAGTGAGTTATATCCCTTAGGTCGTTAAGGAAACGAGTAAACAGTATTTTGTTGACATATCGTGCCCTGAGTCCCAATGTGTTTTATGTGCCTTCTGGCACATAGAACACATTGGTACTCAAGGACGTATTATTTGCTTTTATTTTATTTTTATGATTGAATTGTCGGAAATCTGATGATATTTGAGACTATTTTCAGGGTTTTGAGTTCGAGTTTTATGTCGAGGCTAGCAAACGCGGAAAGCTTTCGTTTAAACCATATACCCCAGATGTTTCGCGCGCGCTTATACCCTGGATGTTGCACGCTCTCATATACCTTGGATTTAGGGTGCACCCTTTGTCATGGCTATTTGTCCAAGGCATTCTGACCAATCAAAACAGAAATTATCGGGTAACAGGGACAACTGTTTTTTAGTTTTTCGATTTATCCCAATTTTAGACGTTTTTACGTCTCTTCAAGTTTCAGCAGTGTTTATCTTTAATAATCCAAAAGGCCAACACGAAGACACGCATAACTTCCTCGTTGCACTACATCCACAGCTATAAAACCTCGTGATCTTGTTCACGCTTGAGCGATCTAACTCAAGACGGTCTAATATTTTCAAAACTCGACCTTTATCCAAAACAACCAAGTTTTAACGTTTTTTTTCTTAGTCTTTTAATATCTACGCCCGAATCAAACCTCCCTCTCTCAAATTTTAGATATATCACCTCCATCAAAAACTATATCTAAAAAGTCAGTATCATCCTGGGGAATTCCCATCTGTTATGGTCGAAATTGGAGTGAAGTTGTTAACGTCGACATCCTAAAAAATTAAATGATGTCGGATTCTCCCGAGATTTAGTATATTGTAGAGCTAAAAAAAAAACTAGTTTTCAAGTTTTTCGATTTATCCCTATTTTTGACGTTTTTATGTCATTTCATATGTTCGATCATTCTTTATACATTTATTGAAAACATTTTTAGGGGGTAGATTTCCAACAAATAAAACTGACAATTTTGCGAAGCTTCCCACACAGGTTTGGTGACAGTTTACTGTCAATGGAAGGGAGTGTTATTCCGATGTGAAATACGCTCGGCTTTCAGGTGACATACAGTACGCGGAGAGTGTATTATCACTAAATCACCCACAGAGTGGAGATTCCACCCGAGTAATAATTGCTAATTTGTTGCAAATCATAACCAGCACCAGCAAAGTTTCATCCAATGGACCTCCGGGTTAAACCCGGAGGTCCATTGGCTGAAACATTGCTTGTGTTTTTGGTCAATATGTACAGAATTTGAAAATTATAGCTTGGGTGATAACTCCACTCCGCGGGTGATTTAATTACAATCCACTCTCCATGTACTGTAGAGCGACTTGGGCTTAGTACGTTCAAAAGTAGCATACACCTTCTCCACATTGTTGGGCCGATTCGGTGATGGACGTGTTTCGTTGGATGACTTCTGGAAATTAGCTTGCAATTTCAAAATAATCAAGTATGAATTTGGATTGTACAGTACAGTTTAAAATAGACGTTCTAATTTATGTTCATTAATGAGTTTCATTATCAATATCATTTAATAGACTGAAGGTTGGGGTGAAAAAGAGAACAGGTTTGTAACTGTCATACAGCAATGTCCACACAACATTTCACGACAAATGACTCAGTGCTGTAGGAGGTGTTGAATACAAAACTCGTGGAAGGGTGGCGAGGGCACCATAGCAAAAGTGTAATAACCATCGCCGCAGCTACTTTCACACAAGTTGAAAAAAGTTTGTTAACAAGTTAACGAAAAAAGTCCCATAATCATTCAAACGACTGCAAGCGCTGCCCTTCATCAATCTCCTGAGAATTTGTAAGACATTTTCATCACATCTAGCCATGGCTGCTATGAAGCAGCCGTGACTAGATTTGATGAAAAATTGATCTGAATTTAACTCAAGCATTGTTGAAAACGTGTAATCAGTTTACGGGTGGGGGGGGGGGGGGGGCTGATTAAATGTGCACAAATTATGCTTATTTCAGCAGAAGAGAAATCGCATCCTTAGCAGGAATATCCGTCAGCAGCATGCAAGCATCATGCAATATGTTAGTTGTAAGTTAGTTTGTAATTGTGTTCTAGTGAAAGAGCTCGAGGTTTTGAACAAATTTGAACTTATCAATCAAATAGATTTTCAATCTGATGTGAAGTTAATATTGAAAATGCAATCACTGGCAGAGATTTTAAAATATATTGTCGACTGACAAGGTCTTCCTCAGATGAGGATAAGGGGCGGGTCCTATTATTGCATATTGGCAACCCTAATTATTATTATTATTATTATTATTATTATTATTATTATTATTATTATTATTAACTATCAGCAACATGGGGATGCGGCAGGTCAGTGTTTACGGCTTTTTCGGCATTGGACTTCAAACCGAAAGGTTCACAGTTCGATTTCAACCAGGGGTAATTGTGCTAATTCCTTGGTTAAGGCACCCGATTGTTCACGTGGGCACATGGTGGCTCTGTGTATTGGAGCGTACTGCACATCGATGGTGCACTTGCCATAAACAAATGCTAGCCCTGCTTGTGTGGAGTTAATATTTTGGTAGTCTTGACAGTTGTTCGCCGCTGCTCGGTGTTTTTTTTTTTTTGAGGGGGGGGGGGGGGTACTCCAACATGAGGTGACCCTGTCTGTTGAAAGTGTCGTTAAAGCCCAATATAAAATCATCACCATAGTAAAGACAACAGAGATGAGAGACCATTTCGGTTGGGTATTTGTTTCAATATATTTTTCACGATTTCAAAAGAAAAACAAAAATGACTGTACCTCGAACCCTTTCCACACGGACGATAAAATACATGTATTTAATTGTTCTCATGTGAGATAGTGGCAGCAGTGTAACTGGAAGCAAATAACATTGACCAAGGACCAACGCCCAAAGAAGGCGACCACTATCGCTGCTGATTGCATTATATATTTGATTTTCGCATCAGGAAGTGTGGTTTGTTGGTCAAACGATTAACCCTTTGAAATCTGATGTTGTCTTCCAAATCAGTTCAATGGCAGCAATTTGAAGAGTCCATATTCATTACTTGGGGGTAAATCATTCAATAGTTTCTACGTGAAGCCCGAAGGCTGCACGTTGAAAATATTGATTGTTTACCCCACGCATTCACAGAATAGTCATCCCACTTGGTGAAATTATGACGTTTCGTGTTCCTGAACCGGAAGAGCGGTCTTTATGGATCAACTGGTTAATAGAACTTAAACAATTTGTTGTGGCCATTGAGATATTAAAACCGCAAAATATTTCATTATGCACTCGACTTCTCGACCGGAATATTACAAGAAGAAAATGAGAAACTTACGATTTGAAGTGGTACACATCAACAATAAAACAGCGTTATTTGACCGCAAATACGTTATTGATTCTACAAAAAAAAACCAAGAATGAACTAGAAGACATTTTCGTTCTGCAGATAACCTTTCAGTGGTTCGTCATCATGAGACTGATGCAGTCGTTATGAGTTTCCAAGTACCAATAACACTCTCAATAAAATGTCGTGACATTACTTTACGGTATTTAAAGAAATTTCATCGATATCAAAACCTACTGTTTTCTGTTCCAAGTCAATGGAATATACAATTCCAGCATCTAAGTTTTGTACTTGCGACCCTGGATTCCGGAATGGCAGCATCTTCGGTAACATTATTTACAGCAAATCGACAAATTTATCTTACGTTTATGAGGTGGTTTGATAATAATATAGTCCGTGGGCTCTATGGGGAAATAGGATTAAATTACTTCTGATTCTATTTAATATATTTTATGATTTATTTTCTCTCAAAGAAAAAATATGCACGCCGAGCTGAAAGAATTTATATTATGCTCATAAGCTATGGCTTGGAAACTAAACTAGCCATTAAATAGTCCATCGCCCACGTTTAGATTTAATCGTCCGGAATTTTCAGTTGGTCGGGGAATGCGAACCTATGGTTCGCATTTCCGACCAACTGCAATATTCCATTAGATCAAATCTAGACAATACCATAAACATTTATTTTCTTTGAAATAGCTCAAGAAATATTTCTCAATCGAGACTTGATTTGACGGAATCTTAAAAGGCTTTACCAATGTCATTAGACGTGAGTGTTTACTAAATAATTATAACTCACCACAGCTATAGAGTTATGATTACGCCACAAATTTCCAACTATTGTGTTTATATCTCGATTTTTTCAAAGTGAACCTGGAACTTGACAATATAGTGATATTATCTCAGTTCCAAATAGTAGATACAGGAATACTACTATTTGCTGGTTAAAACCGACTTCAGTAAATTGGAGAGTTCAAATTCAGTAACATTGCTAGAAGAAATTGAAATTCCATTTCCCACTCAACAGAAAATCAAAATCTACTGAGAGATGCATATAGTAACGAGATCGTAATATATAACTAGATTATTTTGAAATCGTAAAGCAAATTTTCAGAATTCAGCAAACGAAGCACGACTATGACCAAGTCAGCCCATCCACAGAGTGCGCCAACAGAGAGGTTAAGGTGTCTGTATGTTTAGTCATTGAATTTCGATGTTGGAGTGAAATATAATTTTAAAGACTTCTGACATTCCACCTGCAATTAGGAGATGGCGTTAACAACACTGGTGTTGTCACCCGATTGGTGCGGGTAATACCTAACGGTAGTGGCGTCATATATCCGGATGTTGAAGTCTGATATTATATTTATTTGCTAACTTATTAATCGGCACCATGAGGATTGACCCTTTACCCAATGCATCGGCCAAAATCGGCCAGTGCTATTCTCAAAAATCGCCAATTAATTTTCATTATTTTTTTCATTTTTTGTCTCAAAAACATAGGCTATGACACCTCGTTGGAACGAGCTCGTTCCAACGAGGGGTCATAACCTATGTTTTTGAGACAAAAAATGAAAAAAAAATCAGTTATTCGAGGATTTTGTTTGCAAGTGTCGTATGCTTTCCATGTCAGGTAAAGGGTTAAAAGTTCCATTGATTTCAACTTTATACAGAGAAATTTAAATTTAAATTTGATGTTTCGTGACCTCAATCGTCATTAACGTTATAGCGTTAAGTATTTTCCGACAATGTTGGAAAACTGTCGTAAGTAACACCCTCAAGTATTTTTGTTTTTACAGGTGTGATATTTGTATTTTAGTACATCACGTGACAAATCCCCGTATTCTTATTGGCTGTATTGATAGGGTCTATGAAGGCATAGTGCCCGGAGTCAAGCATAGTGTCCGGTGTCATGCAATAGTGCGCACGCATTGCAAACAGAATCCCGAGGGGATTCCCCTTTTCTTCTGAGCAGACGGCAAATGTGGAGACGAATAGAAATAAAACGAGCGTTTCGAGATTCGCAAACGAGAATGTTAATTCTTTTCTTGAACAACATCAGAGCCGAAAGACTGTTAGTTTAACCAAATATGCTGTCAATATTCCCCGGCAGTTCTGTTCTGACAGAAAAAGGAATGGTGCATTTGAAACGTTAGATGTTGGAAGATTAATGGAACTATTGAAAGACTTTTATACAAACGTTAGAAATCGCGATTGTGATTTGTATTCCAAAAGCAGTATTTGCGCCATTCGTCAAGGAATAAGAAGATATTTGCAAGAACCCCCACATGAGAGACACTTTGCTATAATAACAGACCCAGCTTTCAAAGGTGCTAATCGTGTATTCGACAGCATGTTGAAGAAAACAAGAGAAGACGGAAAAGGAACAGTCCGACACAAAAAAAAACCATTCCGCCAGGTAACTATAAAAAATACATAATAAAATAAAACACAACAAAACTAGAAAGTGAACAAGTCAGTGTCTGCAATAGACAGTGGTGTTGTAATTATTTGTTCTCATATAAATACACAGTCTTGTTAATTACATGAAATAGACGAGTGTTGTTTATTACTCAAATCTACAAGAGACACATAAGAACAGTTGTGAGAGAAAGTAAATAAATAACGGGCAGCAATGTTTGCTGAAAGTTATCATAAACATGAATAAATAAATAGATAAATTACGGGGAGCAATGTATGTTGAAAGTTATCATAAACATGAATAAATAAATAAATTGTAGACCTATCAATTAAATAGTTTTGAATAAGAGTGTTAGAGAGGACACTGAATATTATTTATCTTCGATCACAATAAACGATTGTGATTGACCGTGTAAACGTTTATTCTGCTTTGATGCTTAGTGTTTCATTCTATATCAGGCGATCTAAGGAAATTATACCAGCACCCAATTGTGTTTAATCCGGACATTCCAAGAGGTCTTTTGAATAAAGTAATGTTCGAGCTTTTATTTTACTTTTGTCGGAGAGGGAGAGAAAACATACGAGAAATTAAAGCTTGTGATTTTGTAGTTAAAACTGATGACACTGGAAGAAAATACATCCTGAAAACTACTTCTGAGCGAACAAAAAATCACACAGGTGTAACGAATGAGGATGAAGGTGATGGACCTAGAATGTATGAAACTGGCACAAAAATGTGCCCTGTTAATAACTTTCAACGATATCTTATGAAACGAAACCATGAGTATGATGCGTTCTTTCAAATTCCCAAAAATTCATTCCACGAGAATGACGAATGTTGGTTTGAGCGAACGGCAATGGGAAAAAATTCCATAGGAGAGTTCATGGTAAAAATGTCTCAACAAGTTGGTCTTTCTGATACATATACCAACCACTGTGTGCGTGCTACGACCATAACAATTCTGAATGATTGTGGATTCAAAGATCGCGATATTATTTCTTTATCGGGACACAGAAATTAAATATCATTGTCAAGTTACGTTTCGGACACAAGAGCTGATGTCAAACGAGGTATGTCAGAGAGCTTGAGTTCCATGGTCGATAATGCAGATGCTGAACATTCAGAAAGGCCTGCAGCGAGGAATGCTGTTGAGAAAACAACAACGCAACTCTCTTTCCAGTCAGCAAATTCCACAGTATCAGCACCCGAATTATTTGATACCGATATTGATGACGACGATCTGATAAGTGCGTTTTAGGAAATCGAGTGTTCAAAAAACTCAACATCAATTGACATTCGAAAGCAATCCAAAGAAATATGCAACAAAATGCAGTATTGTGCCCCAAAATTCAATTTCAGCAATTGTGTTGTAAATATTTACAATAATTAAAATGTGCTCGTACATCAGAGGAAGTACCCATAACACGTTCAATGGGGTGAACGTTAATAAAACTTTAGTACCATGAATAATGGAATTTTTATAGTGCCTCACAAGCTCTGTTAATACCACCATATGTGAGACGTTGATTCTGTTGTATGATATCTCGTGTTAACCAGTTATGGGCCACATGATTGGTTGATCGGTTTCATGTGTTTATTTCCATTATTCTACTTTACCCGTTGAGTTCGAATCCAGTTGATAGTTCAATGTTTTCCTGATATTTTCATGTTATTAATTTCATTGTTTTATTTTGGATATTAAAGTGTTAGTTATCTCTCCGTTCCTTCATTCATATGCTGTGGAGATGGTCTGGGTGTGATGTACTAAACCCGTTAATGCCTTCCGTTCAGGGCACTATGCTCTCATAGTGTTGCTTCGGGAACCAAATAGTGCCCTCGCTATCGCTTGGGCGCTATTGCATTCCTCAGCAACACTATGAGAGC
Source organism: Pictodentalium vernedei (assembly GCA_031216915.1). Classification (NCBI taxonomy): domain Eukaryota; kingdom Metazoa; phylum Mollusca; class Scaphopoda; order Dentaliida; family Dentaliidae; genus Pictodentalium; species Pictodentalium vernedei. Next base: position 23,717,857 of record CM062292.1, on the reverse strand, counting down.
ATAGTGCCCTCAACGGAAGGCATTAATAGGTAAATAGTGCTATGTTATTTAGTTTTTTGGTTTTCACCAGAAGTTACTCCTCTCGGAAGTGATGTCATATCTCTGATATTTGAAGTTGGAATTAAAAAAAAAATTCAACTTGTTATTCTGGACGATGAGTACTATAAATTAATTATTTAATTACATATCATTAGAGTTTAACGACACTTTCGACAGCCCGGGACACCTCGTGTCGGACAGTTTTACGAGTGGAGTAAGCTGGAGTACCCGGGAGCAACTGTTAGGCTCCCCAACATACTAACTTCGCACAGGCAGGGTCAGCATTAGTTGAAGACAAGCGCATAATGGACGGGCAGTACGCCTTAGTACACAACGCCAACGTGCCATTTATTCGAACAGTTAATCAGTCTGGGTATTCTATTTCGTCTCGTTGGCCTGATTATCTGACTGGTGTAATAATTAGAGGCTATTACTTGGTTCGTTTCATATCAGCCGTCATATCAACCCGATGTAATTTCTTGTCCCTATATCCCAATAAATTCTGTCTTTTGATTGGTCAAAATCCCTTGAACAAATAGCCATGGCAAAGGTTGCACCCAGCATCCGGGGTATATGAGAGCGTGCAACATACAGGGTGTATAGGCACGCGAAACATCGACGGTATATGGTTTAAATGAAATCCTTTCGCTTCCGGTCACCTCGATATAAAAATCGAACAAAAAACTGAAAATAGTCACAAATATTATCAGACTTTCGGCAATTCGATCAAATTTTTCCGTTATAAATTAAATAGTCGAATAATATTAAAAGAAACAACTTGAGCAAAATAAACTTAGAGCAAATACCACCCCATGAGTAGCAATGTGTTCTTCGATCTGTCAACAAAATACTGTTTACTCGTTTCTTTAACAACCCAAGGGATGTAACTCTTCTGCGTTTATAAAAACAAAAGAGTTATTCACGAATTTGGTCCGAGTGATTGCGGAGCATGAGAAACGCGTCCACAAACTTATTTCCTCTATGTCTGTATTGTGTTTCAAACGAGACAAAAACGGTATCTCGGCCAACATGTATGGTATATGGAGATTTAATACCTGGGTGTCTCATTTAAAAACCGACATCCGGGTATTAAACCTACATATACCACACACGTTGGCGGCGATTACTTATAACATCAGCCGGAGATCGAATGCCGAAGGCTGATGTGAAGTTAGCAAAACATATCTGATCCTATTCCTCAATGATTTATTATTGCAGTCTATCATTAATGCCGGTTGAGCTATTTCAATCTAATCAAATGTTCTGTGGTCACAAAAGCGATCCGGTAACAATTCCCTTTTCGGTTTTTTCCCATAGAGTTACATAATCTCACACATCTCGACTTGACGAGCTCGAGCATAAAAATAACTTTTGTCCCGAATTAATACTTGTGCGTCAACCGGTTGTAATGATGACTGTATTGTTTACATTACATACCTTTCAATTTCACTACCTCATGTAAAAAAACTCCAGTTACAGCAATTTTCATTGCTCCCCACCCCCCCCCCCCCCAAAAAAAAAAAAAAAGATTTGCCCAATGCAAGTTTCACTCAAAAGGAGCAACAAAATTTTCTCCATTATAGGACCTACACGCACTACAAATCCCTTAGATTCGATCTCAGAGCACTAAATTTTAGAAAAGTGTCTCGGGGGGTTGGGAGTTGGGCTAGTCCTAACTAGGACCCTCCAGTCGCTGCCCCGTTCTCCCACTTCCCTTTATGGAAATGTGAGGATAATGCAACAACCGGAGAGTCCTAGTTAGGACTAGCAGGAGTCCCCAAAACCCAACACAACGACCTTTCAAATATCATCTTTGCCATCCCCCAAGAAAAATAGTGGCTAGCATCCCCCTTCCCATTATAGAATCCTAGCTACGCGCCTGGTTTAAAGTCTATATTCAACAGTTCGCCCACACTTACAGAGTCAGACTATAGCTGTTCACATTTCAATACTCCTTCATTGCCAAAACCCAATGCTTGTGGGCATGTGGCCACTGTGATGGCCGGATCCAACCTTTTCACAAGCGCGGAGCCCAGGGTACAATACTATAAAACATTTACAATTGTATGTTCTAGAATTGCATTTTTTACTTAGGTTGCCAGTTGACAAATTGCCATATCTTTTAAAATGCTAACAATTCATTTTAGTCAGTTATATTAATATGTAGAAAATACAATTCTAGAAAATACAATTGTAAAAATTTTATAGTAATGTCGCCGAGAGACACAGTGTCATTCACGTTTACTCATGGGCTTCCATTGCAGTTTATTGCGTTTTGCAGAATAGCTAGAAACGGTTGTCTTAACGGTCGGACGGTAATGGTCAGTTGACGAGTCGTTCAGTCACGTGATGTGCTGTGTAGTTCTGGTCATGGTCAGTAGTTGTTAAGAAAATAATTTGTTGCGAGTCAAATTCGAGAGACGATCAACTATCATCTCTCGTGCAAGATGGACAAAGTTGAAGTTCAACAATGCGTTACACAGTACATTAATGCTGTTATGGCTGAAAAGCAAAATGAAATTTCAATTTGATTGTACAGAGTTATTTCCTCAAATTTGAATGTTTTGAGAAGAAAGTGACGGAATCTCAGATAGCTATATCGGAAAATCAACGTGAAACGTTAGAAGTGAACAAGTTATACGGCGGCCATGTGTTGAAAAGGAAAAGCTGCGATGAACAGTCCAAGTTTAATTCATGTGTCAACGGAAAATTTAGTGACACTGAAAAGAGTTTGATTTCAGCCAGTGACGAAACTGCAAAGAAAGCCAGGACCAAAGCAGCAGAAGTAAAGAGTTAATTAATCACAGGCAGAAAATCATTAAACTATCAGACATCTCGGAATTGATCGGGAAAGTCGTGCAGGAGTATGAAGCTAATCCGCTAGCTATCGATTCAGAGGATGGGAAAAAAATATAAAGAAGAAGAAAGGGCAGAGAGAAAGAATAGAAAAGAGAAGCCAAATAAATATCTAACAGAAGAGAGTCATACAGAATAAGGCAGCAAACGTTGGGATATTCAAATTTGTCGGGTACCTTAAATCAAACGGCCAAAATCTACAATCAAACCGGGTCTATGTTGGGGATATGGTCTGTCTGGGCATTGGAAGTCCGATTGTGAGACGACAAAGAAATCACAGGTCAATAATAAGATAAGTATTAGCTTAGATACTTGTTGTGAAGGAGATAATGTATGTCATTAGCTGTGTAAATGTTAACAGATTGACAGTTCTGACATACGGAGAAAATGTGATGTGTCGGGTCGACCGTATAATGTGAAAGGTGGCAGTGTCCAGTCGGTTTGTGATGACTCAGTGTTATGTTATGAAAGATGGATACAATTTGTTTTTTAAAAAGTCCCTTCAGGAGGAGATGCCTCTGACACTTTCATTGAAGTGCGGCACTTGCCGGAGGCCTCTCGAGGACTTAGGCCTTCAGAAGTATCCAGCAGCCGAGACGCCAGGACTCTGTCAGATGACAACAGTAAGGTCTCCAAGGATCCTTCCGATCCGCTTGATTTAGGATGTCTCTGTCCTGAAAGGCCTGTTGATGTTATGCTCGCCACCCAGATGGATTCTATGTCCAACTCTAACACTCCTATCAGTCCTCTCACTAAAACACCTATCAAGGGTAAATGTAAAAGTAAAAGGAAAAACTCCCAAGATCTTGAGACTGACTCGACGGAGGTAATGGATGATCAGGGCTTTTCCCACACAATTGACAGGCAAGTCAAGAAAGTGAGAAACTTCCCTTCCTTACCGATTGCTTCACATGAGCCTCACTCTCAGAAACAGGATACAGCTAACGACCCCCTACAGCTTCGACTGCAACCAAGGCCAACCCCTCTCATAGAAAAAGCTGGGAACCCAGTGGTGTCAGGCAATATCGACCAGCTAAATAATATAAACAACCCAACCAATAGCCTCAAAAAGAAAGAGAGGCATAGCCGCACCCCTCCAATAAACTTACAACCAACGAACGCAGTAACAACCCAACCAAATTCATTGCCGTCTTAACCAGGGTACATCCCGACACCCCCATATATCTGATAAATCGGAACCTAAACAATAGTACATGGGAATGATTTCACTCCAAGGTCACTGGCAAAGTGACCTGGAAAAATAAAGTCACTTGCCCCGATCGAGAAACAAAACTACGAATCGTTGTTAACATTAATGGCAGGTGGCACGCAGGGGAGGAATGTAGATATCCCCCTCCAATACAGTGCCACAAATGTCAAACGTTCGGCCATACTGCTAATAAATGCAGAGGAAATCTAACCTGCATGAAATGTGGAGGTACCCACCCCTCCAAGTCATGCAGTTTGGATTCCCCCCTCCTGCCCTAATTGCAAAGGCAATCATACAAGCAACTATCGCGGGTGTCCCCCATTACAAAAAAGGTCAAAACTAACATTGAAGTTAAAAACCTAAATCTAATTAAGCCAGACAATGCTTCCTCACCCCATACTGTTTGCTCCCTAATTGCAGGTTCCCTATTCTTGGTACTAAATAAACATGTCAAAACCAATCTGTCTGACATCTGTCAAGATGTCAGCCGATCAGCGTCCCGGCTATTTAAAACTCAAATCTCGGAATCTCTAGTCAAAGCCACAATTAATATTAACTAATTCCAACTTTTATCACTAACAGAACACCGCGACTAAATATCAACCCCTGTCATGGATAAATTGCAAATAGCCGTGTGGAACGCTAGAAGTGTTAACAATAAAAAAAATTCAAATGAGCCGATATTTCGAAAATAGAGACATTGTCTGTATTTGTGAAAGTTGGCTAAACAAAGATAAACACTTCTCACTCAGTGGATTCAGCGTTATTAGAAGAGACCGACAGCTCACCAAAGGTGGCGGCGTTGCCCTTCTAATAAAGCAGAACACCAAAAGCAAAACCATCAAAACTAATCACCTCGATGTCGAGGTGATTGCAACCGAAATCACAGCCGATTGTAAAAACATAGCGATTGTCTGTTATTACAACGACCCAAGCAAGATTGTACCTGACGTCGTCTTTGAATTTTTTATGAGGAAATACAAACACTGCATCTTCCTCGGCGACTTCAATGCAAACGCCTTTACTTTGGCTGCAACAAAAAACGACCCCCAACGGTGAAGCCTTCTCGAAATCACCCAAAAACATAACTTACAAGTGGTTTCGAACGACAACTCAGAGACTTACATCAGTAGCAATCCACTATTTCCATCCGAAATCATTGATCTAATAATCACCAGCGATTCTCTCATAAATCACATCGACGACCACTTGGTCGGCGAAGATGACTTAGGCAGCGACCACCCCCCGGTCCATGCCTCCATCCAATTAGGCAATGGACCCCTCAGGTACCCCCCACCCCCACCCCCACCTTCCGCAGAAATTTTGGAAAAATAAACTGGAACCTCTACCGCGACATCATCAATGTCAAACTCACCACTGAACTCGAAGCCCGGTGCGAGGGCTTAGAAAAAATTATCAACTCAACCCTAAATGAAATATGCCTAAAAGAAGAAGTGCGGCCCTGGAGAAGTACTATCTCGGGCGACACACTCTCATTAGTCAAAACTAAACGGAAAGCGCTTCGACCTCTCAAAGCAGAAAACGCCCCCTTCAAAAAAGCTGCCCCCCAAATTACATATAACCGTCTTCATGCCGAGGTTAAGGAAGCCCTCTAAACTGAAAAACAGGCCAACTGTGTTTCGTTTCGTAGCGAAATTAATAAAGAAATCTTCCAAAGATTACACGAATATATTCTTGCCACAAAAAGATTCTAAACAGAGATACATCCCACTCCTTGCTTCCACGAATACTTTGTTTTCGGTGATTGTCTTATGTGCATATCATCGTATTCCATCGTGTTGCAGTAGTCAGCAGAATGCCAAGCATTGCTTTTCCCCTTGGGTGCGTTCATTCCTTCTTTCCCCCTTTTCTTTAATTCCTGTATGAATATCATTACTTGCAGTTTCGCCACCGCACCTTTTTCCTTTATCTTCCTGTCTCTTAACACTAATATTTTATTTCAGCTACTAAAATTAGTATTTGAAGCATACAGCTTTCGAGCCATATCTATTGCATGGGTAATTCATAACTGGAAACAGCTTACAGAAGCTTCTAGCTTGCTGCTGAATCCGATATCATAACAACCAGTATGTGAAATGTTGATTTATTTCTTACCTGCATAATAATGTGAAATTGAGTTATGAAATAAAATATTGTTTAAACTAACTGGGGAAAAGCAACAGCCAATCTAAATGAGGTTAGGGATACCAGAAAATTCTGGAACTCTTTCAAAACACTTACTGGTACAAAAAATAAAGGCAACAAAGCAGCAGGCAAACCCCTTAAAAAGGAAGATGGCTCCTTCACGCGTACCGACAAAGACAGAGCTGTCACTTTCGCCAACCTCCTTAGAAAAACCCATCGCCCATACCAAGGCCCTGACAACAATGATGCCATCGTAAACGCCATTGATGACTTCATCAACGAACATCCGGATATCTACCGTGACCCTAAATTTGATACCGACCCACAAGAAGGGGATGACGACGACCTCGTCAGCCCCATCACTAATGATGAAATCATCAATATCATAAAAAAATGCAAAATTTCTTCATCTCCCGGCGAGGATGAAGCCAGTTACAAAATTCTGAAACAGATCCCAAATTGCCTAATTGACAAACTCAACAACCTATTCAATGCCTGCCTCACCCATGGCTATTTTCCAAAATACTGGAAAACAGCCATTGATATCATGATAACGAAACCAAACAAAGACCTTTCTGATCCGGCCAGCTACCGCCCAATCAGCCTTCTCAGTTGCATTGGTAAGGTATTCGAAAGAAAGAATCCTTACCAATCGACTGAGGGGGGGGGGGGGGGGACCTCGAAGAAACCGACTTTTTAAACAGATGGCAAAGAGCCTATAGAAACCGTAAAGAAGGCATTGAGCATGTCTACCGCCTAGTCAGTCTAATGAAAAACGCGACCAACCAACCAGAAAATAGGCGCGGCAGTCCTATTAGACGTCGAAAAAGCCTTCGATTCCGATTGGCACAACGGAATGCGCCTCAGACTATCTAAAATGAAACTCCCCATGAAACTGCTTAGATTACTCTCTTCCTTCCTTAACGATCCCGAAATAAAAATGAGAGTAAACAACGAAATGTCCGACAGCGTCCCCCTGGAAGCAGGCACACCCCAAGGATCCATCCTCAGCCCCTCCTATACATCATCTACGTCAATGATCTCAAATCTCCGAGGATCGCGTTCAAATCTCACAATTTGCGGACGATAAGGGTCTCTGGGACTCTAATAATGCTGCCAATCTACTTCAAAAAACCCTTCAACGCGCTCTCGGTGACCTGGATGGTGTGCCGAATGGAGAATCAAGCTGAACGCCAGTAAAACGTAAAGAATCACGTTCAACAAGAAAAATAACCATGACCTTGACCTAAAACTACTGGACAAAGTCGTTCCTGAATGCACAGAGGCGAAATTCCTTGGCATCACCATCGACCCAAACCTATCTTTCAATAAACACACCAACGATATTGCCAGTAAAGCGACCAAACGTATTAATCTACTAAAAGTGCTAAAGTACATCGTGGGGAGCCAACCAGACCATTCTACTTAAACTATACAAAGCCTATGTGCGTCCTGCACTCGAGTATTGGGCTAGCATCCTAACAGACCTAAATCAAACAAATATGGGGAAACTCCAGAAGGTCCAAAATCATGCGCTCAGGGTAGCCCTCCGTGTTCCCTTGGATACACCTATCAAAACACTCCACACGAGAGCCGAAATCCCAACCATAAAGGACCGCCTGGCGTCCCTAGCCGCGAAGAATCACGACCGGCTAGCCGACAGCCAACTAATATCCGAACTACAGGCGATTTTCGAAAGCCGACAAAAACCCCCAAACGCCAAAATTTAATGTAAAAACGGGGTAAGTAGGCACCAGACCGCGACGGTTTTTACTCGCCTTTTTGGGGAATCTTTTGGTCGAGACCGGGGAGGGGCAGGTTCTTTGTTAAGGCTTGCCCCTCCCCCTATTTCAACAGGGTGATTCCTAAAAATGGCGAATAGAAACGGGGCAGCCGTGACCCTCTGCCAGGAAGAGCGGTCTTCGCCGACACAAATAAAATCTCTACAAGTTAATGTCTAATAATAAACTAATACTGGAAAGAGAAGGTGAACATACAGGCAGAATGGAACGAAAGAGAATGTGAACATTCTACCAGGAAGAGCTGTCTTCACCGACAGAACTACATTTCTAAACTTAATCTCTAAAAAACAAACAGATACTGGGAAAGAGGAGGTGGACTTACAGGCAGTAGTAACGGCTTAGCAGTGATCTTCTACCAGGAAGAGCTGTCTTCGCCGACTCAGCCAAAATCTCTTAAATGTAATGTCTAATAATTAACAAATACTAGGAAAAGGAAGGTGAACATATAGACAGTAATAAATCAGGAGGAGGTAAATGCAGGAAACACCCCCGGGTGTGGTACTTTGGTAAATACCTCCCTCCAATTCTTAGCTGTAAAAATCAATCCGGAAAATCACTAACTGAAGAAAAGAACTGTACTACAGTGATCGACACCCATCCAAAAATGCAATCACCTATGTTTGTCTATCTTAAAAATCAACCAATTCTGCCTTTTTCTTTTAGCAGGTACACCAAGATGCTTTCTTGTTTACCACCAGCACCCCAATAACCGTTGTGGAAACTATAACCGTTATGGAAAACAGTAACCGCTATGGACTCTGAACATCATCCGCTCCATCCCTAGAAGTGGCCACGTCCCGCCACTGCCGCTTTTGGTAAGCGTCTGTAGAGCGCATTTTGGCACATCCAAATAGGTTCTAATGCAGGCCTGCCCCCGAACCAGGGAAGTTCGGGTCTTTCTTTGGGTGGTCCCCGAAAGGAGCCGTTGTTGTCGTCTATCCAAAAACACATCAATCTGAACAAGCGGAAATTTATTAAACAGCCTGAGGCAGACTTTACTTGCCAATGATGGCCCACCATTGCTCCACGACTCAACTTCGAAGTGGCAGACTATACTTGTCCGAATAACGCTACAGCACCCTCGCGGAGAGGTAGCACCTTTGTGAGAGGACCCCCCCCCCCCCTCGCTCTGGTCCTCACCCGGGGGTTCAGTCAATGACCTGCACTAAGTCATCCCAACACTACTGACCATCCAGCCTGGGGCACCTACCGAGTTCACAAATCCTTTTCCTCCTTTAACACGCCTTGACATGCAGCTACCAAATACTATACAGTCACTAAGAGTCAAAAGGGGCTTGCCCCACAGCGTCCCTGCGCGCCTTCGGCGCGTGAAACCATTCTTCTTCTTTTTAAAGGATTAACTGAGGGGTGAAATGTGCGAGACATACTATTGATGTCCTGCGATTCGTTTGCAAAGTGTCTGACCTGCTTCGCCTATATAAAACATTCCGGGATATGTGGCACAAGACAAAAATATACAATACCACAAGAAATACAAGAGTGATAGCCGTTTGGCACATATAGTGTTTGTGCGAAGAGTACTCGTGCTATTGAGTTTACATGTTCCACATCTATCACATGCACACGTCCCAGGAGTGTTACTTTTAGCCTTCAAAGACCTTGACACAAGTTTATTTCTGAGATTAGGAGGTTGTCGCGTTGCCACTAGAGTACGTTTTGGTAAAACTCTACTAAAAAACAGTGCGCGGAAAACATGGGCTGCAATTCAAATGTTATACCGCGCAATTTCTCTAAAACTTTATGATACGTTGCAACCAGGGGAACATGCTTCGGCTGAACCTTTTTATTGTACGCGAGTAGATTAGCCCTGTCCTTCCTTTTAGCGCTGTCAATTTGAGAAAGAACAAGATGTTTATCATAATCCAAAGACTGAAATACATAAGATAGTGTATCAAGCTGTCGTTCACGAGTTTCAGTATCTGAATTGATCCGAACATATCTCATACCCTGACTATAAATAACTGAGCGTTCGTGTGGTTCGGGTTAAAACTTGTAGGGCTGAAGTACGAGTAACTGTCAGTCGGTTTGTGGTATACTTTATTGGAGAGATTAGTGCCATTTTTTATAAACAGTTACGTCCAGGAAATTGATGCTATCATCCGAGCATTCCATTTAAAATTTATAATCTTCTGATACGCGTTGAGTTCACTCACAAATCTTTCTAACCTCTCTTCCGTGATCCTACAGAAGGCAAATATCATCATTGAATCTGAAATAAAGTCTAGGCTTTGGGGGCTGAGTTTGCATGGATTTTTCTTAAAGATTCGCCATGAAAAGGTTAGCACATTGCAGTGACATCGGCGTTCCCATATACATATAATGTCAATACTAAGGAGTGTCACATTACAATTTACAAGATGGTTTTGAAATCGCAAAGCGAATTTGCAGGAATCATTCAAGGAAGCACAGCCAACACCGAAACGCCTAACAACACGGAGAAGCTGTCTTTCTCATGTTCACGTACTCGACTACTCGATAAATTGCTCGCCGTTGTTCATTTTTAATGAAATATGACATACATAGCCTAAACTTGAAGTAAAGTAAAACACCAAAAATGGCGATAAATAGTAAAATCAAAAAACAATTATGCCTTATTTTTTCAGCTGTGCAACATTAAAATTTTAAGAAAATCCGACGCATATTAATTTTTACCGTGTGACGCACTCTCCCCCCCCCCCCCCCCCCCAAGACGTCACATTAGAGTTCAACAATAACGGTTCAGAATTTCACAGGACAGCACGACACTTTTATTTGATGTTTTTTTGCGGAGCTTATATTCCTAAAAGTTCTAAAAGGTTAGGCTCAAAATGAGATTGTAAATAAAAGGAAAAGAAGAAAAAACGGAAAATCGGCATTGCTGACATCGTATACGTAAATTTAAAATTAAAAATTAAAATTGATCGATATCAAATAACCCGAAAACAGTGTTTGAAGTTGTAGGGAGCTATGGGAATCACAAGGTAACCTTTATCTAACAAGAGAAAAGCAGACAACACTTGCAAACAACATTCTTGAATAACTATTTTTTTTTAATTTTTGTCTCAAAACATAGGTTACGACTCCTCTTTGGAACGAGCTCGTTCCAAAGAGGGGTCATAACCTATGTTTTGTAGACAAACATTGAAAAAATTATGAAAATTAATTGTGACATTTGTGAATAGCGCTGCCCGGTTTTGACCGTTGCGTTCGGTAAAGGGTTAATATGTTTTATATGTACAAAAAGTCTACACTTAGAAGTGACGCAAAAACATCATAATGTCCGTAAATCCCCCCCCCCCCCCCCCCCCCCACAAAAAAAAAAAAGAAAAAAGTATGTCTTAATTTTTGGAACTCTTCAACATACTGAAACTGAAAAAAACATCCAACTCATTTTATTTTTTCACCTTATGACCCAAATGATGTCGCCTCGGCATTCCACCATAACCGTTGGAACTCCCGAGGACGGCAACATATTTTTCTATATGGATTTTTTCGTATATTATGTACTCAAAATGTCAAAAGACTGTGGCTGAAAATGAGGTTGAAAACAAAAGATATAGAAAAAACGTAAACTCCGCATAGCTGGCATCGGGGACGTAAATTTGAAATGAAAATATAAAATTGCACAATTTCATATAACAAGAAAACAGTGTGTAGAGTTTCCCAGCTATGTCGTTTATAAATAGGGACCCATCTGCGGCAACCGCGCTGTGTCCTTGGGCAAGACACTTCACCCCGATTGCCTACATGGGGGCACGATGACGCTGTGTACTGAGGCGTACTGCACGTCGATGGTGCGCATGTCTTCAACCAATCTAACCCTGCCTGTGCTGCGGTGCAGAGTTCAGAGTTACGATGTTGGAGAGCTGACAGCTGCTCGTCGTTGCTCGGTGGTTCTCTCCGGGTACTCCGGCTTCCTCCACCCGTAAAACTGTCACGGTCACGATTAGCCATTGTGCATAAGTATGTGACCTTAAACACCAATAAATAAATAAATAATAAATAGGGAGCTATATGAATCACAAAAGTAGCGTTTTTAATGACCAGAGCCTAAAGTTGGAAGTGACGAAAAAACGTATAAAATGGTGATAATTCTAATAACTACAAAAAAAAACAGCTACCCACTAAATGTTTATTAGCTCAACGATATGTTAAACATGAAAATCGGCCGACATTTAATGTATGTGACGTTGACGCCAATAATGTCACCCGGAAATGCACATTTTTAGACAGACGAGTTGATATTGAAAGATAGAGAAAAAGAATTAAATGTGAAATTGCTTTCGATAAAGGTCGGATATCTGAAACCGAATGCCGAATTGTATAACTAAAAGTCAACGTTAATAGGTGTACCAAATTTGGTCACAATATCTTCAAAAATGTGGATATACCTCTTTCGTGGTCAACTTTGTTGAATGACTTGAAGATACTTGCCCTTTTTGACACCCCCTGCCTCTTTGCCACTAATGCTCCTGGTGTCCTTGACACAAAAAGTCCATTTAAGCATTTTTCAAAAGCAGAATATCACAACACCATCTACTATTTCTATTTCTCTCGTAGTATCCTTGTTCCTACGATGTAAGGTCGTATGATAAAGGATGTTTTTTCAAGTTCTACATCACAAACCAAAAACAAAAATAAAAATATCACAACACAGGAAAAATGAAAGTAAGATTAAACATTTATTTACTATTGGTGCTTCGCAACACATCAGCATCAAATGGCTACAGTACGGCTACCATGGACTGGTCACTTCCGGTGAGTGGGCAATATTTCCACGGATGCAATAATATTAGATTCCAAACACTAAATATAGGAATAATCATCAAAAATGTAATTTAATTACAACCCGGTGCTTCATTAATTCATATTTTACTGATTATGATTTTTATTACCCGATAAACGCATGCGTGGACATCATCGCCTACGCGTGGATTACGACCCGTCCACGGCGACAGTAATGTATGTCGTGGCGATGAAACAGTATTTGAAGTTAATGAACTAAGACGCAAGAATAAATAAAGATAAGGGATATTTTTATGACATAAAATGAAATATAATGTTTTACATAATAATCGTAATATTAACAATAAAAAAAATTACCTGACACCAAGAGAGTCTTTATAGCCAATGACCATAAGCAAACATGAACAGTAAGCAGAAATGCTGACATGATTGTCTGTTTTCCCCGAAGCAGAAGTCCGACAAAAAGAGAGATGAAGATGTGTGCGATGTTATTAAATGTAATTTATCGTAACACACGCCCACTGATGATGTGTAGTGCTAAATAGTCATATTGTATTGTGTCGTCTGGCTGTACAGAAGTTTACGTTGAGTGTAAATCGATGTTTTTTTTTTATAATGTATGACATCAGTAGAACTCCATTATAATACAGTTCATGTAGTGCCCTGTGAGGCTTTGAGATTCGATTCGATTTCGAATTGTGAAGTTGGTATTCGGTACGACTCGAAATCGATTGTCCGATTCGTTTTCCTTCGAATTGTTTCAGTGGAAATCCGCTTGGCATCAGTCATCTTAGTCGTTTCACAAAACGTATAGCTGAGATAGAAATTCTTGATAAATAATATTGAAAATAAACACTGAGTGTAATTTCCACTATATTAAAATTAAAAAGCATCTGTACCAATGCCACCATCCACTTTAATTCAGGTTTCATTAGCCACTACCGCTGCTCCCAAGCAATATAGACGATGGGCTCACGGTTGCCCTGCGCAGTGCACAGTACAGAATTCTCGCACCCGTTTCTGTTGTTGAACAGAAATCTTTGCTGGGTAATAATATTCCAACTACATCATCAAGGCATGCCTTCGACGAGGGCATGCCTTGATGATGTAGTTGGAATATTTTAAGAGTCGGGACTTCAAGACGCCTGTATTCAATTCGAGATTCGATTCGATTGCGAACAATAGGCTCGATTCGATTCGAATCGAAAATATGTGATTCGCAAGGTCCTAAGTTGATGTGAACCCTTCGCACACTGTTTTCAAACGACATACCTCGACTCAAATGAATAATCAAGCATCCGTTCTTTTTGTTTTATATTGGCCGAGATATCAGCCCAAGGTAACTTCATATCAGCCTGAGACAGAAGGTCGAACGTTGATGAGCAGTTGTCGAGGGCTGATATCTCGGCCGATATGAAATTAACCAAGTAACCTCTTTATTTATTAAACCAAGACAAGTAATTACAAAATGTAAATAAACCAAGACAAGTAATTACAAAATGTAAATAAACCAAGACAAGTAATTACAAAATGTAAATAAACCAAGACAGATAATTACAAAATGTTCTTAGATTATTACAGTTTTCTTACTGTGTCTTTGTTTCTCATTCATTACACAAAGTTCGAAGTTTCCTCTTCTCCTGGTTCACCTGTCTTCCTGGGACCCCCCCCCCCCCCCTCTCCCTCCTATGGGGAAGCCGCGATGTTCCGATAGTTGAACTACCTCTTCTAAATTTCAGCGATTCTCCGCTTAAGGCTCTGAATCTTGGTTTATGTTGAATCATATGAACAACTCGCTTCTTCTTCCTTTGTTTCATCCACCAAATGCTTGCTTATTGCCATTATTATTTCCCCACCATATGAAAAAGCTTAGCTTGAAACTACTCCATTATGCCTGCTAAAGTCAATTTTACTGATTGCGTTCGGAGAACAACGATGATCGACTTCGATACAAATATATTGGTTGAGCTTAGTAACGCATCAAGTGTGACGACTCTGGCTTGGTTCATATCGGCCAAGCTCGGCGTCATATCAGCCGAGTCTGGGGTCATATCTACCGAGCTTGATAATGGGGAATTCTGTGAAAGAAAGTCATAAACAATAATAATATATAAATAAATGGACATTTAAATTCCCACTGAACAAACATCAGTTGCAGCCGTGGCTTGTGGAAGAAACAAAGGTAATAATATAAACGTGACTTCATGGAAAGGTAACCTGACACCTTTTGGAATAACACATGGCTTGCAGCGAAACTACCACTCGCTTTGTTATTTTCTTGATTAACCCTTTGAACTCCAGTGATATCTTCCATGCCAGTTCAATAGCAGCAATTAGAAGGTTCCATATTCATTATTTGGGGCAGACCAGTCAATATTTTCAACTTGCAGCCTCCAGGCTGCACATTGAAAATACTGATTGGTCTACCCCACACATTTACTGGACAGCCATCCTATTTAATAACGTTATGACGTATCATGTTGCTGGCCGGAAAAATGGCCTCTAGGGTTCAAATGGTTAAACCACGGGGAATGTTGGTGAATTAATGTTAAATCCGGAATGCTCCACCTATTTTAATCCAGAATTGGAAAATTGGGCTGTAAATTAAATCGAGGTGCGGTATGCAGGGGTGTAACTATGGGGGTTGTAGTGGGGATTGAGGCACCCCCCCCCCTCTCCTCAATAATTTTCCAGTCGGGACATTTTCTTTTCGATTGGAGTCTACAGTTAAAACTAGAAGTCCTGTCATGAATTGTGCGCTTATTTAGGTTTAATTGTGCGTAGGAATTGCGCGCAATTGCCATATCGAATGGCATCCAAAGCACGGCAGGTTCTCCTGGTCACTCATAGCAAACACAGGCAATGTTTCTGCCACTGGACCTCCGGGTTACCCAGAGGTCCATTGGCTGAAACATTGCTTGTGCACAGGGCATATGTACAGAATTTGATAGCCCTACTATGGTCATAACGCGTAAATTAACGCGCAGACCGACGTGCTATTTGTGCGCATTTCATGACAGGACTTCTAGTTTTTACTGTAAGATATCATTTCTCTCTCACTAGTAAAGGTGCTTACTTTCTAGAGTCGATCATAGAACGGATGTCTGTGAGTAGTTTGTAACGACAGGTCTACGTTGGGGGACCTCGGTTGGGAGCGCAGAAGTGACGTCATCAGTCCGGTTCCGGACCGGTTCAGATGATGTCATGATGGGTTGCTATGGTAGTCGGCGTAGGCGGCCATGTTGTGACGTCATCACCATTGTGATTCGTGGTGTTAGTGTGCATACGCAGCGCGTGTTCTTAGGGTGACATATGTTTCCATCGCCCATTTTGGATACCAGAAACAGCCATCTCAGTTTATATGGTGGCACGCGGTTGCTATGTGGCCCAAAACACTCTAATAGGACAGATATATGTTCGGGAGGTGTGTTCGATTGAATAGGAGTATATCTAATTACCACAAATAATCGGACAAAATCACAAAAAATCACCGAAAAGCACTTAGCGAAGCCCTAACCTCCTGCTATAGGACCAAGATGGCACCAAGCGTTGCATTTCATTGGACAGGAATAAATCTGTTTACCACAAATAACCCAACATGTATTCCAAATCACCAAAAGCAACTTTATTTTGTTCGAGTTCCTATGGGGCTGGAGGAGTGTAGTTCTATTGAACACGGGTACTTTTGCTGGTTCGGATTCTTCCTCGGTTTCTGCCTATTTATATAGTTCGGATTCCTTCGGCATCCTCTGCTTTTATCTATTTATACCATGTTTCATCTATTACTAACCCTATTCTGACTATACTAGTGTTTTGTTTGATCTTAGCTATCTCAGGTATCCACCTTTGGCCTCGACCAATCAGATCACTCTATTCACCCGACTCCCGCACACTGTCAAATAATTATCCTACAGAAGGGTTCACAAGAACAAGTCCAAGCGTCAGTCGAGTAGTGACTGTAACAGGCATCGTTCGGAGTCTCGGATCCCATTGAGCAAATGAGAACAGACATATAATTTGGGCTGGTGGGGGACTATCATGACCAATTTGAAGTACCAATTGGATAAATAGTTGCGCGACGAGTCGACGACTACTACATGGATTTTATTCAGTAAGAGATGTTTTGAGGGTTTTTTTTTAACTATTATCCCGACGGACCAATATTCCAACTACATTATCAAGGCATGATTTCGACCAAGGTAATAATACCGACATGTAGTTGGAATTTATTCAGTCGGGACCTGAGCCATCACAGTCGGGACAAATCAGGTTTACACCCGTTACTCGCTCATCTTCCGGGACGTAAAAGTCAGTAAATTAAGTTACGCCGTTATTTGTCAAGGTTTATCTTAATATATATCGTCACCTGAGTTCCAATGTGTTCTATGTGCCCACTGGCACATAGAACACATTGTAACTCAGGGGACGATATGTTCTCATAGATAACGATGCCACCTTACACATACAAAACGGAAACGAATATTCGAATATTTTGACCGAATATTGCAACCCCAAAATCGGATTTTCGTTTCAGAACCAGACTGAATATTCCATTTGGGCACGCTAGAGTATATTGCGTGGAACTCGGAGTGGAGACAGCGCGAATAGCTAATATTTATTCTAGTAGTACGTTGTTACTTCTCTACTGTCTGCTTGTGGAACACGGTGGCTCAGTGGCTAGTGTATCGGACTTCAAACAGAGAGATCCGAGCTTCAATCCTGGCCAACGGTAATAGTGTTGTGTTCATGGGCATAGCACATAATCCCGATTGTTCACATGGGGACACGGTGGTACTGTGTACTAAGGTGTGCTTGCTGTCGATAGGGCACTGGCGTTCAACAAATGCTTACCCAGCATGCGCAGAGTTAGTATATTGGGGATTCTGGCAGTTTCTCGCTGCTGTACGTTGGTTCTCTCTGGGTACTCCAGCTTCCTTCACTCGTAAAACGGCCCAATACGAGGTGATCCTGGCTGTCGAAAGTGCCCCAAAACACAGATAAATAAATGCTATCTAGGTAGACAGTCAATATTAATAGCACTTGTCTCGGTATCAGTATGCAACGCGTCTTCTGATTGGTCATCGTGACCGAAACAATTAGCCATGGTATCGGCGATCTTCAAACATGCGAGTGATAAGAGCGCGCGCCGTTGTTCCCCGTTTGTCACTCGAGAAACATCCAGGTGATAAAAATAACCTTTGACCCCCGACTGGGTCACATCGATTGCAGAAACTCCTATTAGAACTGTTAAGTTATATCCAACTTGTTGTCGTATTGTAGTGAATACTAATAAAACATCGTTGCAGCCCTATGAGTAGAAGCACTTGTTGGCTGTCGTATTCGATGAGAATTGAACAGATTGAATCGGATTCGCAAATAAACTTTTGCGCTTGCGGGGTGAGAACATCAAGGGGAGCAACTCATCTGTTTATCTTCGATATCGCTTGAGCAGCGCACATCATAATTTATTTTGCGGTTTCCGATGGTCAGCGTAAAAAAGTATGCTATTAATTCCACCTACCTCTTACAAAATTGAATGACTGCGGCTCAATCCAAAATCTTCAAGTTTAAACCCGTGAAAGTGTGAGACATCGTTCCCGAAATTCAAAATGTCACCTTCCATGTTCCATGTCCAGCGTCGTTTTGAGTGAATATTTAATCTATTCTTCCAAAGGCATAAATAAAACACACAACACAACACATCTAACATGATGAAGCTTGTTCCATGGAAATACTATACACTCTGGAAGGCTGAATTTACATGGTTTAAAAACGTTTTCAACGAATTCAAATTCACCAAAGTGAAAAACTTCTTCATGTGTGACCTGGTTTATAAACAACTATTCGGAAATAGACTCGGTCTATTTATAGTTTTGCTGTGACGTTTGTTTCGCTGTTTGGTTCAAACCCTGAGAGGCTCAGTGTGGGGTTTAAACTTCGTCGCCTGAGTCTTAATGTGGGATCATATTTTACATCTCGGCATTATTTCTGTGTTAGGAGGCGGGACAAAATCGTTATCTCGGGCAACATCTCCTTTTCAACCATTCAGCTTGCGCCTCATGGTTGAAAACCGACATCCAGGTATTAAATCTCCATGTACCCTGGATGTTGCCTGAGCTAACTTCTATTCTCTATCGGATTTTAACCCTTTGAACCCTGGAGTTATCTTCCACGCCTGTTCAGTCAGGCAGGGGGCTGCAAGTTGAAAATCTTGATTGGTCTGCCACACAATTTCACCGAGCAACTACCTACTTAACCCTTTACCCAACGTAACGGCTAAAACCGGCAAGTGCTATTCACAAAAAAAACGCCAATTAATTTTCATTATTTTTTTCAT
Organism: Pictodentalium vernedei; assembly: GCA_031216915.1. Lineage (NCBI taxonomy): Eukaryota > Metazoa > Mollusca > Scaphopoda > Dentaliida > Dentaliidae > Pictodentalium > Pictodentalium vernedei. The sequence continues at coordinate 23,698,722 of CM062292.1, read as the reverse complement.
TTTTTGTCTCCAAAACATAGGTTATGACCCCTCTTTGGAACAAGCTCATCGAGCTCGTTCCAATGATGGGTCATAACCTATGTTTTTGAGACAAAAAAATTAAAAAAAATAGTTATTCAAGAATTTTGTTTGCATGTGTCGTCTACTTTTCGTGTTAGGTAAAGGGTTCGAAGTAAAGCAACGTCGATCCCGGTTATTCCTCGGATGGGTGACCGTCTTAGCGATTCGATTCGGACTCCCGCGTTGTGTCCTTGGGCAAGGCACTTAACCCCAATTGTCCACATGGCGGCACGATGACGCCGTGTTGTACTACACGTCGATGGTGCGCATGTCTTCAACCAATCTAACCCTGTCTGTGCTGTAGTGCGGAGTTACGATGATGGGGAGCTGGCAGCTGCTCGTCGTTGCTCGGTGGTTCTCTCCGGGTACTCCGGCTTCTTCCACCCGTAAAACTGTCACGGTCATGATTAGCCATTCGTGCATACGTATGTGACTTGAAACACCAATAAATAAATAAATAAATAAATAGGTAAAGGGTTAATGAAGTCAGGTTATATCATGGTCCTGGCCTGGAAAAGCGGCCTTTCTTTCAGAGGGTTAAGGTTTGAAGAGATCGCAACAATTTCTATGTTCAGCGGTATTACCATAATGAAATATTTTTATGCAAGTCATTTTAGCGGACACTGCTTTTGCGCGTACCTTTTGTTTTCATTTTATTTTCTAACATTCTCACATGTTTTGTTTTCAGACTTCATGCTGGCTTTTTTCCGGTGCTACTATAATCGCGTAGCTTTAATTTTCTTCAGCTATTGTCAATACACGGATGGTTTCGAACGAGTCCGTAGTTTAGAAAGGAGTTTACGTGACAAATTCATCAGATTTGGCTTGAATCCAACATACTCGGAGCTTTCGGTGAATTTCAAACCAGTGTTGCGGATCGAACCGCAAAATACCGGTCCAGGGCTGGGTCGCTGTCCAGGTCCGGCCACCCCTGCCGTACGGTACACAAACGAGCTGGACAGTTCCAGAGCTGTCCAAAAGACATTGTGTTGTGTCAAACTGTCCCTAGTTCGGGTACTCAACGCTCATTTGCTGGACGTTCCCTACCAACTTAACCTATGAAATAACTTGGAGATTAGTTCCGGAAAAAGGTTTCCTCAGTCTGAGATCCAAGTCGTCCCAGATAGGAGAAGCTTGTCCATTTACGAGTGAAGACATAAGAGGCACATTTTAATTCATCCCTTGGGTTCAACAAGGCGCCATTAGCAATGTTAAGGCATTGCTGAATGCATCTTGTTGCACTCAATATCGGCAAGAGAAGATATAAAATTTGGAAGTTTTAACCCTTTACCCAACGCAGACGATATCAAAATTTATTATTTTAAATACCACTTTTTCAAATTTTTAAAAAATTGTCAACAAAACCATATCATGTGATCCCTCGTTGGAACGAGCTCTACGAGCTCGTTCCAACGAGGGGTAACATGATATGGTTTTGTTGAAATTATTTGAAAAATAATACTTTTTCAACTTCTGGATTTGCATATTACGCGGACGGATGAGGGCGATTCGTTGGGTAAAGTTTTAAAGCCATAATTCCTTATAGAATTCTTCATTATGCAATCAGTTTATCAAACATGTTTGATATCCACTAAAAACCTGCAGTCACCTTCCACGAACGGATATTTGAAATTTTTTGAAATTTTATTCTGCAGCATACAGATATACAATGTGAGACAAATAAAACAAATTATAAAGTGAGTGTACACTGCATGGAGATGGCATAGCCTGAGAGGCTGTCTTTCTGCCATCCCACACAATTTTCTTTTTCTTGACATCATTGCCCTTTTATTCTTGTCTTCATGGATTCAAATTGAGTGGAACGTTCCCAATGCACAGACCGGAAACAAATAAGTTATTACTTTAATGTACATTCTAAAATCGGCGGGGTCAAGAACTAAACCAAATCACCTGGGTTGGGCAGACATGAACCCATTTGGGGTTCATATTCGCCCAACTCAGGCGATCCGGACCAATCACCAGAAAGGAGAACAGAAAGCAAACCCAGTTATCCTTCTTGAGGACCCAACAGACCTCAGAGTGCAGTATTTTTGGTGAGATCTCTTTAAGTTGATATACAGTCGGGACAAAATGGATTGGTACAAATGATTGTGGAAGAATATGAATCTAAAATTGTATCGATTATTTTCTTTTTGAATAAGGGCGTACTATATTGCTGTATTTCAGGGTTTAAATCATTCCATACCTTTGGAAAAGAATGTAACGGTAGGTCCGCCGAGAAACGCGTTCTCGGTTTATTTGTACGTATATTCCCAGCTTGCCTGGTTTCCATTCCAGAAGGATTTCTGTAAATTTCAAAAGTACCGTCAAAAGACACTGGTAATCTATCATGATACCAATCGAACATGAACAAAAGGACATGTAACTTATATAAGTCTTCAAATTTTAGTATGCCACATTTTTTAAATAGAGGTTCTGTGTGCGAGGTATATTTTCTGTTCGTTATTATGCGAATAGCCTCTTTTTTTTTGCAGAGTAAGAATTCTGCTTGATGGTGCGTGACCCCATACAAGTATACCATACAATAGGTGGCTATGTATAAGTGAAAAATACAGTGTCTTTAGGGCTTTAAAAGGAAGAATTCTTTTTGCCCTATTAAAGGCAAAGATTGCCTAGCCATTTTTAGACATATTACTGAAGTATTGTTTGAATTTTAGATTCTCGTCCATATGGATTCCTAGGAATTTGACTGTTTTTTCATCGTTCTGGTTTCCAACAAATGGAATATCTGTGTTGTTTAGGGATATTGTTCTACTAGCAGCGTTGTAAGAATCATTTTGAGGGTGCAATAAGATGCATTTTGTTTTATTTGCGTTAAGACATAATCCATTTGCGGAACACCATTCGCTGATTTTTCCTAGTTCGATGTTGGTTTCGTCTATCAAATTGTCTAGATTGTTACTTGACGCAAAAGCTGTAGAATCATCTGCAAAGGACAGCATATTGTGCAGGGTTGAATGGCTAATATCGTTAATGTATAATAAGAAAAGGATAGGACCTAGAATTGAACCTTGTGGTACACCAGTCGTGACTTCCAACGAATCAGATGTGCTGTCCTTGAAAGACACAGACTGGCGTCTTCTTGTTAAGTAATCTTGGAACCAGGAATTAGCTAAGCCTCTAATACCATAACTTTCAAGTTTCTTCAGCAGGATTGTATGATTGATGGTATCAAATGCTTTTGAAAAGTCTAGAAAAACTGAAAGTGTGCAGTCCTTCGTAAGTTTATCATTTGCTTCTGCAACCTGGTTTATGAGATGCAGAATAGAATGCACAGTGGAGTGTCCCTTTCTGAACCCAAATTGGTACTTATATATGATTTCATGTTCTTCTAAGAATGTGTATAGACGTGAGTACATTACTTTTTCCAATATTTTCGAGAATGTTGGGAGATTACTTATAAGGCGGTAATTAGTAAATAGTTGTGGATCACCTGATTTAAAAATAGGTATAATTTTGGCCATTTTCACTTTGTCCGGCACTCTCCCTGTAGTGAAGGGCAGATTGATTATATGAGACAGCGGATCTGCTACCTCCAAAATTATTTCCTTCAATAGTTTTGTGGACATGTCATTATTATCTTTGGTTGATTTGCCTTTTAGTTTGTGAACACAAATGATTATCTCCTGTTTATTGGTGGGGCTAATAAAGAAAGAGTCTCTACTGTTGCCGCTCAGGTAATCCGAGTATCGACGTTGAGTCGTGGGCACTTGGCTGCTTGACTTCCCAATATCAGCGAAGTATTTGTAGAATCGGTCGGCGATTCCTTTCGGATCAGTTAATTCCGTGTTTCCATCTAAGAAGGAGGGGTGAAGTGGTCTGTTGTTATTTGACTTGTATATAGCTTTCCGAAGAATTTCCCATGTTTTTTTTAATATTACTTTTGTTTTCGAATAGTATCTTGTTATAGTAATCTGCTTTGCAGATTCGTGTCAAGCGGTTGAATTCATGACAATAATCCTTGTATTTTTTTTGTGTTTTGGATGTTTGGAGATTTTAATTTTTTAACGTACAATTTATGTTTCGTCTGAGCGGATTGCAATAAGCCCTGCGTCATCCATGTTTCACGTCTGATATACTTTTTGTTTATGGGCATAGCTTTTCTGGGAAATGCTTGTTCAAACGCTTCGTAGAATATATCAAGGAACCTATTGAATGCCGCGTCTGAACAAACCTCGTTTATGACTTCAGAGAAGTCACAAACTGATAAAGAATTATTTTTGAACCGAGTGATATTCTCACTACTGAATGTTCGTCTATAATTTGGCATTTGAGGGAGTGGGCGTTTGTCTGCTACTTCTATGTAAAACGTGATCGCTGACGTCAGTAATTATAATTCCTGACATAAGTTTATTGATATTGTTACTAAAAATATGATCAATCAGGGTAGCAGAAAATTCTGTGACCCTCGTCGGCTTTGTGATAGCGGGTATAAAACCCGCACTGAATAGTAAATCTATAAAGGTATTTGTTTTACTGTGCGAATTTACGTTGAGCAAGTCTATGTTAAAGTCCCCCATGAGGTAAACTTTCGTATTTTCCTTACTTAAGGTGTCCAATAATTCAATTAATGTAGAAAGGAATGTGTCAATGTCTGCTTTAGGTGCTGAGTTCGGTCTATAAATTACTCCGACGATACCCTTTTTCTTAGTGGATATTTCCACAAACAAAGATTCAAACACGTGTGGTATAAAGACAGATAAGTCGTTTCGGATTTTGAAGGGAATACTGTCATTTATGAACATTCCGACACCACCCCTGCCATCATCATCATCGGGGCGCATACGAGAAACTAGGGAGTGGTATCCTTCAAGTTGATATTCTATATTTGGTTTGACATTAAATATTTCCGTCATGCCTATCACGTCTAAAAAGTTAGAGTTTGTTTGCAAGTCGACCAGTAAATTTTGGAGATTTTCAAAGTTAGCGTTCAAGCTGCGGCAATTAATATTAAGTAGAGACAGAGATTTATTCGTACTTGAGATTTCATCTTTGAATTCACTTGGAGTAAAATACTTACAAACAGGATCAGAAATATTGAATGGAAGGGCAGCCATGTCTTGTTCATCAGAAGAAATAGCCTCGTTCAGTTTTGCCATGAAATCATAAGTGTTATTTGTTTGGATCTCATCCAGTGATATGGCATTAGCCATAGTTACTTAAAGTAGTGGAAAAAGCAACCAAGGGTCTGGACATTTTGGGATCACAATTTCTATTCTCGGTGTCCGTGCATTGGGTATTCATTAATATATGAGTAAGTAAATGAAGGTAAAAAGTAGAGTCATAATTTTTGGTGATGTCAAGAGAAAATATAACATATATATACAACATTCGTGAAGATTGGAACTTCAGAGAAAATCCAGCTGGTAAATGTTTGTCACTAAAGGGTTGTTTCGACTTTGCTCCTCTTGCAACACCAGGGTTATATAGGTGTCTTTTCGATTAAGAACCACAGGAGATAAACCAGAGAGGGGACAGGAGAGGGAGACGGATATATACACAAAAGGCGTCAAAATACAGTATATTAGTCAAATAACGAAAACTCTGCAGTCCACAGCCTTGGGTCGGCCCAGACGGTAAAACAGGACCGCATACCGAGGAACCGGACCGTTTCGGGCAGCTATTTTTGGACCGAACCACTAAAGGCAGTCCGCCCTTGATAATATGTTGTCTGAGTCTGTAAGGGTGGCAAAATCTTTTCCAGGTTTTAAATCAAAGTTACAACCTTACCATTTTTAAAATATTATCCTAATGTCCATTAATCTAATGTTTCAAGTACCTACATACTTTATCTTTTTCCATCTAGTAATAATTTTGTGATGTTGATCAGCGCCTCGTGAACTTTTTTGGCGATATTTTTGCGGAATATGAATTATTATTATGGGGGATGGCGTAAGGAGCTACCCTCGGGAAGGTAGTTGTTTCTAACGTAGCCAAGAGTTTATGCCCTTCACCGGTCTTACTGTTCTGGAAACTGGCATTTTTGTCGCAAGGTGATCTACACGGAGTTCAGTAACGTTTATTCGAAGAGAAAGAGAATAATCCGAACCGTAGCGCTGGTTTGAGAGAAGTCGCGTTCCTCGAAGTCCATCAATATGGTGTTATTGAAGGCCGGGAGTCCTCCATCAGCCTATAAGAGGATCATCGTTGTTGTGGAGTGGAAATTCACGATAGCTTAACCCATAACCAGCGACCAACACCCGCACTTTGTAAAGTGTGGTTAGAGTCAACATAAGTGTTGAGCAGAGTGAGCACGACACCCAGTCTATCTGCTCGACAGGCGGACGAACCACCATCTCCAAGTGTCATTCTCTTGATCCCAATTCGCATTCGCTGAGCTCTTTCCTGGTTTATGTTTTGTTACTGGTTGAGTCCTGGTTTTGTTTTGTTCGAGATATTACTGTATTCGTACTGAGCCGCGAGATTTTCTTGGGGTGGGGTGGGGGATGACCTAATGTCTTACCGCGGGATACCCGCAATTTCTTTGTTGTTATTCACTATTCGTAGTTTTACTGCGAGGTAATTTTGGTTTGGATGGACACCCCCCCCCCCCCCCCCCTCCCTTCACGCACACACAGCAAGTGGGTTTGATAAAATTCCACCCCACCACACACACACAGTAAGTTGTTTTGATAAATACCCACCCCACCACACACACACACACAGTAAGTGGTTTTGGTTTGGATGAAAATCCCCCTCCACCACCACACATACACAAAGTAAGTGGTTACTGTCGGTACCTGATGATAGAAAAAGAGATTGAGGAGAGCCCTCTTCCGCAATTAGTTTGATTCCGTTTCTGGAATATTTTGCTTTTTTATTAACTTGTCCAAACAAATGGGTGGTCTTTAAATTTGATACTTGAGTGGCAAGTCACACTATTTGCTACATTTCATGGTTGTAAAATCGTCCCCTGAGTTCCAATGTGTTCTATGTGCCTACTGGCAGCCTACTGGGTTACTGGCAGCCTGCTGGCCTACTGGCAGTCTACTGGCACATAGAACACATTGGAACTCAGAGGACGAAATGCATCCTCTACAGTGTTGTGATCATAAATGCTGCCTTCTTCTCGATCATATCGCGGCATACTTTCACCAGTGGGTCAATATTTTGTAAATAAAATACTGTTAAATCAGGACTACATCAACAAAACTCCAATCAAAATAACATCACAGACTCAATGATCTTGTATTGCTTTTTCGACAGGTGAGATCATGTTGTGCTTCTGGGTACTAAGCAGATTGGGAATTTCGAAGGATCTCCAGTCGCGATCCGCTCGAAATTCTCAGTCCGTTCTTGTGGCCACAGTACATTACAACTTAGAAAGTGGTGAGATCGATTCAAGATTCGCGTCGAGATTCGCATCGATTCGGGATTTTCTAATATTCGAAATCCTCTACATGATTCGAATTTAAGATTCGCAATGTCCTACTGTTTTTTTTTCTTTTTTTTTTTTTTGGGGGGGGGGGGGGGTGGGGTATATGTTTTGTTGATTACTTTTCACAGTGGCTGGTGTGGCTTTAGTTCTTCTCTTTGGTTTTAATTGTCCTGTATAGGGTGCAATGATTTATTAGATTCAAGTATATCACTTTATCTTGCAACAAGAACCTGTTTCCCCTAATACAACTGAAAACATCTAGATAAAATGCATATTTATATTGAAGGGTAGGAAGCGCACGAGCGATCATTCGATTCAGGAAGAGAATTTTGTTTTACCAATTCAATTGGCATTGAGTTATTACATCTGATGGGGCCACCGCCTTTGATAACAGAAATTAAATACACCAGATCAGCGAAATAAATTATAGAAGATCATTGTTTTGACATGATCATATTTTTGTGCATGTCTACCATGCGTTGAAAATGAAGAAGAAAACAAAGAAACACACAGCTGAAACGCAAGGGGTTATAGTACAAGAGTAGAATAATGGATGGGGATTACGTCATACACATCACAATAACGCAATACCGTGACGTCATTATCTTCATTCATAAAACGTAATTTCATAGACGCCCAATGCTTGCCAAAACAGACACTGTTAAAAACATCATTCTGCGAAAAAGTCAAGAAAAGGATGAATATTGTAAGATAAATTGATTATTACCACCATGCGAATCTCCGAGGTCGTGTTTTGAAGTCTCGACCTTGCCTCTGCGTCATAACGGACGCGCGTCGATATATGCCTAGAGATGATGTCTCGACTTCAATACACCTCTCAGAAACCCACACTATGGAAATTACTTATATGTCGTCGCCTGAGTGCTGGAATGCCCTATGTCCCATAGGGGAAATAATATATAGTTCCACAGGGGACAGAGGACATTCTAACACTCAGGCGACGATTTACTGGAATCTCTCGTTGTTTTGTTTACACGAAAACCAAGCCTGTTTCTGACTGTATCGATATTAGCCCATTCCTGAAGTAGTGAAATGGGCGTACGCTAGGATGCGCAAAATGTCATGCACAAAACATACTTTTGGGCGAGTTGGAATATTTCAGTGTGAGATATGCCGATATTATAAGTTACGGGACGTTTAGTTGGCGAATACGGTGTCAAATGAGGCGAAGTGAGAACATAATTAGGCGAACTTTCATCATCAGTTATGTTTGTGAACCGTTTCATGTTTTCGTTCAATTTTTCTATCGACATTTATTTGTTTACAAAACCAGTCGAGTAGTGGTGCAATGCAAGAGGAGCAATCCAACATCTCATTGATCACCTAGAAAATTAAAGATTTATTATCTCTGAAGTTTTTGGGTGCATTTATTATTCTGCCAGCATTCGGACGCTTTATGTTGCAAACAGACTTTCTAAAGTGCCAAGTAGGTGAATTCAAACTGCGATTTCTGCGATACAAACAAAATGGCGACAGTAACAATATTTATCATGCCACCTGTTTAATTTGACCAATCAGCATGCTCTAATAGCATCGATGGACTATGCGATATTAGGTTATTCAATGGGGAATCGGCTATCGAATTGAGTCCATACACTACCAGTGTCCGTGTGTGCGCCCATAATTCCTCCTTGCTGAACGCAATTTTGTTTCCGAATTAATTTCTCCACCTCAAGTTTGCACCTTGTGTCGTGCAAATACAAGACAGCTTCCCGATAAATATTCAAAGAGAAGCGATTCGGATCTTTTAATTTATTATTTAATTCGTTTCTGGCATGATAAATACGTTACCGTGCGTTTACTTGCCACGTATGGCGTTATGTGAGGCTTAGCGCGATCAATATTAATATTAATCTCACTTCGCCTCACACGATGCCGCTATACCTGGAAAGTGAACGTCCTGTAACTTATAATATAAAACCAGTGTCGACATATTGAAGTAATATGGGGACACTGTTGACAATGGTTGTCAGTGTATTCCTCAGTCCTCAGACATTAGATATGAGCGTCCATTGGTTGATCTACCGGACTGGCGGGAGAATGACTGGGGTCCCATATCACCATATTACTACTGATAGTATGAATGTTTGGTTGGGCCAGAGAAGGGCGTCTTTGTTGGCATGGGTTTGGCTACTGCGAGTCTTTTATGTAGGGTGCATCTCGAAGATTCGTTTTCTTTGTACTCTGCTAGGTCGTCTGCGTAGAGGTTGTTGGGTGGAGGTTGATTATGCCATTGAGGACAGGTCTACGCTTGAAGCAACTAATTAATCCCACACGTCGTGTGAGACTCAATGTGGAAACTACGTAAGCTGTATTAACCCTTTACTCAACGTAGCGGCCAACACCGGGAAACGCTATTCACAAAACATCGCCAATTAATTTTCATTATGTTTTTCATTTTTTGTCTCAAAAACATAGCTTACGGACCCTTTTTGGAACGAGCTGATCGAGCTCGTTCCAATGAGGGGTTAAACCTATGCTTTTGAGACAAAAAAGTGAAAAAAAATAGTTATTCAAGAATTCTGTTTGCAAGTATCGTCTGTTTTCGTGTTAGGTAAAGGGTTAACTTTTCTGAGTATGAATGTTTTGTTAGGCCTGAGAAGGGCGTCTTTGTTGGCATGAGTTTGGCTACAGTGTTTACGGTGCATCTCAAAGATTCGTTTTCTCTGCGTTCTGCTATGGTTCGTCTGCGTAAAGCTTGTTGGGTGGGAGTTGATTATGTTATTGAAGACAGGTCAACGGTTGAAGCAGTGTGTCTTCTTGGAAATATCGGCGAAGGTATCAGCTTTCGTATCATTTCCTCCTTTAGCCCATCTTCTCGACGGAAGAGTTTACTGTTGTAATTTGCCCTTTTTGTTGGGTCAGTCGGTCTAGAAGATGTGGCGTTGTGGATTCGTTAAATCTCTTGTTTGCATTTTTGCCCGATGTTAACGTTGTTTGCAGATGAGTGCCTTTTAGATCACCTGATAAATAGTCTTCATGAACTATTACCATCACTTGTTGACCATCTGTTCGTTGTCCTTTAGCGTTTGCATATCAATCTTCTTCTTCAGAACCACCGGCTTAAATCCGCCCAAACTTGACACAAAATTTACCGGTCCAAGATTGATCAATATAAGTTGCGGAGCCCAATGGGATGGGACGGTGTCAAAATAAGTCCAAAACTCTTCTAAAAAGTTTCTTCTCATAAACTACTAGTCGCATTGGGTATGCATCTTTCTTTAGTGATGAAGAGTCGAGGGTGCTCGGAGAAAGTTGGGACTGAGGTCGAGAGGGGCAAAATTTATGGCCACTCCCTTTTATAGTCTCTGAAACGGTCACCAGTTTGAACGAAAAATTGCATCCAGTAATATCTGTTGACATGTACTAGATTTGTATTGAATACTTTTATTCACGTACCATGAGAGGAGCTAAAAATAGAAAAAAAAAATCACCCATATTTCGGTAACAACATGAGTGGAATTTTTAGATTTTGGTATGGATCCTCATTGGGAGTATTAGGACTATCGGGGTCTTGGGGGGAGGGGGGGGGGGGTGCATTTAAGACTGTTGGTAATGGCAAAACTATTGCATACTCTTCCTCTCATTAATCCTTTACCCAACGTAACGGCCAAAACCGGCCAGCGCTATTCTCAAAAATCGCCAAGTAATTTTCATTATTTTTTTCATTTTTTGTCTCCAAAACAAAGGTTATGACCCCTCATTGTAACGAGCTTGTCGAGCTCGTTCCAACGAGGGGTCATAACCTATGTTTTTGAGACAAAAATTGAAAAAAAATAGTTACTCAAAAATTTGTTTGCAAGTGTCGTCTGCTTTTCATGTTAGGTAAACGATTAACGAATGCCTACAATAATTCGATATTTGGCATGCATCCGATTTTAAACGTGTAGATTCAAGTTTGTTTCAAAAATGTTTCTCTTTGAGCTTGTCAGTGGGGGGTGGGGGGGGGGTCGACCTTTTTGGCCACACCCAATATTATAGTTTATAGGACCCGTCATCCGATTTGAACTGGAATTGGTACACAGTATTAATTGCTGACATATACCTGATTTATACAAAATGCAAAACGTTATCACCTGCACCCCGTTGGAAGCCCACGTGTTTCTTGGAGAGACAACTTATTGGATACCCACTCAATACTGTTGGGAATTAGTAAAGTACTGAAAAAAAATTCATCTCGTGAACTGCTGGCTGTGATGATTTGATAGTTGATAATGTGACAAAGTTTGTGTGTATGGAGTGACATGACACGTTCCTCTGGGCCTGTCACCTGGGACGCATATTATATAACACAGAGTGTGTATCTAAGTCGAGAAGAGCAGTTGTGTTTCTGATTGAATTTAGGTATTGGAAGCCAGGACAACAGAAACATATGTAAATTCATCACACTGTAACACATTGTGAGCTAAAAGACAAGCACATTCCATCAATTACCGGTCTCTAGTATGCGACTACAGTAAGGTCACCGTAGACTGGTCATTTTCCACGGGCGCAATATTAGATTCCAAACACAAATTATAGGAATAATCACGAAAAATCTAATTACGAACGTGCTTCATTTACTAAACTTTTGTTGATGATGAGTTTTATTACCAAGGTAACCGCAAGCGTGAGTATCACTGTCCACGTGATTATGACCAGTCAACGTCGGCCGTACTGTATGCTTCTAGAAACCTTTTTTTCATCGTGCGTACCTATGTGCTCCATGTGTTGTATGCACATTGTTAATTTTCACACAAGCACATATCAGCACATCCAATGTGTACCCATATACTCTATGCGTTGTGTTCACGTTGTTGAACAATTGTGCAAAAACGTACAAGCACATTCCATCAACAACCATTCCTACGTTATGAGGTATCAGTTCCCAGTATCCGGCTATCCTTCTGGAATCCCGTCGTCATCGAATGTGTCTATGAGCCAGGGGCCGCGGATCCGGGGTGTGGGGGGGGGGGGGGGGGCTTCAGTAAAGCATACAGGTGAGGTCTATTTATCAGCTTTTGTCATTACGACCAAAGCTGATAAATAGACCTTACCTGTATGCTTTACCGACGTTTTTCTAACGGCTCTCAAAGTGAGAAATCTTTCAAATACAACTGAAAAATCCCAAAATATCCACTCAGATGCATGGAAATAGGGGTTAACATGACTTAAATATCTGATGTTTTGTTTGGTGACTAAATCGACCCCGTCGCATTTTTTGAACGGGAAGTCTCTTCCAATGATAAAATTGCTTAAATGTGAAGTGTTTTTAGCGTTTTAGCCACGATTAGCTCAGCTCTACAATATCCCCGCTGGTATTTTTGCATTAATTTGCCATGAATAATTATATGACTACTGAGGTAGTTTTAGCTCATCTGTGATTGTTTGGTAGCTTGCTGAATCAGTTGGGATTATGTGGTACCGTGTTAGTTTACAACGAATTATACCGCCTTCCATTTTGTCATGCTAAATGAGATTTCTTGGAGGTGGAGAGTTGGGATAATGTTTGTAGTTTATAGATGCTTCTGATATTCCGTATATTACTGAGGGGGATGTCAAGGGGTGCCCGTTCAGAACACTGAAACTGGATCCTGCTAAAGGTGTGCAGGCGAAGTGGGGAGAAGATTTATCTGGTTTAGTGATACTTATCGTTTTTAGCTCAATTTTCATTTTGACATTTTTTAAACGTGGATAGCCACAGTAGCTACTGGCGAGCTGACCATTGCAATTGTGGCATCTAAGGAGATTTCGATGCGTACGCGTGAGATGTGTTTGTCTTCTCAGTTCATACAAGTTAGCTCTACTCGACAGAAACTGTTACTAGACTGATGATCGACCTTCGGGGACTTATGCGACTGGATTCGTTCAGGGTGGATGATATGCTATTTGTAAATTATGCGTGCGCATGCAGCTGATTCGTTAGGTAAATGGCAAGCCCTCCAGGCCACGAGTCTAATTATATAGGAAATTCGACATAGTTATAGGCTGTTTGTGGAGGTTACGCGCAAGTAGTATATCATGTACCCGAACGGCCCCCATTGGCAGGACCCCGGAAGTGATGTCATAGTCACGTGACCTGGTGACGTCATGTTGTGTTGTCATGGTAACCCGCGTGAGCGGCCATCTTGTGACGTCATCTCCATAGTGATACGTGGCGTGAGTGCGCATGCGCAGCGCGTGTTGTTAGGGTGATACGTGTTTCCGTCGTCCATTTTGTATACTGGAGGTCGCCATCTTGGTTTCTATGGTAGCACGTGATTGCTATGTTACCAAGGGCTTCTAACAATACAGGGGTATGTTCCGGGGTGTGTTCCTTTGTAGAAGAGTAAATCTGATTACCACAAACAACCCGACAATCCCCCCAAATCACCAAAATCTACCCAAAATCACCGAAATTGACTTTATTTCCCCAATTTATCGGCTTAGCACGTAGTGCTATGGTACTAAGGGGGTACAAAGGGGTGCGTTCGATTGAACAGGAGTAATGTTCTGGCTTAGAATTCTCCCAGAATCCCTTTTTGGATCCTTATCCCATGACGTTTTTCCCTATTAAGAATAGCACGTAGTACTATAGGACAAATTTACCCAGAATTCTCTGCTTCTATCTATATAAGCAACAGTTTTCGTCTATCTGGCCATGTTCCTTTGTTCTAGAGTATACTCCAGTAGCGTAGAAGAGCCTATTAGTTGGAACAGTTTTGCTTATTATTACTATAATTAGCTATTCTAGTCTATTCTTGTTAGTTCTGACCCTATTCCAAGTAATCTCGTTGTTTTCTTTATCTAGATCATTTATATAAATTATAACTAACCAATCAGATTGCTTGATTTCCCATAACCTGTATGCAGAGTTATCTCCCCTGTGTATAATAAAAGCCTATATCCAATGGCAATATCCCCGGGCACCCCAATTTAGGCACCCCTTTTTGAAAAACATATGACCTTCGGCACCCCTTTTTTGTCATATGTGCTTATGTGAAAAAGCACAATGTGACACAATGTGCCCTAGCACATAGGCACATGATTTATGTGCCGATATGTGCTTATGTGAAAAGGCACAATGTGACACAATGTGCCCTAGCACATAGGTACATACGGGTATTTGAGGATACCTATTGCCTGGTATTGTATTATTCGAGGATACCTACTAGAGAATCTCTTTTTTATCATATGTGCTTATGTGAAAAGGCACAATGTGACACAATATGCCCTATCACATAGGCACATGCTTTATGTGCCGATATATGCTTATGTGAAAAGGCACAATGTGACACAATATGCCCTATCACATAGGCACATACGGATATTTGAGGATACCTATAGCCTAGTATTGTATTATTTGAGGATACCTATCTAGGATACCTTCTGGAGAATCCCTTTTTGTCATATGTGCTTATGTGAAAAAGCACAATGTGACACAATATGACCTAGCACATAAGCACATGCTTTATGTGCCGATATGTGCTTATGTGAAAAGGCACAATGTGACACAATGTGCCCTATCACATAGGCACATACGACCAAAATGGGATTCCATAGCCACAGGCGTTTTCGAAAAAGGAATTCCACAAATGGGATTCCAAAAAGGGATTCCACAAATGGGATTCCGTTTCCATCTTGTCTCCAAAGCTCCAAAGCCACTACAGGTCTATGGTCGATCTGTCCTATCATTAGCTTCAACAACAGTCTTGTTCCATTGCGGCCTTGTACCAGTACTATTGGCTAAACTACCATCAATTACTTCCTAGCTATACCTTCGCTGAAGCTTTCAAAATGTTTCATCTGATTTCCCCTGTATACATATAAGGCATTCCGTAAGTGGTCCAGTCCGTAAAATTTGGATTCCGTGTTTTTACATCGTCCACTCGAGGGTATGGAAAGGGTTTGATAACACCCAATTCAACAATGACTACACGACTCTGAACAGAGACAACCAACCACTACAAAACAATAAAGGTACAGATCCAACATAACCAAGATCGAAATAAACATAACAAAGTGAAAGAATGTCAAACTAGTCGGATTGATCGAACACGTTTGACAGACTTAACAGAACAAAGTGAACAAAGATCCAACACAACTAAGATCGAACTGATCAAAACAAAGTGACGAAAATCGAACTGAACAGATAGAAGAGAACTGACCCAATGAAGGTATCGAACTGAATTGACCATAACAAATTGAACAAAGTTCTGAACTATAACCCTAATGAAAATATTAACACCCTTTGAACTGTTTGAATGAACTATAACCCCTATGACGGTATTAACACCCTTGAACTGAATGAACTCTATTTTTGAACCATATCCCAATATAAACACCTTTGACCAGAACAACATTTAACTGAATACATTTTAAACTTAATGAACTACAACCAGTTGAACTGAATTCTTCTAATAGGGAAGGGAAATACCCTCGAGTGGTCGATGTAAAAACACGGAATCCAAATTTTACGGACAGGGCCACTTACGGAATGCCTTATATGTATACAGGGGAAATCAGATGAAACATTTTGAAAGCTTCAGCGAAGGTATAGCTAGGAAGTAATTGATGGTAGTTTAGCCAATAGTACTGGTACAAGGCCGCAATGGAACAAGACTGTTGTTGAAGCTAATGATAGGACAGATCGACCATAGACCTGTAGTGGCTTTGGAGCTTTGGAGACAAGATGGAAACGGAATCCCATTTGTGGAATCCCTTTTTGGAATCCCATTTGTGGAATCCCTTTTTCGAAAACGCCTGTGGCTATGGAATCCCATTTTGGTCGTTTGTGCCTATGTGATAGGGCACATTGTGTCACATTGTGCCTTTTCACATAAGCACATATCGGCACATAAAGCATGTGCTTATGTGCTAGGTCACAGTGTGTCACATTGTGCTTTTTCACATAAGCATATATGACAAAAAAGGGATTCTCCAGAAGGTATCCTAGATAGGTATCCTCAAATAATACAATACTAGGCTATAGGTATCCTCAAATATCCGTATGTGCCTATGTGATAGGGCATATTGTGTCACATTGTGCCTTTTCACATAAGCATATATCGGCACATAAAGCATGTGCCTATGTGATAGGGCATATTGTGTCACATTGTGCCTTTTCACATAAGCACATATGACAAAAAAGAGATTCTCTAGTAGGTATCCTCGAATAATACAATACCAGGCAATAGGTATCCTCAAATACCCGTATGTGCCTATGTGCTAGGGCACATTGTGTCACATTGTGCCTTTTCACATAAGCACATATCGGCACATAAATCATGTGCCTATGTGCTAGGGCACATTGTGTCACATTGTGCTTTTTCACATAAGCACATATGACAAAAAAGGGTGCCGAAGGTCAAATGTTTTTCAAAAAGGGGTGCCTAAATTGGGGTGCCCGGGGATATTGCCATTGGATATAGGCTTTTATTATACATAGTGGAGATAACTCTGCATACAGGTTATGGGAAATCAAGCAATCTGATTGGTTAGTTATAATTTATATAAATGATCTAGATAAAGGAAACAACGAGAGTACTTGGAATAGGGTCAGAACTAACAAGAATAGACTAGAATAGCGAATTATAGTAATAATAAGCAAAACTGTTCCAACTAATAGGCTCTTTTACGCTACTGGAGTATACTCTAGAACAAAGGAACATGGCCAGATAGACGAAAACTGTTGCTTATATAGATAGAAGCAGAGAATTCTGGTTAAATTTGTCCTATAGCACTACGTGCTATTCTTAATAGGGAAAAACGTCATGGGATAAGGATCCAAAAAGGGATTCTGGGAGAATTCAAACCCAGAACATTAATCCTGTTCAATCGAACGCACCCCTTTGTACCCCCTTAGTACCATAGCACTACACCGATAAATTGGGGAAATAAAGTCAATTTCGGTGATTTTGGGTAGATTTTGATGATTTGGAGGGATTGTCGGGTTGTTTGTGGTAATTATCCAGGGAAGTCGTTCCAGAAAATACTCTTCTACAAAGGAACACACCCCGGAGCATACCCCTGTCTTGTTAGAAGCCCTTGGTAACATAGCAATCACGTGCTACCATAGAAACCAAGATGGCGACTTCCAGTATACAAAATGGACGACAGAAACACGTATCACCCTAACAACACGAGCTGCGCATGCGCACTCACACCACGTATCACTATGGAGATGACGTCACAAGATGGCCGCTCACGCGGGTTACCATGTCAACACAACATGACGTCACCAGGTCACGTGACTATGACGTCACTTCCGGGGTCCTGCCCGGGGTCCTGCCAATGGGGGCCGTTCGGGTACATGCACTACTACTCGCGCAGTCTCTTGTTGATGTAATAGAATTCCTTCACCCATTGGGATATACATGTACAAATATTATTTCAATATTATTTCCTACCCCAGTTATAGATATTCCAGTCAATAAGTACGTAACTCACCTTGAAACTACCCTGATATTATTGTATTTAGTGGAACTACGTGGCGTAATCATAAAACGACGTCTGTAACGAGTCTTCACCCCCAAATGGTAATGTCGTTAAAAACCTTGTTAATTAATTCTTGATTGAGCAACATTTCTTGGGTTCGATTCAAAGAAAATTAATGTATATGGCATTTATAAGTTCTGTTATCAGGAATATATAAGTTGGAAAATGCTTCATTGAATGACTTTTCGAGATTTGTTATGCAATCTAAAAACAACTGCGAGTAGTCTCTGCTCATGTTATTTAACTGACAAAGTGTGATGTCGGAAAAGAAAAAGACGGATGGGTTTGTGAACGAACAAAAAGATGGGATGACCTCTTTACTATTCTGTGATGTGTGTGTAGAAGACAGTGCTAATATTAAGCAACCTACTAGCATTTCGTGGGAGCGCGGTGGCTCAGTGGTAGACTGTTGGACTTCTATGGTAGAGGTCCTGAGTTCGATCCCCGTCCGGGACGATCCGCGTTGTGTCCTTGGGCAAGGCACTTTATCCCGGTTGCCTACATGGGGGCACGATGACGCCGTGTATTAAGGCGTACTGCAGGTCGATGGTGCACATGTCTTCAACCGCTGTAACCCTGGTTGAGCGGTGCTTGAACAACAGAGTTAGAATGTTGAGGAGCTGACAGTTGATCGTCGCTGCTCGGTGGTTCTCTCCGGGTACTCCGGCTTCCTCCACCCATAAAGCTGTCACGGTCACGATTAGCCAATGTGCATAAATATGTGACCTTAAACACCAATAAATAATAATAAACTAGCATTTCGTCGCCTGAATGCTAGAATGTTCTATGTCCCATGTGGGACATAGAACATTCGAGCACTCAGGCGACGATTTATTAAAATCTGAGCGACACTCTTCAGATTACCGCATGAAATTTAATCTTTTGAACAAGAGAGGCAGCTTTTTTGGGCCCAGGAACATGATACGTCAAACTTTCGTCAAGTAGGATGGCTGTCAAGTGAATGTGTGGGATAGACCAATCAATATTTTCAACGTTCAGAATCGAGGCTGCAAGTTGAAAATATTAATTGGTCTACCTCCAAATAATGAATATGGACTCGTCCAATTGCTGCCATTGGATTGAGGCAGAAGATACTACCAGAGTTTAAAGGGTTTTGTTACGGCATGAAATTTAAGTTTCAAGTTATGACATTAACTTAACCTTTTCATCTGAAATACAAATTCTAGTTAAATTAGTCCTATGAAGAGGAGCGACATATTCGATAGAAAGGTAATAATGAGTGTTTTAGGTTATTTCATAAACATTAAAATATGAGCAAGTCCGCCAAATTTCATTGAAGTTTATAATATTTATTAAACGAAAAAGTCTGACGATGAACAGCATAAAAGATGGATGGATGAAGCATGAATAAACAGCCTCTCAGTCAGACAGGTGAATGAAGCTCTCAGCTAGCTGATGAGGTGAGATTAAAATTGGAAACTAAATACTATAAACAGTCAAACATCCCCCCTTCCCCATATTTTGGGGGCGGATTGCGTTGTAGAAATATTGTAGTTTACTTTCCTTGTAGTTGTGGGCCATCCAGGGAATGAACGAGAGCCCAACTTAAAAGGAAGGATGTGGTTCAATATGGAGAATCACATACTACCTTCGAGAGCCCATAAAACCCTACACTGCAAAAAATATAGGTTCTCTTTAGAACCAAAACTGGTTCTAATCTTGTCCCTGAGATGGAACCAGTTCTGTTTACACAGTATGTATTTCAAATCAAATTTTAACAGAATATTACATAAACTGAAGTAGATTCAGCACTAAACTTGGAGCTTATTCAACGCAGTCACCAAACATTTTGAAACAAAGGAGATATGAACAGTTGGCATATCGAACCAGTTTTCGTTCTGAAAAGAACCAAAACTGGTTCGATATGCCAACTGTTCATATCTCCGTTGCTTAATAATGATTTGGGACAACCTCGTATAAGCTCTAAACTTATGGCTGAAACCCCCTCAATTTATGTTTAATTCTGTTAATATTTAATGTTAATCTTTATAAATGTATTTGATTTGAAATAAATACTGTTTAAACAGAACTGGTTCCATCTCAGAGACAAGATTAGAAACAGTTTTGGTTCTAAAGAGAACCTACATTTTTTGCAGTGTATGAAACGTCTTGACCCAGCCGTTCTGCAAATTAATTCACACCACACCCCTGTAACCCCTCATAAAATGACGAATTGCACGACCATCGTACGAGGGATTCCATGTTGTTCCTGTTATTTACTGGCGTATTCATATCTGAATACAGAAAATCTTTACCTGACACTTTTCTAATAATTAGACGAAAATAACATTAGTTTTATAATAATTAATGAGTTAATGAGAATGTGATTTGAAATACAATGACTGTTGGAAACAAATGAAACCTTTTCCACTACTTATGGCTTAATTTGAAACTTTCCACGAATTGAATGCAGGAAGGAGAACCTTGTTGGTAACAGGAGTGGATGGCTATTTCCTGCTGTAGCTCTTGAGGCAATTTGACTGGCGTTAGGGTTTAGCGTCCGTTGTGCAATTCATGTTGACAATGAGAACAACAATCACATCCAAAGGAAGATAACAATAACAAGAAACATAGAATAAAACAGTAAATAAAAGTAAAACAAAACATAAACATAACAACCCCAGAGCGACACAGCTGATGGAAATTCTTACCAAGGATAAATTAACCATTCTCTAGACTATAGTCTTGTAAATTACTACAAAACGACTCGGCGAAGCTGGTCACGGGTTGATTAAACTTATATGTGCACTCTGCCGACATCTTGGAATGTTTGCTGGCATAGAGTATGGTAACATTTTCTTTTGGGTTTAAAAACTTACTTTGCATTTGCCATTTCTTCTATAACATTTTCCTCCAGTAACCTTAAACACTATCTGAAAGGCTTGTTTTGAAGTGTGGTGTACTCCCATAACAGATTACAAGTATGATCAAAACCTGTGGTGTTCGGATATGATCAGCAAAAAGCTTTTCTGTCGATTTGTTTTAATGTTGGCCATTTTAACACATTTGTCATAGAGTGATATTATTAACATGTTTACACAAGTAAATATTTAACCCTTTACCTAACGAATCGCCCGCATCCGCCCGCGTAATATGCAGATTCAGCAGCTGAAAAAATATTATTTTTCGAAAAATGTCAACAAAATCATATTATGTGACCCCTCGTTGGAACGAGCTCGTCGAGCTCGTTCCAATGAGGGGTCACATGATATGGTTTTGTTGAAATGTTTCGAAAAAAATTAAAAACGATATTTAAATTAATAAATTTTGATATCGTCTACGTTGGGTAAAGGGTTAAAGTAAAACTAGTTTATAATAATACCTTGTGTAAACGAGTAATTTAGTCAGAAATAAACAGCGAATTGAATGGTGAACACGAGACTGGAAACAAAGACAGCACATAACCAGCAGGTTGAGTTCTAGTTGTTAAACGGGTGGAGGACAATGCGGGGTCAACAGCTTAAAAAGCTCCTTGCCCGAAAAAAACTAACCAGAAATTAACAGCGAATTGAATGGTGAACACGAGACTGGCAACAAAGACAGCACATAACCATGTTGAGTTCTAGTTGTTAAACAGGTAGAGCACAGTGCGGGATCAACAGCTTGAAAAGCTCCTTGCCCGAAAAAAACTGATCAGAAATCAATAGCACATTGGACGGTGAACAAGAGACTGACAACCAAGATCGCACATAACCATGTTGAGTTCTACTTGTGAAGCGGGGGTAGGACACAATACTGGACCAATAGCTTGAAAAGCTTATTGCCCGAAAAAACTGGTCAGAAATTAACAGCATATTGGACAGTGAACAAGAGACTGGCAACCACGACCACACATAACCATGTTGAGTTCTACCTCTGTAAAGCAGGTAGAGGCTGGACCACAATGCGGGATCAACAGCTTGAAAAGCTTATTGTCCGAACAAAACTGGTCAGGAATTAACAACATATTAGTTGGTGAACAAGAGACTGGCAACCAAGACCACACAAAACCACCTTGAGTTCTACCTGTGAAGCAGGTACAGCAAAATATGGGAAGAACAGCTTGAAAACCTTACTGCCCGAAACAAACTGGTAACTGACAGGCGGAAAGTAGTTATCAGTGTTGTATTAAGTATTTTTTAAAATTACAATTAAAACTAGTCCTGTCACGAAATGCGCACAAATAGCATGTCGATCTGCATGTTAATCTACGCGTTTTGACCATACTAAGGCTATCAAATTCTGTACATATGGCCTGTGCACAAGCAATGTTTCAGCCAATGAACCTCCGGGTAACCCGAGGCCCATTGGCAGACACATTGCCTGTGTTTGCTATGAGTAACCAGGAGAACCTGCAGTGCTTTGGATGTCATTCGATATGGCTATTGCGCGGAATTCCTACGCGCAATTATGCCTAGATAAGCGCACAGTTCGTGACAGGACTTCTAGTCTTAACTGTACTGTCAACCCATACTGGGCGGATAGAGTGCGAATTACAATTAGTTGATACTTTGTTACTAAATATTTTTTTCCGACAATACAATTTCTTACCAATACATAAAGAATAACCTTCGACACGGGTGACATGACAACCGTTACTTATATTCAGTTTCTTATTCAACATTCGTTATGAACCGAAAAAAACTGATAATAAGTAACGGTCCTTACGTCAGTTTCGGCCCGGCATTTTATGTCTGGTACTATGTCATTCTACAGTTAAAACTAGAAGTCCTGTCACGAATAGTGCGCTTATCTTGGCTTAATTGTGCGTTGAAATTGCGCGCAATTGCCATATCGAATGGCATCCAAACCACGGCAGGTTCCCCTGGTTACCCATAGCAAAAACATGCAATGTTTCTGCCAATGGACCTCCGGGTTACCCGGAGGTCCATTGGCTGAAACATTGCTTGTGCACAGGCCATATGTACAGAATTTGATAGCTTTACTTGGGCCATAACGCGCATATTAACGCGCATACCAACGTGCTATTTGTGCGCATTTCATGACAGGACTTCTAGTTTTAACTGTAATTTCGCAGTATTAAAGCTTATTGCCCGAAAAAATTGACAATTGATAGCAGGAGAAAAGTAAAAGATTTGTTTATGATAATTAGGTTATTAGAGTGGGTAAAGGATTACTAGGTTATAATAGGATATATTATTTCATACAAAACGTTAACTTTTTGTGTTACTTTATTTATTACAATTACTTATTTGTGTTTAAAGTCACATATTTCAACATAATGGCTAACCATGTTCGCAACATGTATACCAATGGTGCCCATTTGAGAGGCCTTCTACTCCAAGTATTGGTGACTCGGGCCCGATTTTACCAGTAAAACATGGCTTGTTTACCTGTTCTCACAGGGTTGTGTCAATTAGTATAATACGTTAACGTAACAAAGCTACATGTATGTTTGGGTGCCCCCCCCCTACCCCCCCCCCCCCAAAAAAAAAATACTGAACAACTACTACGTTGTCATAAAGCTATGTATAGTATGCATATGTCATAATGAAACATCCCGAAATACATTGAAAAAAAAAATTTATAGGCCAGTCTTCAATTCTTTCTCTCCCCAATAAATATTTCTTCAGCAAACGAACCGACCGAAAATGCAAGCGGCCGAAACATACTGACTGGAGGCCGAAGTGATCGAAATTATCTGCGGCCGAAATGACTAGCGGCCGAACTCCTGACAGGATGGGTGGTGCAGGAGCAGGTAATCATAGGTATTTTTGTAAGAAAATGATTAGTTTTTACCCCGTATCATTGATTTACCATGTAGAATCCCCCCCCCCCCCCCCCTCCTTCTCTAGACTAAACTGAGTATACATACCAGATTTAGCGGTGATGGCATGGACGGACCAGCAGAACCTGGGGAGCAAACCCAGAAATACAACTCACAAACTTGTCGCAAACTGTATGATGATTTTACAGATTCCAATAATTATGATGCTTCAAGCCAAATACAAAAAGTCTTGGTTGTCAGGCAATCCCTCATTGAAACATAACCCCTTGATTGAACATTTTTATTGCATGGCAGACAATTTTCGTCAATGGAAGAGATTTACAGGAACGTTAGCTCCCCTTATTTTTCTTATGTTGTCAGGAATTTTAACACAAAGGGTATGGGAATTTCACACACAAATTGAAATTTCGAAAATGTAAGAGAAGTTGTATTATCGATGTGCACATCATCTCACAAAAACTTCAGGCGTTTTCCTGTTGAGTTGCTACAAAAATACAGAAGCTGTTTTTTTTTTACAATTTTGCCCCAATTTTAAAATAAGACAACACCATCTCTTGAAGTTCTGTAATTTTTTTTTTCTGTTCATCATATCAACAATGTGCGCACCCTGCCATTTTATGCATTTACGTAAGGTTTGTAGGTGTGACACTGATAGATATTCTTAAAGACGGAACATCTGTGAAGTAGTTACTTCTTATTCTTATTCGCCTGCCATAAAGCAGTCTGTTTTCATGACCATATAAGTGAGGGATGGGCCTTTAGAGTCTTCCAAAATTAGTATGAAATCGAGAGACTATAACAAAATTCTACCTTTTAGGCCTGATGTATATTTATTTTACATTATTACATGTTTTCGATAAAGCATAATTATCATACAATTTCTGTTTTTTGTATGTTTCGTAACGCAACATCCAGTTTGCTCTGTTAAGCAGAATATAAGGTAAACATTAGTTAATTAAACAACGTTTATTTTTATAAAAAATAAATATATAGGACCCTCCTCATTGATTTGAAAAATCGATTGCTTGAGAACCAAATGCATTTTTTATTTGGCTTAAAATCTCACACAGGTTACTTAACTAGTGTATGTGATCCACTGAAAAAATATTATTTTTACTAACTGCATTTTAATATTAACTTTAATATTTGCGTTGAAACGTGAATATCATAACGGAGATTCGTGACACATATTATCTGTACATTTCACGTATACAGTACAGTTGCCGTGGACTGGACACTTTCCACGGGTGGGCAATATTTCCACGAACGCAATAATATTATACCCCAAACACTAATCATAGGGGTAATTATCAAAAATTTAATTAATGAAGCACCGGGTACAACCCGGTGCTTCATTAATTAAAA
This sequence comes from Pictodentalium vernedei, assembly GCA_031216915.1. NCBI lineage: Eukaryota > Metazoa > Mollusca > Scaphopoda > Dentaliida > Dentaliidae > Pictodentalium > Pictodentalium vernedei. The sequence continues at coordinate 23,673,673 of CM062292.1, read as the reverse complement.
TTTTGAGAATGATTTGTATTACCCGATAAACGCATGCGTGGACATCACTGCTCACGCGTGGATTATGACCAGTCCACACCGACTGTACTGTATGTCTGTCTAACTAGTTGTTTTGGCCATTTTACTGTCCATCCACGAGCATTTCTAACTACGTCATTCCTTGATCGGTTATTGACTCCTATTGAAACTCTGATGCGTTGTTTCCTTTTTTAAAAATGATGCACGGAAACTCTCTGGGGCAGGTGTCGCCATAGATCAGAAGATAATTCGTTCTTTATGTACATCCAGTCAAAAGCCGAATTACAAGTTCATTCTTCGTCCATTAAACTTTTGTTTATGCCATGAATCAACAGAGGTGTTTTGGAATGGGTGATATTTGTGAACAACAGCAAAAAGATTACTATCAAACTGTTGTCTGATAAAAGATAAACTAGCGTTTCCATCCAAATGTTTCTTTGTTTATTAGTATTGGCGACATGTTCAACGTCTGGGGTCATATTGAGTCGGACAGTGTTACGGGTGGAGGAAACGGAGTACCAAGTGAGAACTACCGATCAATTTAGTCTAAATGAGGTTGGTGGTTATGCATGTTTCGCACGGTTCGCGATTGTCCAGTTTTATGTTCACAACATACCAGATTCCGACTTGTTGAAATATGCAATGCGAGAAAATTAAATCTCAAATGATTTTTTCGTTTCATTCATTTTCGCGATACTGTCTTGAATTCACAATAATTTTGATTATGAAATTGCCACCCACTGCTGCTAGGGACGAAGGGAGCAGCTCAACCTTGCGGAGGGGGGTGCCAGCCATAGAGGACCAGCCACACACTGGTATATGTCAGTGGTGGCCCATGTGGGATAGGGGGAATGCAATGCACAAACCTATGTTTGGTACCCAAGCGCCTCTACATAAGATATTTGGCTCCATTTTTAGCGTATTTCCACGTTCGGCTGATGTGTTAAATATGGATCCAAAAATGCACATTTCTCTCGACTTCAAAGGGTGTACTGGACACAAATCAAACGAGGCAATCTTTGGTCGCACCCTTAAAGAACTGAGGAGTCCGTGCGTCCCCTCTCTTTCTTCTAATTCCCACTGACATTGCATTGACGGATTGGTGACGATAATGTTTCAACCCAATGATGCAATTTGTTAAATATGGATCCAAAAATGCACATTTCTCTCGACTTCAAAAGCCCCAGTAGAGCCAAATGAAATGAGGGAATAGTTGGGCACATCCTTAAAGTAAGTGTGTGGTCCGTGTACCCCTTCCTTCTAATTCCCAGTAATATTGCAAACACGGGTTTGTAAAGAGGTTTCGATCCAATGAGGCGATTTGCTAAATAAGGAGCCAAACATGTACATATCTCTCGACTTCGAAGGGTGAAGCAGAGATAAATGAAATGAGGAAATCTTTGGCCACATCCTTAGAGTAACTGGAGGAGCCCTTCCGCTCCTTCCTGCTAATTCCCAAAATGATTGCATTGACGTTTTGGCAAAGGTGATGTTTCGACCCAATGAAGAAATTTGCTAAAAATGGAGCCAAAAATGTGCATTTCTCTCGACTTTAAACGGAGTAGTAGAGACAAATGAAATAAGGAAATTTTTGGTCACAAACTCAGAGTAAGTGAGTGGTCCATGTACCCATTCCTTCTATTTCCAAATAAGATTGCCGTGACATTTTGGTAAAGATAATGCTTTGACCCAATGAGGAAATTTGCTAAATACGGAACTAAAGATATACATTTCTCTCGACTTCAAAGGTCGTAGTAAAGAGTAATGGAATGAGGAAATATTTGGCACATCCTTAAAGTAAATTAGTGGTCCGTACAACCCTTCCTTCTAATTCCCGATAAGATGCAATGTCGGGTTGGCAAAGGTAATATGTCGATCCAATGAGGCAATTTGCTAAATACCGAGCCCAACGTGTACATTTCTCTCGATTTCGAAGGGTGTAGTAGAGACAAACCAAACGAGGGAATTTTTAGCTTTGATCATATCCTTAGAGTAAGTGAAGAGCCGTGCGCCCATTCCTTCTAATTTTCAAAATGACTGCACTGACGTTCTGGCAAAGGTAATGTTTCGACCCATTGAGGACATTTGCTAAATAAGGAGCCACAAAATGTACATTTCTCTCGACTTCGATGGATATAGTAAAGACAAATAAAATGAGAAAACCTTTGGTCACATCCTCAGAGTAAGTGAGTGGTCCGTGCACCCCTTCCTTCTAATTCTCAATAACATTGCATTGGGGCTTTGGTAAAGATAATGCTTTGACCCAATGAGGCAATTTTCTAAGTAAGGAGCCAAACATGTACATTTCTCTCGATATCGATGGCCGTAGTAGAGAGTAATCAAACGAGGAAATCTTTAGACACATCCTTAAAGTAAGCGAGGAGTCCTTGCTCCCCTTCCTGCTAATTCCTTATAACATTACAATGACGGGCTGGTAAAGATAATGTTGACCTGCATTCTCTCTCTTTCACCAGAGGTGGCGCGAGCGTTATGATAAGGTAATTAACCAATACATTAACAAAGCGGTATATTTCGTCGTAACTGACAATTCAAGACGCTTGGATGCAGATAATAACATTGTATCTGTAAGATTTCACCGGACGAAGCACGAGCGTTACTAAAAAATAATAAAGCAATATATTACCAACAGGGTTTACATCATCCTCGCTGGCGATATTAGAAGCTTTGATTTAGATAACAACACCGCGTCTTAATATTCCACCAGACGAGACGCGGGCGTTACGGTACGATAATAAAGCAATATATTACCAACACCGTTTACACTATTTCCGCAGACGGTATTAGCAGTGTGTCTTTGATTGAATAGGAGTAAACATAATTACCACGAACAACAATCCTTCCAAATCTCCACCCAAAACTACCTAAATGGACTTGGCGAAGCCCCATTTGGGACATATAAAAGCAGCACGTAGTATAGCCGTCAGTCTAATTAACCAAATAGACCCGACAAATTTCACTTGTTCGGATTCTTTACGAATCTTCGTTTTTCTGTCTACACTAGCCTTACAATAGCTTATTCTCTCCATTCGTGGCCTATCCTGTCTATGTCTATGTTATGACTTCCCCGACCAATCTCCATATAAGGTATTATGTCTTCCCTTGATGTGTTTATGTGCTAGTGCACATTGTGTTACAATGTGTACACATTACAGGTAGCACATAGGCACATGCTGGTTGTGCGGATATGTGCTTGTGTGCTTATGCACAATATGCGCACAGAAAACTACCCAATAGAAGTACCCGGTAGTAGCATGAGGTACCCGGATGTAAAACTTGTGGTTTCTTCGACAAGTATCCTCAGATAAGTATCCCAAAAAGGTATCATCCAATAGTATATCACCATGCTATAGCAATTCTCAAATACTCGTATGCGCCTATGTGATGTGCGCACATTGTACATTAGCAAATAAGCACATATCGGCATATCTAAGATGTGCCTATGTGCTACCTGTAATGTGTACACATCCTGACACAATGTATACTAGCATACAGGCACATTCCACCAAACATCAGTCGTACGTTACTTGGAATCTATTTCCGATTATTCTTCTAGTGTACCAATGTGTTGCAGGTGATGTGTACACATTCTGACATAATGTGCACTAACACATAAGCACATCTCGATACGATAAACATAGAGCAAGGTACAGTAGCCTGCACTTGGTCTTGGCATTATATAGACTGATACAGGCTTAGATGGATGGGTTTATTTGATTGCGATTAGATTTAGCAGAAGGCAGATGCCGAGACAGAATTGGGGGGAGCTACTACGATTGCGGTAAAGCTACCAATCAATGGTATTAGTACATGATAGTAATGCAATAAGACTGCAAGAGTGATGACAGACCATAGTATTTGGTGAAGAAACTGGTTTTGAATCACACGACATGTGGTGGTGACCATGAACAAGTGGTGGCCTTGGAGCTATGAAGGTGTGGGGTGGCCTAGCAGGCCAGACCAAACAGGTGCTAGGAGACAAAATTATCTTCTGATAGATATTCTCCAAAAGGTATCCTCAAATGGTATCCTCAAATGATACATTACCATATCACAAGTATTCTCAATTACCCGTATGCATCTATGTGATGTGCACACATTGTGCATAAGCACACAATCACATATCGGCACAGTCAGCATGTGCCCGTGTACTACCTGTAATGTGTAGACATTGTGACATAATATGCACTAGTACCTTAAACACATCTAAGAAAGTCAGAATACTTTATAAGGAAACGAGGAAGTCATAGCATAGACAGGATATGCCGGAGATGGAGAGAGTAAGCTATAGTAAGACCAGGATAGATAGAAAAGCGAGGATTCTGAAACAATTCGAACTAGTAACACTTGTCGGGTCTATTTGGGAAAACAAATTTACTCCTATTGAATCGAACACACGCTCCGAACATACCCCTTTCCCTTACGGGGCCTTCCAGGTAATAACAACTATTTGCTACCACAGAAACCAAGATGGCTGCCTCCAGTCTACAAAATGAACGACGGAAACACGTATCACTAAAACAACACTCCCTGCTTATGCGCACCGACACAACATATCACAATCAGGATGACGTCATAACATGGCCGTCCACGCGGGCTACCAAGACAACTCCCCATGACGTAAATGGGTCGCGATATGACGTCACTTTCGGGGCCTGGGCGGATGAGGTTCGAAAACCACATTACATACAACTCCAGTTCATTTGGGCAGGTGTTTAACCCAGCTGATTTTAAAGTGCACTTGGAACAAAAAATGCGATATTCATGTTCATTGATAACAGAAAACTGTACAATTACGATATACAGTTAAGGTGCTATATAAGTAATGAAAAGTTAACTTGGTAATAGGTGATAGGTTATTTCGATGTCTCGGAAATCAAAACAAAATAATAATTTTTCGCCTGTTTTTTGCTGTCCACTATGATTTATGAACAATGCTTCGCAGTTTTGAAAATCGAAATGAAAAATTATACATTTGTTTTGGATATTTGACGACATCGAAAATAACATGTCACTTATTTTCATGCTACACTTTGCGCTAATTATTTTACACCTTACTTAAAACTGTTCGATAAAATCTGTTTTGCTAATCGAAGTTATGTTCCATGGCGTTTCCACAAAAATATTATTTTTGAAAAAGTGTGTTGTTTACATAAAACAGAAAAATACAAATTTAAACAGTGTGAGCAACAAAATAGACTGCTTTGAAAGCTTTTTTGAACATCATATTCTCATTTCTACTTGTTGTCTATTCCATGTTCTCTTGATATCCGCTCGGAGTCGATTGAAGTCCAAAGCTAAAAACAGTAGACCAACACCAACAATCAATGTGATTCCAACATTTCCAATTACCCAACTGGAGACTCTGTTGTCAGAAGCCGAAATCTTAGTACGTTTGTAGGATGACAAATTGGTTTTAACAATGCTGAGACCTTTACGAATGGTGTCAAAACTCGTAGTGTTCTTGTTTATCAAGATACATCGTGATGGTGTGTAGATTGGCAGAAATGTTGGTCTTCTAATGATTGTATGACTGTCGGAAGTAGATGGCAACATATATTCATTTGTCAATACAGTTGTTTTCATAACACCTGCTGTTCCGTCGGTGTTACAATCAGTACTGTCAAGCGTAGATGTTTCGGCAGTTGTTTGTTCGGTTGATTTTGACTCAGTTCCTTCCAACATAGTTTCTCCGCTGCCTGATTCCGATGGAGTGTCAGCAAACTTGTCTGTAGTGGCTGTGAGCTCGGTTTGAGTCTCATTATATGTGTTCAATGGATTGTCGGTTGTTGCACCAGACGTTTTCATTATACGTGGTGTTGTGGTGGTGGTGGTCGGAGAGTCTGAAAACAGATTGTAAACCGTGAGCGTACGTTTCTAGATTTTCAATATCATCTCGATGTACTCTTTTAATATATTTTTGTATGCACCAAAGCCATACAGTACGTGGAGAGTGTATTATCACTAAATCGCCCACAGAGTGGAGATTCAACCCCGGTAATAATTGCAAATTGGTTGCAAAGCATAATAAGCACAAGCAAAGTTCCAGCCAATGGACCTCCGGGTTAAACCCGGAGGTCCATTGGCTGAAACATAGCTTATGTTTTTGTCCATATGTAGATAATTTGAAAATGATACTCTCCCCCCCCCTTCCCTCTGCGGGTGATTTAGTTACAATCCACTCTCCACGTACTGTATATGAGTCCAAATATAACATGGCTTAATTCAGGAGTGTCCTCTATTAATTTGTTTATACGTTATTGCACGACGCGATATCACAAACAACTGTTGAGTAGGAGTGTTTGGAAGGGTTAGAGTTTAGTGGGTCCAAGAATCTTCCCACGAGCCACTGGTGAGGCTTTCGACTTGCACGAGAGGAGGAGAGGAAACCCGAGTCCATTGGTGAGGAAGTACATTCATGTTCAGAAAGCATTTTTAAAAGAATGTGAACTGACTATAGATTATCAACAAAAACTATTATACACGGATGTCCCTATTTTACACGATATCACGGCAACAAAATATGTAAAGAAAGCAACGGTAAAAGCTGAAATGCACAAATAAAAAACGAAACAGTAGTATTTGAAACTAACATGAGCCTTTTTCAATTTACAAATTGTCGACCAGCGTTGTTGGTGAACTGTAATTGGATTTTGTGAATGTTTGTGGGAACACAAAAGTTTTTTTTAGGGGGACGGGGAGTAAAACAAAACACATTATTATTGCTTTAGGATATCTCCTTGAGGAATGTGGAGGTGTGGTACATAGGGTACCAGTTAGGAAGCTATCATTTGGATTTTTCCGGATAAGGCGGTGCTAATGTATGTCGGGGACAGGGTGTTGGGAACTAAACAGTCATGGGGAGGGGGTTGTTTAGAGGCTTGCCTATGGTTGGATTTACAATGGGTGTCCTCTTGGATGGGAGGGGAAGCCAGAAGGCTAGCTCTAACTGTAGTATCGCCCAGGTTGGGAGGTCGTTGCGATGCTAGTTGGGGGGGGGGGGGGTGGAAAGAGTACACGGAGCTCATGGGAATTTTCAATAAGGCTCTATTATTTCAATAGGGCTCGTTTGATGTGCTGTATGTGGGGATTGAAGGGCGTGGTGAATATTAGTGGAGGTTGAGGGATTGCTTCTGGTTTGCTTTGGTAAGTATCTCAATTCTTTCGTTGTAGTAGACAGTGGACATTATGGGTTCAATAATGTTTCTGGGGTAACCTCGAGCTATTAAATTTTGGGCGAATCGTAGTTTGTGGCGCTCAAAAAGGGTTATATCGGAGTTGTTTCTTATAAATCTTATAACACACCAGTTATTCGACTTTGTTGTGCGCGGAAGATTGAATTGCGCGCGGAAGAGTGAGGATGTCAACAAAAGAACAGGTAAGTCATATTTACATCTGCTAATCACTTATTCGCAGAGGAAGAAACAAACAAATGGTCATCACATTCGGAGCATATACTCCGGCGTCCATGTACAGCATTTGGATGTTTAGTTCTCTAGCTTATTAAAATTACCGACGGATTAACAGGAACGATTCTGTTTCCGAACAGACTTTCTCCACTTCAGTGGCTCTTTGTGACGACAAGAGCACACCTGGTGCAAATTCCCAAACTAGTATGTCACGCATGCACAATTCGGCAACACATGCGTCAACTGAAACTGTTGTATTTCGTTTGAAATGTCGAAGAACTGTAATTTATGTTCGCGTGTACGACTCACAATTGGTAACATGTCCACAAAAAAAGATAACATGTGCACATGAAGGGATAACATTAGACTCAAAATTTCAACCCTCATGGATAACATGTGCGGAGATTTGTTTTGTTCAGTTTTTTCGATTTTAATAGTAAATTTATGCATTTGTGACCTGGGGTGGGAGCATTTGTGGTACGTACTCGATTTGGGATAATAAATACTCAACGTTCGGATTGTACATCTGATTTATTCTGCCATGGGGTCAGCAAAATTTACTTACATACAAATGTAAACCAGTAAAGCACTTAACTTCAACATTTAGCTCCAATCATTTGCAGATGAGGCCAATGATGAAACCTCGACGAGACCTTCCTGAAATATTAGACAGGTCGAGTCGGCCATGTTTTCTTAAATGTTGGAAAAGGGGTGCTATATGTGTCACGTACACCAAGAAATGAATTTTTCAGAAAGAGATAATACGCATACATCAAGTTCCAGTACCACACCTGTGTAATGTGTGCGAGGATGTGTGGTGTGCGAGGGTGTGTGTGTGGGTGTGTGACAGACAGACAGACAGATGGACGGACGGACGGACGGACGGACGGACGGACGGACGGACGGACGGACGGACAGACAGACAGACAGACGGCAAATATTGACCCAATGCATGTTTCACATAACATGGAGTCCTAAAATGATATCCAATGTAGGGCTAGACACGCTACCATTGCCTAAAAATCGATCTTGATGCCATGAATGTAGCAAAGGTTTCCAAGGGAAGGCTTTGTCCTAATTAGAACTGCTCGATCGTTACTCCATCCTCCCACCTCCCTAAAGGAACTTGGGAGGAGGGATAAGGATCGGAGAGTACTAGTTAGGAATACTGGGGGAACCCCCCCCCCCCCGAAACCACACAGCAACCTTCCAAATATTCCGCTTGCCCCTCCCCCTCCACACACAAACACACACACCCCTCACCCCCCCCCCCACACACACAAGACATTGCTACCTCCACCCACCCACCCCAGAAAGCAAACATTGACCCAATGAATTTCGCAAAACATAAAGCCCCTCCCCCCACCTCTAAACATTTTGCTGCCCCCCCTCCCCTCAAAAAATAAATAAATAAACATCAACAAGCATTCACCCAATGCATGTTTCACATAACATGGAGTCCTAAAATGGTATCCAATTTAGGGCTAGACACGCTACAATTGCCTAAAAATCGATCTTGGAGCCGTGAATGTTGCAAAGGTTTCCAAGGGAAGGCCTTGTCATAACTAGAACTGCTCGATCGTTACTCCATCCTCCCACCTCCCTAAAGGAACTTGGGAGGAGGAGTAACGATCGGAGAATACTAGTTAAGAATACTGGATGACCACCCCCATCCCCCCCCCCCCCCCCAACCACACAACGACCTTCCAAATATCGCCCTTGCCCCCACCCTCCCTTAAGCTGGTAAGGCCCTTAATTGTAGAATCCCGGTTAGGCCCCGGCATTTGGCAGTAAATTGGCCTATCTGACGAAATGAAGACTGATACGTAAATCACTCTAAATTATCTTATCTCTACGGTGTCCATTCCATACCTTCATCCACGACAAATCCTGCTGCAGTGATAATTTGGGTGTTAACATATAATTATAACGGATGAAATAAAAGGCGATACCACTTTCTCGGCATCTATGGGCGTGGCATTTGGTAAATACAGAAATATGAAATAATGGGCATTTTCATTCAAAACGAAACTATAACATAGTGCTGTCTCGGAAAAGACCCTCAGTCCATGTGGAAAAGACCCTCAGTCCATGTGGAAGCTGACAAACTTAGTGGATTAAATGTATCATACAAAGTTTTCTGAAGATAATGACAGCAGAATGGCATCGCTCCTTCCATTAATATCGTGGAAAAATCTGTTTTAGCGAGCAGAACATTTGCGGACATGTTACCCTGTTTTCGCGGACAACGTTTATCATTTTGAAGAACAATTGTTATCTACTGCTTTTCCTGAGTGCGCACATGTAACCCATGTTTAATCACATGCAGGTCTGGTATTGACGTTTTGTGGTGTGAACATTAAATAGTTCACCTGGGTAAAAGGGCACAGAAAGTTACTAAGAGAAATCACATCATGGATTTGTTGAAAAGCTGACACCACAGACTTTGTTTTTGTCACAAAGAGCCACTGAAGTGGAGAAAGTCTGTTCGGAAACAGAATCGTTCCTGTTAATCCGTCTGTAATTTTAATAAACTGGAGAACTAAACATCCAAATGCTGTACATGGACGCCGGAGTATATGCTCCGAATGTGATGACCATGTGTTTGTTTCTTCCTCTGCGAATAAGTGGTTAACAGATGTAAATATGACTTACCTGTTCTTTTGTTGACATCCTCACCCTTCCGCGCGCAATTCAATCTTCCGCGCACAACAAAGTCGGATAACTGGTGTGAATAAGTTCACCTTTTATGAAACCATGGAATGTTGCGGGCGGGTTTGCTGATGTGTAGTCAAGGAACTGGAACGTATCAGTTGATGTGCAGACGAACACCCATGTGCATGTAGCATTAAAGCATCGACATTTGTAGATTTTGGTATCCAGGAAAGCTACTTAGTGGGAGGATACCTCATACACAAAGCGGAAGGTGGAATGGGATTTGTTTGCTCGTTCCATAAAGGACTGGAGGTCGGTTTCCGAGCCCGACCATATGATGAAGGTATCATCACGTTAAAGCAACCATTTATGGACATGGAGGGCTCCCACTGGAATGAGGGACATTTCCCATTGGTGGGCGGTTATATCCGCGATCTCAGGACTGTATTTGGAGAACTTGGCGGCCCCAAGTGTTTAACGATTCATATGCTCATTAAAGATGAAGCAGTTACTTTTAAGAATTATGCGAAGTGTCATAAGGGAAGAGGTGGATGGCCTCGGAATGTGATATGATAGATCTTTGTTAGACACTAGAGCCTCATAAACTGCATTAAGGGCCTCGTCATGAGGTATGTTGGTATACATGTTGGTAATGTCAGCGGAGACGAGTAGGGCATTTTGTGGAATGGGTGCCTCTTCGATGAGCTGTATCTGCACTATGGGTACAAGAAAAAAGTCCAGTAGGGCCGATATGGTCGTTGTGGGACTACTGCAACCGGCGATAACTGGTCTCCCTCTGGAAGGTGGATTTGTGGATTTTAGTGAGGAGATAAAGAGTTTCTTGTTTAATTTTGGAAGGGTCAAGCTTGAGTGACATTTACATACGGTGTCAATCTCATAGTTATAGTAAATTTGGAGGAGGATCGAGGTCACTTCCATAAGGGTAGCAGGGGTTAGGATTAGCAGTGGTGGGTTGCTGAATTTAGCTGACGTGTGTGTGTTGACGTGTGCCTTCGGCTACATTATGTTTTTCGGTCTAATAGGACAACGGTTCGTCCTTTGTCAGTTTTGTTGATTACGATGGTGGAGTTATGACAGAGGTTGGAGAGCGCTTGTCGCTCCAGAAGGCCCATATTGGGTTTGCACTGGTTGAGATTATTTGGTCCCAGACAGCGCAGAAGTTCTGTTTTGGTTTTGGATAGGTATGTTTCCACTAGAACATTATGACAGGTTGTTGGGAAAGTGAGCATTTTGTTATGAAAGGGGTTAATGAATTTATTTTGCTCTTTGTCCGCATGGATGACTTTTAGGCGCATGCGGTTGCATAACAGTTTGATCTCATTTTGGAAATGACTTTGGGTGGGTTTTCTTGGGGTGGGAGTGAATTTTAACCCTTTTCCTAAGGCATTTTTTCGTGGTTACTCAGGGTGTGATTGGATAAATTAGTGATATATTTGTTAGCTGAGTTAGCCAATTGGATTAGTGTGGAGTTGTGTATTTGCTATTTGTTTAAGCCCTGGCGCTTTATTTTATTTTTGTGACGGGTAGTTTGGATTGAAATATGTTATAGCTTACATCGAGGTCCCGAGTTCGATCCCCGTCCGCGACGACCCGCGTTTTGTCCTTGGGCAAGGCACTTTATCCCGGTTGCCTACATGGGGGCACGATTCCGCCGTGTACTAAGGAGTACTGCACGTCAATAGTGCACATGTCTTCAACCGCTGTAACCCTGCTTGAACAGAGTTAGAATGTTGAGGAGCTGACAGTTGCTCGTCGATTCTCAGTGATTCTCTCAGGGTACTCCGGCTTCCTCAACTGTCACGGTCACGAATAGCCATTGTTCATAAATATGTGATCTTAAACACCAATAAATGAATAAATGTTATAGCTCACAGTGTCCAAAAACATGAAGTAAAATGTTCATGTTCATGTTAATCTCATTAAGGGAAGTGGCAATTGTTCCCTTTTGACTCTAGCAACTCTCGCAGACGTTTTTTCCTGGCCTTTCAAAGACGTTGTAGTGTTCTCCACAACAGTTTTAACCAGCTGTAACACATTCCAATCCAGTCTTGCGACAAGTACACATTATTCATACAGGGGTTCCTGTGTGACCACATTCACCCGACGCGTGCAAACTTAAGTATTCTACTGTTGACACATCCCGATCTGTTATGTTTTGAACAAGTTACGAGCCACGTGTTCCTATCCCCATTCTCGAATATTCATCTATCATTTCGGAGGGTAGGTTTTTGTTCCAACCGTGACTTGGAGGTGAACTCTGAGACAATATGCCTCTCGTTTTGTGGGCGGAATCTTCTGATATGTTTGCTCGACGACGCCATTTCAATGAATTGTGCGAGTATGAAGCATGTCTACCCGCTACACACCCAATAAGGTATGAAGTATGTCTCCCCGCTTGCCGCCATATATAACTAAACGGATTTTCTGCTGGAAGCACCAACGTCTTCTTGGGAAACATCGGCATTGTGCATGAGAGATAATGACTCGTCAATATTTATTGAATCCTGAATTTTTGCGGTCTGGCTGGTTTTTCTGTGTCTTTATATTGTTAGAGTGGTGTCACAAGATCACTTTTGCTTGAATTCGGAATCTCCGACGGGATATACACATCGACAATATCTAGTTTCCAGGGGGGAACTAGTGGCATGAGTAAATTAGTGGCATTCACAGTCACGCTGACATTTTGTCCTGGAACATGCTCTAATCATGACTGACCAGAATATTGCATCATACGAACGCTTGAAGTCCGCGTTTTGCAAATGCAAGATGCTATCCAGGAAACCATAAAAGGCTGTATAAATTAAAAGAGGTCGTGGTTGAAAGGAAGACGAAAATGCCCGAAATATACAACTATCAAAACAGAACAGTAGAAGTAATTTCGATTGCGGCCATAACGGCCGTTTTCTATCATTCGTTGGTAATGCCCATTGTTCGCCTATTGGTTGTCTATTGTTTGAGATTTGTATGGGCCTTTGACGCCATCGTTCAGAGAACACCTCGCGTCTGCCTGTTATCCTTTGATTGTATGGGCCTTTGACACCATCGTCTGCCTATTGGGTGGGCTATGACACTATTGTTTTTTGATTTTATGTGCCTTTGGCACCATTGTCTGCCTATTATGTGGGTTGTGACACTATTGTCTTTCGATTATATGGGCCCTTGAGACCGTTGTCTGGCTATTGTGTTGGCCGTGACGCTATTACGCTATTGTCCTTCGATTGTATGGCATTTGACACCATTATCAGCCTATTTGGTGATTTGTGGCACTTTTTTATTTCCATTGTATGGGCCTTTGATACCATTTTCTATACATGGAGTGAGATGTGACATTATCGTCTTTCGGTTATTTGGGTCGTTGGCACCATTGTCTCCCTATTATGTGGGTTGTGACACAGTTTTTTGATTGTATGCGCCGTTTAGACCATTGTCGGCCTATTTTGTTGGTTGTTACACTATTGTCTTCCCATTGTCTGGACCTTTAAGACCACTGTCTGCCTATTGTGTGGGTTGTTACACTATTGTATTTCAATATTGTATAAGGCATTTGTGACCATTGTCTGTCTATTATGTGGCTTGTTACACTCATGTCTTTCGATTGTATGGGCCTTTTAGATCAGTGTCTGCCTATTGTTTAGGTTGTAACAATATTGTCTGTCGATGTAAGGGCCTCTGTGATCCTTGTCTGCCTATTTTGTGGGTTATCACACTATTGTCTTTCGATTGTATGGGACTTTGAGATCAGAGTCTGCCTATTGTGTAGATTGTGACACTATTTTCTGTCGATTGTTAAGGCCTCTGGGATCATTGCCTACCCAGTTTGTAGGTTGTTACACTATTGTCTGTCGATTGTATGGGCCTTTGAGATCATTGTCTGCCTATTGTGTGGGTTGTAACACTATTGTCTTTCGATTGTTAGGACCTCTGTGATCCTTGTTTGCCTATTTTGTGGGTTATTACAGTATTGTCGTTCGATTGTTAGGGCCTCTGGGACAATTGCCTGCCTATTTTGTAGTTTGTTACACTATTATTGTCTTTCGATTCTATGGGTCTCTGGGATCATAGTCTGCCAATTTGATAGGTCGTTACACTATTATTGTCTTTCGATTATATGGGTCATTGAGATCATTGTCTGTCTATTTTGTAGTATGTTACGCTATTGTCTTTCGATTGTATGGGCCTTTGGAATCATTGTCTACCTATTATGTAGGTGTCTTTGATTCCATTGTCTGCTTATTGTACAGAGGACCCTGGCACTACTGTATGTCTATTTGTTAGAATGATGACATTATGGTTTAGAGTGACGTCCTACCATATTGTATGTGTTTGTGTGGGACCCTGGTGTCCAATCTGTGAACATCTAGCATCACTTGTTCTATGGAGTAATGTTTTGCTTATGGTTTCGGGGTATCATCGGAGTTTTCCATAGGATCATCCAACGAGCTGGCGCGTATGTGCGCTTTTTATTTATTTTTTGTAACAAATGGGGAATTCCTCAGCACAGGTCCTATTTATTTGCATGTGTGACACATAAAAAGGGTTTCGAGTTCTTTCGGGTAATAAAAATCATCATCAGCAAAATTTTAATAAATGATGCACCGGGTTGTAATTAATTGTTTAATGTTTATTCCTATAATTAGTGTTTGGAATATAATATTATTGCCTCCGTGGAAATATTGCCACCCATTGGAAGTTACCAATCCATGGCGACTGTACTGTACCTGCCGCAATGAATAAGTCCTACGTATCGGTAACCACTGCGTGCCCAAGGTCAGTCATGCGTGTGGTCTAACTGAGCATTTTTTTCTATTTATCAACTTTATATCACAGTGGAAATGTCCTACCCTCGCTGAACATTACCCTATTTATATTGCTCACTTAGTTACTTGTATCACGAGTAAATGGGATTTGTTTGTATTCTTAAAATATAAGCTTTAAAAATGTATTCACCAAGACTGCAGAACGAAACCGTTTTTGCGATTCTAAAGACATGTTGTTAAATGTAAGATAAATATGTTGTTTCAAAAAGAAAAAACAAAATTTTTTCGTACACTATATTGATGTAGGCTAATAAAAAGACATTGTCAACATGCAGTCATTGTTTCACCAAATACAGTACAACCGCCGTATATTGGTCGTAATCCACGAGCGGGCAGTGATATCCATGCATGCATTTACCAGGTAATAAAAATCATCATCAGCAAAATTTTAATTATACCCGGTGCTTAATTAATTGAATTTTTGATGATTATTCCTATAATTAGTGTTTGGAATGTAATATGATTGCGTCTCTGGAATTATTGCCCAACCATAGAAAGTGACCAATCCACGACGGCTTTACTGTATAACAGTAAAAGTATGAACCAGTCAACATGTCAAGAAATCGGCTTCAATTTCCAGTGAGTTTGTGAACTGACTGATTTTAGTGCTTGATTCACTCGGGCAATATGTAAATTGACTGAAAATATGTAGTCAGTTTGTAAAGTGCCTGATTTAATTTGTAAATTGACTTGAAAAATCAAAACAGATAATCCGTTGTTACGAATATCTATCAGTAGTTCTCCTGCCAAGAAGGGTCGACTTTGTCTCTTTGTTTAACGAATTTGTTTTTACAGTAATTTGCATGTTTTTGTACTTCTCAGGAAAAAATAGCAAATCTCACCTCCTAGACATTTATATTAACCCTTTAACGAACGCGGACGATATCAAAATTTATTATTTTAAATATCATTTTTTTAAATTTTTCAAAAAATGTCAACAAAACCATATCAAGTGACCCCCTCATTGGAACGAGCTCGAATTTTTTGAAAAACGCATTTTTTCAGCTGCTGAATTTGCATATTACGCGGGGGGGGGGGGGGGGGGGGGGGAGTCTGGCCGATTCGTTGGGTAAAGGTTAATGGAGAGCACATTGTCTGCTTATATGTCACGATGTGTACACTGGCGATACAATCAACATAAAAGATTCCAGAGCATCAAAACATGGCGAAAACGCCGTATTTTTATTTTTAAATGGGTCTCAACAGAAAATAAAAGTAAAACATTTAAACTGATTGGGAAAAAATTTGTAAAACGCCAACGTCTGCATGTTTATACAATTCTACAGGGAAATGCCTTAAAGTTGTAAAATGATGCACACATCAATGATACAAATTCGATAACATCCCTAAAATGCAATTTTTAAATAAAATCCCCATAACCTTAGCGTTAAATTTACGGACAGCATTCGGAAATTAAGGGGACTAACTTTTCCGTAAATCTCTTTCAATGACGAAAATTGAAAGAAATGATTTTTCATTCGACACAAGCAAGAATTCAGGTGTCCTTTGCGGACAAAGGGTGTTCTAGTGACGTCACTTCTACAACAACTCTGTTGTAATATCAGATATTTCATATTGCTTCGAAAACTCACAAAGATAAAAAGAGTGGCGCAAAACACTAGGTACCCCATCGTAGGTCCCAGAGTACTCTCGAATGTACCTGTCTCAGAAGATGTAGTTTCTGTTCTCTTTCTCGCGAAGGTGTCCTGCTGAAGGTATGCGCAGATGTGTCTCCAGTGTTTGTGGGCCCAGTTTCAGTTTCAGTAAATGTGTTTCATGTATTGGGTGTTATTGTACGAGATGTCCACGTTATCGAGTTTTCAATGGGTGCTGGTGGAAGAGTCTGGATACAGAATGAAGTTATGAACCTATGTTCTACAATTTCATTTGCTATAAACACTTCTTATTTGTGCGTGTATCAACGCCAATTTGGCACCTGGAAATAACATAATAGCTTAATTCTGGAGTTCCTTCCATAAGATTATTGATATGTTCTAACATGACGGGCTATCCGAACATATTCTGGATGAAGGGTATTGGCCCAACTTAATGCGAATTCCAAGTGTTGGTGACCGTGAGGCTTAGGCTCGGAGGCCCAAACAAATAGTCGAACAGAAAAACTGTTTGGCATCAGATGTATGCACTCAAACGGCCTGTGAGAAGTACCCCAGAGAGAGTGTCGAATTGCCCTCTGTTTCTGGGGTTTCTTTTGTTGTTGTTGTTGTTTTTTCTTCTTTTTTTTTTTTGGCTGAACGATGCCATCATATTAGTAATCCTCTTTTTGGGTTTAACATTAATTCTCTTAGCGAATTGTTATGTGTGATGGATGCGGCCCGTATCAAATTAAGTTTTCATTAGTTTTGTTTGAATGTCACTTCTCAAAAGAAGTATTATGAAATATCTTATCAACATAATGGAGACTTATGTTAATACCGGTTAATATTGAAATAAATGGATTTCCAAAGAGCTCTGAATTTTATACTAACCAGCATAGCGGGGCTTCTAACCCATGCCGAGATGGTTTCCTTCTGCAGCAACCGTCCAGCGAAACTGTACTGATTACGCAATCCACTCGGCCACCGACAGGCTTGTCTGTCGGTGGCCGAGTGGTGTGCGTGGTCAGTTTGGTTCCTCAAGGTAGTTGGTGCCGAAGGAAACTCTGGCAATGACCGAGTGGTGGGCGTAGTCAGTATAGTTTTGCTAGGCGTTTGGTGCCGAAGGAAACTCTTTCGGCGAACCCTCATAATGCCACTCACTATCGATTGGCACACTTTGAGTCAGGCAAATCTAATTGAATTGTTTTTCCCCGAAGGCAAGGACATGTCGTAAACCTCCAACCGTACGTCCAAATACCTTTCTTTAAAATAAAATAACATAAATTTTAACAAGCCCATGTACTAGTTTGGCAACCGCGCTAATATACGAAATACTGTCCGTTGTTTTGTGTATTCTACTTGAGGTTTTGTTTTATTTAAGAAATAACTGTTGTTTTCCTTCGGTTTATGCGATATAAACCGAAAATCTTTAGCACAAGCTTCATAACTCGCGTAGCGAGTAATGATTAAGCTTGTGCTGAAAATTTTCGGTTTATATCGCATAAACCGAAGGAAAACAACAGTTATTTCTTATAATTTAATCCGGCCGTAATATTAAAATATAAAAAAATTATGTGTACGTGAACAAAAAACTTCTAATTTTCGCAAAAGACAACAGTCAAACTCAGGAAAGTGTGCCACAAACAGGTCACGTCAATCATTGTCAAATTGTTTATTGTTTTGATTTTCGATCGCAGACGACAGATATTTAGCAAGTCACGTAACAATATCATTAAAAACATTTTTTTTTTCAGTTCCCCCAAAATCATGTTGGGATGTATGAATATTTTATTCGTCTCCCACTTCGGTATATTTTATTGAATTCAATTGTTCCCGAGAAATTATCATTATATTCTTGCTGACTGGAGGCGATGAAAAATCGATCGTTGATCTTGTTTACAAGCTTGTTATCCATCTATCAGTCTGCCGTCACGCCCTCACGGTGACAACTGGATTGACTGGGCGGGGCTTCCAGAGTGTAGACATTCCAAATTATGACGTGTTGGTATATACGATTTTGACGACTTTCACACTGTATGCTTTCAACCAATCAAACGCTGAGGCGGGGCAAATGATTAAGTTATAGTAATTTGAAATGTTATTACCAGAAATGGACTGGATCGAGTAAAAAAGACTCTTTCTTAATCCCGATTGCCCAAGAGGGATCACGGTTGAGTTGTATACAAAGTTGGCACACCACGTTAGCGATACACTTGCTTTCAACCAATGCTAACCCTAATGCTAAACCCGGGAGCGCGGTGACTCAGTAGTTAGAGCATTGCACGTCAATCCGAAAGATCCTGACCAGTGGTAACTGCATTGTGTCCTGTGGGCAGGGCACTTAATCACGATTGCCCACTTGGAGGTATGGTGACGCTATGTACTACGGTGGGCAAGTTTAGTTATTGTGGTTATTATATCTTTATTGTCATTGTCTAAATGAAAGAACGATGCGCCTTAATATTACAATCCGCGCAATACTCCCCAACTGTACAAAATCTAAACGAATCCTAATAAATATTGTGCAGAGGTTCTTTATACTTGGTGATCTACAAATAACCTCTCACAATGTCGTTCGTAGGAGCGCTGAGTCTCAGTGGCTATGTCAATGGACTTCAAAATGAAAGGTCCATAGTTGGATCCTAGAGGGGAAACTGCGTTGTGTATTTGGCATTTAATGCCGATTGACCACGTGGGGCACGGTGGTGCTGTGTAATAAGGCGGACTGCACGTCGATGGTGCCCTTGTCTTCAACCACTGCTAACCACCCTTGTATGGAGTTAGTGCGTTGGTGAATCTGACAGTTGCTCGCCGCATGAGATGGCTCTCTCAGGTATTCCGGCTGCCTCCACCCGTCCGACACGAGGTGACCATGGCTGTCGAAAGTGACGTTACATTCCAATAAAAAAAGATATCTGTAGTCTTTAGATTTCGTTTACACCGCTTATAGTTTGAACTGCTTGTCATAACTTTACCCAAACCCTGAGGTCATGAGTCCAATTCTGAAAGGGATTCGAGTGTGTTATGAGATGTCGGTTTGCCTACTTTTACACATATCTTGAGTGCAAACGACTGTTGGGACAATGCGATGTTCTGTTACTAACAGAGATATACATATAGTCTTTCCTGCACCAGCTATATACATTTCATTCAAGAAATATTTAATTTGCCTGTACAACAGCAAGACAATAACCCGATTAGTGGAATTTCTGAGCGTCATCATAAAACAAACATCTGTGGTGTGTTTTCTTTCATCTCATCCAATATTCCATCAAATCAAGTTTCTACTGAGAAATATTCTCGCGCTTATGCAAAACATCTGGACGTTTATTGAAATCTAGGGATTCAGTCGAATGAAATAGTTCAGTTCGAACACAGTTTGTTTTAGTTTTAAAAAACTTGAAACTGTTTGCTGTAGCCCGTTACTGAATTCTGTTTAAACACAGCTGAAGTTTTAAGATATAACTGATAATAGCATCTTAATAAGGCGGGAAAGAAGGTACTTGAATATAATATAAAATTACATACCAGGGAAACATTTAGATTGGAACACTTCGTCACTGATGTTCAATAAGGTGTCTGAAAATACAAAAATATTTTTGCAGGTCCTTTTTGGTATTCATAACATTTCTTCACGTGATTTAGGTTACCCTCGCTGTAGGCTATTTGGAACATGCGTTGATGCATTTCTGTCTATGTGCAGCATGCAGGCCAAACGACAGGTATTGCAGCCCCGTCTCCGAATCCCATAAGCACAGTTTTCTGGAAAATGTTAAATATTCAGCCCCGTTTAGGACACATTCTGCACCTTGTGTAATTTTAGAGTATTAACACGGGAGGTGAATTATATACCAAAACACAAACATGCTCTCGCATTTCTTACATTGCGTCATCTATTGTTATAAAGTTTGTTGGTCTATTTTAACCCTCTTCACACTGATGCCAAAATGGTAAAGTTTCCAGGCCAAATATTTCCCATAATGCAGTTCGATATTTAACCAAATATACCTAGTTTGACAGAGCTGACACTGAGCTCTGTCAAACAAGATATAATTGGTTAGGTGCGTAGTTAAACAAGAGAAAAAGATAGTGATTTTGAAAAGTTTGTTGCATTACCAGAGTATTAGGTGTTAACTTACTTAACCCTTTACCTAACATGAAAAACAGACGACACTTGCAAAGAACATTCTTGAATAACTCGTTTTTTTCATTGTTTCTCTCAAAACCATAGGTTATGACCCCTCGTTGGAACGAGCTTGACAAGCTCGTTCCAATGAGAGGCCACAACCTATGACTTTGAGACAAAAAATGAAAATATAATGAAAATTAATTGGCGATTTTGGGGAATAGCGCTGGCCGGTTTTTGCTGTTACGTTTGGAAAAGGGTAAATACGGCCCCTTGCCTTCAGAGATTTCAGAACGTCTCTAACATGGAAATAGCATTTCCAAAACGAGACCAAAGAAACCGTGCGTTTATGAGCAAAATATCAAACACCTAAATGTTCCAGTTGCAAGTTCTAAAACGTTGGACAACCATTTGAAAAACTCGAGGGAGGAAAATACGCAAAATATCCAAACCATGTCATTCTTACAGACTTACACTCTATTTGAAAACAGGATTGTTGTCAATAATGTCAACTTCTCTAAAAACAGCATAATACTTCATATCAGCTGTGGCTTACGCAACTACCTTTAAAATGTTATTTATATTCACTGAGGTTATCGGTGTTAACCTTGTTTTTGTCCCCTGTGTAACGTTTACTGAATTGTGCTGTCACAATAAGCACTTACACTACATCTTGCAATCCTAATAGCTGTTATGTCAGCCGCACGTTTGGAGTATCTCTTTGATTAAGCGACAATTACCAATGGAGAGTTGAAATGCGTTAAAATATTGGATATTGTAGATTTTTCTAACTGGTGTCACTGGAAAGCATATCAACAGACGAGCGTCGCCTAGGAGATGCTGGGGCACCGGGTAGTCCCATTTCAGGTTAATTCTGGGATGGTGAGGGACACGTCATACAAGTCTGAAGGTCACGAGCTGGAGGAGAGCAGTAGAGTGTTCGTACCCTGTCATCGTTAAAGATACCGGTGATTAACTCATGCATGTTTTTTTTTATTTTATGAGCCTCAGATTCCTTAATTTCTCACCCCCAAAATTCAGAAGTATACAGAAACGCATTCACTGGTTTCATGCGTTGATTGAATGAGGTGTAAAGGCTTGACACCCAACACATCAGTTTCCATACTCTCAACTGAAGTCAAAAGCATATTGCAGGCATGGGGACTGCAAACTTCGTTTCACGTCGACACACAGAATGAATGATACTCTTTTACCTAACGAATCGGCAGCATCCGCCCGTGCAGTAGGCAAATTCAGCCGTTGAAATTTTTGTTTTAACAAATGACAACAAAACCATATGATGTGACCCCTCATCGAGCTTGTTCTAATGAGGGGTGGCGGGGGGGGGGGGGGGTCACATGATAAGGTTTTGTTGAAATACCTTGAAAAATATATAATATTTAAATTAATAAATATTAATACCTTCTGCATTGGGGAAAGGGTTAATATACCCTTGACCACTGCTTCGTCGTGTGCATTAGTGTCTCGGAGTGAATGATACGCTAAGCACAGGCCCCAATTTGTTTCGGACCCCAGAGTAACTACTCCGGGTGCTCCACCCTACCCTCGACTCTCTCATTGGAAATAATCTTGAATATTCTTTGCAAATCAGACTGACCTGTCTCTAAAATTCTGAAAGATATATTATCACCATTTACAAGAGCGTCACAAGTGCATTATCAGAAGTGAACTAGGTCGTTTAAACTCCATTACGTGCCAGTCGTCAGACCTATAAGATTGGCCCCATTGTCGGTCTGTCGCCCGACCCGACACGTGGCTACATTCGTTTGCCATGGCCTGAAGTACTAAGAGAATGCTGGAATAGAGATGGGTGGGCTTTTGTCCACCCTGGCAACAACACTAAGCATAGCTATGCAGACTATGTCGTTAGTATTGTGCAGTAGTATATTTAATACATTCAAAAGTAAACTCGCATGTTCTTGATTTAATTTTGGTATAGGGAACGTCCACGGGCCATCCAGTACCCAAACATCAAATTATGCATTTGTCGTCTGCCTGCATATGGTATAATATTGACTGCAATCTCATTTTTTTGCTTAATTTAATTGCTAATATGATAAAACAAATGACGAGTTCGCATATAAGCTGGGGTGAATGGTAAACATGAGATAAATTCTAAGTCTATGAAGAGCAATAACTCTGACAAACGTTTATGAAGTGTAATAACTCTGACAAAAGTCTATGAAGGGCAATAACTGACAAAAATTCACCGAATAACATTGAACAGAGACAGATCGACATTGGTACATATAGAACAAATGAGTAGAACTGGGCAAATCGGTTTCAGTTTAGTTTTTCTTTGTGTTAAGAAAACAACACTTCAAATTCCGTAACTTTGAGAAAACCTGCAATCGTTTATATAGCACAACTCACCACAAAAGTCCGGTTGTAAGTATATCCAATGGATCAGCCTAACTACTCATTGATCTTTCTAAAGAGTTTCAGGGAATCAGTTGCTTAGCCTATTCTGTCAGAAAAAAAACCCATTAAGCCATAATGTACCCAAAATATTGGAGGGAGTTTAACTGGAAGAATGCTAAATTATTTTCCAAAGGTGATGTGAAACATGGGCATTTTTTTCCAAAGATACCGCATTACAAGCCCCTCCACTTTTTTGCCGGGCCATGTTTTTTTTTTGTATGCATATATTTTAACACAAGCAATGACTGTTGAAATAAGGGGCGGATCCAGAGCCTCCCATATTTTCGTCAGCTATGTTTCTCTCGTACTTGTTCAGTTACGTTAGATTTAGAATCATTTTTTGCAGTCAGTGGCAGCAAACGCTAAAATGTATACAGTCTCTTAAAAAATCGGTTAACTTAAGTATATCGTAATCTTACAGACACACAAATACCAAATCCACCCCCAGACAAGATAATCCACATACAGTATAATTGCTGTTAACGTCTGGTAAAGCATACAGGTGAGGTCTATTTATCAGCTTTGGTCGTTTCGACCAAAGCTGATAAATAGACCTCACCTGCATGCTCTACCGACGTTTTTTAACGGGTCTCAAACTGTGAAATCTTTCAAATACATCTCCGGAAAAATCTCAAACTATCCGCTCAGATGCATGTACATGGGAGTTTTGGGACCCTGGAATTTAAACTTTTCGTACGACGGGCCGTCCCGTCATACCGACGACAATCCATCGCCCGATCCACCCCCCCCCCCCCCCCCCCCACACACACACTTTGAAAATCGTACCGCCGCCCCTGTTGTTTTCAATTTATGTGAGAGTGCGACACTCTCACATAAACTCTAACAAGATGAAGCAATACAAGTTAAATAGATCACTTCAGAGATAATATGAAGCGCATTCACAGAATATGATGCATTTAAATTGCAATATGTGCACTTCAGAATCGGGGCTGGGGAGAGGAAATTCTGGCCCAGGGGTTATTCTTAGTTTAGCAAGATTTTTTTCATAAATAATTGTTTTGTGACAATTTATTGTAGAGTGCCAGAAGGCACTCTCCAATAAATTGCAACCAAACAATCTTATATAAAAAGTTGTTTTCCCTATTTCTGATCAAATATCAGGCTAATACATACATTATATGGCTTCCAGCACTTTTCAATAGAGCCATGATGGTGGCTTCTAGCAAGCAACCAATAACAAATTAACCTTTTACACAATGAATCGCCCGCATCCGCCCGCGTAATATGCAAATTCAGCAGCTAAAAAGTATTACTTTTCGAAAACTTTCAACAAAACCATATTATATGACCCCTCTTTGGAACGAGCTCGTTGAGCTCATTCCAAAGAGGGGTCACATGATATGGTTTTGTTGAAAGTTTTTTTGAAAAAAAAAAATAAAAAATTATATTTAAAATAAATTTTGAAATTGTCTGCGTTGGGTAAAGGGTTAATAAAGTTCATCTTATCTATGTAAAGGCCTGGCATTCTGAAAAATGCAGGAGGGCAAAAAATCGCTCTCCTCAATCAGCTTAGGAGAGCAATTAGCTTTACACAGCATTTTAAGTATCCGGTTGAACGAACTCATTGAAACTGAAACCAACAGACTACATCAGTGATTTTATTAACTTTACTAAGGTAAAGCGAAATCTCTTAGACATCTAGATGTCTCACTCAACAACCGAACACATACTTGACAAGACCTGTGTGTGTACCCAGACCTGTTGTCCAAGAAAGTCATACGCCTACCCAAGGGGGTTGAAGGTGGTAGTGGTAGGCGTGTGACTTTCTTGGACAACAGGTCTGCTTGAATCTACAGTCACATCCTGGTGCAAGTGCTTCAAGTGACAGGATAGTAGTAATGGTAGTATATTATAGTGTCAATATTCCTTGAATAATTACCCCTCAAACTGTGATGTCAGTTGTTGAATTTGAAACTGACAGAAAAAAAAATATTGCTGTGACCCATTTTGCTTCAAATGATTGCAACTGTGTTTGGGTATGGTTGCAGCCATTACCTTTTACCACTAAACCACTTTGAAAATGAAATTACGTGATGTTATGTGACTTCGAAGTTAAATTACATTTTTTCTTTACAACAAAAATTTAATGTGACCATAATACATGCAATCTCAATCATCCCAGACCAAAATATTTAGGAGAGCAATTTTTCGCTCTCCTTAATTCTTTCAGGAGGGCAGTTAGGAGAGCTAAAAAATCGCTCTCCTAAAATTGCCAAGCCTGTATGTTGTGTTCTTAGTGTCAAACTTCCTCCATTATTGACTTGTACGGATGTGACAATGACCCCTTTTATCCGATAAACTGAGTAGCAAGAGTCCATGTGCCACTTGTTCAGTCCCTTATCAGTAGGATAGTTTGATCAATTTACGCACAAATACAGTGAAACCTTTCGGTCGGCCTTTTTCGAAAATACTGCTGAAGGAATATTTAATGTTCCAATAAGACTAACATCCTCGCGCACTGATTGGAGGAGAGCTCGCGTAGTTTTTTCTCTGTGTTTAGGACTCAGGTAGCATATGTTACCCTTCGACGTCATCACCCAAAATATCTGAAATGAGGTTGCTCGTTTCGCAATTATTTAACCAACGGAGTGATTTGCAAACCATTTTATTTTTCCCATATTTTTCACACGTGCAGCATACAGTGTTCTGAATGAAGTTTTATTTCAATTACAATCAGTGTACGATTTGAATTGAGATGGAGTGACCTCCACCTTTGTCTGGTTTACTGATTGTTTGTCCAGTGACGTCGTTGAGTGAACGAGATGTTTATCTTCTAAACTTGTTATTGTTAAAAGATGCATTGTTCATTTCACGATGTGGGTTTTGGGCAATGGGTAGGATCTTATCGGAATATATACGTAATTCTGATTCATTGACGGTAGAATGAACCGAGGTTTGTGGCTCGCAGAGTATGTTCAGCTGAGACACTTAGCGCCTCGGTTGAACATAAGCTTCGACCCGCAAACCTCTGGCCATGTTACCGCCAACTCGCCACAATAACATAGAATGTCGCGATACAGTACGCAGGGAGAGTTTTACGTTTATAATATGGTGTGTGGATATTTTTCTACCCAATCGTTAATCACAATTTTAATCATCTGGCCATATTCATGTACTTAAAGACTGCTTGCTTTCCGAAGGGTTCTTGTTCAACAGACATGTAGCTATGTGTCAGGTGGGGTATTCAACCAATTTGGTTTAGTAGAACCACACACTTCACGCACCACACGAGAAGTGATTTATACATTTTCGCAAACTTTGAAGCAAACTATAGTCTACTTTTTGTCATTTCGTGGTACACTACAGATGCATATTACAGTTAAAACTAGAAGTCCTGTCATGAACTGTGCGCTTATCTAGGCTTAATTGCGCGTAGGAATTGCGCGCAGTTGCCATACCTAATGACATCCAGAGCACGACAGGTGCCCCTGGTTACTCATAGCAAACACAGGCAATATTTCTTCTAATGGACCTCCGGATTACCCGGAAACGCTGAAACATTGCTTGTGCACATGCCATATGTTCAGAATTTGATAGCCTTACTATGGCCATAACGCGTAGATTAACGCGCAGATCGACGTGCTATTTGAGCGCATTTCATGACATGACTTCTAGTTTTAATTGTACAATAATTCTATTGTGCATCAATGATTTAGGAGATGCACTTCTACATAATGGTGAGGAGATATCAGTTGGGGGCGGGGGACCTGATTATCTCTGAGTTATTTGTTCGCAGATGATATAGTAAAAGTGTCAGAAAGCAAAGAGGAACTAGAGAAAATGTTGGTAATTGTGGAGACATGTGGTTACAAATGGAGGCTCGAACTGAATGAAATCAAAAGCAAGGTTCTACCCGTGAGCCGTAAGGCGAAGCCTACTATAAGGTGGAAAGTTGGGGATTTTACTAACATCAAATATCTAAGTCTGGACAGACAGATGATTACGAGGATTTGGGGTTCAATATAAACATAATGGGAGATGCATATATTGTAGGAAAACCATTTAGGAGATGATGGATGTACCAAGTATACAATATGGTACAGGAAGTGATACCACTAAAGGAAAATATTGCAAAGAGTTTTGAAACTCTGTATAATGATTCAGGTAAATTGATAACAGGGTCGATCAACTCAGGGCAGGGAAGCTATAAATAACGGGAAGGTCTACTCCAATCAAATCGTGTAATTTGGCGGCCATGTTTGTGGTGGGATTTCTTCCACTTTCGATTTTGTTTGTAAACAAAAACGCACACAACGATTTTTTTTCTGAACCTTCATCATTTCAGTTGCCATGACATATTATTGACATTAATTATTACAAGCAGCGTGTACCTACTAGAAGAGTATAACCTTTGAAATGTTTAATGGGATTGGAGGAAAATATTTCTTGACAACTAAATAGGATTTAGCAATTTTAGGCCCAATGGCAATGCGTTGAATTACTAGTAGCGTATTTGTGTTTGACTTTTAGTTAACGGGGTTCGGGCTTTGGCCGATTGTTACCATTATTCACAAAACCCGCAAACAGCCCAATTGTTTTCTTTATTTTTCGGAGCCTATCAGAGGAATTTGAGAAAATAGCATTTTACCATTCTGTTTAATAAAAATGGGCCCCGAGATTGGCGAGAATGCGGAAGTAGGCCCCAAAAATCAATTTGCGTTGCGTATCTAAAGTATAGTTACTAATAGTAATACTATTAATTATTATAATACTTTATTAATAGTATTTGTAATGTAATGGTGGGCCCTGACATTTTATAATCATTCGTGGGTGGTTTCACGGCTCAACAGGTCTACGAATCTTTTCAATCGAGCTATTTTAGCTCGATCGAATTAATTTTACTCAATCGAGCTGTACAAAATAAGGCGAAATGATAGTTTTTGTCGAGCGGGACTTCGGCCTACAGACCACCACAAACCACCATCGAGAGTTACAACTTGAATGTTAATTTAAATGAGAGTTGCATGCAATGTAACATGTTATACCATGACATTAAATACACAACGCTAAACAAGTTAATAATTAGCCAATTTGACATTCATTATTCATGGCAAATCAACCTGCGGATTTTTCTGTTCGAACCTGTCGAGTGGAAGTTGCTGCAGACAAGAACTATCTTAATAATAATAATAATAACTTTTTGGCCTTTATTCTCGATGGTGGTTTGTGATGGGCCAAAGTCCCCAGGAGTTCCCCTTGTTTTTAGGTACAGCTCGATCGAGTTAATCTTAAAGTAACCCACCCGGAACGAGCTGAAATAGCTCGACTGGAATATTTCCCCGACCTGCTCATTGCTCAAGACAAGTGTTGAAGTTGAACTCACCTTTGTCCTGTCCCGTCATTTGAATTTTTTAGAAATATCTCACCAAATTAAATCCTCAGAATGAAAAAAGTTCAGCTTCTGTAGCGTCCCATCTATTCATTCGAAGTTGATTAGTCGCAGTTCACAAAAAGTTGGTCGGGTTAGACAAGTTAGGTTCTTCTAATTTCATGAGCAGACTCGGCAAGTCTTGTGAGCTAAGTTTAGTAGCCTTCACTGTCACTAGTGACTAGTGTAGATGTCACTAACCACTCTGCGTACCGCTGGCATTACAATTTTAGCAAGAAATGACGTTTATTATCCAACACAAATGCGGCACTGCCTGGTCACAAAACCAGCAGTTCCATGAATGTTTACCACAGAATCTCATCACAGAAGGCAATTGCAATTGGTGTAACAATAAACAAAACTGCACACAATACAAACTCCAACTTCCAAGGCGATGAGCCTCGGTGAAAACGTAAATCTTTCAACTTCAACATCAATGTCTCTTGCAACAGTAACTTGGACAGCAGGCCCGTAAACGAGGTCCACTGCAGGCAACAGTTACTGCTGAAACTGAAAGGCGGACCTGTTGATCCTTCGGAATTTCTCGATACAACAGAAAAAACCTACACACAACCATTGTCAGTTCCACAATGGCAAAATGTAAAATTGATGGCCAGAAAAGTTATTAAATTGTTAACAGCTGTTTTATTATACTGGAAAGATTGAAATAGCTTTTAAAAAACGAAACGTCAGTGAGCCTTTCAGGTTCAACAAGACATTAACACATTGTTGTTCTAGTGTGGGCCTACATTGTCAATTTGAATCTCTCACATTACTGATGTCATATTCGGAGGGATACATTGTAACAAAACAGCTTCCATTCTTTCCTACAGTACGTGATGGAATGTGCGATAGAATAAATTCAACAAGGCAATTTATGCTACATTTCTTTTGGTGGCGGTTCTAACCCATAAGATTAGTTCTTGTCAAGCTGTTTGGGTGAACTTTCCAAGAACTGACGCAAGGTTTAGGTCATAAGTGGTTATCCTCCAATCATTTTTTTTTTATAACAGTCAAAACAACATCTTGTGGTAGTGGTGTACAAAGAGACATGAACATTTTCTTTGCTGGGGTGGGAGGGGGGGGGGGGGGGGGGGGTGGGGGTGTAGCAATAAATTATTTAATCATGGCAAACCAATCTGTGAATTTTTCTGTTCGAACCTGTCGAGTGGGAGCTGCTGAAAACAGAACTTAGTTATTCTCGATGGTGGTTTGTGATGGGCCAAGATGAGCTTTCCCACCCCCACACACACACCTCTTTTTTACTGATTTGAATATTTTGGGCAGGTAAATTGATTTGAGATATAAACGAGTTTGTGTTGGTTGGAATGGGAGGTCTTTGGGTGGGAGTCTGGATATCCTCCCCTCTCCCCCACCTCAACATGACAAAAAAAAAATATCACACATTTGACAGTATTTGACAATGAAATGGCGAGGAAAATGTTTTGTGCCAAAAGACTTTCCAAATATGAACACTTAGTTATGGTTGGTTGGAATGGGGAGGAGGGGGTGCGGGTGGAGAAATCCAGGCCTTGATACCACCCATCCTTCCACTACCAAGAATTTATTTATTTATTGGTGTTTAGGGTCACATATTTATGCCAAATGGCTAATCATCACCACATCATGGACATAAAGTCAAGTTTATTCAATCGTTTATACCCATGCTGCACATTTTAGAGGACTTCCACCCCAAGCATTGGTGACTGGGTCCTATTTTACCAGTGAAACAGAACTTCCTTACTGCGGGGGCTCTACCAAAAAAAACTCCACTCATTTTACATATTTTGAAAATAAAATGTCAAGAAAAATGTGTTCTTCACAGGAAAACTGGTTCCAGATATAAACACTGAGTTAGGGTTGGTTGGAATGGGGGGGTTAGAGATATGCCTGTCATGACAGAACAAAAAAGATTTTTCTCACATTTAAGAATGTTTGACCACGATATGATGAGAAAACTGTTTTCGTTAGAAAAATGGGTCTCAACTTTCAACATATCTGGAGTTGGTGGATGGAATAGGAGCTGGAAGATATCCAGGCCTGGAAAAATGCTCAAGATTGGCAGAAAAAAATGGTTTCAGATATGAACACTGGGTTACGGTGGATTTGAGTGGAGTGAGAGGTGATATCCCTACCATGACAAAGAAAACATTTTTACACATATTGCCTTATTTGATAATGATATGGTGAGAAAAGAGCAGAAAGGTTTGTTTCAGCTTTCAATATTGAGTTACATTTGGTTGAAACAGGAAGATATCTAGGCCTGAATACCCCAATCCTACATGGCCTAAAAAAATCACCGATTTGACATTATTTGATGATGAATTTGCAAGTGAAGAGAAATATCTTTTGCATCAAATTGTTTTTTAAAGTCCAATACAGACCGAGTCCGCACCCAGTAGCTATCAAGAGACCAAAAAAGGACTTGCTCCCCTCTCCCCCCCCCCCCCCACACCAGCATATATATTCAAATGGCAAAGTCTGTGCTTTGCTATGGGGAACTCCAAAAATACATCAGATCCAAAAATAAAATAGGAGGTGCACACTGCCATTATGTGATAAACAGTTTGTGAAAGTTTCATTGAAATCCATTCACTGGTTAAAGCTGAGTTGCGGATAAACGATGTGCACTTCTCCCCCACCTCATATTGAAATGGCAAAAACCATGTTTTGCTATGGAAAACCCCCAAAACACATCAGATCAAACAAGAGTTATTGCTGAAGGCAATTCATACCCCTACTGCAGTGCTGGACTGATGAAGCATAAATGAATTAAGTTATGAATATTCTCGGACGGACTCACACGCGGACGGACAGACGGACGCATGTAATCCAGTATACCCCCCTCCCCATTTTCTTCGAAAGTGGGGATATAAAAATAAAACAGAAGGTGCACAAAGGCATTATGTAATGAAGAATCATTGAAAATTTCATTAACATCCATTCTTTGGCTAAAGAGGAGTTGCAGATAAAAGTAGATGTGACGCCAATGACGCAAGACAAAAGTAATCCCTATGTGTCAAAAATGGTGCATGACTCTAGAGCAAAATTGAGTGAACAATAACGACTGTAAGTGGATATCCTCCCCTCCCCCCCCCCCCCGTCCCCCATCTGAGTTCATATGCATACCAAATATCATTAAGATCAGCCTGACAATGACTGAGTTTTTTACACTCAAAGGCCTTTCAGATAGAATTCTAAGTCGAAAAGGGGTATAACTCTGAAAAAATACATCGGCTCGAAAAATAAAATAAGAGGTACACAATGGCATAATGCAAGGAAACATCCCTGAAAGTTTCATTAAAATCCATTTATTGGTTAAAGAGTATTTGCGGATAAAAGGAAGTGTGGCGCGGACGACACAAGACGACAAAAGTAAACCCCATATCTCGAATTATTTTCTCAACTTTTTTCGATCACATTATCTTGTAATGACCACTATTCTTTTTTTCATTTTGTGGCATGAAATACACCTTTTAAGCTGAAAACATAGAGTCAGAGTTCGTTCTATTTGAGAAGGGATGGGGAGATATCCAGCGCCCCCAAGCCCCAGTATTTTTTTTTTCTGTCATAGCCTTCCTACAACAGCTTTACTGCAAAAAAGTAATTGATTTTGTCTTTCCTGATGCCGATGTTTTTACCGTTAACAAAAAGACAGTTAAAAATTTGTTATCCAGATTAACAATGACCTGTTTGTCATGTTGGGACTGTATATCCCCCCCCCCCCCCCAACAATGGTTGATCCCCGGAGGACCCCCCCCCCCCCCCCCTTAGGCTCAGTGTCTGCTAGTTTTCTACAGTCAATCTCCACCCCCTGGTTTTGACAAGAAAAAATGTAATTTTCTGCTCAGAACATTTTTTTTCGCGCCATTTCATTATCAAATAATGTCAAATGTATAAAAAAAAAGTTTTGTCATGTTTTGGGGGGAAGGGGGAGGTGTATAATACAATTTATTTATTTATTGGTGTGTAAGGTCACATATGCACAATGGCTATGTTCTCTATTTGGAAACAGATTCGTTACTCTTTGGTTTCCCAGAGTGTATGGGAATTTATACTGGTCGTAAAACTCATACACCTGGCTTGTGGCTCAGGGTGTATGAGTTTTCAAGACTTGTAAGTTCCCATATACATCGTGGGATACCAGTAGATAACTAAAATTACCTCAGCATCAGCCTGATCACTCCATGACCATCACCACCTCCACAGAGACTTGGGGAGCTGCAGCTAATGTGGCTTTAAATGTAGGCCCCTATGACTAATAATAATAACACTTCGGCCGGCCGCTGATTTGTCGGGGTTCTCGTATGAGAAGGCCTTGGTTACCCATGTTCTACCAACTGCCTCCCTATTCCCGCGCTTCTTCTCTCCTCCCAACACTCGGAGACGAACTGCTTGATGACATGCCTTGCCCCATTCTTCCCAATCTCCCCGATTAGTATATTAACCCTCTCCTATGAGTCGCCCCCTAACCACATGTCCTTTATTCTCCCATCCCACTTCTCCATTATACTCCTCGTGAATCTTGTTCTTTTAGACTGGTATTTTGGGCATTCTATAAAAAAGTGTTCCAGGGTCTCCACCACGTCCAAGTTACACATCTGGCACTCCTTTTCACTGTTTTTCCCAATTTTTCCCCTCAGCTCCAGGGACAGCTTGAACAACAGTGACCCCCAAAGGTGGCATCAAGGTACTCTTCAAAACCAAGCTTCTCTTTATCACGCAGGCCACCCAAAGATCTCTTTGATTTGACCCCCTCTCGCCAATTACGATCCTCCATGACCCTTTCTCTGACGATATTTTTGCCCTGGTTTGCCCCAACGTCAAGGTCCGAGATCTCCAATGAGTAGATTTCTACCAGCTCCCTCACTTGGACCATCCACCCCGTCTTGATATTTGAGTTGAAAGTTCTCAAGAACATTACTTTACACCATCGGCTATCGGGGAGATTTACCAAATAATTAAGATAACCGAGTTTCAATAGGTCCATTCCTGGCCTTGATCCTCATCCACCCAAGCTCACCCCTGATTGCTTCTAGCGCTGACGCATTACTCGAGCCTGTTATCCATCGGCCTGCATCGACTGTTCAACCAATTTCTGACTTGGTGACAGGTGAAGAAAGGCAAAAAATAACCATACCCCTCACATATGACGAAGACAGACAAAAATTAACCATACCCCTCACATATGACAGACGAAGACAGGCAAAAATTAACCATACCCCTCACATATGACAGGACAGTTAACCCTTCGCCTGAAAACAACCTATATTTGCCCGAGTAAGGCACACAAAAATCCCCATGCTGTTTTTTATGTCAGTTTTCCATTTTTCTCTTCCAAACTAGGCCTTTTGTACATGTTCTCTTATTGGAATGGGCTCATTGAACTCGCTCTGATGGTGGGTCATGAACTATGGTTTCAGAAGAAAAAATTGGAAAAAATTAATTGAAACAAACGTCTAAAACTAGTTTTAAGAAACTGCTAATAATCAGTGGTTAATTTGAGATTCTGATTTCAAAGAATCCAGATGAGGGAAAGGCCAACAATATTTTTTTCATTGAAGAATTGTATAGCCCAGTATACATCACATGCTTCAAACAACCTTTGATCAGGACTGGTTATACTCTGATAAGATGGTAAATAATTAATGCTGTACACCCCCCCCCCCCCCCCCCACACACACACACACACAACCACGTGTTTTGATTTGTTTCATAGGGCAGGTTTTAAAAAAAAACAGCACAAAATCGAGTTCAGATGATATTATTCTGCTTTATTTTTTAAAAAAATAACTAAAGTGCATATAATTGTAATAATTGGAGGAAAACAATGCTCTGAATACTTTACTCAGCCTTCCACTTGTCAAGCTTCAACGGTCATAATAATCGTGAGAAGGGCGTAAGGTACAATAATTTTTCCATAAGTTTTCCGTTACAGTTCGTCAAACGTCCAGGAGCATGTGTCTGTGTTCAATCCCACCACAAACATGGCGTCACGACGTCATGGAAATTACATGACGTAATTAGAGAGTAGCCCTTCCCGTTATAATAGATCCCTGGTAGGGGGTAGCTTGGGTGTATATGTTATGGGTGCGAGGAGGAAGCAACATTTGGGATCCCAAGGAAATCAATGCCTTCTCATATGTGATTACCACGCCATATATCACCACAGTATCGATGGGCGTAGGTTTTCTGGCTCCGTAGAAGGTAGTAGTTAGGGATGGCACGATGGCGAACTGTTTCTTAGAAATGCTATTTCGCCAGAGTGCATCCAGGGTTATCTATGGGAACTTCATTGTTAAAACAGTTCGCCAGATTGCATCCAGGGTCATCTATGGGGACTTCAGTGTTAAAACAGTTCGCCAGAGTGCATCGAGGGTAATCTATGGGAACTTCATTGTTAAAACAGTTCGCCAGAGTGCATCCAGGGTCATCTATGGGAACTTCATTGTTAAAACAGTTCGCCAGAGTGCATCGAGCGTCATCTATGGGAACTTCAGTGTTAAAACAGTTCGCCAGAGTGCATCCAGGGTCGTCTAAGGGAATTCCAGTGCTAATAAAAATCGCCATATTGCCTCCAGGGTCATATATGGTGATTTCAGTGTTAAAAGCAGTTCGCCATAGTGCCATCGCCTCTTAATACTGATTTCCCCACAGACAACCCTGGGTGCACTCCGGCGTAATTGCAACACTTTATACCGTACTATGTTTTTAGGATATCCACAACCATTCAATACCAAAAATCACTCAGTGATTGGGCGATGGAACTGTGTCTCTCTTTCCGAGTCTTTTATTTTCGTTAAAAAAATTGTCATTTGCTTAAGAATTATTTTAATGTGCGGGCCCTGAAAATGTCCGTCAATGAGGCATTTTTGAAGATACTCATTTTTTGACACCAACACGTTAAAACGAAGTTTAGAAATAAGAGGAATGAGTATAAATCAGATTAATTGGTATCCTGAATGTTTGTCAGGTTAAAAAATTCAAATACCTATATTTGGATTTTAGGAATCCTCATAGAATTCACTCAAAGCCTGGTATAGGTTATTGAATTAAGTTTTTTTATAGTTTGTTTCAGGTTGCCAATTAAGATTTGAATACAGATCAACCTCCTCATAAAATTCCCCAATAAGAAAATATATGTCTTCTTTGTAATAAATACTGTTTGGGTCAATTGTTTTCTCTAACATTCTGGATCCCGCTATTTCTCTGTCTCTCATTTTATAATAAATACTGTTTGGATCATTCGCTTTTTTCAATCTTGGATCTCTCACTTTGTACATCTTTGGGGCAGTATGAAATTCCATCTTAACCTCTTGATAATCCAAAGGCAAGGAAGTGCGAGGAAAGCTCAGAATCGATGGTCTTTTATATTCTACTATTAAGAATTGTTTCATGGAATTATTGAAATAATCCTTGTGAATTTGTCACACCACACTGGAGATAAACTGTAATGAATGCAATTATTACATTTTATTTCCAGTGTGATGTGACAAATCGTCGGCTGAGTACTAGAATGTTCTATGTCCCATAGGGAACATAGAACATTCTAGTACTCAGGCGACGAAATGCACACGATGATATGTCAATAATTGTATGAAACATTTTATCCCACAAACGAATCCTATCAGTATAAAAAAATATTTTTTTAAGTTTTTTACAGAAATGTCAATGTAAAACATTGAACAGGCATATCCTGCATATCCCATATACAGTGGAACCCTGTTAATTGAATAGCCACTTTGCCAATGGAAATTATTCAATTAACAGGAGTATTCATTTAATAGGGATTGTGTCACTTTACTGTATTCTGGAGATAAACGTAGCATTTATTCTATTATATCTTGTTTGACAGAGCTCCATGAGCTCTGTCAAACAAGATATAATAGATTAAATGCATGTATTGGATGTACTGAGGCCAAATAGGTCTACAAACAAATGGAAACTGGGGAGAGTCAGGGTAATTTCTCGACAGGTTACAAGATTTTTATTCAATTAACAGGAGTTTACTCTATAGCCCATATTCAATTAACAGGTCAAATTTGTATTGGAGGTATGGTAAATGGTTCTGTATTTGAAAATTATATTCAATTAACAGGGTTATTCAGTTAAGAGATATCCAATTAAGTGGGCTCCACTGTACTTATCAGAACTTACAAGACTTTCGAGTTTCAGTATGACAAATCCTATTTTACAATCCATGAAATAATAAGTAATCATAATAATAAATAATGTTTAAGCCTAAAATCCACCTACAGGTGCTCTATGACTTCACAATGAAAGAAAAGTACAAAATTACATTTCCCCGTGAAATGCTTTTCGATACAAATAGGATGTTAATCCCGATTTAAAGGTTCCAATACTTTGTTCAGATTTTAAAATACTCGGCAGAAAATTCTAAAGTGCTGGAGCCGCAAACAAAAAGGCCCTCTCTCCAGTGAAGACAAGTTTAAAGGGTGGCTGGGCAGATTGTTCAAGTCGATTGAGCGCAGGTTATGGCTTCCAGCAGGAGATGATATGAGCTCCGCCAGGTATGACTGTGCGATGTTGTTAATGCTTTTAAAAGTGACAAATATAATTTTATATTGTATTCTCTGCTGGGCAGGAAGCCAGTGGAGGTCCCTAGGAATTGGAGTTATTCTGGAGAATTTGCGGTTACGAGTGACAACCCTGGCTGCACAGGTTCGGACATTCTGAATCTTATCAAGTAAAGATTTGTTACCCCCAAACAGCAGTGGGTTACAGTAATAAAGGTGACTCATAACTAAACATGCACAAACTGCTCATCAGTTTTCACTTCAATAACTGGTTGTATTTTGCTGATATTCCGTAGATGAAATAATGACACATGACAAACCTGCATGACATTTTTGTCCGCTGCAAGGTATCCAAGAAGTATCCTAGGTTGCGAACAACAATATTGTGTGAAATGTCATTTCCCTCGATTAACAGAGATGATTTGTCGAAGTTATACAGTTGGTGATGTAGTCGTATGTATATACCCTCGGTCTTGTCAGTGTTCAGTCTCAGATAATTACTGTTCATCCAGTGATTGATGTCAGCAGCACAGTATTCTAACCGTTTAGGTGACACAGCTCTCATATCTGACTTGAAGTGTATATACACATGAACATCGTCTGCACAAAAGTGGTACTGGAGACCGTGTTTACAGATGATATCAGTCAGAAGGAAAACGTATATCACGTAAAGTAAAGGCCAGAGCACCGATCCTTGAGGGACATCGTATTTTAATGTAAGTTTGGATGACGATCAGCCATTTATAAAAACTAACTGGGAACGATCATTGAAGTAAGATGCAAACCAATCGAGAGCACTAAAGCTGGATTTTTCTATGCGGGAAATTGTAAAGTAAAATGTTTCGTTTGTGAACAAGATTTAATGGATTGGGAACCTAAAGATATTCCTTTGCAAGAACATGTTAAGTTCTTATCAAATTGTTCTTCTATCCATCTTATTAGAAATTGTCAGTTTTACAAATCACCAGCATGTGTGCAAACACCTCCAGATAAAATGCTAACACTGATGGATAATGGATATAGTGTAAAAAAAATATTTTCAACTGTGACAAAAATATAATAAAACTATAAATGATATTCCAAATTCTGATTTTCTACATTCACTCATGTTATTTGATAATTTAAATATATCATTTAGTTATGTGATTACAAGAAAATCTGCACATGCAAATAAATTTAAAACAAAGTTTGATAAAATGTTCATTGATTTGCTCAAAATGATTATCCAGATTTACAAAGTCCATCACCCCAAGATGAAGAAAATGGGATTAGAAATAGATTGGTGAATTGTAAGCATTTTTTACGACAGATGTGAAGAAAAAAAGATATAAAGGGGGGGGGGGAATTCTCCCCCATTTCACTCTTGCTTTTTGGACGCAAGGAAAACAAGAGTGATGTCACCGCCTTCTAGTTGACAAGAGACTGCTGAAGATGAAGAGAAGCTTTGAAGATTACAGTGAGATGGAGAATGAGAAGGAGGCTGCTAGTAGAGTGAGCAAGAGACGAAAATTAGAGAATATGAAAGGGGATTGTATTCAATCCATCCTCATATGCTAAGAACATTACCATTGTAAATCCCATGTATATAGAATAACATTTAAGAATTTGATGAGAAGAATCCATTTAAAAATCCATCCAAAGTATTTCATAGCATGTCAGCAGAGATTGAAGATGAATGTATGATTTAAGAGAATGACCACGTGAGAATGCTCCTGAATTACCCTTGATTGGATGTAGGTATATTTATTTCATTTGACAAAGCATCTTCTATCACTGGTAATACCGTGAAACTGTTTAGATGAAACTGAAGAAGTTGTAAAAATTCAATAATACCTTTACTGTCCAGAATGGAAAATTATCTTTAGAAGTAACGCACACTTCCTTAACACAAGGGTATGGACGATATAAAGTAAAATCATTTGAATCTGCTGGTAAAATGGTTGGTAATAAACATAGTATTGTTGAAATTAAACATGTTAATGATTCCATGTGTCTCGCACGAGCCATTGTGGTAGGAAAGTGTCATGTTGATAAAGATGCATCAGAACTTTGGAAGAAGAAATGAAAAAAATATTAGAAACTTAAGAGTGAAGTTCCAAGAAAACGAAGCTAAGATATTGATGGACAAACAATCCTTTTGGATATGAGGAGTTTTATAAAACACAAGATCTGCTTTCTCCAATCTATATCATCAATACCCAGTATAAATCTGATTTCTTAACTGAACCTCCAGAAACTTTAAAGGATAGTAAAGTTATACATAGAAACCGCCATCGCCAACACTTTGACACCATTACCACCAGTATAAGAGGATCTTTATTAATTATTCAGTAGTGTTTATGGTCACATATTTCTGTACAAAGGCTAATGTTGGCGACACTTTCATGGGTGGAGGAAGCCAGAGTACCTAAAGAGAACCAACGAGCAATGGCGAGCAACTGTCAGCTCCCCAACATACTAACTCCACTCAAGCAGGGTCAGCATTGGATGAAGACAGGTGCACCATCGATGTGCAGTACGCCTTAGTACCCAACGCCGCCGTGCACCCACGTGGGCGATGGGTTTAATTGTCTTGGCCAAGAACACAAAGTGGTTGCTGCAGGAGGGATTCGAACCGAGAACCTCTCGGATTGCAGCCTGTACCTCTACCTACCGAGTCACCCCCCCCCCCCCCCAGCCGGATTTGTATGGTATACATATTATTGTGAACTTTGCAATCAATGGTATCGATCTAAGGAACAACACATGTGTAAATGTGGTTGTGTTTTCTACGCCATGTCAAAATGTATTCCCGAACACTCTTTCACCTGTTACAGTTGCAACAGACAGTTTGTAGGTTCATAATGTTATCAAAAACACATCACTACAAAAGAAAAGGGAAAGAACAAAAAACTATTTGTGAACTAGTGCAACGATGTATTAAGTTTAACATGTTAATTTTTCCCAGGAAAGAAAATCTCATTTGTGAGGGTTTTAAAAAAATGTAACTATTCTCATCAAGAAGTAAATTCTGAATCTTAGTGTTTCATTCTAAAATACACTTCACCTAATAATGTCGCAATGCCAAAAATTCCATTGTAATTTTTGATTTTGAAACCACTCAAGACTCAGGAGTACATATTCCAAATTTCTGTATTGCTCATCATGCTTGTGTAGAATGTATCAATAGACCCATAGATCAAAAATGTATTTCATGTGATCAGTTTGGAGAAAGAGGAACAATATTTAAAGGGAATTCTACTTTGGCAGATTTCTGTGAATAGCTTTCAGTAGAGAACATAAAGGGACTACAGATATTGTACTGTCGATCAGATGTAGATATTTACGAAGCGGCTGTGGAGAATTTAGACAAAATGTTAACATACAGCTTACACTGTATGATTGGGAAGTTAAAATAGGAGATTATTATGTAGATGGATTTCACAAAGACACAAACACCATTTCTGAATTTTTTGGATGTATGTCGCATGGATGTGAAAAATTCTATCCAGACAGAAGTGCAAAAAAACAATCAATTTAAAATGTTACAAAACTCTATACATTGAAACACAGGATTCCGTAGAACATTTTAGGTGACTTGGATACACTGTAAGGGGGATATGGGAACATGAATGTGACATTTTATGCAAAACACAATCTCAATTGAAACACTAAATTCATTTTTTTCCGAACATGGATCCAATTAAAACACGGGAAGAATTATTTGGAGGAAAAACAAATGCCAATAATTATATGATGAAATAGATCAAAGCTCAAACGCTGACCTAAAATACATAGATATCTGTTCACATTATCCCTATGTTAATAAACACAGAGAATATCCAGTAGGTCATCCAAAAATACTCACAAAAGAAAACATAGATGCACATAATTTAAGACAGTATTGATGTTTCATTAAATGCAAAGTTTTACCACCACAAAATCTTCACATGCCAGTTTTACAAATTCACTGTAACAAGAAAATGGTTTTACACATTCAAATACTTGTGCAGAACAAGAAAATGATCACTGTGAACAAACACCAGAACAACACAATCCTGTGGGTATATGGCCAACTGTGGAGCCATTAGATGCAATGGATATGGGATACAAAATATTTGAAACTTATGGGATTTGGGACTGGGAAAAATGAATGATCTACATAAATTTACAAACATTACCTGAATAAATATTTAAAAATAAAACAAGAAGCCAGTGGGTATCCAGACTGGGTGAAAACAGATACAGGTAAAGACACTTTTAAAAAGATCATTTGAAAAAAGCATTGAAAAAAGCATGTTAAACTGTTTATGGTTTATGGTGGGAAAATGCACAAAACAATATCAAAACTAAAACAGAATACATGCATAATCCTCCCAAATATTTTAACTTGATACAGGCCCATATATCATTATTATCACGAAATACACACCTGCAAGATCTTTAAGGTCATGTGCGTCCAACAACTTGACTCACACTTTTCGAAATGCCACGGCAGTAGTCAAACGGACCTTCTCGGTTGCGGCATCATGTTTATGGAACCGTCTCCCTGATCACCTGAAGGCACCTCAATCTCTTACGAAATTTAAATCGTCACTAAAGACCCACCTCTTTACGCGATCTCCTGTATATAACTAATCGACAGCTTACACAACACATTTGTTTATTTATCAGTGTAAAGCCTGAGAGCACCTAGGTAGATTCACAGCTATAAACTATATTATTATTATTATTTATTATTATTAAAAATGTAGAAATATTTGAGGATGATCAATATATTTAATGAATTACACAGATACAAAACAAAAGTATGAACCACACTGTTCACCTCATGTTGTTATAGCTTCTTTTGTCACAACATATGCACATTTGTAATTATACAAAGTTATAAGACAATTAGGTAAGCAGGTTTTCTATTTTGATACATATACATAACCCATCACTTTGGTACCCAACAATTATAAACAGTAAGTTAGGTCATTGGACAGATAAACATCCAGATGCAAAAATCATTGAATATGTAGGTTTAGGTCCTAAAAATTATGGTTATAAATACTTTAAGGATGCACAAATACACACTTGCTGTAAATTCAAAGGGATTATATTAGATTTCAACAGATCACAAAAAGTAAATTTTGAATGTATGGTTGAATATGTGCAAGACAGAGAGAATTACAAAATACATTGAAAATACACATAGGATTAAACATTACAAGAATAGACAATACACATAGGATTAAACATTACAAGAATAGACGTGTCACAAGTGACACACAGACCAAACTATTTTGATCTGTATACACAAAATATTATGTGGTAAGTGCACTCTTCCTACTTATATTACTTATATAAATAGCAATACGTTTTATTTATTTCATTTCATCCGCAGATACTGATTGAGAAGGGTGGCGAGACAACATAAGAAACAAAAAAATTCTTTAGTGAAAAAGTATAGTGTTAAATTATTGACATTGAGCCAAACTCCTCCAGCATTTCAAAAGAAATAATAAGAAATGCACCTAAAAAATTAAATGATTGTTTGTCAGAATATTATCATAATCTTTAAAAAGGCAATGTACATCTAACACCTAGTCAGAAACAATTGCATCTAAAGCACAAAGAACTCAGAACCCTTGCTAGGAAACCAGTTTCTGTT
Source organism: Pictodentalium vernedei (assembly GCA_031216915.1). Lineage (NCBI taxonomy): Eukaryota > Metazoa > Mollusca > Scaphopoda > Dentaliida > Dentaliidae > Pictodentalium > Pictodentalium vernedei. Next base: position 23,631,011 of record CM062292.1, on the reverse strand, counting down.
GAAAAGAAAAAACAAATATTAAATCAAAAAGGTGTGTTTTTACTTGAATTACTTGCCCCCAAGGGTTGGACTTGCAACAAAATCTGGGAAATAAATTTGTAAATAAAATATGACGAAAATGTCTATTGTACCTTAACGTATGTTAGAAGATATGCAATGGTTTAGAAATGAAAATCTCAATGTCCTAAATTACCACCTTATCCACAAGTTAGAAATACAGCACGACTTCAGAATAATTTATCACCAGTGTTAGAAAATTCAGAGAAATCAGAAAGTGAGAAAGAACTTAAGTATGGAGAAACTTGGAAAAAAATTCAAATGTCTCATAAGAAAGCATTAACAAACTTCACTGGTCATACCCAATTGAGAAGTAAAGAATCCTTATCTTTACAAGACTGTATTATAGAAAGGGGTACCTGTTACTATGATACTTAGAGCAATTTCAGTGTTATCTGCTTTATCAACTCATGCAAACATGAGCTGGGGGTGATCAGGGTATATTAAGTTATTATAGAGAAGGCATACAAAGTTCAAACATTACGTAGTGTTATCACAAGTATTAACCCTTTACTGAATGAATCGACCACATCCGCCTGCGTAATATGCAATGACAGTAGTTGAAAAAATATTATTTTTCAAACAATGTCAACAAAACCATATCATGTGACCCCTCGTTGGAACGAGCTCGTTCCAACGAGGAGTTACATGATATGGGTTTGCTGAAATTGTTTGAACAATTTGAAAAAATGATATTTAAAATAATAAATTTTCATATCATCTGCATTGGGTAAAGGGTTAAATTACAAACTCAACACAGTCAACAATTTCAATTTCTTAGGAATCGTGCTGCAAAAAAATCCAGTTATTTATGTTACATAGATTATTATCATTTATGGTTTTATAATTACTGAATTACTGTTATTGCACATCTTAGTTTACAAAGCCCTGATAAAGAATTGTGGTTAGTGTTATTAAGTAGTTCTTTTAGGATATATTCTTCCAAGTGTGGTTTTAAAATATTTAAAAATAAAAACACAAGATAGAAAATATGAATTTGTTTTACTTAACAATTATGTTTGATAGTTCTATGAACATGTTTCCAAATAATACACTGTTCCTTTCAAACACAATTACCTAAGCCCATTCATCTTGAAAAAAAAAGATGGAAAGAAGGTATAGGTGAAGTAATTTGGCCTTCAGAAGCAGATGAAGAATCTGTTTTTAAATGATTGTCACAGTTAGTAAGATATTGAGTCATATCAATAAAACATCTCTGAAACATACGATTCACAAATGTATTGCTGCTGTTGAATTAGGCATTTTACCAGGTGCCTATGCAAATGGTGATAATGCAATCAGAAATTGAAGAAAAGCTAGGAGATAAAATTTAATACACTTGATGTATCATTTCATGTGGGATATTCAGCTCAACAATCCCATGTAAAACTAGTAGGAAATAGTATTGTATAAGTGGGTATTGAAATGTCACTAAGTTTATTACGAATACTGGGATGTAAAAATAGTGGATTTAAATGTTGATTTCAATCAACCTTTTGTTTATTCTGACATTGCAGATTACACATTTATATGTGACACTGAAACACCTATTGTAATACCGTTTGAATCACAGAAAGAATGTCAACACATTCACAAAGGATTGGGCAATGTACATTACATACTAGTATCAAAATCTTGTTTTGATCAGATTATTATAAATATAAATGGAAACAATGGTAAACGTATTCAGTTTGCCAGTGGAAAGACTGTAGTAAAGTTGTATTTTAGAAAGAGTAACAAATTACATTTATAAAAAATGATGCCTGAATATCGAGGTATACCACGTCAATATGCCTATGGATTATTTTATATATTTTGTACAACATTGAGAACAGCTGGAATATTTGTAAACCCATAGCAAACAAATGCATTTCGAACTTTAATTTGTAAAGGTTTGAAACATGGTATACAGATGGCAAAAGAACTTGACGCAAAATGTAAAAAACCTGAAGACATTTTATTCACTCATGGAAAAGACCTTTTAAAATAAGTGGGTGAATCTGTTTTAGGTATAAAAAGACCAAAACGAAAAGCAGTAAGTCATTCTAAAAAAAGTTCGCAAAGAGGAAAGAGGCATATAGCTCCTGTAAAATGACACTCAAGACCACTTGATATATTTGATTAAATCATGATGTTACACAGATCATGCAGACAGCTTGGAAGTAGTTTTGATCCAGATAATGTTTCAGCAACATCAAGCGTTATAGAAAATATCGGTGAAATTGAACAATTTTCAATAGCATCTTTAAACAATTCTTTACCAATATAATTTTTAATTCCAAGACAAACATGCAAGTGGTTAGATCTTGCAGCATCTACACTTGAAGTTCAATTTAAAATTACAAAACAAGAAGGGAGTGTTTTGGCCCCAGATACACAAATTGCTCCCATTAATCATTTTTTTTTTCATAGCATGTTTAGCCAAATTTAAGTCAGATTGAATGGCAATATTATCAAAACCAATGCAGAGCTATATCCTCATCAAGGATTTTTGGAGAATTTTCTTATTTATTCAAAACATGTGAAAAAATCACAATTGGCTGCAATGGAAATGTGGTATTCAGATACTCCATCTAAGTTTTGTCTGATTGATGGTGAACATAGAAACATTTTAATTCCCAAAGCTGTAGAGTAAAACACATCACTCTCCTTGCAGAAAATTAAAATTATGATAAATTTACATTTTAACGAGATTGAAATATTTAGCTATGACATCAGTGAATAATGATACAAATAGATGAAATGAATGAAAACCAACTTGTTGAGTCCTAATAATAAAAAATATTATTTTATATGTATATTATATAAGTATACAATTACCATGTTCACATAGTACGTGCTGCGGGGAAATAAATCCTCCAGTTACACAGCAAGGGATATCCACCAATTCAATTGTCTCGGAAAAATCATCTGCATATCCTAATACTACACAGTCCTCTCCGTTCTTGTAATCATTTGGTTCTGTAAAATAAACAGTTGCATATAGTGGGTGTCCATTAATATATGTTGATACTCCTTGCAAAGTTGCGATATATAAATATAATAAAGGTCACATGGAAATGTGATTCTCACAACTCTTCACCTACAGTAGCATACGCAGCAAAACTATTTAAAGAATAGTTCATGGCATAAAGATGACTAAGCCCACATAGATCGCAGTGAGGTGATGTAGTCCCGCTGCGAAGCGGTTGGAACTACATTACCGACCACTATATGGGAGTAGTCTACGACAAGACATGCACTAATCCTTATATTTTTCCTAACAATCATATATATTTTGGCTTGAAAATCGCGAGATTCCGTATCATAGATAGATAATTGTTTATTCAACAATATACACGTTACAAATATATAACATTACATATACATTTGCAGTGATATCTAGATTTGTATACAGAAACACTAAGTAACATGCATATTGTATGGGGGTAGCACAGCCAGATTGGCTGTCTTCCCCCTACCCCCGAGAAAAAGGTTGGAAAGTAAAATGAAAAGTAAGAACTCAGAATTAAGGAGTCATTTATAGAAGGCTGTTTAGGATGTGAAAAATGGCAGTGATGCGTGGATGTATATACATAAATGTGTCATACACAGGTACTCTATGGAATGATTGCATTAACTAACAGAAATTATCATCCAGCAAATCATGTAGAGACAGTTGTACTGTGGTGAATGGCCTGTATCAAATGGAATGGATAAAGATTACATGTCAGAATTTACCAAAAATACTATAATTATTTCGCATTCAATCATTATACCACTGCTCAAATACAACAGGCTAAGATGTAACAAGCAGTGTTTTTGGCATCGGACGAAATTGTGATAGGAACCAAATGAAATTTGGGTAATTTTTTTATAAATAGTGATCTCGACGTAGTAATTTTTATATTGTTACACAGGCTATTCCATAGTTTTGGAAATGAATGGAGTGGGAGTTTTTTTTTTAGAGAAATCTGATCTTGGGATGCCTCTTCTAACTTGACCTGTCTGTCTGTTTATTCTACTAAACTCACTGCCAAGTATCTGGAAGTGATTTGTAAAGCTTACAGGAAGGTTTCCATTATGCCAATGATACATAAAAGTATAAGAATTACGTTTGTATAGGTCGGGAAACTTCAATATCCGTTCTTGTTTGAATAGGGGATCTGTGTGCGAATTAAATGTTTTGTTGATAAAAGTACGTAATGCTCGTTTTTGTAGGAGAAACAGCTTATTACTGTTGTTGACATGTCCTCATGTGTGGATGCAATACAACAGGTGGCTATGAACAAGTGCGAAGGATAAGGATCTAAGCACGCTGTGGGGAATATATTTCTTTACTCTATTTATCGCATATATCGCTCTCGAGATTTTAGATGTAGTGTGTGCAATGTGGTGCTTGAAGTTTAGACACTCGTCAAAATAAGAATTTCACTGCTTTATTATCGGTTGTATTTGATACCCTTTCGAGACTGTTAATGTTCAAGATTAAGCTTAAATTGGGGTTATCAATTTTAATGTGTGAAGGGCTAAAGAGAATATATATATATATATTTTTTGCATTGATAGCAATTTTATTGGCCTTACACATTTCGTTCAGTTTCGCAATTTCGCTGTTTACGGGATTATGGAGTCGTTCAATGTTGTTGTCTAATGTTAATCCAGTCGTATCATCCGCAAAAGAAAGAATATTCAGTGCTGTTGACTTGGAGATCTCGTTAATATAAATCCAGAATAATAGAGGCCCAACGACTGATCCCTGTGGGACTCCACATGATATTCCTAGTAATTCCGATGCTGAGTCTCCACATTTTACAAACTGGACCCGCCTTGTTAGATAAGTGCAAAATCATGAATTTGTTGTGCCTCTGTTTCCGTAGAAGTCTAACTTATATAGAAGTATATCGTGATTGACAGTGTCAACTGCTTTTGAGAAGTCCACAAACAGTGATAGTGTGCAATCGTTAGAGTGCTTATCATAGTTTGCAGCTATATAATCAAGGAGATGCAACACTGGATGAAAAGTAGAATGACTACATCGAAAGCCATACTGATGGTGGAATAGAATATTATGTTTCGATAGAAACCCATAAACTCTGTTGAACATAAATTCAATAGATACATGTAAATTTGTTATCCCATGTCTGATCACGGCCTGCAGTATTCACAAAAAATCGTCATTCCAGTTGTACAGTGTACATGTATTATATTTTAATTTTTTATCTCCAAAATATAGCTCATGACCCCTTATTGGAATGAGATCGTCGAGTACCCTCCAATGTGGGGTTCATAAGCTATGTTTTTGAGACAAAAAAGAAAAAAAGAAATTCAATATTTTTTTTATACTAGTCATATCGGCATAATTTCACAAAAACTCTTTTGCACAAAAATTCCACAGAAACCTGTATGGCTCAACAATGGAAGATAAAAGATCTCATGCTGTGTGTGTTCACACATGAAATAGATTGTACTTCTAAAACGGAAAGTCAATAGATAAATCCGTTACCCCGTGTCTGATCACGTGGTACGGGTTTTTACCTACCCGAAGCCAGCCGTATCCCATTCGGCCTTCGGCCTCATGGGACACGGCTGGCTTCGGGTAGGTAAAAACCCGATACGGCTGGCTTCGGGTAGGTAAAAACCCGTACCACGTGATCAGACACGGGGTAACTAATAATACCCTGCGAATCGAAAGATCGTTTAACAAATGTTTTTTGCAACCTGCTTTATCGTAATTGATTGTTCAGAGTAAAACATTCCAAAGTGATCAGAGATATCTGTAATAATGATTCCAGCTTTATAATTAGATCGCAGTGTGTTTGTGTAGATGTGGTCAAATATGGTGGCCGAATATTCCGTCACTCGTGTTGGTTTTGTAATTACAGGGAGAAATCCTTCGTTAAACATGTGGTCAACGAATGTTCGTGTCCTCTCATTTGCACCATATTTTAATCGATCAATATTGAAGTGCCCCATTAAGAACGCCTTTGTATTATTTTGATTTAGTTTGTCCAACATTGGTAATTTCATTCCTGAATAAGTTTAAGTCAGCTCTAGGTGCAGTGTTAGGGCGGTAGATTATTCCAACAACATATGGAGTTTTTGTGTTATCAAATATTTCGACGAATAATGATTCAAACACATGAGGTATAAAGACTGTTAAATCTTCACTTAATCGATAAGGAATATTGTTTTTGGTGAATAGCCTGACACCCCCCCCCCCCCCCCCCCCCTCTTCCATCATCATTCGCTGGGCGTGTGTTAAATAAAAGTCGAGTATAGTCCTGTCGCTTATATTCTATTTCCGGATGTATGTTGAATATTTCTGTGAAGCCAATTACATCAAATCCATTGGAGGTGCACCGTAAATCTTTGAGTAGCTTTTCAAGGGGATCCCAATTAGCATTGAGACTTCTACAGTTTATATTAAACAGGCTGAGTGTAGAGTCTGATGCTAGCGAACTCCAAAAGTTTTCGCTAGTATAATAATTACAGGAATATTTGTGGATGTTGAAGAGGGTCATGCTTTCTTTGTCATGTTCAGTCATTTCGCTTAAGGTGATTCTAAAGTCATGGCTACCAACATGGAAGCCAGCAACATAGAAAAATGTGAACATTTCATTGAACAATAACTTGGCAACGAAACAGCCATGTCCTTGGGTACCAAGGTTGGGGGAATGGTCATGTCACATAGAACGTGATGGGACCCGCAAAATATGCATTTGACAAATTTACGAGTCATTTGGAGACATTAGAAAATCTATACTGTCAAAAGGCGGAAATGGCGTGGTCAGGTTTTCAAAAAATAGCGAGAAGCCTCACATTCCAATGAACAACCAATGTGAGCTATCAGTAATGTTCTGCAGCAGTTGAGTCTTAATTTTGAATAAAACACATCGCAGATAGGACTAAGCACGTTGTCAGCCTGGGTCGTTTCAGTCTCAAAGGTGTCCGCCATGTTTGCGGTGGGAAATTCAAAACACTGAAGGTTGTGGACAACATTGTGACGAAAGATCTCGCCATATGTCCCGAAAATGCTCATGACAATGCCACTGCTGAAATTCTGATTGTCGATATATCTCAAGGGAAGCAGACTAAATGAGGCAAATTGCATTGATTGTCTGTTCTATGTAAATATTTTTCCCTCACGAACTGAAGCAATCAATTTGTTTTCATGGATCGACCTTGCCATTAGATTGTATTCATGCGCCAAAATGACCAATAGAGAACAAGAAATTCAGTTATCTTTAATTAACAAAACTGTGACATATAGTGGAATTAGAAACCCATGTTGTATTATTTCGTTGTTGAAATATTCGTAAACTGGTTGCTTTTTCACTTCTTTTAATCGTAAATATGGGGAACTATTGTTCTTCATAAAAGATTGATGGTATAACTTTATTGGCCTGTCATTCGGCCCCATTTCGGTCTGGTTTCGGTGAGTTGCAGAAATAATGCTCCTAATTTTGCGATCTGGTGTGATTTACATTGCGAATCATTGTAAACGATGTATTTCATTATATTTGTTTGCAATCCACAAAGATCATCGATAATGTCGAATAATCTATGGGCTTTTTTACTTATGTCTGCAAGTATGTGTTGATCGAAGTTGTTGTCACCGGAAAGTCACACGCGTTGGTAAGTCGCTTGTTCAAATTGCGAAAAATAATATGTTTTTTTTCTATCCACCCCATTAGGCCTCCTAATCACAAATTAAAATATGACAGAACTGTGAACATGCAATTTTTCTCTTGGAAATTATTTTATCAGTCGTTGCATAGAAATTTTCAACTAAAGTGAAGTATGGCAACACACACACAAGGCATTTTATCGAAATAGTGGCTAATAAATCCTCATTTTCACAAAAAATCTCTGCACAAAGTCACAAATAGGGCCTCTAAATAATCAAAAATCGATAAAACGGAATTAAAAAACAGTAATTAGATAACCAACATACCAAGAAGATTATATATGAATTCATTGTCAATGGCTCAATCACTCTGAATAGTACAAAAGTCTAAGAGACCCACACACACACAAAAAATAAATTTACGTAATCTTCACAAGACATTATACATTTCATAAATCAGGCAATATATTTTTAGGCAAAGTATGTCTGTCCATCTGTTCGTTGGTTTACTTTTTGCATTACACTCTTATTTGCCTCATAATAGTGATGGCTGAAAAATGGTGAGGCATTGCACATTTGATAAAAAATATTAAAAATTAATAATAGTGATGGCATTTTCACCTTTGGGCTCTTTTAAATAATAGTGGTGACTGAATTTTTTCTTCAAATGTTCATGTATAATAGCAATTCAGCTCTATTATTCAACAGGTCCAGGTGGTGTCCAGAATGGGATCTCAACTCACCGGCAAAGCCGCCTCGTTGAGATGCCATTCTGGACACCACCTCGAATCTGATACAAATCACAGGACATGCACATAATCATGATAATCTGCATGTATCGAACACCCTTCACGAAAAAATCTGGCTGATTTGTTATGTAAAGCGAACCGTCAAAAAAGCGTATCTGTCTCATAGATAGCCAGTCGGGGAGCATTTATATATTTTTTATATTTTTAGCTCACCTGAGCGAAGCTCAAGGGGAGCTTTACTAATCACTTTCTGTCCGTCGTCCGTCGTCCGTCGTCGTCCGTCCGGCGTTAACTTTACATTATCGACTTCTCCTCCTAAACCACTAGCCCAATTTTATTCAAATGTTGGCTAAATGTTTATTACCTAATGCCAATTCAGATTTGTTCAAATGAAGTTGCCCCTCCTCCTGGGTGGTGCCACGCCCCCAAGGGGCACCAAAATCTTCGTAAATCTTTTTCTCAAGAACCAGCAGTAGCAGAGACTTGATATTTGGTGTGCAGCTTCCCTTTGAGGTGTAGACTCAGATTTGTTCAAGAGAAGTTTGTGGGGCTATACCTGGCGTCGTTATGGGAGGGGCAAAATTTTTTGCCCCGCCCAAAATTTTTATTTTCCAAACCGAGAGGCTGATTTGAACCAAATTTTATGTGAGGGCTTATTGGGTCATGAGTACTTGAGTTATGCAAAAAAAAAAAATTCCCGCAGCCCCGTGGGAACCGCAGGAGCTAAAAATAGAAAAAAATTTAAAACGCCCATATCTCCAAAACTGCACGGCACTGAGAATTTTTATTTGGTGTGCAGCTTCCTTAGGACCAACAGAAAGGATTGGTAAAAAACGTTGCCATCGGTTTTATCATAGGGTACAGTTTCGGGACTTTGAAAAAGTGCTGAGTCAGCACTTTTTAACACTGTAGGCAATGGGAAAAACATTAAAAAATCTTCTTCTCCAGATCCAGCAGGCAGAATCTTTTGATATTTGGTATGCAACATTGTAGGGTGGATCTGATTCAAGTTTGTTCATATTTGGGCTCAGTATAGGAGCCCGATTTCGAACTTAGTGCATTTCAGGCAAATTTCTTAAAAAATCTTCTTCTCCAGATCCAGTAGGCAGAATCTTTTGATATTTGGTATGCAACATTGTGGGGTGGTTCTGATTCAAGTTTGTTCAAATCGGCCCCCTGGATTTATATTTGGGCTCAGTATTGGAGCCCAAATTTGAACTTACTGCATTTCAGGCAAATTTCTTTGAAAATCTTCTTCTCCAGATCCAGCAGGCAGAATCTTTTGATATTTGGTATGCAACATTGTAGGGTGGATCTGATTCAAGTTTGTTCAAATCGGCTCCCTAGATTCATATTTGGGCTCACTATAGGAGCTCGAATTCGAACTTAGTGCATTTCAGGCAAATTTCTTCAAAAATCTTCTTCTCCAGATCCAGCAGGCAGAATCTTTTGATATTTGGTATGCAACGTTGTGGGGTAGATCTGATTCAAGTTTGTTCAAATCGGCCCCCTGGATTCATATTTGGGCTTACTATAGAAGCCCGAATTCGAACTTAGTGCATTTCAGGCAAATTTCTTAAAAAATCTTCTTCTCCAGATCCAGCAGGCAGAATCTTTTCATATTTGGTAAGCAACATTGTGGGGTGGATCTGATTCAAGTTTGTTCAAATCGGCCCCCTGGGTTAATATTTGGGCTCAGTATAGGAGCCCGATTTCGAACTTAGTGCATTTCAGGCAAATTTCTTAAAAAATCTTCTTCTCCAGATCCAGCAAGCAGAATCTTTTGATATTTGGTATGCAACATTGTAGGGTGGATCTGATTCAAGTTTGTTCAAATCGGCCCCCTGGGTTCATATTTGGGCTCAGTTTTGGAGCCCGATTTCGAACTTAGTGCATTTAGGCAAATTTCTTAAAAAATCTTCTTCTTCAGATCCAGCAGGCAGAATCTTTTGATATTTGGTATGCAACATTGTGGGGTGGCTCTGATTCAAGTTGGTTCAAATCGACTTCCTAGATTCGTATTTGGGCTCACTATAGAAGCTCGAATTTGAACTTAGTGCATTTCATGCAAATTTCTTAAAAAATCTTCTTCTCCAGATCCAGCAGGCAGAATCTTTTCATATTTGGTAAGCAACATTGTGGGGTGGATCTGATTCAAGTTTATTCAAATCGGCCCCCTGGGTTTATATTTGGGCTCAGTATAGGAGCCCAAATTTGAACTTAGTGCATTTCAAGCAAATTTATTAAAAAATCTTCTTCTCCAGATCCAGCAGGCAGAATTTTTTGATATTTGGTATGCAACATTGCTGGATGGATCTTATGCAAATTTGTTCAAATCGGCTTCCTAGATTCATATTTGGGCTCACTATAGAAGCTCGAATTCGAACTTAGTGCATTTCAGGCAAATTTCTTAAAAAAATTTCTTCTCCAGATCCAGCAGGCAGAATCTTTTGATATTTGGTATGCAACATTGTGGGATGGATCTTATGCAAATTTGTTCAAATCGGCTCCCTAGATTCATATTTGGGCTTACTATAGAAGCTCGAATTCGAACTTAGTGCATTTCAGGCAAATTTCGTAAAAAATCATCTTCTCCAGATCCAGCAGGCAGAATCTTTTGATATTTGGTATGCAACATTGCGGGGTGGATCTGATTCAAGTTTGTTCAAATCGACCCCCTGGATTCATATTTGGGCTTAATATAGAAGCCCGAATTCGGACTTAGTGCATTTCGTGCAAATTTCTTAAAAAATCTTCTTCTCCAGATCCAGCGGGCAGAATCTTTTCATATTTGGTATGCAAAATTGCGGGGTGGATCTGATTCAAGTTTGTTCAAATCGGCTTTCTAGATTCATATTTGGGCTCACTATAGAAGCTCGAATTCGAACTTAGTGCATTTCAGGCAAATTTCTTAAAAGATCTTCTTCTCCAGATCCAGCAGGCAGAATCTTTTGATATTTGGTATGCAACATTGCGGGGTGGATCTGATTCAAGTTTGTTCAAATCAGCCCCCTGGATTCATATTTAAAGGGCTCACTATAGAAGCCCGAATTCGGACTTAGTGCATTTCGTGCAAATTTATTAAAAAATCTTCTTCTCCAGATCCTGCAGGCAGAATCTTTTGATATTTGGTATGCAACATTGCGGGGTGGATCTGATTCAAGTTTGTTCAAATCGGCTTTCTAGATTCATATTTGGGCTCACTATAGAAGCTCGAATTCGAACTTAGTGCATTTCAGGCAAATTTCTTAAAAAATCTTCTTCTCCAGATCCAGCTTCAGAATCTTTTCATATTTGGTAAGCAACATTGTGGGGTGGATCTGATTCAAGTTTGTTCAAATCGGCCCCCTGGGTTTATATTTGGGCTCCGTATAGGAGCCCAAATTTTAACTTAGTGCATTTCAGGCATATTTCTTAAAAAATCTTCTTCTCCAGATCCAGCAGACAGAATCTTTTGATATTTGGTATGCAACATTGTGGGGTGGATCTGATTCAAGTTTGTTCAAATCGGCCCCCTGGGTTTATATTTGGGCTCAGTATAGGAGCCCAAATTTGAACTTAGTGCATTTCAGGCAAATTTCTTTGAAAATCTTCTTCTCAAGATCCAGCAGGCAGAATCTTTTGATATTGGGTATGCACCATGCTTAGGGGGGGGGGGGGGGGTGGGGGGGGGGGTTCAAGTTTGTTCAAGCCAAGTCCCTGGGTTCATATTTGGGCTCACTGTGGTAGCCCGAATTATAAATTAGTTCAAAATGAGGAATTTTCTTTAAAAATCTTCTTCAGATCCAGCAGTCGGAATGTTTTGATATTTGGTATGCAGCATCCTTAGGGGGTGAGATTCAAGTTTGTTCAAGCCATGTCCCTAGGTCCATATTTGGACTCACTGTGGGAGCTCGAATTGTAACTTAGTTCAAAATGAGGTCTTTTCTTTAAAAATCTTCTTCTTCAGCCATGTCCCTAGGTCCATATTTGGACTCACTGTGGCAGCTCGAATTGTAACTTAGTTCAAAATGAGGACTTTTCTTTAAAAATCTTCTTCTTCAGATCCAGCAGTCGGAATGTTTTGATATTTGGTGTGCAGCATCCTTAGGGGGGTGAGATTCAAGTTTGTTAAAGCCAAGTCCCTGGGTTCATATATGGGCTCCCTGTGGGAGCCTGAATTATAACTTAGTTCAATATGAGGAATATTCTTTAAAAATCTTCTTTTTTTTTTAGATCCACTGGTCAGAACCTTTGGATATTTGGTATAAGCTTTTCTTAGGAGGAGCAGATGCAACTTGTTGAAATCAATTCTCTGGGTTGATATAAATTTAGGCTATCATGTCATGTCATGTCATGACCACAGAAATAAAATACTTGATGCCGGGGCTTATGCCATTGTGATAATTCCCAGAGAATAAACCCGAAAACGGTTAAAACCAGTTATTTGCACCTCGGTACATGTGAATAATAGAAAAATAAAATCTAAAACTGGATTTGTTTTTAATTTGACATTTGCAGTTGGACTCTAAGCACGTTACATCGAATGTCTGATGTAATCAAAACGAAACATCTCGGTACTACGAATTAAAGTGTCAATAACACTGCAGCGTAACTTGACTGCGTTTAGTGTTTGGTGAAAAAGATAATGTTCAGTGTTTATGAAAGGATTATGAAATAACACAAGAATTGTGATAAATTGTGAATACGCTAAGTTCTGTACACTACATACTATGTTATCAACAAGAATAATTTGAGTTGCGAATACGTTAAGTTCTGTACCCTACATGCTATGTTATCAACAAGAATAATTTGAGTTGTGAATACGTTAAGTTCTGTACCCTACATGTTATGTTATCAGCAAGAATAATTTGAGTTGCAGATTGAGGCCCTCACAGTTAGCATATGTCATCCAAAGTTACCAAGTTACAGTACAATCATTCCATAAAACTACCTGTAGAGTGTGGTAGAAAAGTTAGGTCTGAGGCATGGGGGCCCGTGCGGCTCTCATGGTTGATCAATCTTAACCAAAATGGGAAATTCATCCGAACATTCATTCCGAAATCCATATGGACATCGTAACACCACGTTACTTAACCAAGTTACAACGACATCACCTCATAAATACGATCCACATGCTGTGTCGAAGGTTTTAACAGCAAGGGCTAGTGAGACCCTCACCGTTGACCAATTAGGACCACAATGCATGTAGGATGTTCTCATCTAGTCATCAGACCAAGTTACAATGCAATGGCTTCATAAGTACGACCTGTAGGCTGTTGGAAATAAAGACTTTACGATGGGAACCCGTACAGCTGCCACAGGTCATGGTAAAACTAGGATTTTCTCATCTAGACATACAAAACGAAGGGATGTTCCATGTTTATAAAGGGAGTATTAAATAAGACAAGAATTGTGACAATTGACAATACGTTACGTTATGTACCTTATAGTTTATGCATTCAACAAGAATAATAAGAGGTCTAGACTGTGATAAAGGAATTTAGACACGAACTCGTGCAACCCTCGTGGTTGATAGATCTTAACTACACAGGGCTACAGGATGAAATAACTGCATACCAAGTGATCATACCAATGTACAATGAATTTGTTTCTTAAATACGACCTGCAGACATTGTGAAAGGAATCTAGGTCACGTGCTCGAGTGGCGGTAACGGCTGACTGATCGTGACCAAAATAGGACAGCCTCATTTAGATATCACTCTGAGTCAGCCTACCGAGTTACAATAAAATCGCTTCATAAATAAGAACTGTAGACTGAGCTAAACAAATCTAGGTAACGTGCTCATTCCGACGTCACGGTTGAACGAATGTGACTAAATAGAACGTTCTCATCTAGACATTATACGGAGTCATTATTTATTTATTTATTTATTGGTGTTTTAAGGTCACATGTTTCTGCACAATGGTTAATCATGACCGCGACAGTTTTATGGGCGGAGGAAGCCGGAGTGCCCGGAGAGAACCACCGAGCAACGGCGAGCAACTGCCAGCTCCCCAACATACTAACTCCACACAAGCATGGTTAGAATTGGTTGAAGACAGGTGCACCATCGACGTGCAGTACGCCTTGGTACACAGCGTCACCGTGCTCCCACGTGGGCAATGGGTGTGAAGTGTCTTGCCTAAGGACACAACGTGGTTGCCGCAGGTGGGAATCGAACCGAGGACCTCTCAGCTTGCAGCCTGCAACTCTGCCTACTGAGCCACCGCGCTCCCGCCACGGAGTCATTCTGCCATGTTACGGTGAAATCCCTTTACAACTTCGACCTGCAGACTGTGCTAAAGGTTTTCGGGTTTCGACCCGTGAAGCCGTCACGGTTAACCGATCGCGACGAAAGTGGGACGTGTTCATCTATACGTGACCTCGTAAAGAAAATATGAACAGACTCATAGCTAACAGAATCACAGATTTCAGTAGCCGTAGTGGCAATGTTAAAATGCCGTCTAGTTGATCATAAACAGATATTTTTTTAATGGACACAGCAGTTGATGGGCTGGAGCTTGTAGGGGTCGTATTTAAAGAATCCTTACAGATTTTGACGTATCTTACATTGACGATTATCATTGTTTTGTTTCATCATGTTTTTCTACCCACATATTTTCGTTATCACATCATTCCAAACACGCGTCACATAAACTTCTCCGTGGGCTGTGGGCATCAAACGGTGATGGTAATGCACCTTTGTCCCTTCGCTTGCAGCACTAATGGGGTGTTTGATGTGTACCAGCTTAATAAATCACCATCGTTCGATATTACCAGGTAACTCTGCCGTCAATATTTGTCTTTTTCTACTGTAAATAATGTTTCATTTCGTTTCAAACGATAATCTGCTAAGAATATGTAATGCTGAATAAATCGGAAATCAGAGTTCAACGGTGATTACTGTTTAATATAAGAATAAATATCTTAAGTCGGCTGTATTATATTTGACATGGAAATTTAAGAAAATGTTTCTACTGACCACCGTTCTTCCAGAAGGTTTGATTGATTTCTGATCCATCGAGCCATCTAAAAACGTTCTCATCCAAAATATCGTTTCCTCCAACATGGGCGAAGTATTTCTGTTCAGTACTCTGTATTTTCTTCATGAAATACAAATATGGTGACAAATTAACAGAAATAGACTTATTTCAGAGAAGAATTCAATAATAATTTCAAAATGTATTTTTCTGTTTTTTTTTTCTTCTTGCGACTTTCGTTAAAACTAAAAATCCTGTCACGAACTGTGTGCTTATCTAGGCTTGATTGCATGTAGGCATCCAAAGCACTGCAGGGTCTTCTGGTTGCTCATAGCAAACACAGGCAATGTTTCTGCCAATGGACCTCCGGTTTACCCGGAGGTCCATTGGCTGAAACACTGCTTGTGCCAAGGCCATATGTACATAGTTTGATAGCCTTACTATGGTCATACTGGTAGAATAACGCGCAGATCAACGTGCTATTTGTGCGCATTTCATGACAGGACTTCTAGTTTTAACTGTATGAAGTGGGTGATTTGCATTTGAAAAGACTTTGCAGTTTACCTACTGGTGAATGGTAACGTCGTTTAAAATGTTGTTACCAAGTTTAATGGATATATATTCATAATGTGAGCGAACGAGATGGCTCAGTGGTTAGATCATTGGATATCAAACGGAAATGTGGGACCAAATCGATCCTGACCAGCGGTAACTGCGTTGTGGACTTGGACAACAAACTTATCTCCTAATTGCTCACGGTGTGTGTGTGTGGGGGGGGGGGGGGGGAGTAGCGCAGTGTACTAAGGCGTACAGTTCGTCGATGGTGTACTTGGCTTTAACTAATGCTAACCCTGCTTGTGTGGAAGTACTAGGTTCGGAAATCTGACAGTAGCTCGCCGCCCTTCTGTGGTTATCTCTGGGTTCTTCGGCTTCCTCCACCCGTACAGTCTGTCCAAGGTGACTCTGGATGTCGAAAATGTCGTTAAACCCCAGAAATAAATAAATACTCATTGGCTGAAAATATATTTCCGAAAAATGAAGGTAAAGGTTTTATCGAATTGGCCCAGGTCGATAATAGAGAATCTCTAAAGAGTCCCCGACTCATATATCAAATAATTTGATTTGAGCGGAGATTTAGCGAATCTCAGATAGAATTTACTCAATTTAGTGAACGAGGTTCATATTTTACGAATGGTCGGTGACGCGTTTCAGATTATTTTTATCACGTAAATGGAGATTTATATTTGTCACCTTAGTTTTAACTTTCCCGGGCAAGTTGCACATTGCTACACAATATCAGCTTCCTTAGAAATCAACAACCCCTCCACCATGTTGAATACCAGCACTTTCTCTGTAAAATATGGACCCCTGTTTTTAAATGAGACGATTTTATAACAACAATCCACAAGTTAGTGATAATGGTTTAGCACAGTAAACTCAACTGACTTCTAAAAAATTATAAACGAAACATTATCAATGACGTACGTCAAATGTAGAATGTCACGTTTATACGACTACGTCACGGATAGGATTTTAGTCGCTGTCAGCATCAGTAAATTTATTCGGCGCCTATTCTCGGGTTTATTAGGACTTAAACATTTACTGTTTGATGTGAATGTTAGTTTCCACCATAAACAAACAGAGAAAAGCAGATCATTTTACCAGTACTATGGCTGTGTGTTTCGCTTCAACGGTATTTGAATTTTGGGGTGTATTATTCATCCGGTAAGGGAGCATTCCCCTTCACATTGATTTGACTTTGAAGCATTAAGTTCATCTGGAACACAGTTCAGAATGCTGGAAATGCTTCTGTCCAACGATATAGCTGTTATAAGTGATGGTGTGTTGGTTGGCGTATACGGTGTAATATGAGGCTCAGCAAAAACAATATTGGGCGAGTGTGCTAAGTTGACGGATATGCTGTCACGTGGGGCTGAGCGAAAACAGTATTGTCAATATATTGTTTATGCTGATCCTCATATGACACATTCCCGCCAACTAAGCACATCATAACGTAATTATTTTACCTACCACCCAATTGACCTTTACAAGAACCTATTTGCAGCCAGACAGATCGAATTTGTATTTTCAGAATGTACTTTCCTCTTATTCCGACGAATTTCCGAAACGTTTCGTGGTGCAAGTGTTTATAAACAAAACTGTTACGGATACAAGGACGCTAACTCAATTTTCGCTAGAGTGATAATAATCGATCTGCATATATTTTGCTCAACACTGCATGAAGCCGTCAGATATTTTGGCGTCGCACTCTCCGCCACGTGTTTTTATTAGAGGCCATGCGGGGATATTTAATGTGAATCCAAACTCGCGTCTGCTTACCCCATATCGATCGTTATTATATTAGCGCTTGAGATGATCCAATCAGCGTGGATAAATGGTGGCGGCCTATGAAGCCATATTAAGTCGATGATGGCGTCATCGGTGACCCTCATATGAAATCAATATTAGGTATGTGTCCACTGTAATGTTTTCAGAAATAAAATACAACCGCCTTGTCTCAAAAAAATCAACCTCACTGCAAACGTTCTGAATCGTCCGTTCAATGTGATTAAAGTTTCATTAAGTTCACCTGAACAAAAGAATTTTTTTTTTTTTTATAATATGTGTCCCAAATTGAGAAACTTATTTTGATTGATACCCCCATCCGATAGCTCAATGTAAACCGAAACGCGCTCAACATTCACAACAGGTTAATCGTACCGATCGATAATCACTTCAGCACGAAACGATTAGTAGATAGAGTTACTCCCCTTACATTGTAAACTTACGTCTGCTTGTTTACATTTTCACAAGTACGATACACCAAAACAATTCAAATCGAAACGTTTCGGGACATATCACATTTTGTCCGCTAGCATAATAAATACGTCACGGGATGTTTAGCGGTCGGCTATGGTGCCATGTGAGGCGAAGTGAGATCAACATTGATTTACTTCAAATGTAAGTGTTTGGCTCAGACTTTAGTAACTAATACTTCGCGCTGATTGGTTAAAGAAACTTGCTGGTAAAATAGAGTTATTTAAGATGGCAACATTCTTATGCCCTGTTATTTGTATTATGCGATGGGCTGAGATTTCTCACGTTTTGGACAAGGTGTTTTCGAGTGCTGTGGTATTTATTGTAAGGCGTTTTTGAGAAGAAAATCCACCAACATTCTCCATACGCTTCATGATTCAAGTGAGTTTATTATTATTAATTAAGGCGATTCGCCGTTTCGTAACTCCGCGTGAATATTCGCGAGCGTTTAATGCCCGGGAGTATTATTCTTTTTCCGGGATTAGAATCGTGCGATTCACAATTTTTCGATTCGAATCGAATTTCTAATCGAATCACGTCTAATTTTCAAAATCGAATCGAATCCGTGGCGTCTTGAAGATGACCGATGGGGTCGGAATGCTACAAAGCGGACTTGTTCCGATTGTGATGGCGCAAGTCCCGACCAATAAAGTAATCTAACTACGTAATCAAGATATACCCTCGTCGAGGTCATGCCTTGATGATGTAGCACGAATTTTACACTCTTAGGATTATGGTTCATCGTCGACATTGCTAGGAAACCTTAAATTTGTATATAACAGTGGTAAGGACTAGTGATATTGGAATTAGTATGGCCGGTGGCATTAGTACAGATGTTATTTATGTTAATGTAGTGGAAATTACACTCAGTTTTTTATTTCAGCATTATATATGTACGATTTCACCTGAACTGTATGTTTTGTACGAAAATGAGGATGACTGATACCAAGCAATATTCCTATGAAAAAGATTCGAAAGGAAACGAATCGGCCAGCCAGTTTCGAATCGAACTGAATATCAGTTCAAGTTTCGAAAACGAATCGAATCTCGATGCTTCGCGGGGCCCTAGCGGGACCATAAATAAATATGTATCCCTCGCTTCTAAAAATATTCGGCCAGCATATTCGGTTATACCACATTATAATACATGGATAGCCAGCTGATTTGGTACAGATATTATTTATGTTATTTATGCAGCGGGAGTTACACTATTTTAACATTATGTACGATTTCTATCTGAACTTTACGATTTGTGATATAATGAAGATGGCCGAGAGCAAGCTATATTCCGACTCTAATGGCTCAAATCCTGACTGATCAAATTATCCAACTGCATCATCAAGGCACGCCTTCTTCGAAGACATGCCTTCATGATGCAGTTGGATCTTTACCTTGTGAGCATTATAGTTCATCATCGACATTGCTTGGGAAGCTTAAATTTGCATTTTAACAGTGGTAGGGACTAGATATATTGAAATTTGTATGGCCGGTGGCATGAGTGATGGTATTATTTATGTAATGAAGTTAAGCAACGTCGAGCCCGGTTAGTCCTTGGATGGGTGACTGTCTGAGCTATCGATTCGGACTCCCGCGTTGTGTCCTTGGGCAAGGCACATAACCCCGAGTGTCCACATAGGGGCACGATGACGCTGTGTACTAAGGCGTACTGCACGTCGATGATGCGCATGTCTTCAACCGATCTAACCCTGCCTGTGCTGCAGTGTGGAGTTATGAT
This sequence comes from Pictodentalium vernedei, assembly GCA_031216915.1. NCBI lineage: Eukaryota > Metazoa > Mollusca > Scaphopoda > Dentaliida > Dentaliidae > Pictodentalium > Pictodentalium vernedei. The sequence goes on along the minus strand of CM062292.1, from coordinate 23,611,081 downwards.
GTTGGGGAGCTGACAGCTGCTCGTTGTTGCTCGGTGGTTCTCTCCGGGTATTCCGGCTTTCTCCACGTGTAAAAACTGTCACCGACGCGATATGACCTTGGCTGTTAAAGTGTCGTTAAACCTTAATAAATAAATTTATGTAAAGCAGTGGAGTTAAAATCAGGTCTTTATTGTAACAGTATTTATGTACAATTTGCATCCGCACTATACGTTTTGTGATACAATGAAGATGATTGATACCAAGCTATATTCCTATGAAAAGGATTCGAACGAAAACGAATCGGGCGGCCGATTTCGAACCGAATTGAATATCAACTTATGTTTCGAACTGGAATCGAATCTCGAAGCTTCGAGGGGCTCTATAAAGGGTTATTAAGGGGTATTTGAGTGATAAACCGTTTTGTTTTGGTAGAATTAGTCGCTAATCATTCCCCCTGTGAAAGCTGTTAAATATTGGATTTAATTTGAGTAGTATGTAATGTGGTTTTCGTGTCAATTATAGATCTCATCGGGGGGTCTACTGTGACGTCATAGTCACGTGGCTATAGGCCGTGTTTGCCTCTCATGGAAGCCCGCGTGATGGACCATGTTGTGACGTCATTACGATAGTGATACGTGGTGTTAGGGCGTATGTTGATAGGGTGATACGTGTTTCCGTCGTCAATTTTGTATACTGGGGCGCCATCTTAGTTTCTACGGTAACACGTGGTTGCTATGAGCCAGGAAGGCGTCGTAAAGAACTGTGTAAGTTTGGAGAGTGTGTTCCTTTGTATAAGAGTGATTTTGATTACTCAAATAGACCCAAACAGTTTTACTAGTTAGGATTCTTTCAGAAGCCACTACTCTGCTTCTATATATGTAGCCATAGCATTGTTTCTCTGTTTATCCAACCCTGTTCTGAGTACTCATCTTCTTGTTTCAGACAAAATGTTTCGTTTGTCTGGACCATGCAATCAGTTGACTCGGTGACTGCAAGCCGAGATGTCCTCGGTTCGAATTCCACCTGCGGCAACCGCGTTGTGTTCTTGAGCAAGACACTTCCCCCATTGCCCACGTGGGGCGCGGTGGCGTTGTATACTGAGGCGTACTGCAAGTCGATGGTGCACTTGTCTTCAACCAGTGCTACCCCTGCTTATGTGGAGTTAGTATGTTGGGGAGCTGACAGTTGCTCGCCGTTGCTCGGTGGTTCTCTCCGGTATTCCGGCTTGCTCCACCCGCAAAACTGTCGTGTTCATGATTAGCCATTGTGCAGAAATATATGACCTTAAAACACAAAAAAATAAATAAATAAATACTGCAGCTAACTAACCAATAAGATCACTCCCTTTATCTAAACCCCCATCCACTGTCACGTCGTTTCTCTTATCCAAGGGTTCCTAAGAATAAGACCAGGAGTTAATCGAGCAGTAACTGGAGTACGAATTGCTCGGACGAATCCCATCGAGCAAATGAGCTATAGGGCATTTGCTCGACAGACTGACTTCACATTAAGCAGAGTGTGGAGTCACTCGATGAAGCAAATGTTCGAGTCGCCCAAGCAATGCATGCTTCAGTTACCGCTCTACTGGCTCTTTTGCTTATTCTTAGGAACTCTTGGATCAGAGAAAGAGGTGACAGTGGATGGGGGTTCAGATAAATGGAGTGAGCTGATTGATTGGTTAGTTAATTACAGTAAAGTAAACTGTTTGTATGGTCCTGATGAACGAAACATGCTGTTCGAAATAAGAACTGGAATATTCGAAATAGTGTTGGATATGTAGAAAAAACAATAACATGGATGTATAGATAGAAGCAAAGCAGAGGATTCTGAAAGAATCCGAACTATTAAAACTACTTGGTCTATTTGGATAATTAGATTTAATCTTATGCAAAGGAAACCACTGCCCGAACATACCCCTGTTCTTTAAGAAGGCTTTCATGCTCATAGCAACTACGTGCGACCATAGAAACCAAGATGTCGGCCTCCAGTATACAAACTTGACGACATAAAAAAGTATTACCCTAACAATCCACGCCGCGCATGCGCACTGATACCACGCATCACTGTGGTAATGGCGTCACATCATGGCTGATCACGAGAGCATCATTGAAGCCAAACATGGCGTAGCTGGATTACGTGATTATGGCGTCACATGAGATCCGCTAATGAGATCCCCCAGAATTGACATGGAAGCAACATTACATTGACAAATGTGATGGTTCCGATTTGAGCCGAGTTGTTGATTAAAGGCTAGTGAAAAAACTAAGCCAAATTTCCACATTGAAATGTATAGTACGTGGAGAGTGCTTTAAAATTTAAAAAAAAAAAAACAGGCAATGCCGCCTTGTTTATGAAAAGGCATAAACCGCCAAGCAAAACTTCAGTCAATGGACCTCCGAGATTAACCCGGGAACAATTGACTGAAACTGTGTTTGGCGCCCCTATGCGTTATCAATGGTGCATAATCGCTGATTTTATTTACTTGATGAAGCCAAATAAGGGGTTTCAGTCTTTCCATTCTGTCCTTTCCAACACCCTGACATCAAAGTCTATGCAGCTAACTGATACCGAAAGTGAAACTCAGTCCCGATTACATATCAATAAACATATCACTAATAACTTAATTCACTAACTCCACAGACATATAACGGAAGCGAAAGTCATCGAAAATCGGTTTCTCAACAATGAAAGTGAACCCCCAGCCACACGATACAGCTATCCACACTTTTCCCTATGATAATTTAAAACACTGTGGAACTTTAATCGAACAGGTTGCTCTATGTTTTATATTTGGTCCCGTTAATTTGTCCTTGTGCTGCATTTCGATGCCAATGACGTTTGAGGTATTTCGCAGCTTTATTGATAATATTAAAACATTTTATTGGGTAAAAACACAGATATTCACAGTATATTCACACTTTGCTGTTGCGAGAAGTTCCTTTGCAAGGAAAAAATCATCGAAGCTCCGCAGTGAAGCAAGGCCGCCCCCTATTGCTTTACATTTTTCACTGGCGTTGACTATTGATCCGATATCGTAACCATAGCAACGGCACGTATAACAGGAACCACTTGTCGACAGTGACCAGGTACTATTCTCAAAAAACGCCAATTAATATTCATTATTTTTTTCATTTTTTGTCTCAAAATATAGGTTATGACCTCTATTTGGAACGAGCTTGGCGAGGGGTCATAACAATGTTTTTGAGAAGAGTTATTCAAGAATTATTTTTGCAAGTGTCGTCTGCTTTTCATGTTAAGTAAAGGGTTAATCGAAAAGGTTGCTCTATGTTTTATGATATTTAGTTCCATTAATTTGTTCATGGACTACATTTCGATACCAATGACCTTCCAGGTGCTTCACAGATGTATTGAGACCTTTTGTTGAGACACAACAACGATATTCACAGTATATACGTACTCTGCGGAGAAGTTCCTTTGCAAGCAAAAAATCATCGAAGCTCCGCAGTGAAGCTAGGCCGCCTCCTATTGCTTTACATTTTTCGCTGGCGTTGACTATTGGTCCGATATCGTAACCATAGGATCGGCATGTATAACAGGAACCACTTTTGGACAGTGTCCAGGTACTATTAACAGGACAGTGACCTGAAAAAAGGGTACACGTTTTTACTGATGATCACCTGTAAAGCGAGATGGTGTTACAATTTAATCAGAAGACATACATTCGAGTTGGTTCGATCTTAGAACATGTCAAGAAATGATACATTCACCACACTGGAAAATCTACCAGTGAATGAGTATCATATAAAAAAATGTTACTTCCGGTGAATTGTCGAGCTTCTTCGTTTCTCCATTATTAACTCTTTTGGCGCGGAATATTCTGAGAAACAGAATTCTTAGCGCCTAATAGTCATCAGGAATTTTACAAAAAGTATAGGTTGTTAGATTTAAAGCGTTATTATTATAAAAAAATGTTTCAATGATCTATCTCATTGACAGTTTGTCAAATGATTCCCTGTATATATTTAAATGGCACCTTTATATTTTGAAGGGACGATATCGTTGTTCATGGAAAGGACATAAATGGTACATGAAACATAGGAATACGTATGTTTGTTCAACCCTTACCCAACGAATCGGCCGCATCCCCCACCGTAATATGCATCATCAGCAGTTGAAAAAAATATTTTTCAAAAAGTTTCAACAAAACCATATCATGTGACTCCTCGTTGGAACGAGCTCAACGAGCTCGTTCCAACGAGGGGACACATGATATGGTTTTGTTGAAAGTTTTTGAAAAATTTGAAAAAAATGATATTTAAAATAAAAGATTTTGATATCGTCTGCGTTGGGTAAGGGTTAAAAGCACTTGAAAATGACACACACAGTTGGCTAAAATGACTACTGCAGTACCTTTCCGCGGTCTGCCGTCTGTCGACTTTAGTCGCCTGTCGCGCAAAAGAGTTAACATCTGACAGAAAGTAAACATCGGTGCTGTTGAACTTAGTCATGTATAGCATCATTACAGACATTGTCATGGCTAACAAGGTGGAGCATTTTTTTACCTCTGTGACATGATTTTCGCGGTGGACCCACACGTCCACTTTCATCAGTTTGGATAATGTGTGTTGTACTCATGTGCAAATATAAATCCCTCGAGGTCTTCACTTAACCCAATCTTGTAAAACATTAATTGAAATGGCATGTTGAAATTGTTAACCTTTATCCTTCTTTTGTTTTTTCTGTCTTGTTTTTTTCTTCAGATCCCACTGTTGGGAAATTATCCTTGTACTTTGTTACCTACAGTGATGAATTTTTCAAGTTATCTGCATCTTCGATTCTGATTGGTGAACATCGTGTTTCGATTTTTGATTTGATGTATTACGTTAACCCTTTGAAAACAGAAGGCCGCTTTTTCCGGTCTGGACTTGGTGATACGACCTGACTTCATAAAAGTTGACATTTGCTCAGCCATTTTATGTGCCAGACCAATCAAGATTTTTTTACGTGCAGGACTACACGTTGGAAATATTGATTGTTCTTCCCCAAGCAACAAAAATAGACTCTACTAGTTGATTGCTCTGAATGATAATGGAATACACCATTAGTGTCTAAAGGGATAATTCATCCCTCGAGTCGGACAACGTAACCAAACTCGCTACATAAAGTTGAAATCAAGTAAACTGTTATTTACTTTTAGTTTACGTTCCCGCGATTCCCAGCTCAAAGCTGAAACAGTTTGGAAAATCTGACTTCAAATACCGGAGATATGACCGAAATACCCTCGGGCGTGTTACTTCTCTTATGTCGTTTTGGACAGATGTCACTGAAAACAATAATCTTGTTAAAGTCACAGCTTTCTGGACATTTGAAGTTGCCAACAGCGTCTTCAACATTTTCAGTTTCAATCCGCGATGTGAGAGATGCGGCACGAGCAAAGCGATACCGGTTCTCGTTAGATCACCGAAGTTAAGCAACGTTGAGCCCGGTTAATCCTTGCATGGGTGACCATTCGGTGACTGATCCGGCGGCCTCCCGTAGTAGTGGCTGGTGTGCGATCAGCGAAGTTTGAATGTGTGATTCTGCGAGATTGCATCAGATGCCAGCTGTGAACGTTGGGAATGTCCGCCAGTACTACGCACTCCCCACCGTACCCAGGTGTAAAATAGGGACCTGTTGCCTTGTGTGCCCGCCTGTGGAGCACCGGTAGTATGCTCCGTTGAGCTGAGCTGAGAATGTCATAGAATGAACAAAGGGTGTGAACACCAGTGATACGGGTTAATAATGTAAGTCAAAGAGCACTGCGGTGGATTCTAGACGTTAACATTGCATTGCATTATTGCTTTATACGTTTTTTTTTTCTTTATTTTCAAAATGATGGGAATCTAATCACTACAAAAACATATCTGAAATCTTTGCCGTCCTTGGAAATCTTGAACGATTAAAGGCAAACTGACCAGTAACTTGATAGCTGGTCAGTGTCAAAAAAAATAAATACGTCCGATTTTCATGGAATTTTAGTATTTTGTCGAGGTAAAAAATAAAAAAAACACGTGTTTTCGAATTTATTGTTTAAACGTCATTTTTGAGATGTTTTTGACATGTCATGTATTCACATGTTACCATGCATACATTCCCGTTTTGTGACAGTACAACCTCATAAATAGCAGGGTACAAAGACACCGCTTGGATATTTTACATACACCAAAGGAATAATTGAACTTATTCAAAGTTACATTCCTATTCATATTGACATAATATATTCAATGCTATGAAGCTAAATCTAATCGAGCGCCTGAAAATGTAAAAAAACACAATTTCATTGTACAAAGTTTAAATTAAGCGACACTCTTGTACACATGGTCCAAACAGCTCCCCCTTGGTGTGGGCCAAATCGGCGTTTGCCGTGATTGGTGTCTGTAGATCCGCTTTGCGATCTGTATCAATATTCCACCTTCGAATTGATTACTTCTTTGCGGCCAAAAATAAAATTACTACCAGTCGTACCAATAAGCACCCGTCAGTGCAATTTACATCCGACCACAAAAGCATTAGAAATATACTATCTCTAGTACTGAAATATCCCATTCATTCTTGCGATGATTTAACAGCTTATAAAAATCCACTGAGTGAGATGAAAACGTATTTTTAAATCAACTGCTTTCCAAGCGAATGTCCCACCTATCCGACACAGATGCATATTAAATATACGTCTATAACGACAAATTCCCTGAAGACATCACAAACTAGTCTCATTTCCGAAGTGATGGATTCCACAAAAATCCGTCACGCCTAAGTTTACATCATTAGATCTAAATTCCAATACAGACTTAACCCTTTATCTAACCTGAAAAGCAGACGTCACTTGCAAAACAAAATTCTTGAATAGCTATTTTTTTCCATTTTTTGTCTCAAAAACCTAGGTTATGACCCCTCGTTGGAACGAGCTCGACGAGCTCGTTCCAACGAGGGGTCATAACCTAGGTTTTTTTTACCAAAAGTGAAAAAATAATGAAAATTAATTTGCGATTTTTGAGAATCGTGCTGTCCGGTTTTGGTTACGTTGGGTAAAGGGTTAAACATTCAGTGTGATACCTATACCAGTAATAGTTGAATTTGAAATCTCAAAGCGAATTTCCCGAAGTCATTCAACGCAACACGGCAACGCTGAGTCGTCCCACATCGAGGGGGTGGGGGTGGGGGGTGCATGTGAATATAAAGAGGATCAGAGATAAATGTGCTATTACTTTAGGAGTATGTGAAAATTTACATCAGTAGCTGGTGCACTCTTGATGTAGGGGTAGTGACAAAATACTCGTGTACACGCTCCACCCCTATCCACGTCGTTGTTTACATCACATCTCCGCCATCTGACGTGTGCTTTTAAAAAAAAGTATCGTTATGTGTTTGGGACTATGAGTGCGAAAGCGTCCCGAAATTTCAATTCGTTCTGTGAAGTTGAATTTTGATGCTTTTGGGGCTGGGAAGTTTTGATTTTTCAGATGCAGTTTCGGTTTCAGGAAATACGTCGGTTTCGGTTCGGTTTTCCTTTGTATCAAGTACAAATAGTAAATAACATTTCAGGCTCCTTAAATTCGAAAATACCCGTAATACGACTTTACTCATCACAAAAGTTCTGTCAGTATTGGATTCAGTCTACCCTTCCTTTGACTTCTCGGTGACCAGTTGCTAAGTCTAATCAATCAGAAAAATCATAAATCATTGTAAAAAATGAAGAAGGTTCATCTGAACGATGTTGTGTTCTAATTGTAATATTTTTCGCCCTGACTGACTCGTCCACCGGAAAGAAGAGAAAGGATTAGACTGAATATCACTTGAGTTTTGTTAGACGAGAAAGTTATGGGACATTTAAATGTACAAATTGATTTAAAGCAAAATGCAAAGGATATCTTACCCGCAACATCCTTAAATAGAGGAAATGTAACCTTAAAGAAACACGAGTAACATCTATGCAGAAAATATACACTAACACAAAATAGTCATCAAAGATAATTTTACTTGATATATTTCGACGTATTCATCTTTTCAGAAATGAAACTAGGAGATTGTAGGTTTCGAGTGCTGAAGGCGCGTCTGGACGATGTGGAGTTCGTCGAACCCACTTGCGACCCCTATTGCGTAATAAGTATCAGGTGTTACGCCAGTCGCAGGCTGTGACGAAGAAATCTCGAAGTCAGCTTTTTCAAGTTTGCGTTTGCCTGGTTGGATGGTCTGGCGGTGCCTGTGTTTCTCGTGATTCTTCGTTGGAGAAGGTGGAAGGGATGGGGAGATCGTGGCAGTGGTTGGAGTAGTAGGACTGCTGTTGGACATTTCCGGCTGGTATGGTCGTGTCCTTGTTGCGTCAGGCAATTATTGATTGTTAAGACATTCGTTGTCAAGACTTTCAATGAGCTCCCTTGCTCTTCAGTTTATTTCGTTGGATTCTGTATTTCATCCAGATTTGCCATGTGTAACAAACCTGAGCCCAGCCCTCTCGATTTACACCGCAACTAGCACCTGGTGTGGTTCTAATCGAAGCCAGCACCCCCAATAGTCCTCCACAGAAAAATGTTCCATAATCCTTCCCAAAATCCGGCTAGCAAGCTACATGGAAGAATAATATTTTCCAAAAAAATATCGCAAAATGTTTACCTTCAGCTGCCTTCACAAAATCCCAACTCTAATAATTCAGAAACGATTTTTATACTTGAAGGCTCAATCAAGCGATACATTCTTCACGTAATTATCGCTCTGAAAAAGGAAATTCGTGCAGCTGGTGATATTTGAATTATTTGTCTCCGGGTATTATCATTTAACTCTTCCTCGAAGGCAAGTAATAACATTTAACTCTTCCACGTCCACTACCATCGGTCCCAAACTACTGAACCAAGCCGTGACTTACTTACCGACCCTACCACGGCTGGATCGTTTCACTACTCCCGCCCTGGAGGGCAACGTCCCCTTTGAAAATGCAAGCAAGACTATTTACAAAATATTTAAGTGCTCCGTTAAAAAAAAAAACATTAAAAAAAAAAACACCACCCAGATTTAATAAAAAAAAACAAAAATTCAAAAATACATAGCCAAAAAAAACCAATTAATTATCACTGGAAGGATACTCCCTATGTACAGAACATTATAAATTTCAAAGTTCCAAACACATCAGCGGAACTAGAAATTTCACAAGTGACATTTCCGAGCCTGAACTACGCTTCCCAGCCAGCCCACGATACTCATGGACTGCTTGCCGCCACGTACACACTTGCACCAAGAGATGTTATCGCTAGAGTAAGAGTGGCTCAACCTCGCCAATTAGACTTAACCAAAACCTCATATTTTAAAGCAATATTCCGCGTAGGACCTTAATATTCTATTAAAAAATAAGTATTTCCCCGTGCATTCAAACGCACACCATCAGCCAACATATGGGTGACCATAGTTTGTGTGTGCCTTAGAAATAAACAAAAATTGGCCTGACATAACCTTCAAGGGCTGATTCAAATAAGTCCTTCAAATATCAAGGATACCAGATGACACATGACGAGTATTGACACGGGGAAAGATGCTACATATAACACAGCAACCTCAAAGCGCTGCAATAGTTTCTGAAAGTCACTCAGATATAATTGTGACGAAAAGGTTTGACGGCAACTGAGTGGCATTATTGCAGTCATCACCACATGGTCCAACCCATGGAGACCAATAATCATCTGGCTTACTAGGGTCGATCTCACTTAGAGCAGATGGTGCTTGACCATACACCTCATGATTAGATGATTTCTGTGGGCGCCGAAAACAACGTTTTGAACGATTAAAGTGTACTATCTGTAAACTTCTCTCTCGTTCCCGGGCCACTACATAGTTGGCATTCGAGAGTTTCTCTTTAACACTATAGGGACCATACCAGAACTTGGCATTTTTTTAGGTTTGGCCTTTCTTCACCTTTGGTACATAAAGCCAAATCTTATCCCCAACTACAAATGGCTTGCCATGAACTCGTCGGCCATAAATCTTTTTTCGACGATTAATAGCTGCTTCACATTTTTGAGAAACCAATTGAACGATTCCGGGCAAGCTACTCTCGAACTCTAACATACACGTTGGGCTTGTCTCCTTACCCGGAAACTTTCCCGCAATCACTTCCGTGGAAAGAGTAATACACCTGCCAAACATAACACTAAAGTGAGTGAACCCAATAGTTCCATGTGTGGCACTACGATAGGCCATCATAACAAAAGAGAGATAATATTCCCAATCGTTATGATTTTCCTCCACGAAACAGGCTAGCATGGAGTCCAAAGTCCGATTAAATCTTTCGACTTGCCTATCGGACTGAGGCATATATGGCGAAGTACGTGTTTTCTTAATCTCGAAATATTTACACACCTCACACACTAATGCTGATCTAAAATTAGTTCCCTGGTCTGAGTGAAGAAATTTGGGCATACCGTACCTAACAATCCACTCACGTACTAAAATATCAGCTTCCGTACTTGCTCTAACCCCCGAAAAAACGTTCCTTAATATCCATTAACGTTTTAAAGACTCCTAGATGAACTCCTATCAATGAGTCATGATATTCCCAACACACCCGACCCTTCGGGTCCTTTGGAACTAACCATAGCATTTTATTTTGACCCCCAATCTCACGCCATTCTCTAAATAGCATATCATGCTTCAGAACTATTTGTTCCCACTGACTAACATACCTATGGAGAAAAAGGGGTTTTCTTTTTAATAACGCAGGGCCTGTCTTTCCTCCATCTCTTTTTAACTCCCTAAGTTGTTTCAGAATCCGGTGAGCTTGCTGACTTTCTTCAGTAAATTCAACCACTGAACCAAGCTCTATTGCGTTCACAACTACAGGTGTATTGACTGGAATCCTACTCAGTGCATCAGCATTCCTATGCTGTTCACCGCGACGGTGAACAACAGAAATATCAAACCCACTCAGAAACTCCAGCCAATGTGCTACTTGTCCATTAGGCTCCTAAAAATTAAACAACCATTATAAAGAGCCATGATCCGACAGTACAGTAAAATGTTTTCCGACGAAAAAATGACAAAAATGTTTAATATTTTTTATCACAGCCAACAACTCATTACAAGTTGTACTGTAATTTCTCTCTTCTGGAGAACAGACTTTACTGAAATAGGGTATAGCTCGCTATTTACCATCAACGAGTTGTGACAAAACTGACCCGAACAATATTAACTAGCATCTGTATCCCGAATGAATTCATAATTAAAATCAGGGTATGCCAAAATAGGGCTATGACATAATTTGTCCTTTAAAATGTCGAACGCGCCCTGTTGCCCCGCTTCCCACTGACATTTCACGTTTTTGCGTGTTAATCTTGACAAGGGATTAGCCAAATCAGAGAAATGCGATATAAATTTTCGGTAATATGAACACAACCCAACAAAACTTCGTACCTCCTTCACACAAGTGGGTACAGGCCAATCTTTTATACCAGCTATTTTCTCGGGTCTGCCCTAACAACATCCGAGGACACAATATGACCTAGATAGGACACTTGGCGTCTAAAGAGTGCACATTTGGACGGTTTTAATTTTAACCCTGCATTCCTAATTCGTTTACAAAAAAATTCTAGCCGCTCCAAATGTTCTTCGAGCGTGCCAGCATGGATAATGACGTCATCAAGATAAAACAAGCATGTTTTCCAATGAAACCCCTTTAAAATGAGCTTCATGAGCCTCTTTCACGAGGAGGATGCCCCAGAAATCCCGAACGGGAGCACCGTAAATTCATATAACCCTGTCTCTGTGGTAAGGGCCATTTTCTTCCGGGCAGAAGGGGTTAACTCCATCTGCCAATATCCCGATGCCAAGTCCAATGTGGAAAACCTCTCTGCCCCCGACATCCACTCCAAATTCTCATCAATTCGGGGCAAGGGAAAGGCGTATTTACGGGTAATGGCGTTTAGTTTACGGTAATCCGCACAGAACTTTAAACTGCCGTCCTTCTATTTTACTAGAACAATGAGCGCGACCCAGGGACTTTTGGGGGGTTGAATCAGCCCTTGATTCAACATAGTCTCTACTTGTTCCTCGACTTCCCGAGTCTTATGAAAAGCAAGCCGGTAAGCTCGTTGTTTAATAGGGGGGGGGGGGGGGTGCACCAGTGTGAATTTCATGCTGGACTATATCAGTATGTCCCAAATCTCCTTCAAACTGTATAAAAACATCACCAGTTTTCTCCAACATAGAATTGGCTTGCTCCACCTGCAGTTCTGTTACCACATCTGGGTCAAACATTTGTCTTAAAGAACATTTACCGGTTTCCAAAGGGAGGGGAGTCTCATCAGTGGAAGCCTCCAACACCTCACTTGTCTCTATTATCGCAACAGTCTCTTCTTGATTAACACGTTGAGGCGACCTCGACAAATTAATAAATCTAATTGGAATTTCCCGTTGCTGTTTTAAATCATAAACACTACGGACCAACATTAATCCGGAATGTTTTTCAATAAACTTTGGATTGGCCTCGCACAGACCCTGCTCGATCAACGGATCGTCCACACGTCCCTTTACGATCACCTCAGAAGAGGGAGGCATGGACAAACCCTCAATCAGTAAAACATGAATTTGATTTTCCGACTCGTTATAATATTCCATGGGAAACTCAACACCTGAAATTTTTATAACACTTTTTTTGTAAAAAAACATTCATCATCGGAGCCTTGCAAAAAATCTATTCCTAAAATGGCTTCAAAACCAAAATCAGCCACATGAAAAGTATGAACAATTTTATCATTACCAATTTCAACAGATAAATCAATCAATCCTGCCACATCGAACGGTTTACCAGTGGCCCCCAAAATCTCACTTGGGGCCTTCCGTAACGTTGAGGTCCCAATTCCCATATTTTTTTCTGTAACAAACGTGAGCCCCACCCCGCTCGATTTACACTGCAACTAGCGCCTGATGTGGTTCTAAACGAAGCCAGCGCCCCCAATTGTCCTCCACAGAGAAATGCCCGTGCACCGCCCCCGATCAAAACAACAAGAGGGTCCCATGGAGGTCCGCAGTTTCGGAAAAACTGGGGCTAAGAAGCGGGTTCTCATTCCTAGCGGGTTTCCAACGACTAAACAACAAGAGAATAGATAATATAATATTTAATTAATTATAAACAAACCATTTTCAACACTTTCCAGTACATTAGTCTTCTTCTTACTCAAATGCGGGGATCATGCATCATTACAACTATTTCAATTGGCCAACGGACCATTCAAGAAAACTTTTTTACCGAGAACCATGAGGAGGGTTACGAAAACTAGCAGGGCTTGTTTACATTACATCCGACTAGCAAGCTACATGGAAGAATAATATTTTCCAAATAAATATATCTAAATGTTTACCTTCAGCTGCCTTCACAAAATCCCAACTCTAATAATTCAGAAACCATTTTTATACATGAAGGCTCAATCAAGCGATACATTCTTCACGCAATTATCGCTCTTAAAAAGGAAATTCGTGCTGCTGGTGATGTTTGAATTACTTGTCTCCTGGTATTATCATTTAACTCTTTCCCGAAGGCAAGTAATAACATTTAACTCTTCCACGTCTACTACCATCAGTCCCAAACTACTGAACTAAGCGAAACTTACTTACCGACCCTACCACGGCTGGATCGTTTCACTACTCCCGTCGTAGAGCGCAACGTCCCCGTTGAAAACCTAAGCAAGACTATTTACAAAATATGTAAGTTCTCCGCTAAATAAAAAATACATTAAAAAAACACAACCCTGATTTAAAAAAAGACAAAAATTAAAAAATACATAGCCAAAAAAACTCCATTATTTTATCACAGAAAGGATACTTATCACGTAGAGAATATTATAAATTTCAAAGTACCAAACACATCAGCGGAACTAGAAATTTCACAAGTGAAATCTCCGAGCCTGAACCACGCTTCCCAGCCAGCCCACGATACCCCTGGACTGCTTGCCGCTACGTATACACTTGCACCAAGAGATGTTATCGATAGAGTAAGAGTGGCTCAACCTCGCCAATTAGACTGAACCAAAACCTCATATTTTAAAATAATATTCCGCGTAGGACCTTTAAAATTCTATTAAAAAAATAAGTATTTCCCCGTGCATTCAATTGCACACAATAAACCAACATATGGGTGGCCATAGTTTTTGTGTGCCGTACAAATAAAATGATTTGGCCTGACATAGCCTTCAAGGGCTGATTCAAATAATTCCTTCTCGTATCAAGGATACCAGACGACACATGACGAGTATTGACTCGGGGAAAGATGCTACATATAATACCAGCAACCTCAAAGCGCTGCAATAGTTTCTGAAAGTCACTCAGATATAACTGTGACGAAAAAGTCTGAAGGCAGCTGAGTGGCATTATCGCAGTCATCACCACATGGTCCAATCCATGGAGACCGTTAATCATCTGGATTACTAGGGTCGAGCTAACCTAGAGCAGATGTCGCTTGACCATCCACCTCAGGATTCAAACAATTGTTAAACGATTAAAGTGTACTATCTATAAACGCCCCTCCCCGTTCCCGGACCACTACATAGTTGGCGTCCGAGAATTTCTCTTTAACAATATAAGGACCATTCCAGAGGTTTGGCCTTTCTTCACCTTTGGTACGTGAAGCCAAACCTTATCCCCAACTACAAATGGATTGGCATAAACTCGTCGATTATAATTTTTTTTTCCGATGATTAATAGTCGCTTCGCATTTTTGAGAAACCAATTGAAAGATTCCGGGCAAGCGACTCTCGAGCTCTAACATACACGTTAGGGCTTGTCTCCTTACCCGGAATATTTCCCGCAACCACTTCCGAGGGAAGAGTAATATACCTGTCAAAGATGACATTAACGGGAGTGAACCCAATAGTGTGGCACTACGAAAGCGCGTCATAACAAAAGGGAGATAATATTCCCAATCGTTATGATTTTCCTCCACGAAACAGGCTAGCGTAGAGACCAAAGTTCGATTAAATCTTTGGACTTGTCTATCGGACTGAGGCATATATGGTGAAGTACGTGTTTTCTTAATCTCGAAATATTTTGCACACCTCACGCACTAATTTAGATTCAAAATTAGTCCCTTGGTCTGAGTGAAGAAATTTAGACATACCGTACCTAACAATCCACTCACGTACTAAAATATCAGCTAGCGTACTTGCTCTCTAGCTGGGAATAACAAAAGTCTCGGTCCATTTAGAAAAATAGTCCGAGACTACCAGAATATAAAGGTTGCCTTGAACCGATTCCGGTAGGGGCCCTAAAATATCCAAGGCTATATGTTCCATTGGTTCAGACACCTTGTTTGAAACCATAGGAGCCTGAAAAGTCTTAGGAGGTGACTCACAACGCTGACAAATCTGACATGAACGCCCCCATAATTCTACATTTTTTTTCATTCTAACCCCTAAAAACGTTCCTTAATTATCATTAACGTTTTAAAGACTACTTGATGAGCTCCTATCAATGAGTCATGATATTCCCTACACACCCGATCCTTCAGGTCCTTTGGAACTAACCACAACTTTTTATTTTGACCACCAATCTCACGCCATTCTCTAAATAGCATATCATTCTTCAGAACTATTTGTTCCCACTTGCTTACATACCTATGGAACAAAAGTGGTTTTCTTTTTAATAACTCGGAGCTTGTCTTTACTCCATCTCTTTTAAACTCCCTACGATATTTCAAAATCGGTTGAGCTTGCTGACTTTCTTCGGTAAATTCAAACACCGAACCAAGCTTTATTGTGTTCACAACTACAGGTGTGTTGACTGGAATCCTACTCAGTGCATCAGCATTCCGACGGTGAACAACAGAAAAATCAAACCCACTCAGATACTCCAGATACTCCAGCCAACGTGCTACTTGTCCATTAGGCTCCTTGAAAATAAACAACCATTGTAAAGATCCATGATCCGACCGTACAGTAAAATGATTTCCGCCCCAAAAAATGACGAAGATGTTTAATACTTTTTATTACAGCCAACAACTCATTACGAGCTCTACTGTAATTTTTCTCTTCTGAAGAATGGACTTTACTGAAATAGGATATAGCTCGCTATTTACCATCAACGAGCTGTGACCAATATTCTTGCATCTGTATCTAGAATGAATTCATAATTAAAGTCAGGATATGAGCCATGGCATAATTTGTCCTTTAAAATGTCGAACGCGCCCTGTTGCTCCTCCTCCCACTGAAATTTCACATTTTTGCGTGTTAATCTTAACAAGGGATTAGCCAAATCAGAAAAATGCGATATAAATTTTCGGTAATATGAACACAACCCAGCAAACCTTCGTACCTCCTTCACACAAGTGGGTACGGGCCAATCTTTTATACCAGCTGTTTTCTCGGGGTCTGCCCTAACACCATCCGAGCCCTAACACCATCCGAGGACACAATATGACCTAGATAGGACACTTGACGTCTAAACAGTGCACATTTGGGTAGTTTTATTTTTAACCCTGCATTCCTAATACGTTTAAAAACTTCTTCAAATCGCTCCAAATGTTCTTCGAATGTGCCAGCATGGATAATGACGTCATCAAGATAAAACAAACACGTTTTCCAATGAAGTCCCTAAGAAACGAGCTCCATGAGCATCTTGAACGAGGAGGATGCCCCAGAAATCCCGAATGGGAGCACCATAAATTCATATAACCCTGTCCCTGTGGTAAGGGCCGTTTTCTTCCGGGCTAACTCCATCTGCCAATATCCCGATGCGAAGTCCAATGTGGAAAACCTCTCTGCATCCGACATCCCCTCTAAACTCTCATCATTTCGGGACAAGGGAAAGGCGTATTTACGAGTAATGGCGTTCAGTTTACGGTAATCCGCACAGAACTTTAAACTACCGTCCTTCTTTTTTTACTAAAAGGGAGGGCATTCCTTCGCTTGGTGGATGGGCTCTTCTTTCGTCGCTTCAGTCTTCTCTCAGGGCTCCCGGACTACTTCGGGTGAGGACCAGCGTGAGTGGGAATCCTCTCACAAAAGGTACTACCTATACCCGAGGGAGGTGGTATGGTGTCTTCAATTATGAACTCCATGGTCATTTGGACGCTCTTGCCTTTCTCCTTGATAGTACAGGTGATCGGACAAGAGACGATCAGAGCTGAAATAGTCCTGTTCGTGTCTTTCTGGTAATTCAGTGTTCCATGATGGCTAATCAGGGCGTTCAAGCTCTGAAGTCAGACTATCTACAAGTGATCCTTCTTTATACATTTGCGGAATAAAGGGCTGGATTAAAGATGTGTACTGGCCGTTGTTCTGGTAACATTAAAGTTTGTGAGAGGTGTGACTTGAATGAAAGAATTAATGAAAGGTTTTAGCGCGCCGATGGCGCGCAGCGACGATGTGGGATTTACAAATCCCTTGCGACCCGGTTAGCCTTATTTTATTTCACTTGGATCTTGGATCACACAGGCCTAGCTTTTCTATTGCCTCAAATGGGGTCTGAAGGGGTATGCACGCGGTTAGAATTCCCGGCAGTTTGCATTGGAGTGATAGATTGTCAAAGACCAAACCCTCAACGCCATTAAGACTATTAGCGAGTGGGCTCTATTCGGTTCCAGCTTGCCGATGGTAGAGGTTTGAGTCGCACCATGGTGGCGAGCCAGAACATAATGTTGTGCGATGGCAATTTTAAGGGGAAAAGAAATAAGAAAACCAAACAGCAACGCCGGTTTGGGCGCGGCCCCGGTATATGACCATAGCGGTTACAAAAAAGGAATGGAGAAAGCTCCAACAGTTTAGTTTAAAAAAATCGGGAGTCATCCATCAAGCCTTCTGGGAGATAGGATGCCGTATGTGATTTTGAGGTATCTGGTTATCCTTCGGGAATTCCAAATGACCTCCAATATCCCCCCCCCCCCCCCCCCACCCACACACAAAAAAAAGCCCTTACAAGGGCTGTTTGCTGGCAAGATTGTTTCAATCCTTGCCTTGGTCTTGTTAGGTTTCTGCACATCTTTACTTGAGGATTGTTCCAATCCCTCATGGTTTGTCATTCAGTTTGGTCGTGTGTCTGATGAGATAGAGGAGGTAGAAAAGATAGAGAGCTGGAAATTAGAGCAATTCGGTTTTTAATTTACAACTTTTCCGTCCTTTTGGATGGGGAAGCCAGCACTTTTTCCCCGAGATTTATATCTCAGGGAGGGGAGACCCGGCAGTAGGTGGGGATTTTCCTCGCTGTTTGCAACTCTCACTGGAAACAGAGGCAAGCTTTCGTGCGTATCGTGCCACCCGCAGCCAGTTCTAAATTTAGGTCACAGAATGCCTGGCTCACCCCATCACAATGATGTAATCTTTAACCCTTTCGACAGACATGCCCCAGATTATTTAGTTTTCCTATTGAGGACGCGATGCTCATTGAGTTCTACTATTAATTCGCTGTCTTGAAGTCTATTTAGAGTTTTGCTTTGAAGATCTTTTAAGCGCATTGCTATAGTGTCTATTTTTGCTATCTCGTGAAGTTGTTTTATCGATGTCCACGTGGGCTTGCGCAGAGCCACGCGCAAGGCATGATTTTGGACCCGTTGTAGTTTTTCAATGTTGGTTTTATTCAGGTCACTTGTTATTATGGCCCCATACTCTAGTACTGGGCGTATATATGATTTGTAAAGATTGAGGAGAATTTCTTTATTGGCTCCCCAATTTTTACCTCTAATCATTTTCAGGAAATTGATGCGTTTATTGGCTTTGACGGTGACTGAGTTTACGTGATTGTTTAGATTGAGACTGCTATCCAGGTTGAATCCCAGAAACTTTGCCTCATTACTAGCTTCAAGTTTATGATCGTAAAGCTTCAGCTCAATATTAGGGACAGGCTTTTTCCTTTGTTTTTTATAGAATGTGATTCTTTTTGTTTTTGTGGCATTTAGCTTGATGCGCCACAGAGCGCACCGGTCTTGCAGGTCGCGGATGGTATCCTGCAGTCGGTTTTGTATTATGTTTCCAGACTTACTGGCCGTCCACATTCCTTTGTCGTCTGAGAATTGAGATAGTTCAACATGGTTCTTCCCTAGTTTGTCAATGTCATTCACGTATATTATAAATAGAAGCGCGCTGAGGACCGAACCCTGTGGAGTGCCCGCTTCGAGTTTTACCTCGGCTGACACTTCGCGGTTGACCCTCACTTTGATTTTTCGATCAGATAAAAATGATGATATGATCCTTAGAATTTTGGTAGGTAGCCCCATTTTAGCTAGTTTGTATCTCATGCCATTGTGCCAGACAGAGTCAAACGCTTTTTTCTACGTCGAGTGATAGCGCGGTTCCTATTTCATTTTGACTGAACGCCGTTTTCATATAATCTACCACTCTATAAACATGCTCGATTCCCTCTCTTTGGCTCCTGTATGCCCTTTGCCACTTATTGAAAAAGCTGATTGATTCGAGATGGCTGCGGAGTCTAGTCGTGAGAATCCGTTCGAAAATTTTTCCAATACAGCTGAGTAGGCTGATTGGGCGGTAATTAGCTGAGTTGCTCAAATCCTTGTCGGGTTTGGGTATCATGACTCCTGTAGCTACTTTCCAACATTTTGGGAAGTATCAGGTGTGACTTTCTGATCCAGTCACACTTAAATAATGGTATATAATCTCTAACATAAACGCGACTAATCTAAATTAGATTCAACTGTTTGGGAAGAGGGAGGTTTGGGGTAGTCAAGCAAAATCCAACAAAAGCCTCTTGCTTGAGTTATCTTGTTTGTACACACAATTCCCACCTGACCATTACTTAATCAATACCTTAACACCTTCTGGGTTTCTCACAGATAACAGCCCCTAATCATGAAAACGAGTTCTTGCACACAACTCTGGAAATCAGATACATGTTTAATTTAGATATTATATAATATTATTCAAGTGTGACAGGATTTGTAAGTCACACTTTCTCACAAAATTTAATGTTGTGTCTTGGGCAGGGCACTTAAATAGAAGAAGAAACGACATAAGCGCCCCTAAGTACCCAGACACTCTCCTCCTTTACCAGTCTCAGACAAGTACAAACTCATATACAGTAAAAGGGGGTCGAAAGGGGCTTGCCCCACGTCGTCCCTGCGCGCCTTCGGCGCTCTACAACCATTCATCATTTAAGGCACTTCATCCCGATTGCATGGGGAACGGTGGCGCTGGGTACTAAGGCGTGCTGCATGTCGATGGTGCACTTATTTTCGAACAATGCTAACTCTGATTGTGAGGAGTTAGTACGTTTGAAAGTCTGACAGTTGCTCGCCGTTGCTCGGCGGTTCTCTCCGGATTTCTCCGCCCATACGGGGTGACCCTGAGTGTCGAAAGCGTCGTTAAATTCCAATAAATAAAATAAATACTACCCATGTTGCCCATTTTAGAGGACTTCCACACCAAGAATTGCCCAATTGCCGAATGGATCCTATTTCAAAAGTAAAACAGGTTTTGTTTACCAAAGAAAACAAGCATTGGTTCACTTCCTGTGTTCCGACAGGGTGCTCTGTGTGTTGTGGAAGCGAAAATTCGATCCGACGTTACTTGTTTGTTTCATGTGAACACAAGAATTTTTTTTCCGTAAATACTTTTTGTGTTAATACGTAAAATACTTTCACATCACCACCACAATATCAAACTGGGCGATATAAAAACTGTAAAGCGAATTTTCATAAGTCATTCAACGAAGAACGACAATCACCGAGTCGACAAAAAAGAAGTAGAAAGCGTGTCTCGTCTTTTAACGTACTGAGCCACTCGATAACGCGTTCGCTGTCGCTTGTTATTGATGAATTTTGGCGAAAATAAAGCAAACTTCGAGGTAATTTAAAACGTCAAAAATAGTAATAAATCGAAAAACTATTAAAAACCGCTATTTTTAAATGTGGAACCAACACGGTTAACCTGCCTGACACCGATGACCGAACACCCCCCCCCCCCCACCCCCACAAACAAAAATACAAAAAAAAATCCCACAAAAAAACAAGAAAAACCTCTCTTAGATCGCGGTTTAACTTGAGTACCAGAACTGAACCTTGATAAATGGAAAACAGGCAACTATACCACCATATAACTGCAATTTCCATAGGCAAAATGAAATTTGCAGATGACTTGAGAAAACGGAAGATGTTGTTCGCCTCCAGAGAGTGAAGCAAATCTCAAAATTGTTGGGGCTAACACAGTTATCCTCAAAAAAATTTTCAGCATGAACATACTCTCGGGAAAAAAAAACAACTTAACAGCCGGAGAACAGATACCCGTCCGGAAACTTCGGCAAAATAAGAAGTTAGTTATCAAAGCAAACGGCAAAGGTAGTGCAGTTGTTCTTTCTCGGAACAATTATATAAAGGAAGCCATGGGACAACTCATTAATACCAAATATTTTTAGAAAATAGATTCACTTATTTGACCCAGAACAATTCATTAAGATTTAAAACTTTCCCCTCGACGAATGTTATATAAAGAAAACTGAGATATAACAGCTAAGTCCAATGCTCAAACAAGACAATTATACATCCTTAAAGATCAGCAACGACCGATCTTGAAGGGCGGTTGGCCGGAAGACTAATTGTCTTGGGTTTTAACTCGGAATTGTATGCCATCTTGTAATTCATTGATTATCACCTGAAACCTACAGCAAGAAGACACCCAAGTTATCTAAAAATACACAGGGTTTCATGTCGAATTTTTAAATTGAAAATATCTAAGAATGCAATCTTGGCTACTTGGGATATTTACAGCATGAATACCAACATTGATAATGATAAAAATGTTAACCCTTTACTCAACGAATCGGCCGCATCCGCCCGCGTAATATGCAAATTCAGCAGTTGGAAAAATATTATTTTGCAAAACATTTCAACAAAACCATATCATGAGACGATTCGTTGGAACGTGCAAATGGGTTTGTTGAAATTTTCTGAAAAATTTGAAAAAATGGTATTTAAAATAATAAATTTTGATATCGTCTGCATTGGGTAAAGCGTCAAATATGACTTTCAATTCAATGGAGACAATTGCAGGCATTTAATAATAATAACAATAATTATAATAATAATAATAATAATAATAATAATAATAATTATAGTTACACAGTTTGTTGGTGGCCTAATATGGTATATATATGGTGTCAGTTAATTTCATATTGGAGGAGAGCGAAATTAACTGACACCATATATACCATATTAGGCCACCAATAAACTGTGTAACGAATATATCTTACCGACTGCTGCATCGATGCACAGAACTAATAACAACAGCGATCAAAATTAAATGAAAGAATTCTCACAATGTGTTCACGTGTCTTTGCCTACAGGCACTCTCCTATAAATTGTAACACGGCAAATTCATACATACCAAACAGTTTCATTTGGAAGGTAACATGACACACATCTACAGAATATGAAGCCTTTTAAGTTGCCTAACCTGCACTTCAGACCAAATATTGGCTTCCAACACTCAAACTTTCGACTTGAAGCGTTTATCGGCTGTCGCCATTTTGAATAATCAATGAACAAAGGGGAGATTACCCATAGCTGTCAGCGTATATTGATGTTGACAGGCAGTATATGGTTTTATATGCAGTCTGCATGTGACATCTTTGAACCAATAAAATTCCCAGATACTTGTAGGAGGTAAGATATACACATTTATATAGTGACAAAATTATAGTTCAGTGGATTACGAACCATACTGTAAGGCGCTGTACATGTTACTGAGCTCGTGCAAATATACAAACAGAATATATACAGTATTTTACAGTGCAGAACATCACTAACAGACTTTTTGAAATAGATATATTTTGAGATCTTTCGTGAAAATGTTGACATTTGACAGTCCTTTTAGATGATCTGGTAAATTATTCCACAAGGGGGACCAGCAAATGAGAATGACCCATCTCCAATTTATGTAGAAGAATGGGAGGAAAATGCCTTAAGCATACGTGCAAAGCATTCAACTCATATATATAAGATATTTAGATGACAAGTTTATCATTTGGGAACATTCAAAAGATTTTGAGTAATTTTTAGACATTTTGAACAAACATGATCCAAACATCAACAGCTATAATCAGCTTTTAATCTGTTGATTTTGTCGATGTGACCGTCTGTGAAGTCAAACAATTTCATCCATCCGATCATTTAGAATATGAGATGTATGTTAACCCTTTACCCAACGTAACGGCCAAAACCGGCCAGCGCTATTCTCAAAAATCGCCAATTAATTTTCAAAATATTTTCATTTTTTGTCTCAAAAACATAGGTTATGACCCCTCGTTGGAACGAGCTCGTCGAGCTTGTTCCAACGAGGGGTCATAACCTATGTTTTTGAGACAAAATATGAAAAAAATTAATTATTCAAGAATTTTTTTTGCAAGTGTCGTCTGCTTTTCATGTTAGGTAAAGGGTTAAACCATCTAATTCACATCAGTTGTTATCTACAAATTATTTCAACCATTCCAAACATTTAAAGGTACCATAAAATCACAGCTCATTCGATTGCAGCGCAATTCGAGTTATAAGGTAAAAATGCATTCAGGCTTGTTCTACCCTATAATTATAATAATAATAATAATAATAATAATAATAATAATAATAATAATGCAATGTTAACGTCTAGATTCCACCACAGTGTTCTCTGACTTACATTATTATTTGGCGCACTCTCATCGTGGGGGTACACCCTACGTTCTTACGTAACCGCAAATCTCAGACGCTGGAAAAAATCCGGGAACTCATGCAGAAATTAATGATTTCGAACCACTGAAAATTGAACACAACAGTTCGTTGCAGAATTGTAGTGTCCCGGTATCGAATTTCAAAAGTCTCATTGTGGATTTCTCTTTGGCCCTGTATTAAGGCTATCAAAAGATGAAACGTGCTTTTATTCAATTACTTCTTTCTGATGAGTGTCCTGTAGGTAGCTTTCTAATACTTGGACCCTAATGTCTTTCACCGAATGAAAAAACCCGAGTAACTCGTTTCTTCACACTAACCAAAGTGCACAAAGAGGGTGTCCCGGGTCGACCCAACGTCGATGGAGTCAGGGGAACACACTCTTCTAGTAACTCTAGACGTGAAAGCTCTTTATTCAAACCCAAACCAGGAAAACGGTATCAAGGCATTGGAATCAGCATTAAATTCACACAAAAAGACTTCTTTCAAAACGAAACTACTGTGAAACTGACAAAGTTCATTCCGCAACACAGAAATTCTTGGATCACTTCCGAGCAAAACCCAAAGTCTATGTTAGTTACATAGATGGCCATTTATTTAATATGGGAACATGGACTTCTCGCACTGGAAAAAAATCTACAATGAAATTAATAATGCACAACCTAATCTGAAAGTCACTATGGAATATTCTACCGAGGAAATAAACTTTCTAGACATAAAAATCTCCAAAACCAATGGGAAGTTGGGCATCACCGTTTATAGGAAACCGACGGACAGATTTAACTATTTACAAGCTGAAAGATCACACTAAAATATCAGTTGTGTATAGTCAAACATTGCGATACCAACGAATCAATTCCGATCCTGAAATATCGACACAACAACTGTCAACACTCAAGTCGGCTTTTGAGAAACTCGTGTACAAGAGACGTATGATCGATAAAGAAATGTCCAGAACTTTCGCATCAGCGTGAGAACTTGTTAAAATATATATGGAAATAAGCTACTAGCTTGTTGCTGAATCCATTTCCATTAATGTTTTGTGCTCGCTGATACGTGTATCATTACCGTAACTTTTTTCTAAATTTTGGAAATAAATATTGTTTAAACTAAAATATTTTTGTGTTTCGCGGCGCGACCGTGTCCCGCTAGTTGTAATTTATCATCCAGCAACCAGAGAGATGAGACAAATCCTCCGTGAATCACAACACATTTTTGACGGAGATAAACGCATTAAGCAGGTATTCCCCGATATAACTGTACTGCTCACGAGGCAACCGACTAACCCACGACAGAAGCTGGTCTCTGCAATATGCCATACTGATGCATCACAAAGAGTTTGTGAAACATTACCCTGTAAAGCGAACAGACGTGGAACATGCAAACCGATGTATGACAAAAAATATAACTACAGTAGACGGTAATATCTTCACCTCAAAAGGACAAATTAACTGCCGCAGTAGCGATTTTGTAAATCTTATAACATGTGCGCGGTTCCCTGATGTACACCATTTCAGAGAAACTTCACAAGCGTTTTGTAGGTTAATCACGGGACATCGGCAAAATATTAACAATCATGATGATTTACCGGTTGCTAATTACTTCGCGTCGATTCGCCGTTGAACAACCATTTGGTGAAAAACATTAAAGTCAAAGTATTAGAAGTCCATCTACAAGGCACTCGTCGGATGAGAGAAATTAACCAAACGCACATTTCATCTTGTGATAGCATTAATACAGGACTTAACAGAGATGCAGGATGCATGTCTTCCTGTTTATGACTGTATTCCTCTTCAGACCTCTATACTGATGCCCAAATTTCGCGTGTCTGTTTCAGAGGCTTGTTTTCCCATATCTTACGTCAGAAATCACGTTATGTTACCGCACGTCTTCAGTTATGCAATAATTCTTCTGGTTAATTTGTACTGTGTCTATCACTTGGTAAAGACTATGATTAGTCGAAAGCTCGTTTAACCCTTTACCTAACATGAAAAGCAGACGACACTTGCAAAAAAAAATATTGAACAACTATTTTTTTTCATTTTTTGTCACAAAAACATAGATTATGACCCCTCATTGGAACGAGCTCGATGAGCTCGTTCCAATGAGGGGCATAACCTATGTTTTTGAGACAAAAAAAAAGAAAAATAAAGAAAATTAACTGACGATTTTTGAGAATAGCGCTGGCCGGTTTTGGCCGTTACGTTGGGTAAAGGGTTAATGAAAGAAATTGGTATTAAAGGTGTTATTCACCCAGCTCACACTATCTATGGATAGACCTATACGACTTACCGTCGTTACATGATGACAGTAAACACCGCAAACAGCCGTACAAGCTGGAGAATAATGGGATTAAAGAGAAATTATGCACAGATAAATAATGACTTGTATTTCATCACGGAATGTAAAAATAATCAACTAATCCGCAAAGAATAAATGTTAAAAACCCCGCTAGCAAACAAGAGAGGAATGTCGTTATAGCATTTTGACCTTCCGAAGTCGTCCAAGTGGATCGTTTTTCAGTATTGTAGTGGTATTCAGATGGTGGCTCACGACCGTAGAAATATTCTTTTAATCGAAGGCAACAGAAATATTCGCTAAAATCATCACAAACCTGAATTTTGTCTATAGTTGTGTTATTGTATGTTTTTAAATGATTTGTTTTTAAAAGATTTTTTCATGGTCACTATTTTCATGGTTACTTTTTTCCATGCTCACTTCTTTCTTTCCACAAGCGAATCGATGGAATATATTAACCCTTCCAGGAATATGTCATAATTTATTAAGAATGGTGGTTACTAAGTGAATGTGTGGGGTAGAACAATCAATATTTTTCAACGTGCACTTATTAGAAGAGTGGTCAGTTGGAATACTTATTAGAGGGGTGGTCAGTTGGAATACTTATTGGAGGAATGGTCAGTTTAAATACTTATTAGAGGGGTGGTCAGTTGGAATACTATTAGAGGAGTGGTCAGTTTAAATACTTATTACAAGAGTGGTAAGTTGGAACACATATTAGTGGAGTGGTCAGTTGGAATACTTATTAGAGGAGTGGTCAGTTGGAATACTTATTAGAGGAGTGGTCAGTTTAAATACTTATTAGAAGAGTGGTCAGTCGGAACACATATTAGTGGAGTGGTCAGTTGGAATACTTATTAGAGGAGTGGTCAGTTGGAATACTTATTAGAGGAGTGGTCAGTTTAAATACTTATTAGAAGAGTGGTCAGTTGGAACACATATTAGTGGAGTTGTCAGTTGGAATACTTATTAGAGGAGTGATCGGTTGGAATACTTATTAGAGGAGTGGTCAGTTGGAATACTTATTAGAGGAGGGGTCAGTTGGAATACTTATTAGAGGAGGGGTCAGTTGGAATACATATTAGTGGAGTGGTCAGTTGGGATACTTATTAGAGGAGGGGTCAGTTGGAATACTTATTAGAGGAGGGGTCAGTTGGAATACTTATTAGAGGAGGGGTCAGTTGGAGTACTTATTAGAGGAGGGGTCAGTTGGAATACATATTAGTGGAGTGGTCAGTTGGGATACTTATTAGCGGAGAGGTCAGTTTGATACGTATTAGAGGAGTGGTCAGGTTGAACACTTATTAGAGATATGGTCAGTTGGAATATTTATTAGAGGATTTGTCAGTTGGAATACTTTTTAAGGGAGTGGTCAGTTTGCTACTTAGAGGAATGGTCAGTTTGAATACTTTTTACAAGGATGGTCAGTTTGAATATTTATTAGATCAGTGGTCAGTTTGAATACTTATTACAGGAATGGTCAGTTTGAATACTTATTAGAGGAGTGGTCAGTTTGAATACTTATTAGAGGAGTGGTCAGTTTGAATACTTTGAGGTGTGGTCAGTTTGATACTAATTAGCGGAGTAGTCAGTTTGAATACCTTTTACTGGAGTGGTCAGTTTGAATCTAACTATGCTCACTTACATTGTGCGATTAAGCAATCTAAGTTATGAATGAACGAATGGTTTCATTTCGTATTACAACATGCATACAAATACAAACTATAGACAGCAACATACAACCTCAAATACATGGTTGCACTACAGGGAGATGACATAGCCCCTATGGCTGTCTTCCCGCCATTCCTACAAAAAACAAGTTAAATGTAAAATGTGAAACAGTTTTTACAGCAGCGTGTATGTAAATGAAAAAAAGTAAATGGAAGATTAATTTTTGAGATGCTTCCATATAAATAAAATATTTTCCATCGCTTTTAGAAAACGAAACAGTTTTTGTACTATAGTATTCTACCAGCCTACCATTTCTTTTGGTTGCTACTATTTCTAGCCTGTGCTAGGATGCCTTACTGCTACTAACTTGTGGCACTACTATAGCTCATAGTACCTAACATTACACTACATCCGCCACGGGACCCAGTTCATATCACTATTATACTTGTTTTCCACTACTAGAAACAGTTGAATACAATCTACTTGCCCAAACAACTTTTTCTTTTTCATAACTATTCCAAGTTTCCCTTACAAGCTATCGAGAGGTGTCTGGAAAACTCATTGCTCGAACGACTCAAATTATATCGAACAAATGAGCTCCCCACTATTTGCCTGACCGAGTGACTCCGCATATCACTTTTTGGTATATTTCGTAAAAGAGGTTTCCATGTACTACAATGGATTCTGTAAGTGGGGTGCCGAGAAGCATGAATCATGATTTCAACAAATCAACTATCAAGCAGTGCTGAAAAAGACATTGCTCGAACAAGTCAAATCGAGTTTATCGAGCAAATGAGGCCAAGAGCAATTGCTGGAACGATTGACGCCAAGTACGACTCAGCGGTCCACCTGGGTATTTGAGAATACTTATGACATGTACTATTGGAGGATACCCTTTAAGGATACCCTTTAGAGGATACTTATTGGACTTCTTCTGTTGGGTAACGTGTTTCCGGATGGGCTGGGGGGTATCGCTTAAGTCTGATGTTTTGTGGTCACCCCAAAATTAAAAAAAATCTATTAGCAATGAATAAAGCTCGATTAAGCCAAAATGTTTCCATTTATTTGGCCAAATAGACTCTAAACGTAGATGGCTAAACGACTTATTCGGGAACAAGTGATAAAAATGTTGTTAATTCGATCAGATTAATTTTCGTCATACCCTTCTTCTTTCGTGTTGCTGTGTATATTCACACCTCTTGTTATTGACGATCCTATTCTGTTTGGGGCGTTTAGTTTACTCCCTCTGAACGACGCATCTGCATTTAATTCCAGGGAACAATACGCTATTGAATCTAATATTGTTTTAGAAATATTAGTCCAATTCCAGTTATGAGTTTAAATTTATCGCTTCGAAATATAAACAAAAAACTCAGAGCGAAGCGTGAACGATTTCGTTGGCAAAATGAACGCGCATGCGTTGTTGGCGGTGCCTGGTAAAAGAAGAATGAAGCATGATAGTTGCCAGGGTAAATTGTATCAGTCGAGTTGAAACGTGCATCAGCCGAGTTCGGGTTGTATATCAGCCGAACCTGACTTATGTATCAAGGAAGGTAGATATCACAAGGTTCCAGGCAAAATTTGGGTATCTAATTATTAAGCAGAGGTTATTACTTGGTTGGTTTCACATCGCCCGAGATATCAGCCCGGGGATTACTTCATATTAGCCTGAACCCAAAGATAGAAGACTGGTATGAAGTTACCGAGGGCTGATATCTTGGCTGTTATGAAACGTACTTCGGTCTCAGGTTGATGTGATGTTCCCTCGGTCGGATAATTCGAGCGATATGAAAGCAAACAAGTAATAATCATTTATCAAACCAAAACAAATAATTATAAAATTCCCTCACATCTATTACAGTTTTCTAACTGTGTTATTGTCTCTCATTTTTTTCTTTAAGTCCGAAGTTTCCACTTCCCCTAGTTCAGCTATCCGAACGTCTCGGCTTCCTCAGTGGTTGTTCGGATAGGTAAACTATTTCATCTCTCACTTCGACGAATTTCCGCTTACGACTTTGAATGTCAGTTTGTGTTTTCTGTACAGCTATCGTCTCTTATCTTCGCCTGGGTGCTAGAATGTCCCATGGCCCCTATGGGACTATATACTATTTCCCCAGGGGAGTACTCTGTCCCCTGTGGGAGTAATCTGTCCCCTATGGGAGTGCTCTGCCCCCTGTGGGAGACTCTGTCCCCTAGGGGAGTACTATGTCTCCTGTGGGAGTACACTGTCCCCTATGGGACATAGGACATTCTAGCACTCAGGCGACGTTTTATTTCTCTTCATCCGTCTAGTTCTTACTTATTGCCATCATTAATTCCTCATCATACACAAACCAGTCTCTGTTACCTGGTTACTCCAGTTTCATTGTTTGACTGAATTCCCCAAATAACGGAGAACGATTTCGTTGTAAAAATATAATGGTTGCACTTGGTAACGCATCGGGGGGGGGGGGGGGGGGGGGGGGCAACTCTAGCTCGGTTAATATCGGTCGAAATTGACGCCATATTAGCCGAGTTTAAAGTCGTAACAGCCGAGATGGATTGTGGGAAAGAAAAAATCCTGACTAATAAATAAATCTGTATATATGATGCTCGTATCTGCGTTTTTGAAATGTCATAAATAGTTTCAACACTGACGGGATGATTTGTGATTAAACGATACATAGAGTCAAAACTTGCTTATCGCTTGGAACTTGATGATCAAATAAGTAAATTTTCTGTTCATGAAACACCGGGTACTATACCCACCCCTACCTGTAGTCTACCCGTGCTCCATTAATGACACATTTGCTGGTTATTTATTTATTTAGTGGCGTTTAAGGTCGACACACCCCCTCCCTGTCGTTTACCCCGTTCTCCGCGGATAGCAAATATGCTAGTTATTTCTTTATCGGTGTTTAAGGTTAATATTTCTGCACAATGGCTAATCGTGACTGCTACAGTGATAGCAGCCAAGTCCACTCAAGTGTTTATCCCCATGTTGCGTATTTTAGTGGACTTCCACCAGGGACATTGGTTACCTGATCCCATTTTACCAGTAAAACAAAGCTTGTGTACCACAGTAAACAAACACTGCCTCACATCCGGGACTTCCTACGGTGACACATTTTCCGACTGAGTCTGGTATCCACTGAACGTGCAAGTACGTAATAGTATGAATCAATGTTCGCAGTGAAGTTGGAGGGTTTCAGATCGTTTTCATAGACCATTATAGTCTAAGCATCTCCAACGTGATGTAAATGATAGGGTGTTCCATGAAAATCGGAAATTTGCTTGTTGAGTGAGTCCTTATGGTTTTGCCAAACAAACAATTAGGAGTATGAATGAATGTTCGACTGCAAAACGGGGGAGTATCACATATGTTTGCGTGCACTATAAAACTCCAGACATTCAGCAGCAAGTAGACTAATGTGTCAGCAGTGTCATGAGCATGGTGCAAAAATGGTTGTTAGAGTGTCGGACGTCAAACAGAATGGTGGCGCTGAGTACTAATGTGTACTACATGTACTTGCCTTCAAACATTTCAAACTCTGCTTGTGCCGGTGTGACAGGAATGATAGTCCGTAGGAAAATTAGTCCCTCTGGACTATTATTCCGCGTAATTATAGTCCTAGCGGACTACTATTCCTAGAAATGTTACACCTAGGACTATAATTCCGCGGAATAATGGTCCAGAGGGACTAATTTTCCTACGGACTATCATTCCTGTCACACCGGGTAAGTAAGTTGAAGAATCTGACATTTCCTCGCCGATGCTAAGTGGGTCTCCCCTCCATCCGTAAAAGTCTCCAACACGATGTGATCCTGGTTACTGGAAGTGTCGTTAAACTCCAACCAACGAACAAACGACAAACTTTGGTGTGTTAGTCTTATTGCATTGACTTCTATCAAAGCATTTACTTTTGTCTATCGTCCAATGATATGCTTTCCAAACTTGCGAAGAAATACTGTTGATTTCCGGCCAAAAAGCTATCCTGTGCGATGAACCCTATGAATAAAACATAAAAAATACCACCTAAACCTCTCACAGATTCCACCAAATCAGGACCAAGTGCTGGGTACGCAAATGGCGGTTCCGATTCTGACGATCCGTAAAGGTCTTTCCACACTCGTCACATTCATATGTTCTCCCCATCTTCTTCAAGGTTTTTGGAAAATTGATTTAGATAATTTTTCAGCAAGCATTCAGTTCAAAGGTTCGAAACAGAATGACGCGACGTTACTCTTTTCACGAATTTATTTTTATCATATGACTCGTCCGTTTTGTTCACTTTAAAACATTTGATATTTTGTTTTCATATTAATTAGTGACAAATAAAGCATTCCGTCAATTTCATTGGTCAGTTTCAAAACTAGACAATTTGATTGGCTGAACAAAATACAACTGGGCCACATTTTCATAATTTACATAATTAGAGTTGGGAGCTTTCATTGGTCAATTTCAAAACTGGACAATTTGATTGGCTAAACAAAATAGAACTGGGTGACATTTGTATAATTTCAGTAGGGAGAATTTACGTTATCTGTCCTATTTAGGGTGGGCTATATTGTATTAATCTTTTCTCTAACGTAACAGCAAAAAACGTCTCGCGCAAGACAAGAAAAACGCCATTCACCAGTGTCGCGCTCGTTCGAATGAGGGGTCATAACCTATGTTTTGGAAGCAAAAAATGAAAATTTTTAGTTATACGAGGATGTTTTTTCAAGTGCCGTCTGCAACTCAAGTTAGGTGATGGGTTAAAAAGTCATACTAAGTGGCTAATTTGTGCGTGTGTGTGTCATATGATAAATAGAATATGAAATTCGCCCAAACGGAAAATTCTTAGACTCGTTTCATAAATATTATATGAGAAAAACACTCATTCCATATCCTCTCTATACGTGACGGACGTTTTTAAAAACGTCACGACATCGCAAGGTTCTTTCATCGACTTTTTGATTCTCGTTGGGCGTTTGTGTTTTTTTCCTATAGGATTATAGGTTAAAGTTGGGAAAGTTAGACAATTAGTATAGAATTCTATGGAAAAGAAGCACAGTTTACTTTTCTGTTGTAAAGTCATAGAAGGAAAGAAATTTCATTGGCCGAATATACTATTATTGCATCGGTTAGTCCAGAAGCATCTTGATCCTAATAAATTTATTACATAAAATCTTGTAGGTAAGGGGTCATTTAGAGAAGTTACCAAATATAGAAAAGCCATAAGAATTAGTTAGATGGTCAGTTAAAGATGTTACTAAAAATAGAGGGTAGGACTTTATGAAAATGTAGTTCTAGCATAAAAATTAGTTATTTATGAAAACTACTAAAAGTAGAAATTTAAAAAAACTAAAGCACTATTCGTATAAACAGGTAGACGCAGGGGATTCTGGTTAATGACTCATAAAATCGAACGCGCCTTATAACACTACGTGCTACTATTATAAGCCATGCTATGACGGTTGTATAAATGATTCTGCAGGAAATGGGGGTGGTGTTTTGTGATTTGGAGGGATTGTCGGGTTGTTTGTGGTAATTCAACAAAGTAAACGAGGATTCTGCAGGAATATGAACCAGCAGACTACTCTTGTACATGGGAACGCGTTTGTTTTGGGGAAAAACACAAGATGGGACTTCACCAATTCCGTTTCGATGATTTTAGACAGTTTTGCGTGGTTTGGGGGATTGTCGATTTGGGTAATTAGATTGACTCTCAATGAGTCGACCACATCCTCCAAACATACCTCTGTCCTGCTGTAGGATTTCCAGGCTCATAGCAACCACGTGTTACCATAGAAGCCAAGATGGCGGCCTCCAGTATACAAATTGGACGACGGAAACACGTATCATCCTAACAACACGCGCTGCGCATGCGCATCAACACACCACGTATTACTATGGTAATGACGTTACAACATGGCCGCTCTCGCGGGTTACCAGGACTAGACTACTTCGAGCCACTGGGTCACGTGACATGACGTCACTTCCGGGGTCCTGCAGTCTGCCTCCAGTACTGTAGGGTTGTACCACTCTTATTGGTCCGCTACTACTACCCCACTATGTAATTATTAGGCTTCCGACAGCAAGGATTACACATCGCGCATGTAAAGCCTGCCATGAGGTGTTCACAACGAACTGTCAGCTTTACTGCCAAAATGACTGTCCAAGACCCGGAATCTACCAATGAATTAGATATCAAAAAATATTCCGCAGAAAAGCCAACTGATGAAGACGCGAGAAGTGACAAAGCAATTCAAAGGAACTAGCACAACAGAGGGAACCACCAGGACACCCTGCAGCACATATGGCTATGACACTAAAGCAACTGGGAATTGTACTACCATATTCCAGCTACGAATGGACAAGAAGAAATGACTTACGCCTTAGTAGAAACCAAATCTTGGAAAGCTAACAAGAACATGCAGCCAACAGAGACTCCAAGGAACGAGCCGTATCAGGTCTGTGCAGACAAATGGGAGAGATCGTGGGGCCATTGACCAGAAATGAACAAGGACAGATGCTTCACTGGAACAAGATATCACAGAGATACACACAATTCTCCAATGAGGTTATAACACTACAGTCTATTACAATCAAGACTCAAAACCGATGAACAGAGAATGAAGACTAAAGAGAACGAAGACTGAAGACTGAACACTACGAACGCCAACGGATAACATAGGAATGCGAACAGAACAAAGTTTAAAGTGAAACGAACAGAACAAAGACAGAAGAAAAGAAAGAAGTAAAAATAACTGAATTCTTATTATTGTACAAACTCAGATTGTTAGTAATATAACAAATGTTTTATGAAAGGGAAATCGAATACCCCTGGCAATGGTGTTATATTTTATCGTGAGACAGCTGTCCCCAGATATCTGTCCAAAATATATCTTCCAATAGTACATGACCAGGCCATAGGTATCCTCAAATACCCGCATGTGTGCGTGTACTATGTATTTGTTCACACACGGTGCATTTGCCTATGTGCTATTGCACCGTGCGCACTGTCACGTAAGCACATTCCAATACTTCTAGTTTGTGCCTTTGTACTGCATGAGTTGTACCGCATGAGTTGTGAATATTTATTTATTTATTGGTGTTAAGGTCACATACTTATGCACAATGGCTAATCGTGACCGTGACAGTTTTACGGGTGGAGGAAGCCGGAGTACCCGGAGAGAACCACCGAGCAACGACGAGCAGCTGTCAGCTCTCCAACATCGTAACTCTGAACTCTGCACCGCAGCACAGGCAGGGTTAGATTGGTTGAAGATATGCGCACCATCGACGTGCAGTACGCCTCAATACACAGCGTCATTGTGACCCCATGTAGGCAATCGGGGTGAAGTGTCTTGCCCAAGGACACATCGCGGTTGCCGCAGGTGGGATTCGAACCGAGGACCTCTCGGCTTGCAACCTGCACCTCTAACAACTGAGCCACCGCGCCCCCCGCATGAGTCGTGAACACATTGTCAACTGTAACATACGCACATCTCATGGATGCCACACTTCCACATCCACTTGGGCACAGAAGACATGAGTGGCGATTGCCAATATAGACTGCAATCGTAGTCAGAAATAGGACAGGCAGAAATTGAGGATTCTGGAAGAATCAGAACCGTATAAAACAGATGTCGAGTCTCTGTGGATAATTGTAGATAACTGCCAGGTGTGTGGTAAATCAACATACACCCAATAAATCGAGGTGCACCACGCACTATTTACCACACTATAACACTACTTGCTACTCGTTTAAACAAATGATGTTAACAGAAGGGGGTCAAGGATAATCCTAGGCATATAAATAGTTGTCAGGAGAAGTGAGTTGGGGAGAGCGACCAACTAGACTCTTTAGAGAGACCAGCCGCGCCTCCCAGTTTGTTTTCTAAGAGCTGAGGGGCGGGCACGAGTATTTACAGGACGAATGTCCCGTGTGTGTTCGTATACACATCAATAACACCCATCAGCCTATGCTCAGCCAGACCTCAGATAAAACGGTCTGGCCCGCGACAGGATCCAGCGGTGCAGCCGTCACCTTACATAAATCTCATCCATTACGAAAAACGACCGATAAGAAAAATTCAAGTAGTATGCAAATTTCGATTACAGTACGTGGGGAGTGTATTATCACTAAATCACCCGCAGAGTGGAGAATCCACCCAAGAAATTATTGCAAATTTGTTGCAAAGCATAACCAGCACAAGCAAAGTTTCAGCCAATGGACCTCCAGGTTAAACCCGGAGGTCCATTGGCTGAAACATTGCTTGTGTTTTTTGTCGTTATGTACACAATTTGAAAGTTATAGCATGGGTGATAACTCCACTCTGCGGGTGATTTAGTTAAAATCCACTCTCCACGTACTGTATATGTCGACTTTAGGCATGGTATTATAATCATCAACAGCTGTTTCCAACACCTTAATGTCGACCCCACCTCCCGCGTCTGCTGATCTGTCGGTTCCATTCCGAAAGGGATATCGTCGGCCGCATCGTTGGTGCTGTCTGGATCAACATCATCGTGGTCTAACACCAGTTTTCAAATGTTGCATTGCCAGCTGAATAGTTATGTTGTGTTATAACCTTTGTACATTGAAGTCGGCACTCGGCAGGACCAGTGCCGACAGGACCGTGGTCCAGGACTTATGGTCTATCACGCCTCCCAACCCCCCCCCCCCCAAAAAAAAAAAACAAAAAAACAAAACACAATCACGATCGACAGCTATGAGGCCATGTCCATCAGCGACAGCGATGTGTATCATTACCAACCTCTGGATGATCGAGCAGCAACACGAAAATGCGAGGTACCAATGAATTAAACCCTAAGCCGACAGGATCGTAACTAAACTTCGGGTCAAAGTTGTTGATAATGACTCCACGGTGAAAGAAGGAAGGCCATCGCTCACGCCTGTAGCAACAGATTCTTTATGCCCTTGGATTTTGAGCTCTTGGAGAGCCACTAGTCCTTTCACCGGAGTTCGTATGAGACTGCCTACACTATCAGCTTACCTTCAACGACCATAGTCGTGTTATCCAGACCACCTGCGATACTCATGCCAAGTACACGATCTACAATATCAGCATAGAGTTCAAGAAGGTTAACCTGTCAGACATATCAACTGGTATGTCTGGCACCTCCCCATCCTCTATGACCATGTCCTCCGTCGTCGCAAAAGTCCGACAAAGAAGAGCAGCACTCTGTCGTATATCAACCTGATGTCCCGGTGAGAAGCATGGAGGACAATCAGATGAACTTCAAAAATGTGAATGCTGCTTATTCCTGGGACTCTCAAGAATCTCTACAACCATAAAATCAGAAAGACTGAAGACAGCATTGAGGGTCTGCCCAACCAGCTCAACAGGGAATCCGCATTTTCCAGCAGTGGAATGAGGCCAAAATACATTTTGCTGCCTCGCTCGCCAGCAGCCGACATCCTGAGGTGGCGATGGTTGCATCTGAATCAAGCTGGTGCTCTCTAGGCAGGTTCTAGACTACAAAATACGCATTGTGGCTTGTCATGCGAATAGCAGTAGACGGTTGGCTCCATGGCAGTTGTTGGAGAATTCAAAATGCGAGGGAGGGTGCTCTATCCAGATAACACAGGCCGGTGCTTTGAACAACTTCTTGCAAGTGATCATAGGTACAACTCAATATCCAGGATGGCCGCTACGTCTCAGCAATCTAGTGGTCTCTACCTCTGCACTCCACTCAGCGACCATCTGTGTCCGGAGCGGCTTCCCAAACAATCCGTAATGCACACTCATGAATTTTGTCACACACCGAATTTAGCCAGAGAGCCACTCCCCGTCTATTTGCGTGCCTTCTCCAACCAATTCCAGGGAGAACTTCCCTCTTGTATATAGTTCATGAGTGCTTAACATCTAAAGCTCTTAGGGAAGAAAGCGGAGATGCTGTAATAACAGTCCTTCAGTGACCGCCTTGCAGATCAAAGCGTGTGGGTGCTGATCCCGAAAATACAACTCAACCTTGAAAGATCACAGGAAGAAGACTCGCTGGGTTGCTCCATCCCATTGCAAAGACCGCGACGGTTTTGAAGACGGTCTTCAGGAGGACGATGTTTTTTTCCATCACGTGAGGAACGAGCTGCAGTGCGAAAGCTACTGTCTGACACCAGCCATGCAAAATTCCATTTAAAGACTGATGCACAGGCTACTTTTAAGATACTAAAATGAATAAGCATGTGGAGTAGAACTTCTGCTTGTTGTCTCAGCACTTCAGCTTGCTGTCTCCGAATGTCAGCGTGCAGCTTTTGTTTTATATAGTTTATGTGTATGTTAGACGAACGAATTTAGTGTTTCACAATGTTGTACGTGGTATCCATCAAGTATGAAATTTAGCACAACTGCTCAGTGAACTGCGACGATATTATCGACAACCTATTCGTCACCTGAGTGCTAGAATGTTCTATGTCCCCCATGGGACATAGAACATTCTAGCATTCAGGCGACGAATTGTCACCGTACAAAAACGAATGGTGGCACTGCTATCCACGAGGATGTGAATCATCAACCAGGAGCTGACACAGGCGAGCAAGCTCTGCAGAAGAGGCGCCAAAGACTCGCTGCACTGGAAGAATGAGGGCAAAGTAAACAACACCTGGGACGTCTCTTCGCACCTGACCAGTGTGGAATCATGGACGACGAAGGGTCTCTGAGGCTTTGCACAAGATACAAGGCGCGGCTTGTGTCTGCAATTGCCAAACCTCTGGTCACAACAGCCCAGCAACTTTATACAACAGCAGCCTGTATATTTCTGCCAATCCCACGGGAGAGCCAACCGACGCCCATTGCAGACCTAGATGCTGACCAATTTGTTGGGCGTGACCTCAGCTCGGTGACATGTGAACTGTACCGCAATTTCGTGAGACACCCAGCTCCTCCAACTTCACCCCTAATAAATAGCTAAGCACTGCCAATTTAGACATGTCTGCCCTCGAACTCTACATTGTCAGAGGTTACAGCATCAAAGGTGAAACCGAGGAGGATCACAACCCCGTTTTGAAAATCTCAAACAAGAATATGCCACTGCGAAAAAGTAACAAGAAAAGCTGCTGCCAGAGGTACGTGAGGCTAAGGCTGCGAGACAGGGGAACAGTCTTTCAATAGCCGAAGTCGACCATGTCTCATTTAGAACAAGAGCCCCAGCGTCCCCTTCCCCGCGATTCCGATAGATACGCGCAAACGTTGTCCCTGTTCTCGGGGAACAACAGGAACGACAAGACTGATGGTCATACACTATAGGTTGTCTGAGTTTGTTTATAGGGGGCTTATTGCTGCTGACCTATCGAACGCGCAATGGTCTGACACCTGGTACCACGACAACAGTGGTGTCGGCCCCGACCCTAACACACATGCACAGTGTGCAGTTAAACACAAAGAGTCTGATTCTAATTTAATGATTAAGTATGAGCCATTCTATATGCAATAGTCGGCATGACGAATCACATGTTTTCTCCAAGCACTAACAGAAATATGCTAGTGAATATGGCCACCCACTCAGCTGTGGTATCTGGCGTGGCCATGGGCTATGCGCGACTGGGCAAAATGGCGATGGGTGGTTCGCCTACGAAACGCGAGTTAACCCCAAGAGATGTGGGTTTCTTTTTTCTCGTCGTTATTCTTGCAAATGCTACAAAAGCGTTAGCCGATTAAGTAAGGCATCATACCAGCCGATATATTGAAGTAACCTGTACTAGTAAAATAGTATGGTATGATATGAGATGATACATGATATATAATACACTATTCAAAAAAGTAGGGGATATTTGATAAAAGTAAAATATATGAAGAAATATATTTATATTTTCATCAAAAAGACAGTTGAGTCATTGCACTGTGACATCTGGTGAATGATTTCAGGGGGTTTGGAGGTCTGATAAGCACATATTCCACGCACTGTGCTGTAGAAGACATGGACGGTCAGCCAGAGAATTTACAACATTCAGTCCAAGACCTCAATACCTTGTAAATCTCCCTCGGTTCCGACGTGGCATACTCCTCACCAAACGTCCAATATCAGCTTGACTGAGGTCATTCCATTCTTTCTGTAGTACACCGGAGAGTTCCTGGACATTGGTAGGGGGCTGTTGGCGTTGTCCTAGGCGCCTGCCAAGCATAACCCAGGCGTGCTCGTTTGGTGAAAGGTCTGGACTGAGTGCTGCCCAAGGCAGTGCAGTGATGTTCTGCTCCTGGAGAAACTCTGTAGCGACATGGGCCCTGTGCGCTCTTGCATTGTTATCTTGGAAAATGAATCGACGACCGTGACGTCACGCAAATGGCCGCCGCCACACCCTGTTTCGCTTGTCGTGGAAGTCGAGAGTGAACCGCGATTCATCGGAAAATACGACGTTGCTCCACCGACGATTGTCCCAGCGCTGTCGTGCTCCACACCAATTAATCTTTGCTGCGATGTGATGTTCAGTCAAACGTGGAATTATTAGAGGTCGTCGAGCGTACAAATTCCATCTGTGTAGGCAATTTCGGATAGTCTGATCACTGACTCGCACATCTGTCGTTCGGTGAAGCTGCTGTCCAATTTTTCTGAGGCACTTTGATGGCGGTTACGTAATGCCGTGTTTCGCATGAAACGATCCTGGTTAGCAGTTGTCACCCTTGGACGACCTGACCCACGTCTGTCATCAACATTGCCTGTCTGACGATGGCGTGACCGCAACCTGCGAATCACCGATTGAGTAACGTTGAGAATTTGAGCCACTGCAGTCTGTCTGTTGCCAGCTTCCAACATACCAACAACACGTAAACGTTCGTCACGTGTCAGTCTTCGCATGCCTCAAAAGTTATGTTTCGACCAGAAACTATTGATGAACGAGTTTATACCACGAGACCTCCGAAAAAGCCCGCACAGTACAATTGACAATTTCAAAACGTACCCCACAGTCATTAACGCGGCGCTCGTGCTAAAAGCCGGCACAAAGTTTTCGTGGGCCGGTGACATTCATGATCCACACTAAATTTGGTAAACTATTGATGTGTCCTTTCACGCGTATCCAATGCCATTTTCCGAAAATATCAACATCAGTTTGGATATATCCTACTTTTATTGAATAGTATATTTTCAGTGTCATACATGACTTCTCT
This sequence comes from Pictodentalium vernedei, assembly GCA_031216915.1. Taxonomy (NCBI): domain Eukaryota; kingdom Metazoa; phylum Mollusca; class Scaphopoda; order Dentaliida; family Dentaliidae; genus Pictodentalium; species Pictodentalium vernedei. Next base: position 23,570,417 of record CM062292.1, on the reverse strand, counting down.
TGCGATGCTGGTAGGTGGCGTCCTAATGAACACACTTGTCTTCAGTGGATGGAAGTACCTCTTCTCAGCGTTTTGAAGATCAGACACGACGACCAGTGGAAGCGCCACGATTATGCCATAGAAGAAGTCCAGCACGCCCAGGCTCTATGGTCTCCATAAGTCACGCTGTACACACCTTTGATGATGTTGACGAGGCAATGCGCGAGTACATTCTGACTATTAATGGTGGTGGTGACCACCCACTACGCTTCCACGCCCTCGGGCCTCAACTTTCAGAACCGTTAACTTCCCTCTGTCATTCAAGAGTTTGGCGTTACTGCGATAGTTGTCTATAAACCTACTAGCTGTTCCTGTTTGATTCTGTTTGATTGTCTCACGGGAACACAGGGAAGGAACTGGAACAAGAGCAAATAGAAACGAGTTTTTACTTGAGCCATGTTGAAAGTTCATCAATTTGGTGGAATACATCGCTTCCACGGAAGAAGCTGCAACGGACTACTACGGTCGCATTCCAATTTTCGCGAATATACTACAGCCCCTGAGTTTATTGGAAAGTGATTGCAACCGCCAATACATTTTCTGACGCTGCCAAGGTATTAGCAGATGTAGCCCGTGCGTGGTTAAAAGAGTAGTCTATCTACCTGTCAGCCCCCACCACGCATTCCGAGACCTCAAATTGACTCCCCTGTGCCAAACGAGTTCCAACAGGCCGACCTCCTATTTCTACCTCACTATCGCCAGCCGAGCGGTCGAAAGTTCTCGCGAAAGAATTTGACGATGATCTTTCCCTGGTCCCCGGGAAATCCATAGAGTGGAATCCGATTCCGTATCACCATAGTATGACGGACTATTTGCGGGTGCGTTCGAATTCGCAAAATTGGCTGTTCCGGTCGATGAGAGTACTTTACTCCGATTGGGTGTGCTCGAACGGCGGTCCGGGGTTTTTATCGTATTCATGATATTCTGTTTATCGTATTCATGCACATCGGGGGAAAGGGGGGTCCCCCGGGGGTGGGCACCTGTTACAAAAATAAGTGTAAACAAAAATATGTTTTTTTTTACTTCAATCCAATTTACCCAAAAAGGTTGGTGTGAATTCTTAATGCTAGCGTTGGCATGCGATGTTGGACTATAAGTCATAAAAGAAGTCTTGTATCGCTACAGTGAAGTGATCTGGGTCGTCGCATCATGTCTCGTTGAGGAAGTCAGATCGCCAGTAGGAAACGTGTAATCAGATTCCTGCGGCAGCTGTTTTGAACTGGCGATCTGACCTCCACATCTCGACGTGATACAACGACCCAGATCACTTCACTGCATCGATAATATGTATGTGTCTAATGCTTTAGAGAAGTCCAGAGAAAAATTTACAGTGTACAACAATCCTTGTAAGGTTGTCGGCCATCTCTGTAAAGTTATTAAATGAGTAGAGTATAGAATGAATGGCAGAGTGTCCCTTATGAAATCCAAATTGGTATGAGCGTAGGTCTTTTTCTTCTAGGGAACGTGACAGGTTTTTTGCGCATAATCTTTTCAAGGACCTTTGAGAGGGCAGGAAGGACACTAATGGGTCTATAGTTGGCCACCGCTAATTTTTAAAATCGGTTTCATGTTTGCCACTTTCAGTTTTTTATATACTTTTTTCAGAAGAGAAGGAGGGGTTAATAATGAGGGTTAATGGTTCGCAATTTCAGTTATTATATTTTTAGGCGCCTGGTTGAAATATTATCACAGTTCTTGCTCACATTTGCACGTAGACCATTCGTTTATAAGACTACTCACTGTATATTTGTTTGTGAAGTATATAGCCCAGTTGTTAAACTTAATATTGTCTGAAAAATGGTAACTTGCACTCTTAGTTTTGTTACGTGTATTTTTACCGATGTTAGCAAAGAATTGGTTAAAGTTCTCTGCATGCTAGGTCTTTAGGGCGAGTTAGTTCCCTACTCTCATATTTAAAGGCGCGGTTGTAATTGTGGGTACGATTCGATAAATTAATAGCATAGCGTAGAATTTCTTAATACTTTTTGGCATCGTGTTTATTCTCCAAAAGAACGAAGTCATAATATTCTCCATTCAAAGCATGCTACAGGGGATTGAAAAAGCAAAAATGTTTTTTATCTTGTTTAATATTAGGGTTTGAGGGATTTTTTTCAGCTTTTCATTTCTAAATAGCATTTGCTTATTTAGTGAAGATTGCAGCAGGACAGTGGTCACATACGGTTCACGTCTGGTGCGTTTGAACGAAGCGACTTTTAAGGGAAATAATACGTCTATGGCTTGGTGAAGTTTCGATAAGATCGTCATACCTTTCTTTCCCACACATGTCATTCAATTCACTTGTGAAGTCAGAAAAAAGACAGAATGTTTTGAAAGCTGGTAATATTTACTTCCGTGAATTACCTTTTTAAGATTTTCGTACCTTTAGAACTACTATTACCTGATATCTCGTCGAAGTAAAATGCTGCAAAGTGGTCACCCGCGTCTGTGATTATTATTCCTGCTTTGTAGTCTTCGGTTTTATTGCAGAAGATATGACCGATTAGCGTCGCATAATATTCGGCAACTCTTGTTGGTCGTGTGATGGCAGACGCGAAGCCTCTACTGAACATTAATTCGATAACTTGTTTTTTTTTATCGAGGCTACCAAAACGTATATCTATAGCGAAGTCTACCATCAAATATTATTTTTACTATTTTCCTTGTTTATCTCACAGGTCAACTGGATCAGCGTTGCCAAGAACAATCAATATAAGCTTTAGGGACTGTGTTGGGTCTATAAATTATACCTACAACACATATTTGCAGAGAACTTGTCTATGAACTGGGACTCAAAAAACATGCGGTATAAAAATTGAGAGATCATTACCAATTTTATACCGTATATTTACTTTCACGAACATTACAGTTGCTTCCCGGCCATCGTCCTAGTCAGGGCGCATGCGTGTTTCCAACGGGTGGTAACAATCGACTGTGAAATCGTCACCAACCACATTAATGATTCTGTTATTCCAAAAACGTCTAAAGAATTAAATGGTGGCTGTACATCACAGATTCAATTGTGGAAGAAGTCCCAGTTGCCGTTTAGGTTTTGGCAATTGGTGTTTCGCAGGGAGTAGGCTTTATGTTTATTTACTATGGAGTTTGCAAACTTTTGAAGGCTATAGTTCCTGCTGCAATTTCTGAAGATCTCGGACGCTGGTTTGGCTCATCGGTGGTCTTAGAGATGGCTTAGAGATGGCAGTGGGACGTGTTGATACAAGTATTGACGATAAGTTAACTTCTATTGAGTTATGTGAGGGTTTTAGAGCACATTACATTGCTGTCAAGAATATAGACATTAAAAGATACTGACAAAGTTTGAAGAACATGCTAGTGTTCGGTTCATAGGTTCTTTATCTGTGAATTCCGATAGTCAGGTCCAATATGTTCAGAAACTGTCGGGTGACACCATGTCATCGTTGGACATTTTCATATTTTAACACTTCATGATGTTATGATGAATTTTCATCAAATGTTTAAAATCACCCTCAAGACGTATACATTTAACCATTGTTTTGAATTCTTCTATCCTTTATTTCAGGTTTCTTTAACTGATGTGAAGCATACGTGTGAAAACATTTTTGATTACATTAGAAATGGAAGCTGCACAGTTCTTTCTAAAACTGATTCAGTTGGGAAGAAAGAAGGGAAAATTGATAGAATCGGCAAGTAAAGATTCACAACATTTTCAGATAGAGCAAGATATATGGTGATAATTTTCAGGAGGACATTCTTGGAGTCAAAAGGAAAAGAACTCCTGACCTGGCTATTTAATGCCACAAAACCCGTGAGTCCACCCCAATCTCTTTGGTTCAAAGGCCTAAGCTGAAAGTCTCCCATTAAGATAAACATAAAGAATATGCCCCCCCCCCCCCTCACTCCGCAAAACAACAGAAGTTATATTTCATCAGGAACATGTAAATTCTTTGAACATTGTTTATCTGTGGTGTGCCGTGTGCCATAGAAATGGAACCAATGATGACATGGTGTCACCCGATAGACACTTAACATTTTAGCTATCACAATTCAAAGAAAAAACAACCTAAGGCATTATCTCAAGCAGGGCTCAAAATAAGCGGTGTCGCGTCGCTTTTTGCTATGCAAAACTTGCAAAAAGCTACACAGTGTTCAATTATACATAGCATTTTGCGATACAAGATAATCAACTGCAGCCTATTAGGCTGCAGTTGATTATCTTGTATCGCGAAATGTAAATGAAAATTTGCAAACAAATTTGAAAACTAATTCACTGATGCTTTACTTCTGATTGTGGAACATTCCAGGCATAACTCAGATTAACTCTCCATCAAGCATCATAGGCAACTTCATAGGTAAGATGAATTCTATTGGTTTAAATTCTTCCTCTTTTTACAACATTTTGCATAAAATGTCCATTAAAAATAACTCCAAGCCCATCAAATTAAAAATCCCAACTTCCATTTTGAGAACTCTATTAAACAACCAAGACGCCAATTGAAAATATCCAAGTCCATGCAACCCTTAAAGGCAGTTCAGTTAAAAAAAAACATAGTGAATGTTTCATGTGTTGCAGATCATTTGGAAATGCCCAGATATGGATGGAAACTATTCTATCTACTTAGGAGAATTCAATACAAAACAGCATAACATAACTCTGGTATACAAAAATAGCTATGTAATTTTTACAAAATGCTATTCATTTTTTGGAAATGTGTAGCATTTTGATACGCAAAGAAAAAAGTTATTTTGAGCACTGATCTCAAGATTGGGCTCGAAAGCTGGATTTTCTTGGTACCTCACCGCCATCATAACAGGAACGTGTGTGTTTCACCCTTGTACAGCAACAATATTTGTAGTATCGCCAGTGTCTCGTTGTATAAAGCAACGGGTTAAAACGTTGATGTTTATCAGTTGTCTGATTTGATTATGAAGTACAATGTAAACCTACATTTGAGAAACAAGTTTCAAAATATTTTAATAATGACAGGTTTATAATATTGACAAAATATTTTAATAGTGACAGCTTTTTAATATTGACAAACCTTTGAACAAACTACGGGTAGCTGGTTTAATGGCATCTTTCAAACCGGATAAGGAAAACAATGGCTGGGAAACAATAGTCAAAATTATAAAGTATGTTTTATCGACTCATATGAAACTGATGGAGCGACAACTAATGCATCCTATTGATTAATATATAGAAAAGAACTGTGCGTGGAAAAGACTTTAAAACAAAACAAAAAAACAGGACGTATTACAAAACTAAATAATTTAACATCTTTCAAGAAAAAGTGTTCGATCTACACAAATGTTGTGAATACCCCTCCTCACAATTGCTGTTAATATAAGAAAACCTGTATTTGTGTTCGTTTGGACCATTTCCCACATAATAGCCTACCCTACTACGCACATGAGTTCTAGAGAAAGAAGACAAATCTCGTTGGTTGCCTTCATGAGGTCGACAAACGGAGGGAGGGGGGGGGGGGGTTCACAGAAATCGAAAGAAAACGAATTAATAACACCAACGGGTTAAGAGCTCCATTTAGAAGGTGAATATTTCGAATCCACATTTCTGAAACATTTCAAAAATATATTGTGAAGGAGGAAACTGTGTTTGAGGATAGGATAGACTGTTTCCCTGGGGCCAGGTTTGGCAAAATGTTATTGTGTGTTCTTGTGAGGGTACCTTGGGCAACTGGGGGGTGGGGTGAGCGGTATATGTGTGAGTGTGAGTTTTGGGAGTGGGTGGGGGGGGGTGCGAGTCGCGATTTTGTGGGTACCTAGACAATAGTGTTTTATTTGTTGTTTTTTCAAGTCCGCGCAAAGAAAACAATGGGTGAGGGTTTGTCTTCCCGGTTTTTAGGGGCTTGTTTTTTCTCAGAAAATAAAAAACAAAACAAAATGTCCACCGCAGATGCGGTTATACAAGACTGTGGAAGGGTGTGCGTGTGTGTGCTCATAGCTAAAAAAATACACAATGAAGCAGACATTTCCGGTTGAAACTTTTTTTTGTAATAAGCCGCCGAAATAATGTTTTCTTAAAAATATATATTTATTTAACCTTGATGGGTTTCGAAACGTGTAAAAACAATTCACAAATTTGCTTTAAGCTAAGTGTTGAGCTCAGGAACTGGTTGAACTGACTGGCAGTTATTGATGTTATCCGTTGATGGGCTCCTATTTTGTCCTTTTAGTCCTTACAAGGCTGTTACACAAGCATTTGTTTTTCTTATAAGCAATGACAGGTCAAAGATTTAAAGGTTATTTTAATTTAGAATTGGTTAAATTAGATTCACCTTGTACTATTTTTTGCTATTTCGATATTCACTCTGTAGTATGTTAAAGTAAAATGAATGATGGACCTCCTTTCGCATTCTCCCTCTGATATATTCATACAAAATGGCCAGAGGGTTTGGAATGTATTGATCCAGAAAGCTTCACGCTTTTCTCTAAATTCATCTGTTTTTTCTAATGTATCTTTAATTGGAGGTTATTATTTTGGCTGGATTTCAAAATCGTCCAAAGAATGGCTAGGAAGGTGGAAAAGCTGTGCTACTGTTTTATATCCCGTTTGTGCCTAGTAGCACGCATCCGGAAAGGATTCTGACTTTTACTCACATACTGCTTTCTACAGATGATAAGGTAAATAATATTAGGTGAATCACAATGGGAAGAGTTTCGGATCTGATGATAATTTGTCGTTTATTTATTCAGAGGAAAATTCCCCTATTTGATCAGCCGTAAAAGTATGCGTAGAAAGTATTCCTCACATTCAGTTACACAAATTCTTGTAAAATTTGGACTGAATATGTTGCCCATAGGGTAATTGAACCCATTTTTTCTATCGAATTAAAATTCCTTACTTTCTAAGACCCAAAATGTGTTGAATAATATGCATCAGGATATTTTTCGAAAACATTTAAACAGGTTTAACAATATTGTCAATATCAATGTTGGTGTTCATTCTGTCAATATCCAAAGAAGCCAAAATATTTTTCGATATTTTAAATTTTGAATTTTTTGACAGGAAATTGTTTTGAAGATAGCTCAGATGTCTATTAGCTATAGTTTCAGATGATAATAAATGAGTTACGAGATGGCATAAGATTCCGGGTTATAATCTGAGACGATTAGACTACAAAGTAGAGTTATGTCATCCGTTGGTCAAGGAAGGTCCTTGTTGGTATTTAGTAGTGCGTAAAATTGTCTTGTTTCAGTACTGAACTTAGCTGTTAAATATCTCAATTGTTTTTTATCATATGACCTTCGTCGAGGAGGAATGTTAAGATCTTACTGAAGTGTTCAATATTTGTGCTTTCGTTCGTGTGCGTGCGTGTTTCTTTTCGAATGACACAATTATGTTTTAGATGAATTTAGAATGTTGATTTCTGATCACCTGCCGGGAGTCAAACCCTCGGCATCCCCGCCTGGCAATTAGGACTCCAACACCTAATCCACTAGACCATTGTACACCGCGTGGTCGCCCCAAAATGTCCAGCTACAGTGAGGGGGTGGGTGGGTAGTTCGAGGCTGGAATAAAATGTGTAAATGACAGGAAATGCAATTTTTTTTCCTCCACATAAAATCACTAAGTTTTGTGCTTCTTTAACCTGTATTTGGACAACCCAACCAGGCCATTTACATAGAATAAAGGTATAGTGTTTTCCAGTAAAAAAAATATTCTACGAGTAGGATTAAGAATGAAACTGACGAGCCTCTGGCGAGTCGGTTTCATTCTTAATCCTACGAGTAGAATTTTTTTTTTTTTACTTGAAAACACTATACATACATTTTGTTTATCCCATAAATCTTTTACAAAGCGGTGGCGGCAAAATAATGCTGTTATTCGCTACAAAACACAACTCGAAGTGAGGAGAACATTGGTCCATTTCGATCGACAAGACGACATTGCAACAAATGAACAAGGCGCAGTGATACATTTCTGTCTAAAAATAATTCCCCAACAGACGTCAGCTAAACTTGCAAAAAACCTTTATTAAATGAATAATCTATGTTCTTTTGTACTGGCATTGTGTAATACTTTCAAACCTTTTGAAGAAAACAACAATTGAAGTGTTAATTATGCTACATTACAATGCGTACATGTAGCATTGAGTGGGTGAGACTGAGAGCAATTGTGTCACGTTCAGATTCAAGGCAAGTCACGAATGTCAGTTCATTTTTGTATGGTTATGTTCAAAGTATTAATGTTTATGCTATTTCCGTGAAATAAACTATTAAATAATGTGTTTGGATTCGAGAGGTCAGTTTGCTGAAAATATAAGTCGTTAATGTTAACACTTGTGCCAATAGTTGTTGCGGTTACCCGAGATTCGTGTGTGGAAGCCTTTTCTCAACAGCATGTGATATAGCTGTGTTCAAATTATTTTGACAATGTGCGGATTCAGAACCAGTTGTACATGTATTAGCATTGTGCAGAGTGTACTTGGTGTGACGAGTTGCTGTGCTTGGAGGAGAGGTAAGGTTACTCAAAATTAAAGAACATCGTTCACGTTCTTTCTCTCCTGAAACAGAATGATTGTTTATCGATGCAAGGTTTTTATGGCCAGTAACATTAGTAATATCAATAGGGGCAACATTGCTTTTTCTCAGTTTTTGAACAAGGTGTTTTCTGGCACTTGTGTTGGTTAAACGTTCGTTCTTATCTAAATTTGCCTTCTTTGCCATCGACCGCATTATGTGTGAAAGTTTATACCGCCCAACTCGCTGTTTCTTGAACCACATATCACTATCATTTTCAACTGCTGTCGTCCTTGTTGCCACATAGAAAGGGTCAATGGGTAGACAGAAAGATGTGGGCCTCTTTCCTTATACACCTCATAAATATATACTGGGTCCTCTTCATTGTTAATTCCAGTGCTGTATATCCTGGGGGTATTTCACGGATATTTCGGACATCACTACCAGTCCTTGTTTTAGTTTGACGTTCATTGAGTTCAAGGATTGTTTTTTATTATTAGCTGTTGTTTTTAAAGAAATGTCACCCCACTGCAAATCGTAATGTCTCTCACGCCACGCAGTCCAAAATGTACAGTGTTATTATACCACAAAGTGTTCAAAATTGCTTCGGGAGTTTCAAAGCCGAGAAGTCTCTTTTCGTACAAAATTTCGAGCTCAATATCAGCTATTGTTTCAGCTTTAAATGGTTTATTTCCCTTCCCACACTTCTTAAGTTGTTTTTGCTTTGCATCAAGTGCACGTCGAGCAGTATCGAAACAATTGTCATTTCTGTACATCACTGAAGTGTCATACTTGTGTCGCCTTAAGGACCGATCAGTGCTTGAAAGTAGCCCTCTAAGTGAGCTTGGCTCAAATCCCCACCACCTTTTTTTTACACTGAGAATGAAGTTAGCAGTTAAAGGGTCCAGTTCGGTTGGTTGAATTTGATGTATTTCATGCTTTTCCCCATTTATCTGGAGAAATTACTTGAATAATTTTATATCATTCATTGATTTTCTCACTGTATTTTTATTGTCTTGTTTTGATTTAAAATCATTTACAGTTTCATTGTTAAATTTTAAGAATCTGGATATTCCATCACTTGTATCCGACTCAACTATATGTACAGTGTCATTTTTCTCTTCAGACTTGTGAGGTGTTAATGTGGGGGGCATTTTCAGTTTCTGCATTAACAATAACAGGCTGCATCATTAAATTATTTTCAACTTCAATTGTTTCAGTAGTCTTCTCTGTATTTTCATTTTCTACCTCGCATTCAAAGTCAGACAAAAAATCATCTGGGTTGATGGGCAATAAAAGAAGGTTAATAGGGTTGCCACTGTCACTTTTGTCATTGATATTGTCATGACTGGTGCCGGTATTGGTGGTAGGCTTGCTAACATTGTCTAAATTATTGCCATATTCAGTACTGCAATCCAATTCGTTTTGTATTATAACTTCGGAATTGGAGTCCCTTTCCTCCTCAAAAAAGTCACTAGTTACTGTGAAATCTCCATACATTTTTATCTTTCTTATTTTTCTTGTTTAGTTTTGTTTTTCCGTGCCCGATTCAACTTCACTTTTATAAATAGAGCAGACGGCACGTGCATATGTTTATTTACACTTTCCTAATTTGGCAGTTCCTAATTTGGGGAAATGCCAAATGAAACATCAATCATCATGTGCCCCGCCTTTAAGTTTCACAATCGAACTTGTATGTTCTTCAACGCAGGGTTTTGAATGATATAATTTGTATTTTTTTCGTTGATTGTTGTTCGTTTTATTGTTAGGCAGTGTTGAAATGTGTAATATATTCTAAAACTAAACATTTAAGCTACGGTCAGCGTTTGAAAAACATCGGTTCATTGCGAATTTACGTGCGCTTCCCTTATTTGGAAAATCGTACCGCCCCATTGAGCATATACATCCAGAAATTAACATTACACCAGTCAGTACTGGCATTAAACCGAGTTTTATTTTTGAATACTTTTGTTAATTAATTATGAGTGTTCTTTATTGTTTGCTCGCAATGGACGTCTTACATGCGGCATATATTCTTATGCCGGTGTAACAGGAGTGGAAGTCCGTAGGAAAATTAGTCCCTCTGGACTATTATTCCGCGGAATTATAGTCCTAGGTCTAACATTTCTTGGAATAGTAGTCCGCCGGACTACTATTCCTAGAAATGTTAGACCTAGGACTATAATTCCGCGGAATAATAGTCCAGAGGGACTAACGTTCCTACGGACTTCCATTCCTTTTACACCGGTACAACTCATTGAATTACGTTAAGTGACGCCCGTCGCATCTTTTTGAACCACAGATTTCTGACACGCGTAAATCGGGTCGAGCTATCACGACCTTTCAAATGGAACGCAGAGGTCCACATAGTATAGTCCGTTTCCAACTCCCTACTAGGGTGATAAATTTTTCGTATGTTAAACCAATGGGGAAAATATATCACCCTACTAGGTGAATAAAGCAAAAATTTATCCAAGGCTTCTGTTGTTGGAATAAACAGCCATTAATGGGATAAAATACAAAACAATCATATACGGGAGTAGGTATGTCCAACTCCATATAAATCCCATGTTGGTACCCGCCGCTGATGCTGTCCCCTGGTGGTGGAGAAGTCGTTGACAAAGTTGCATGAGATGAATTGAAATACATGGCAAGTTGTTTTCAAATATCAACTTAGTGTACAATAATATTTCTTGGATGTATGGACATGGGATTGCATTTACCGTTTCTAATCTATCTGACCATTGCATGTTAATTTAAGGAGAAAAGAGTCCAGAATAATTTAGAAAGTGTATATAAACACAAATTATAATACCACCTGATGGCACAGGTGTAAAGCAATAAAACGAAAACAACTACCCCCCCCCCTCCTCCCTCCCCGCCCCCGTCCAAGATAATGTAGTTCAGTGAACCTTTTTGTCCCCAAAACTTAAAGGATTTTATATAATTTGTATTACAACGTGGAAGCGTATGCGATATTCAATCATAGTTATTACTCACAAGAAGTTATTGTAGAGGTACATAAAGTAGGCTAATTGTATTTCTGGAGATGTACTGTTTCAGTCACGTATTATAACCTAGTATTAAAATATGTCTTGTTGGGTTTACGTGGATTAGTGATTTGAGTGTCAGATACATCTGGTATTATTATTCTTAATTGCTAGTTCATCATGGTCAAAACTCCCACATATAGCAATTGCTTTGATAAGATGTCATAATAAACTACACTTTTTTAAAATTAAAGTAACTCTTCATCTTAAAGTCTGAACTTATTCCATAAGCTAGAACAATATCAAAACTAAAGTGAACGTTGTTCTTCAAACTAATAATTATCTCATGCAGCCTACACCAATCTGTTCAGTTTGTATATGTAACTCTTTTCATGCGAACTTTCTCTGAGTCACATATCTTAACTGGACAGCCTGACCCAGGATGCTTGCCATTGACCAACAGTAAATTAAAACAGAATTATTTTCTTACATCTTTTTACAGAATGCGGAAAGGTGCTCTTCAATAGTTTTATGTGAAACAAATCATTGTATCAGTTTTGTGAGTGAGTTGTCTGTTATTCAGTAGTTACTGCCTGGATTTCAAATTATATTAATGAAACTATTTTCTTGTAATTTAGAGTAGTAATTGTCTCTACAATAAAGTCAAACACATAATTTGTTCTTTGTGGACATTGAAGATTGAACTTGGTGATGACAGAAAGAAAGACGCTTAGATAGAGAAGAGATAAGGAGTGACTGCTAGATATCAAATTTCGTAGTTTTCAGTTCGTCTCTTGAGTTCCAATGTGTTCTATGTGCCTACTGGCAGATAGGACACGTTGGAATGCAGGGGACGAGTTGTTGACTGTATCAACACAGACGATGTAATTTAATGGAAGTATATTCATACGATATCCTGTTGTATCAAATCAAACGAATGATCTCTTGACGATTGTCATTCTGTGTACTCAATATTATACTGTCAATGGATTATCTACCTGTCAAGCCAACAGAAGTTCTTCAGATCATATAAAGGGAAACATACATGATCTGTTTCCACAGTTTCCTATCAAGGCAGTGGAATCCTGGGTTGCCACTAAAGCATGTCTCTTTCCTAAAGAGGTCGTAAGTGCTAAGGTGCTAATCAATGCGAATCTTTCATACAAAATGAAACATATCTGACAGGCCTCCACAATATTATGTCCTTAGGCAAGACTCGTAATTCAAAATGCCCGAATGGAAACACAGTGGCGGGGTGAGCTAAGGCTCTATGCGCGTTGATAATACACACGTCTTCAACCGATGCTAACCTTTTGTCGGATAGTTAGTTGGAGAGTTCGATGGTGTTTCCAATGTGTAAATTTGGGTGGTTGGGATGACATGTAACAGAAATGCGCTTTTCTGAGACAATGGGTACTTTAGATAGTCAAAAAAAATGTATAAACAACATTTCAGAGCTTTTGCGAAAGATGTGTTTGGCTACTGGACAAAAAACAATTCTATTACGTCAGAATCCCTGTCGGTACGAAATAAGGTTGTGTTAATCACGTCATACGTTAGTCAGTGTGTCTTTTGCGAAGACGCGTTTGAACGCTGTTGAGACGGAATTTGTGTTTCTTCAAACAATTTCTTCTTACTTTCAAAATATACTTTGCTTTCCGTTACGTTTATTATCATTGTATACAATGTTGCATAATTTTTGGTACATTTATTGACTATTTATTATTTTTGCTGTCGAATTCTCAACACGACGTGTTAGAGATTATTATTACAAATATGGCGAGAACCAAAAATAAAAAATCGCTTGACGAAGTTTAAAGGTGAAACACTCTCCAACTGTTAAAGATAACGAAGTTACGACTAGGGACAATGCAGCTAAAATGGATTCTAAAATAGGAAAGCAAAGTCGTACTGGTATCACTTTGTCCAACACGAGCATGATTTACAACTCCCATGTGCATCTTGGTGGAGACACCACTTATACTTCCGAACGACAAGAATCTTCTGCGGCTTCCTTGTTCGCAAAACTCCTCATCCACTTTACCCAAAACTAATATAATGATAGCATGAAAGTGTCAGGGGACTATACAGAAAGAATGGCTTGTCTTACCAAGTAATCAATATTAACATGTCCTCTTGGCTTGCGTCAAGTAAAACATAATATAAAGTGTATATACAGAGAAGGTTTCGCTACTGCAGTGAACAACAGATTAATCCGATTTCGGTTTCTGTAAATAATGTTATCGAATTCTTTACTGAACAGTTCGGTAATGGATTTGAGTATACATATATATAGCAGTTGAAAAAATAGTATTTTTCACAAAATTTCAACAAAACCATATCATGTGACCCCTCGTTGGAACGAGCTCGTCGAGCTCGTTCCAACGAGGGGTCACATGATATGGTTTTGTTGAAATTGTTTGAAAAATTTGAAAAAATGGTATTTAAAATAATAAATTTTGATAAGGATAAGCTTTTATATTCGATTTTATTTCGAATCATAAGTTGGTATTTGAAAATCGGAATTTCGAAATTTTAAAAATACTTGACTTGAATTGTAATCCGGATTCCACTAAACATGATTTCAGTTGAATCAAACTGTATATGTTGAATCCCCAAAGGTAACCTTGAACTAGGGACCGGCGAAGCTTTTATATTTATATTTATATTACTAACAGCAGCTCAAATAAACATAGTAAGATAAGAACACGGTGTAGACCGCCTTTAAGGTGTGACCAGATCTGTAATGCTTTCCTTGTCTGAATCTCCCCCAAACATTTAATAAAGAATACCGGTCTTTGTAATGTATTGCTTCTTTTGAAAAGAAATTGAAACTTATTTACCACCTGTACTGCCCCATCCTCGCACTTCCAAATAGGAGATGGCAGGAAGACAGCCATTGGGCGAAGCGGTCTCCTTACAATATGCATGTTTTTTTTTTCAACTTGTCACTGTTCTAGTTAAACAATAATTTTTTTTTTTTTTTTTTGGAAACATCTAAATACATTTATATTTGTTACTACACTATATGTACATGTATATTGTGATTAAAATATTGTATTGTATTGTATTGTATTCGATTTTATTTCGAATCATAAGTTGGTATTTGGTTCGTTTCGAAATCGGCTATCCGGTACGTTTTCCTTCGTATCTTTTCACTGGAATTTCTCTTGGTATCTGTCATCTTAGTATCTTAGTCTCTAACAAACTTATAGCTGAGATAGAAATTGTAATAATGTTGAAAATAAAGACTGAGTGTAATTTCCCGCTATATTAACATAAAAAGCATCTATATCCATGCCACCATCCTTGCTAATTCCAGTTTCACTAGTCACTACCACTGATGATAGCACATTTTGTGTCCCCAAGCAATATCGACGATGAACTCACTGCTGCCAATGGCTAGTCCCATGCAGTGCACAATACACTCACCCGTTTTGTTTTCGAACAACAACCCTTACTGTATAATATTCCCACAACATCCTCAATGCATGTTATAGGAAAGCATCTGTACCAATGCCACCATTCATCCTAATTCCAGTTTCACTAGTCACTACCACTGCTGATATCAGATTTAAAGTTCCCAAGCAATATCGACGATAGGCTCACGGTTGCCCCGTGCAGTGCCCAGTACAGAATTCTCGCAACCGTTTCTGTTGTTAAACAAACATTTTTGCTGGGTAATATTCCAACTACATCATCAAGACATGCCTTCGACGAAGGCATGTCTTGATGATGTAGTTGAAATATTTAATCAGTGGGTGCTTCAAGACGCCTGTATTCGAGTCGAGGTTCGATTCGATTTTGAATAATAATCTCTACTCAATTCGTAATTCGATTCGAATCGAACATATGTGATTCGCAGGGTCCTACCTTGACCACAACTGACGCTATTAACATTTGGTTAACCCCAAACCCTGTAGCCATGGTAACAGTAGGGATTAACTGGAAGTAAACTGGTTAGCAGGTGATATTGAGAAATATTGAAAAATTCAGTCTTGCTTCTTCGTCCAAGCCAAACCTAATGTTCTCTAGGACTCAGTCTTTCGATACGAGTAGGGACACTTCCCAGCAGGACAAGCGTACTGAGCCCGCCACAGCTACCATCTTGTAAATTTACCGAGGATTCCGCGTTTGCGGTTAAAAAAAACACAATGAATGCAAAAGAGTCTGAAAGAGTCGAAACTTTGTGAAATGTGTGATAGTGGGATGAGTTTTCTCCTGAAGGTAGGAATTGTGGAATACACTTGTTGCCAATCTTCATCATATAACGAGCCTATAAGCCAGTGGCACAGCATGAGGTACAGAGCCAACCTCATACTGATGTAGGATTGAAAGCTTATGAATTTCAGTGTTTACAGTTTTATCTTGAGAATAAAAAAGTGATGGACAATAAGTATCCACTTTATAAAAAAAAAAACTCATATCTCGTTGACATCATCGTGGGAACCCCGTGAATTGAACCTTGGCTTGTTTACTAACGTAAATAAGCTCTGTTTTTCTGGTAAAATAGAACCCGGTAACCAATGCCTGTGGTGGAAGTCCTTTAAAATGGGTAGCATGGGTATAAGCGATTGACTGGACTTAACTTGATATCTATGTGGCGGTCACCATTAGCCATTGCGCATATATATTTGAGCTTACTTAAACATCAATAAAAAAATAACTATCTTACTGACATCCATCCTTGTGAGTTTGCCGCCCATGTACATCTGTACATGCCGCATGTGTACACTTTTATCATTCTCTATAAGCACTTGATGGATTTTATCTAATGAATGATCATGCATTGTTTTAGAACATTTTATTTAAATATTAGCAGTTTCGGCGCCAATAAATGTTACAAGGGGTGGGACAGGCAGGGCACAACTTCCCCATAGAGAAAGGCAAGTCCGCAAGTGGCCTTTTAGAATCAAAACATGACATGCAGATACCGTCGACATTTACGCGAGCAATCATACAAGGTTTGTTTGAAGTTTTTTTCGGAGTGGTAGGGAGGGGGAGGGAGGTTCTCCTTCAAGAAACAGAATTTGAATTGTGTATCCAAAGGAAGCCTTCAAGTGGCTTTTGGGGTAAATCTCCACTTCTTTTTGGACGTCGAAAACGATGAAACGCATGACATTCGCACAACTTTCACATTAAGATCTGTCTAAATGTATGATGCACAGAAGAGTTCCACCTTGGCTCAGTTGGCCGGGACTCCCAGCCCACTGAGTCAATTTGGTCCCTGATGTACTTCCTAATGCGAAAAACGTGACCCATACTTTTGGAGACAAGGTGCTTGAACGTACATGGCTCAGAATTGCCGAACTTGTGAAGCATTACTGGACATGTTCAACTGCTGGGTGTGTGTGGGAATAAGGAAAAGAGTGACAGCGTGAGGAGTGTGCCTGAGTCTGGACGAGGACAACTGTGTGTGTGGTGAACGCGGGCAATGGGGGGAGGGTGTCCAAATCTATGTTTATGGAGCAAATGCCCCCTCCTGTGTCCACCCGTAGCTCAGCCACTAAATATTAGAACTTGAATTTAGAGTTGGTGAAAAACACATTTGGTTTGACGTGTGATAGTGGCAAAGAATAGGGACCTAGGTTTTTCGATTGTAGTCGGAACAAATTTGTCACTTTCCACCACTTAATGCTTGTCTGCAGTTATTTGGATTGATATGGCTACAGATGTTATTCTTATGACTGCAATGTCATTTCGTATAAAAGAAACACTCGTCGTAACGTTAAAGGAAATAGTACAAAACGGTGAAAATAACAGAACACACCTGGAATAGAAAACTATTTGACGACAAAGGATTGTTTTTTTTTATTATTTTCAGGTATAAAAATAAAATAATAAAAACTAAAAATAATACATTACATACAATAATACTAATGCAGTTAACCCTGGTGTTCATTTCAATCAAAACAGTCCACCGCAAAATGGGCGAAACCATCTTGGTTTGTTGGGAGGTTCAGTAATGATTTAATCGAACAGCTCTACCGAGCATCGCTTCAGATGCTTTGCTCTATATATAGTCTGCTGCCCAACTACCATTTTTTTCACGCAAACATTTTTGCTCACTCGTTTGAAAGGGCAAATACTAAAAAAAATAATTACCTGATACTAAGAAGATCGAAGTTATAAGCTGTGAATATAAGTATGCATGAACAGTGAACGAAAGTGCGAACATGATTATCTGCTTTCTTCAAAGTAGATGTCTTGACAAAGAGTGGAGAACATTTGTACAATCCTTCACATCACGTTTATCGTAGACATAACACTGATGGTGCACGCCTGTAGCTCGATATATTAAATATCCAAATGGATTTGTGATGTATGACAGTAAACAGGAAGTTGTATGGAAATCGAACACTTCACATTTGTAGCCTGCCGTTAAGACTGAATTATCGTAAACTTCGTCGCTACTGAAATTACATGTCTGCAGCTCAATATACTAAATATTCATATAGCATTGTGTGGTGTGGCAGTAAACAAGGAGTGGAAGGAAATCGACCATTTTATAATGTACATCCCACAGAAACTTTAGTATGATAAAGGCTTCATATGAAACCTTATTACACAACATTTAATACATTTCGAAACAGGGAACATTTTCATCTGTGCATTTCTCTGTGTATGGGTGCAGAGGGGGCGCCAGAATTTCCCCCACGCGAGGTTATCATCCCTGACAGTGGGATTAGGGAGTGCCTGTAGCCACCGAGCCGACCATGGATCGGTCCGATCGGTACGGAATTTGTGTTTTAATCGGAAAAAGTCGCAATATCCCTGACTCTAAAGACTTTGAGAGAGTCAAAGCAAAACGGAAAAAATGTGGCTTGTAAAGCTATGGTACCAAAACAAGATACCATGGCGCTTCGCCATAACACCTGCTTAATTTTTGATACCATAGTTCCTCAAGCACAAATTTAATAAGTACAATATAACTCACAACAGAGACTAGATGTGGGTCGACCAATGATTTCTGGTATCAGAGTAAAATAAAACTCTCGGAATATAATTAACTCTTCCTATGCCACAGTGATCATTTGCACATCGGATAATTACTATTGTGCACGTTTATCGGGTCTTCATGTTTGCATAATTTTATCTCCCCGAATAATCAGGCCGATTTCCCCTAAAGGTGTTGTTGTGGGTGGGTGGGTGGTTGGGTGGGTGGGGGTAGAGTTATCGTCGTGTGAGAACCATAAGGTTCTATCTTCCAGTGGAAGATAGAACCTTATGGTTCTCACGCGACGATAACGGTAAAGCTAGTTTTATTTCAGTAATACTGACTTTTGTTGTCACATTTGCTCTATCAACATGGCCAATTACATTCTCATGCTAACTCTGTCATTTGACATGTAAAGTCATTGTCGGGGATGGAAATTGTCCAGAGGCGACGGTGTGTCCGCTTTTTCGTTAATGTCAAACACACATACATTGTGGGAGAGCATCAGGTACGTCAGCGTTTCGGTTTCAGTAAGAAGAAAATTATTTCTCATGTTCCTTTTTCAATCGCAGAACACTATGACCAGTTTGATTCTGTTTTGGAACAGTGCCTTTCACAGTGACCGTTTAGACACCACCGTAATACCTCGCGGCCTAGTGATTTCCAATTGTAAACATCGAACTGACGATTGCAGCGATAAAACCAGTCAGAAATAATATGAAGTCACTTTGCTAGGGTAAATTGACTATGTTAGGCCCGGATGATTAGAGGATGAATTTCTGCTGTGTAAGTCGATGTTTATATATTCTGGGGAGTTCCGTCACAAGCTGAAACGTGATACAAGATTCTTTTCTTGCTTCTTGCTGAAACCAACAAAAGCATATCGCGTAGCCAGGATTCTATAATGGGGGTGCCTTCATTCAGTTTGTTTTTGTTTTCTTTTTTTGAGGGGGGTGGGTAGGGGATAATATTTGAAATGCCGTTGTGTGGGGTTTCGTGGGCTACCCCATGTCCTGGCTTGCACTATCCGGTCGTTGCCCCTCCTCCTACCTCCTCTCAGAGAAGTGGGAGGAGTTTGGACTAGCCCCCACGACCGCGAACATTTTACAAACTTTTGTGCTCTAAGGGCGAATCTGAGGCATTTATATCGTGTGTATCTGCTATATTGGAGACCATTTTGGGGCGCTATATTGTGTGAAAGTTGCATTGGGCAAATGTTTTTTTTGGGGCGGGGGGGGGGCAGCAAACGTTTTTTTTTTTTTTGGGGGGGGGGGGGCACGGCCCCCTCGTAGCTACGCCACTGATGAGAACTGCGGATGAGATTCTCCCTTGGTTGTCAAATATATATAACCGCGAAAACGAAGGATAGCCAGGGGAGGTGTCAGTTTTAAATCCGGGTGCAAATATTTTATTTTTGGATCTATAGTGGGGAATGCACACAAGTGGTTCATTCATGATAACAGTTGGCAAATCAAAGCTTTGTGGTGGAATTATACTGGCTTTGCAGTCACAAGGGTGTATCAGCCATTGTATACCTCATTCTATCATTTGAGTCACCCAAGTATGGATTATCCAGACGTCGGTTGTTTTTTTCTGCAGAAGTTATTGTGTTGTGGTTAGGAAGTTCACCGGTAGGTTAGTGACTAATTCATTTTAATCTAACCCGCCTCACGGAACCGTAAATGTGATCAAACGAAGATGTCATCTTGAAATGTTTGATTACGGATAGAATATGGCGTATATACCCTGCAAGCCCTTTTATATATATATAACACACAGAGTTAATCAGCACATACATATACACACGTATATATAGAGGATATTCACGAAAATTTGATGAATACCGAAAATATCTCGTGAGTGGCTACAAAGAAATATGAGGATCTTCACGAGCGACGCAGTCGCGAGTGAAGATCCTCATATTTCTTGTAGCCACGAACAAATTTTCGTGAATTTTCTTTTTATTTAATGCTCTACGACTACAAACTCTCCAATTTGTGGCCTTTATTTGCCATTAAGGCGCAAAATTTATGTGCCGAACCGGCGTCCATACAAAAATTACAACAACCAAACTCCAACCATTGGAATGTGTGAATATCCGCACAAAAAGTAGTCCCGTCTTATTTCTCCCCTAACTTTACGATTTACCAAGGCTGGCGAATTGAAATAATCGCAATGTGTTTCGAAGAAATAGAACAATAACAAAAAACACCACTTTCTTATTTTCAATAACAAGACACGTCATTTTATTTTTTTGGAACTCAATGCACTGAAGACGTGTGAAGTTGAACTGAAGAAATTTGAAAGTGATTTCGGCTTTTCGCTGGAAGGTGAATGAGAAAGTCAAACTTTGAAACCGCTGATTTAATGAATTGATTTAGTCACTGTCACTATCAATTATTCGAATTCGTTTGTATTTGGGACTCTGGAATTCATTACTGATGTGCTGACTCGTTTAAAGTACATGTGATTCGTCATCCGAACCTACGATGAAATATCGATTTCTAAATATCATTTTGATATTTCGTTTTGCCGACCGACAGGGGAATATGACTTAATTTTTCAGCGTGAATTGATGCCTGAGCATTAAATATATGTATATACATATATGTTTGTAATCAGCGCAACCTCAAACTTGTTATTGTTCTTTCAAATGCTGATAGAGATATGTGTGTATATGTAGTGCACAACATTTAGCCGTCCGTGTCTAGATTATATTAAATAACTCATACGTGTTAAGGATACATGTCCATATCTCTGTTTGCACCTGCACCATTCTATTAATGCGTCGTTTATAGATGGGTGATGCTATTTAAAGGCATAGCCTGTTTGTCAAATCCATTTCTGTTTCAAGAAATAAAATATTGTTTAAAAACAACCCTCACATGCATCAAAATAATCTGTCTACTCTACTCTCATATGACTACACACACATAAACTATACAGACGACAACCCCCCCCCCCCCCCCCCCCCCCATCTTGTAGTGACTGCGGGAGTGTGTTGTTTATATCACATGATTTGCAAAGTCACACAAAACGTGGCTACCCTATTGACGATGATGTATCTGAATCAGAGAGAGAGATAAGCAAAGTAATTTGATAATTAATTCTGTTTGTGGAGACCGCCACAGGTGATTTCAAAAGAAAGTGAAACAGCTCATAAGTGAAGGTAGTATATCCGAAAAGCAAGCTCGCGAGGTAGCTGTAGTGCCCGTGCTACTCGCAGACCAGACAGAACGTTATTTTTACAGCAATACAAGAAAATATTATGTTTCATAATAATTAATTTAATAATTCTTTTAATAATACTTTTAAAGCCTAGAATCCACACACGGTGCTCAATGGCTGCACAATAATTGCATACATACAGTTAACACTAGAAGTCATGTCACGAAATGTGCGCTTATCTAGGATTAATTGCGCGTAGGAATTACGCGCAATTGCCATATTGAATGGCATCCAAAGCACGGTAGGTTCTTCTTGTTGCACAGAGCAAACACAGGCAATGCTTCTGCCAATGGACCTCCGGGTTACCCGGAGGTCCATTGGCTAAAACATTGCTTGTGCACAGGCTATATGTACAGAATGTGGTAGCTTACTATGGCCATAACGCGTAGATTAACGCGCAGATCGACGTGCTATTTGTGCGCATTGCATGACAGGACTTCTAGTTTTAACTGTACATATACACACATACACATACATTTTCTCACAGATACACTGATAAATAGATCACTATTATCATTTATTGGCGCCCAACGCCATATCAGCAACCGAGGCTATATCGTGGCGATAAGCGACAGAACCTAAAAGAAAAAAAGGTATTGAATTAAAACAAAATAAAAAAAACAAAAAGCAAAACAAACTACAACTTTACCAAAACAAGTATGTGAGTGTAACTTGACGAGTAACGAGACAATCCCCGCTGACTTAGTCACACCCACACACCCGGTAATGTCAGTTTATGACCAAAATTAAAAGACCACTGAAGGAAATGCCTTTCAAAAAAGGTAGGTTTTAGTACCAGACTTGAATGATTCAAGTGATTTTCTATTTTTTATGCCGATTGGAAGAGAATTTCAAAGCCTTGCGCCAGCAACCGCAAATGCCCTATCACCAACACTTGAAAATTTAGATACAGGCTGAACCAGATTGAGTTGACCTGATGACCTAAGAGACATCGGTGGTTTGTGGATAGCAAGCAGACAGGACAGCTAGAATGGTGCAGATCCCGAGATAAACTTAAACACCAAAAGGACAATTTTAAAATGGATGTATCACGTGACTAAGCTTCGCCTTCGTCGTGAGATTAAACTGGCTATAAATACCCTTGCGAACGTACGATCAATAGATATACACACGGCTATACATCGTGTTCTCAACAAACACAAGTACAGTTTTGACAATCATTCCATGATATTGACACCAGTAGCAGAGAAGAAGACACAGATTGAAGCAGGGAATATAAACATATCAACATCTATAAGATATCCTAGTAATATGGCAATACGCAAGGCGTAAGGAGGAACCCCAAAGTATCCAACATATTGAAATATTTCATTCCGCAACCATTACTCCAAAAACATTTTATGCAATCGAATTCCTGCAATTGTTTAATTTCAGCCAAACATGAATACGTATCACAGTACTTAATATTTTCTCACAGGCGACCATTATATCGTTCAGGTGAAAAAATATGGTCGCATCATTTTAAATTTGGCATTCAAATAGCTTGTGTCAAGTACAGCCCTTCAGACAACCTTTTTTCTGATTCGTTAACGGGGGGAGGGAGGGCATGCAAAGAGTAAAACTAACAGAAAGGGAAGTGCTGCTCACATGTACATATTTCTCAGGGAATTCCCAACCAAAACACACCAATTGTCAAACGAAAGTTTAGGTTCTAAAAGTCCTCAAATCACCCTCTTTATTTATCTGGTGCATTCAACAGTAAAGCAAGGTGTCAGTAGAATTCTTCAAATGTTTACTGAAACACTACATTCTTCCAAGTCTGCTTAGTTTTGGGGATTAAATAATTTCCGAGTGCAACTTTTCGAGGCAGGTAAATCTAATTAAAATATTTACAACAGTTATACCTATGAGCAAACCCAACCCTACCAAAGATACATTTACCTCTTTCATGTGATGAAAGACTCATTTCTGCAATTGAATTCAATTTTTGGCTTCTGCCTATCAAAAGCATGGCAAATTTGTTCTTTTGAGGAGAACTGTCCAATCTGTGTCAAATGGGCTTAAAAACTGGTATTGCCTTCGACAGAATTCCCACCCCGTTACCTAATGAGTAAGTTGGGAGGGATAAGAATTCACAGCTTTCTTTGAAAACTACCCAAAACCCAAAATAAAACTAAAATCTGCATTGCGGTTGTAAAGGGCTTATAATTCCTCTAAATTTGTGAGAATCCATTTGATTCTTGCGAAAATCGTTGGCGAGAATTCAGACCTGCTATGGACAAGGATCCTATGAGGCCATTATGGTTGAACCGGTGAACCCTGTTTCATACTGATAATACATGATAACCCTTTACCCAATACAGCTTTTTAATTTTTAAAACACCAACTACTGATTTTAAATGACACCCCCCCCCCCTCCAAGGGCCTTAATCACTCACCTGGCAAAGTGGTTCAGAGAAGTATTTTGGGTCACATTCAGTTAGTCGTGGTTCATGAACACTACATAGGAATGATGTTATGAATTTATTCATAACTCTAGTGTCCATGTCAGACGATTATTAGCATAGGTCTTCCTGGTTGTTTCCAATACTGTCAGCTGCAGACAAGTACTGCCAATCTTCCAAGGGTTGTTGTGTCACTGCAGCTTGAAAGGCAAATTTTATGGAAAAACTCTAAGAAACGGATTTGAACATTAATGAACAACTTCAAAACTAACCCACCCCTGCCCAAATATTAAGACAGGGACTCGAAATGAACAAACTCAAATCTGACACCCCACCCCTCCCCCACCCCCCTGCGATACCAAATATGAAAGGATTCTGACTGCCAGGAACCAAATTGGAACAAATTTAGATCTGACCTCCCCAGAGATGTTGCACACCAAATATGAAAGCATTCTAACTGGTGAGTCTGAAGAAAAAGATTTTTAAAGAAATTTTCTCATGTTGCACTGAGTTAATTTGAGCTCCCATAACGAGCCCAAATATTAACCCATAGACTTGGCTTGAACAAACATGAACTGACCCCCCCCCCCCCCCCCCCCCCTTAGAGAAGCTTTGTGTCAAATGTGAAAGGATTCTGATTAGTGGATCTGAAGAAATAGATTTTTAAAGAAATTTCCTCATACTGCACTAAGTTAAACTTTGGGCTTCAATAGATAGACCAAATATTAACCTAGAGACCCGATTCAAACAAACTTCAATCTAACCCCCCTCCCCACTGGAGATGTTGTATTCCAAATATGAAAGCATTCTGACTGGTGGCTCTGAAGGAGGTTTTCAATGAAATTTCCTTATATCGCACTGTTGATATTTGGGTGCCCATAGGGAGCCCAAATATTAACTCAGGGACTCGATTTGAACAAACTTGAATCTGCCCCCCCCTCCCCCACCCCCACCCCCTCCGCTCCTCTCCCCTAGAGATGCTGTATACCAAGTATCAAAAGATTCTTATATATGGTTCTGGAGAAGATTTCTTTAAATTTTGGAAAACAATTTATGGGTGGTATCACAGAAAAGCGCCCTGTGGGTGTAGCAACTTTTCTTGAACAAACTGGAATTTATATGTGATAAGGAACATGAATATCAAATTTGGTTCAATTCAGCCCAGTTGTTTATGAGTAGAGGTTGTTAATGTAAAGTTAACGCCGGACAGATGGACGGATGGTCGACAGACAGATGGTCATCACTTAAGCGCCCCCTGACTTACAGTCAGGTGAGGTAAAAAATAAACAATATTCATCAAGCTTAATAATTATGGATGTTACTGGAACCGGCCGGTTCCAATGACAGTCATAGTTGTACAACTTTTATTGCCAGTGTCACAACATTTCAGGTCATGTTAGTGTTGTATTATTGGTTGATTTCCTGCCTTTGTGTTAGGTAAAGAGTTAAACTGACTCCGTTCTTTTCACGTGAATCCTAGCAGCAGTGTTACGAGAAGCTACATGGTTTCTCACTGGTTTAGTTACACAGATCACTATGTGAATCGATTCTCAAATTCTTATAAGCCCTGGCTGAGGAAAAATAATTCGCCAATATCAATAGAAAGTGCCATTTTATTTCAACAAATGATGTCAAATATTCTTTTACCTAGTAATGGGGTAAAATTTTAATTAATGAAGCACCGGATTCTACCCTGTGCTTCATTAATTAAATTTTTGATAATTATTGCTGTAAACGGTGTTTGAAATCTAATGTCATTGCATCCGTGGAAATATTGCCCACCCGTGGAAAGTGACCAGCCCATGGCGGCCGCACTGCACGCTTGGGGGCTGGAGAGGGGGCACATGCCCTCCACATTTTCATTCATGCCCCCACCCCCCCCCCCCCCCCCTATTAACCCATATAATGAACATCCGACAAGACATTTTAATATCTAGATATTTATGCGTGTTCGCAAATTATATATTATGGACACAAATGGACACTGAGTCAAGGTAATTGTGTTTTTCTGCCTTGAATTTCAATTTTTTATTTGGGGGGACACCCAACCCCTCCACTGATGACAGGGGCACACTCCTTCTTGTCATCGCCCCTATTTCATTGCTATGTGACTCAGGTGATGCTGTGCATCATATTATTCATGTCCTGACCCCACTCCCACTATATATTACTCTTGCCCCTAACTTTGATATCCTGGCTAAGCACCTGTATCATAGTAAACTAACATCAAATTGTGTGCTTATGTCCAGTAGCTAACATTGGAATAGTATAATGTGCTTTGTCAGAAACTTGATCAAGTATTGATGACAAACGACAATTTTTATTACCAGTACCTGGTACCAGTAATAAAATAAGATTTACAAATATCACCCTGTGTTTTTTCAGCTATTAACTAAGATAAAATTGTGTGCTTCATGAAAATTATTTTGTTACTACCTGTTAGAAATTACTGTTTCTTGTTTTGCTATTTTTGAAAAAGAAATCACTCCTTTTCTAGAGGGCATACTAAACACCGAGGCAAACCAAGGGATACCAAGGTGAATGAAAACAGGAGTGAAACGGGTATGGGGTGGTGTGTTCTTTTTATTTATTGGTGTTTAAAGTCACATATTTCTGCACAACAGCTAATCATGACCACAACAGTTTTATGGGTGGAGGGAGCCAGAGTACCCAGAGAGAACCACTGACCAATGGCTCAGTCAGCTCTCCAACATACTACACAAGCAGGGTTAGCCTTGTTTGAAGATAGGTGCACCAAGAACATGCAGTATGCCTTGGCACACAGCATACCGTGCCCCTACATGGGCAATGGGGGTGAAGTGTCTTGTCCAAGGACACAAAGCTGTTGCTGCAGGTGGGATTCGAACCGAGGGCCTCTCGGCTTGCAGCCTGCATCTCTACCTACTGAGCCACTGCACCCCTGGTGGTGTATTCTGATTATGTAAATAGATTTAAGCAGTATGGCATGGTTTTAATGATATATTTGAGAATTATGGGTGCTGAATCGAGTGCCCTGAAAAATCTTCCCTTCGGTATTTAGTAGGTAGATTGGTAATGGTATTTAAAGCGATTCCACCTCAGGGAGCAACAGTGTGAATTGTTAACCATATAGTAACTTCTTAATTAATTTTCTTTGTGGCTGTCGGCAATTGTCTTCTTTGTTATGACAAAAAAAAAGTTATGGACCAATATCACGACATGGGAAACAGTATTTTTTGTAAGTGGTAATTTTTCAGTCGCCAACAATAAAAGAAAATTGCCGTGCTAGAGACATGGTCAGCACTCATGGCTGACCAATGGGATCAAAGATTAAAAGAATACTGACTTAATTTTCTACAATTCTATAAAATGGCGGCAATTGTAAAAAAAAGCACTGGTCACATAAAGAAGGTGAAACTTGAAAACAAAAACGTGTCAACAAATCACCATAAATTAGTGCTGTTATCATAGGCGAAAGGGCTAAAAAGTATATATACAGTAGGCGCATAGTGTATTATCACAGAGTGGAGATTTCACTCAAACAATAATTCCAAATTTGTTGCAAAGCAAAACAAGCACAAGTTAAGCTCTGGGTATCCAATGGAACTCTGGCTTAAACCTGGAGGTCCCTTGACTCCACTGGCTGAAACATTGCTTGTGTTTTTTGTCCATATGCACAGAATTTGAAAATGATACTTTGGGTGATAATTCCACTCCGCAGGTGATTTTGTTGCATCCTCTCCCCATGTACTGTACAAAAACCAAATACAAGCTGTAGCTTTGGGTGTCCAGCCGAGCGATACTTATGACAGTACGCCACAAAATCCTAATAACATAAAGCCAACAATGGCAAAACAATAAACAAAAAAAAATAAATAAATAAATAAATGAAAATTAAAAAAAAAACGTCAGAGCTGCCGGAACTGAAAAGTTCGGCCAGCCCAAGCCCCCCCCCCCCCCCAAAAAAGTGTTATGGGAGGTTTATTTTTATCAAGTATTACAGTGATCTGTTTTCAAGATACCCAGTTACCACTTAAGTGTTTCATCCACGCACAGACCTAGACCATTAATAACCAAGCTACCTATTATATACCAAGGTGTAGTTTTCGGGAACAACTCGGTCTACATATATATATCTTGCATTTACTTGAATAAATCAAGTAATATCACGTATATTGCTTAGAAGGAATCAATTAAATGTCTGCAATTATATTTAAACCTTTTTAAACAACCCTGACTTACTTTTCTTCTTTTCACCTCGGTATCTCTCGGTATACCTTGGTGTTTAGTAGGATCCTTTTCTGGGAGGTGGGGGGGGGGGGGGGGGGGGGTTTCGTATGGATCAAATAGCCATAGGATGATTCGGTTTAAATTAGCAGCTGTTTGGGTCAAATTGCTTAAGGACAGTTTGGATGCAATTCTCACTGATGACAGTATATTATAGAACACATGGAACGTGGATTTATTTATTTATTTATTTATTTATTTATTTATTTATTTATTTATTTATTTATTTATTGGGGTTTAACAACACTTTTGACAGTTCGGGTCACCTCGTGTCAGACAGTTTTATGGGTGGAGGAAGTTGGAGTCCCAGGAGAGAACCACCGACCAAATGCCAGGGTTCCAACATACTAACTCCACATGAGCAGGGTTAGCAATGGTTGAGGGGCGAGGTGGCGTCGCGGAAACTGGTTCTCGTCAGATCACCGAAGTTAAGCAACGTCGTGCGGGGTTAGTGGTTGGATGGGTAACCATTTCGGCGATTGATTCGCGCTCCCGCGTTATGTCCTTGGGCAAGGCACTTGACCCCGATTGCCTACATGGGGCAAGGTGACGCTGTGTACTGAGGCGTATTGCACGTCGAGGGTGCACATGTCCTCAACCAATCTAACCCTGCCTGTGCCTCGATGCAGAGTTCAGAGTTACGATGTTGGAGAGCTGACAGCTGCTTGTCGTTGCTCAGTGGTTCTCTCCGGGTACACCGGCCTACTCCACCCGTTAAGCCATTGTGTATAAGTATGTGACCTTAAACACCAATAAATAATAATGAATAATAATAATAGCAATGGTTGAAGACAAGTGCACCATAAACGTACTATACACCTTAGCACACAATGCCAATGTGCCCGCACATGGGCAATGGGGGTGCAGTGTCTTGCCCAAATCGTTCAGTGCAAATACGGTAACATTTTTCAATTTTGTAAAAATTATTAAAAATTTTAATGGAAATTGTTTTCTTCGGTAAATTCTTTGGGGAAAAAAATAGTAAAGTACTAAAGGAAACAATTACATTGCATTACCAAAATAAAATTTAAATTTATGGACGAAGCCACCCACCGCCGTCTGTGGGGTGAAACGACTCGAGGGGCGAATGGGAATTGGGGCGAAATGACCTGGGAGCAACTTATCAGCAAGGTATCACCTATTTTCAAGCAAACGTTTCATTACTATTTATTACACCTTAAAATTAGGATAATTCAAAAACTGTGTTTTGTTTTGATTCTTCTTGAACTTCACTAGGTATGTGTCCATACATATCTTTATGAAATCACACCAATATAATCAACAAGATTGCCGGTTATATCTGCGGTTTTTTTGATGAAGGTACATCATGTAATCGCTGAAGAGGACAAGTTACAACGAAATCAGGAGAGTTCGATCTGAAATAACAAGATTATTTGCTGAGCGTATTGAAAAACCTCTAACAGGACAGAATACGAGTGATGTGCAGACATGTAAATATCGCGCAAAGCTGAGATGCGAGTTGGGTTGCAACAGAAAACTAACGCATTTGACATTTTGTTAGATTGTTAATATTGGCCCAAAGATTCCGTGAGGGGGATAAGCCGATTGCAATTGTATCGGCAATTGTGAACCGGAAGTCATGTGATTTTTTCCCTGACATTTTCTGTCCAATTCAAAATATTGCTTGAGGGTATTAAAGAATTCTGTTCTTGAACACATTTATCGGAATGGGTATGTGCAGCCCCTTGCGGGTCTGCGGCCCACTGGGATTCCAAAAATGCCACAAGTGGGAAGGTTCTTTGCAGGTATTTTCTTTGTTTTACTGCTGGGGCATGACTCATTTAAAGCCTTTCCCATACACAACATTTAACCCAGATTCCAAAGAAATCTGAGAAGTAATTTTCAAGTTATAATGCAAACAGACATCAGAGTGCAAATGGAGATATATACGGACGGACATATGGATAGACTTCCAGTGCCAGTGATTGAACCAGAGGTGCTGACATACCAGTGTCAAGGATCAAGCTGTGTCAGATGAAAGACAAAATCTCCTACCCAATGGACCCTGCAACAAACCTCAGGGCAAAAACGTTTTTTGTGTAAAATCTTTGAAGTGTTCACAAACCCATTTTAGAACTCAAAACACCAGAGTAACTCAACCGGGTCATGTAATATTAAGAACAGCATGCTAAGCATGGCATATGCACCCCACTTACCCCCGTGTGAAAATGCTAAGATGGACATATTTTCAACACTAGGCATACACACAAGGGGTTTATCATCTTTGTTTTGCAGCGGAGGGAATCCAAACCCAGCAAAAATTGTGAGATCAACGTACACCTGTCAACAGTAGTTTGTGTCATTCGGATCATCTACATGTGAGATGTAAAATTATTGTCTTTGTTTTGCAGCAACATTAATCCCCTACCCCCTCCCAACACAGAAGTAACTGTAAAGGCCAGAAACAATGATTGGACCTTCAAAGAGAACAAAGACATAATGCCACATGTGAGGAGGTGATTTGAATGAATTTTCTTGGTTTTACTGCAGGGACATGACTCATTTGAAATCCTTTCCCATAAACAATTTTCATTCCAAATTTTATTGAAATCTGATAACCCAAACCTGAAATATGAGGCAAACAGACAAAAATTGGTATTTTACGAGACAAACAGCAAATTTTCAAAGTTAAAAAGTGGGATAAGTCTGAAAAGTAACATTATTAAATACGATTGAGATCCGATAATCCAAACCCGATATACGAGACGAACAGACAAAAATAGGCTATTTTTGTATATTCAAAGGGACAAAATGCACAGAAAAATATTTTCAACAGCAAAACAGCTGTTACTCCATACAGATCTTACATGTACATGGATAATAGTGAACATGTGTATGAAATTTCAAGTTATAATGTGGGCCGACATCTGAGTGAGGATGGACAGACGTATGCACGGATGCATGAACATACACACCGACTCACGGATAGGCGCAATCCAGTATATCCCACTTTTTTAAAGAAATGCACAGGTGAAGTATTGTAAAGGTGGGTGACAGTTAAATGTTAAACTAGAAAAGATATCTCCATGGGGTTAATGTTACATGTACAATGGGGATCCTTGTATGGTGCATCATAAGCCAAATCGTAGCAATTGTCTTGGCCTGTTTGATTCAAACCCTTCTACGGTTGATTGAAGATTCCTACTAATTAGTAAATATTTATCCAGTCCATCTAAAAATATAAGTATTTGAATTTTTATCTTTAGCTCATACTAAGGGTTCCTACGGGTGAGGAGGTTTTATTTTTCTCATTGGAAAGAGAAAACTGGGTTGTGCTAATAATGTTTACCCTCCTCAAACAACACTAAATATTAACACAGCCGAGCCCAAAAGCACTTGTTACTATCCTATAATGATAACAAACGTAGTCCTAGAAGTTCTGTACAAAAAAATGATTGCATCTAATTTCGGTATAAAATAGCTGGAAGCCATCTTGAATTTCAGACTGCACCCCAAAAGACTTGTACTCATCCCAAGGTGATAATAAAGGTGCCCAAGAAGTTTCGTGAAGATCGGTTCATAAATACAGCCTCTAGCCCGAGCCGTTTTCATGTGCACTTACTGTGTATAAGTAGTGCTGAATAAGTCAAGTTCATCTAATTTGCATAATTTCTGCGCGAGGAAAAAACCTGTGTTTTTTGTAACGTATTCCATGTTACTAAACATTCATTTAAAAATTTATTCAAATCAGAACTTTCATACAGGTCTGTACAAAAAACTGATTGCACTAATTTCTGTACAAAAAAGCTGCCGGCGACCATCTTGAATTCCGTACTCCACCCCAAAACACTCGTTCTCGCCCCACGGTGATACCAAAGGTACACGAGGAGTTTTAATTTTACAGCCTCTACCCCAAGCCATATAGAAGTTCGGTACAAAAAACTGATTGTACCTAATTTCGGTACAAAATGGCCACCGGCAGCCATATTGAATTTTGGACAAAACACTCGTTCTCGCCCCACGGTGATACCAAAGATACACGAGGAGTTTTAATTTTACAGCCTCTACCCCAAGCCATATAGAAGTTCGGTACAAAAAACTGATTGTACCTAATTTCGGTACAAAATGGCCACCGGCAGCCATATTGAATTTTGGACCCCACCCAAAAAACATTCAGTCTCGTCTAAAGGTGATAACAAAGGTCCCCAAGAAGTTTTGTGAAGATCAGTTCATAAATGCAGCCCCTAGTCCGAGCCATATTGACATGTGCACTTACTGTGAATAACGTAGCACTGAATAAATCAAAATTCATCTAATTTGCATAATTTCAGAACTAGAAAAAAACCCGTATTACATGTGATGTATTCGATGTTACTAAACATTCAAATAAAAATTTATTCAACTCAGAACTTTGACACAGAAGTTCCGTACAAAAGACTGAATGCACTAATTTCAGTACAAAATGGCTGCTGGCGGCCATCTTGAATTTTAGACCGCACCCAAAAAAACTGGTTCACATCCCACGGTGATCACAAAGGTACCCAAGACGTTTCGTAAATATCGGTTCATAAAGACGGCCTCTGGCCCAAGTCGTATTGAATTGTTGATGCCGGACAGACGTCCAGACAGACGACGGGCCATGGCATAACCTCAAATTTGACTATGTCAAAAATGAACTAAAATGGGGAGTATCCAGAGTATCACAGGACAACAAACTATTTGTAAAGAACTCCATCTTTCAAGGACAATCGGACAGCGTTGGCATTCACCACCATGCAGCCTTGAGGCTGCATTTTGAATTCCTGTGTTTGTTGTTCTTATGAAATATTATTTTATTATTATCAGTTATGGTATAAATATGCTACCGAAAGCACACTTGCAGGAACCGCTGATGTCTGATGTCGACTTTGTGTCAGTGCGTGAGATGCACACATACTTTTGGGTTCTATACACCACATCCTTCATTTTGCTATATAATTAGTGTAAATTTATTTGGAATTTATAGAATTTAAGACATACAAATTTCATAGTATTGTTTTTGCCTTAGTTGTGGAGCTTAATAAGTAAGGGACAATTTAATTTGAAAAAGGGGTTCATGAAGATTCAGCCACAGGAATATTCAACCCTCATATTTTTTCCGAGAATATTCGGTCTCAGTCGTGGTCGAATCTTATCACCTGAAAAGTCAAGTCTTCACAGAAAATGTTTTTCTTTAAATGTTCTATGCATTTTTCTATAGTTTTCTTTAAGGATTTATACTAATCATAACAACATTGTGCAATATGAAACAAACCTAAATGAAGCTGGCACAAAAAAAATTCCCAAAATAAGCTGAGAGGGTTTTCAGTTCGAATCCCACCTGTGGCAACTGTACTAAGGCATACTGCATATCGATGATTCACTTGTCTTCAACCAATGCTAACCCTGCTTTTTTGGAGTTACTATGTTAAGGAGCCTGACGGTTGCTTGCCATTGCTCAGTGGTTCTCTCCAAGTACTCTGGGTTCCTCCCCAAGTAAAACTGTCCAACATGAGGTGGCCCTGGCTGTAAAAAAGTGTTGTTAAACCCCAATAAATAAGAAATCAAATTTGCTGAATCCAAGACTACTGAATGATGGTTTTGATTGGGGTGGGGGAGGGTGGTTTTGGTTATACAGTGGAGCCCACTTAGTTGGATATCTCTTAATTGTATATTCCTGTTAATTGAATATAATTTCCCAACACAAAACCATTTACCAAACCTCAAATACAAATTTGACCTGTTAATTGAATATAGGTTATACACTAATCTCCTGTTAATTAAATAAAAAAAAATGTAACATGTCAAGAAATTACCCTGACTCTTTCCAATTTTCCTTTGGTTATATACCATTTTGACCTCAGTACATCCAACACAAGCATTTAATCTGTTATATCGTGTTTGACAGAGATCATGAAGCTCTGTCAAACAAAATATAATAGAATAAATGCTAAGTTTATCTCTGGAATACAGGAAAGGGACACAGTCCCTGTTAATTGAATACTCCTGTCAATAGAATAATTTTCATTGGCAAAGCGGCTCTTCACTTAACAGGGTCCCACTGTACAGCAAAAACAAATATCACAAACTAATAATGAAACTATGAACTTGAGAAATGTTTGATTGGTCATTCTACAACATGTTTTAGCTGGTACTATACAGTTTTGTAGACTAAAGGGCTCAGTAGTAAGAGATGAAATCTGCAAGCCAAAAGGTCCTCGATCGAATCCCACCTGCGGCAACCACTTTGTTTCCTTGGGCAATACACTTCATTCCCATTGCCCACGTGGTGGCATTGTGTACCAAGGGATACTGCGTGTCAATCGTATACTTGTCTTCAACCAATGCTAACCCAGCTTGTGTGTTGTTTCTACGTTAGTTGTTTGCCATTGCTCAGTGGTTCTCCCTGGCTTTTCCCACCTGTAAAATTGTCCAACATGAAGTGACCCAAGCTGTCGAAATGTCATTAAACCCTAATAAATAAATCAATAAGAATCATGCACTCCTATTCTGGAGGACGGTTTGGGGCAAATTGTCAGCGGATGGTTTGGGTTAGATCAGTATCCAGTTTGGGTCAAATTGTTGAGGACAGTTTGGATGCAGTTCTCACGAATTCCAGTCATTTTGGTCCCAAGTCATATCGGCCCCAGTTATTACGGCCTCAAGTCAATTCAGCCCCAATATACCAAGTCATTTCAGCCTCTATAAATAGTTTTAAATATAGTTTGAATTTTAACATTTTTCTATTTAATTGTTTTTCAACATTTATACCTCAAATAGATATTCAGGTATACATATGATATTCCTTCATGCCTAGTAGATTTTTTTTCATGATGAATAAATGAATGAAAAGTTTCAGCACGCCGAA
This sequence comes from Pictodentalium vernedei, assembly GCA_031216915.1. Lineage (NCBI taxonomy): Eukaryota > Metazoa > Mollusca > Scaphopoda > Dentaliida > Dentaliidae > Pictodentalium > Pictodentalium vernedei. The sequence goes on along the minus strand of CM062292.1, from coordinate 23,535,245 downwards.
GGTGCACATGGACGATGTGGGATTTGAAATCCCTTGTGGCCTGAATAATTTTATTTGCTTATGAATACACGAGAGTCGGAAGAAAGTGTCAGTCATTGGAAGTGGGGTACTGGGGTCAGAACCCAGTGGACCTCGAACTGAAAGGTGACTAGCAATTGCGCATAACTACAAGCATTCTGCTCTGTGTTTTAAAAAATGTGAACATATTTATAGTAGTGTCGAAATCACAGTTTGGTGGTTGTTTTAGAAAAAAGAAAGGAAAAAGAAATCCTGTGAACCTCGAACTGGAACGCGACTACGAATTGTGCATAACAATATGAATGAATGAGATGACTGCATATGCTTTGCAAAATTTCAAAGTAAACAAATTTCTCTTACTTATATAGATAGCATCTTAAATGCGTGTAAAACTGAACACATGGATAATCTTTAATGTCACGTAAAACTTTTCTGTACACTGTGTAAATACAAATAACTGAACATTACTTAATAAAGGTAATTACCCATTACTTCTAAATATAAACTATGCGCTGATCTTTATAGATCTCTACACTCAAAATGATGCCGAAATGACCAAGGGACCAAAGTGACTTTAGGCCGAAGTGACTAGGGCCGAAATGACTTTAGGCCAAAGTGACCAGAGACCAAAATGACTTGGGGTCGAAGTGACTGGAACCATTCTCACAGATGAGAGACGTTAATTATTACAGAGCAAACCGAATGTGAATTTACTGCAGAGATAATTGCTCGACGATATTCATGTATATTAATATTTTTTTTCAATAAAAATCGAGCAATATATTAATATTTTTTTCAATAATTAGTTTTAGGAAATAAAACGAATATCGTAGCTTATCTAAAATATCCGAACAGATGTGTACTGGGTTTCTTTTGGACGAATCTTTTCTGGGCCGAGTTTTCCTATGGCCAAATCTTCCTCCAGTTCCCAAATAAAGATGACATGACATTTTCACTTGCGGTAAATATCCAAAATGGTTTTTATTTTCCATTTTTAGTGTTCAAAACTACGAAGCACTGTTCAGAAATACAGATGGCACCAAAAATTAACACATTATTACTTTGTTTTGATTTGTGATGGGACCGAAAGCAAACTGTCAGTATCATTGTTTTTTAATTACACCCATATCGGCCCTAACCAAATCATCCGCTGTAATTTTACCCAAGTCATCCGCTGCAGTTTTACCCAACTCGACCGAAACTCGTCCGCTGGGGGGAAGTATTTGAAGTATTGTATTTTGAATCATTTTTTTATTTATTTATTTATATAATTATTTTATTGTATACTTTATTGTATATTATTACCAGTTTAGAGGGCGTTCTCTAGTATATTAACGGAGTTTAGTAGGGATCTAAAACTCCGTAATACCCGGTGTCATGCAACCGGAAGCGAGCGACGTGCCATTAATGAAAACAAAATTCATTAACAGCACGTCGTCATGGTAGTAATAGAAATAACATGATTTTGTCGGGCGTCCCGGTTTATTAACGGCCTTCGAGGAATGAATAACAGCCCTCTGGCTTATTAAAGTCCTTCGACTTCGTCACGGGCCGGTAATAAACCCTCGGGCTGTTATTCATTCCTCTCGGGCCGTAAATAAACCGTAACGCCCCCACCCCCCCCCCCAAACTCATGTTATTGTTATATTATCTATTGTAATATACCCTAATGTACCTGTTTGCATTCAAAGTTCATATACTTATACGAAATTCTGAAAATAGAAATGTCAGAACAAAATAAACTACTCAGCCATCTAATTAATTTCGATACTGTTTAACGCGGCTCTGAATACTGTTTATTCAATGGATTACCTACAATAATTATATAATTACAGCAAAAGTTCTTAAAGTATGTGTACGTTATATTAAGTTCCACAACATAATCTTATAATTTTGCAATTATTCATTAAAGAGTGACATCGGCGCTTCTCAGTGAATAATTGCAAAATTATTAGCAAATGTATTATAAGGATTAATTATATAAAGAAACGCATCAAAATTTATGTTATATTAAGTTCCGCAACATAATCTTATAATTTTGCAATTATTCATGGAAGAGTATCACCGGAGCTTTACAATGAATAATCGCAAAATTATTAGAAAATGTATTACAGGAATTAATAATATTAGAAACGCATCAGAACTTGTTATAATTATATTAAGAAAGGCATCAAAACTTGTTATATTAAGTTCCATAACATAATCTTATAATTTTGCAATTATTCATTGAAAAATATTTCCTATGCCATGCTGTTATTATCTTGTGAATCTTAATTGTGTACTGAATAAATATCATTATTTCGTTCGATTCTGAATAAATATCATTAATTAGATATTCCATGTTTTTATGATATTCAAACCCTTGGCGAACATATTTCGTAAAATTGCAAAGCTACAAATTTGGGCAAAATTGCTTGGGGAAGATTCTGTGCGCTGGCGGACAAAATTGGTAAAATTGTAAACGGACGACTCGGTTTGCGGACGAAACGTCCGTATACCCTTTTTTGAACCAAACGTTTCCTTACTTTTACAACTCCTTAACATTCGGATAATTCAAAAACTGCATTTCTATTCATCTTGATACTTCACGAGATACGTGTCAATGCATATCTGTATACAATCGTACCAATATAATAACAATTATCAATTATATTATCGGTAAAAAATGCGATTTTTTTCGATTAAGGTTATCACCGGCAGACAAGCTGCAACGAAATCAGGAGGGTTCGATCTGAAGTTACAAGATCATCAGCTGAGCATATTGACAAACCTCCAGAAGGACATAATTTGAGTAATAATAATAATAACATTTTGGCCGGCCGTTGGACTATCGGGGTTCTCATATGAGACGGCCTTGGTTACCACTGAAATGTAGATATTATATATCACGCAAATTAAACTTTGAGGCGAATGGGGTTGCAAGTTTATTCAGCCAAAGGAGTCCCAGAGAGTTAGACCAATTGCAACTGAATGGGCAATTCGAACCGGAAGTTACGTGATTTTTCATTGAAATTTACTGTCCACTTCAAAAAATCACATTGACGGCATAGAGAATTCTGTGATGGAACACATTTATCTGACTGGGTATGTGTAACCTTTTGCGGGCCTACGGCCCGTTTGGGGTTCCTATGAACTATCGTATACGGGGAAAGGGAAAACAATGCCTGTTAAGTATTTCGTACCTCGCTATCTCGTAGTGAAACAAATACATTTTAAGTAGCATTTGAATCTGAGAGATCAGAACATAAGTGAACCTACAGCTACGCTATTTTCTGCACGTTACTTCTCAGAAGAAAATGACATCTCACGTTTATGATTCCACAACCAACAAACTTATAAGGCGGACTTCCAATACTGGCTGGATTGCATGCCATCCGCGGAAGGACGGCAGAAACTAACTGAGAAAAATGAAGACATAGAATACCCCCCCCCCCCCCCCCCGAAAGAAAAGTCAAAGAAAAAGGAACCTCAAAATGCAGAAGAAGAGCTAAAAGTCAAATGGGTGACTTTTTTAATGGCAGCTAAAGAGAGAGCAAAGACGAACTAAAAAATAAAATGCCAATTAAAACCTCTGCAAAAATAAGGAACGAAATTAAAAAGAGAGGGCACAAACAAAATAAATGGACTACTTAAGGGGCTATTTAAGTAATGGAATTTTGTTTATTTTGAAAATTCTCACCTCTGTTAATCCTTCAATTGAAATTAAATATACACAAAATGTACATCAAAATGAAGATTGAGATGTATAGAACACGAAACACATGTGTACTCAACTCATAGAGTCGACCGTAGGCACAAGTGGTTCCTGGTAGTCTGCTACCGTATTCGTTCCAGAACTGATAAGTTAATAACATTTCACGAGAACAACTTGTGGCCAACTGTGCTTTACATATCCAAGTACAACACTAGGGTATCAAAATTCTTCAAAACACAGCGACAGAGCTGCATGTGGGTAAATTCCAAAACCTTTGCTTTTGTTTACACATGAATTTACTTTCGATTTTATATACAACGCCGTCTAAAATCAAATAATGAGAAGGGTCGCCATAATACAGTATACTGTTATTAGATAGAGACTGCACAGTTGCCATATTCAGTGCAAGGTATCATGACACCTGCTGAAATTTCTTATAATTACGATTTTGTTTTTCGATGGAAATTCTTGGTATCGAGTGATTTGGGCATGTCTGTAGAGCATGGAAACCATCTTCAATAACAAAATGGAGACAGTGTTGTCCTTTTCCAAAATGCAGTCCTATCGCTGCACTCGAAAGTGTTTTGAATGCGTAGCTTTGTTATTGAATATCTGAAGCACATTCGGCCACGAGTTGTTCTCGCGAAATAATATTGCATAATCAGTTCTGGTACGAATACGATAGCAGACTTCCAGGAATCAGTGGTGCCTGCTGTCAACTCTTTGAGTTGATTGCATATGTGTTTCGTGTTCTATACATCCCAACCTTCATTTTGATGCATAATTTGTGTATATGTATTCTGAATTTAAGGAATATCTGAGGTGAGAATTTCAAAATAAACAAAATAGCCCTTAACGACGATGTAACGAGAAGACGTGTCAAACGAGGTGGAGTCATAAAATTGTATTTCTGAAGAAACATTGCTGTCAATACTGATTTATGTGTACCATGAGGTCAATGTATGGATGGTTCTCCTACATATATTTTGACCGCATATACAAATATATATAGAATATACCCATAGTAGCTTCGACGCGCGGTTAACACCACTTCACCACGAGTGGTGAACATTTCGTACACCAAGCTACTTTGGGTATATTTTATTTATACCATGTTCCTCATGTTATTAAGAGTCGCTATTATTTTTTCTCGATTTTACTGAACAGCAGACGTACAAACGAGCGAATCTGTTATTGTTTACACGAGCATCGGTGGGCGGTACTTCCGCTGTCAATTGTATCGCCGAAGCGAAATAAAAAAATGAAACTGAGCCCTTTTCGTTTTAATAACATGATAACATACTATTTCGAGTTATGCATGCTTTATTAACGTGAGACAATGCATGTTTGTTAATTTTTGGCAGCTTATGAGGTAAACCCATTTACAAACGTAATAAATAATTGCCACTTCCATTTCACTCTTCGCGAGGCGACGTGCGATAAATTTAGACAAGTATGCATTCAGGTCGATGTAACAAGAGGTCAACGGGGATGTAGTTCTATTATAGGTGTACATTTTTACTATTGTAATCCCATTACTGGCGTGTTCAACGCGGTTGATGCGTATAGCTAAAATTTATGTCATAGGCTTTTCATGTATAGTAGAATAGGTAATCATGGTATAAATATATATATATATACATGCTATTTAGTTATTCAAATACCTTTCTTGAAGGTTTTGGCATTACTGGTCAACGAACTAAAGAGTCAGAATCAGACTTTTTCACGGGAACCCACGGGAATGTCAATGTAGTACAGATTACTGTTGGAGTGGTCCCTAAATAATTACATTGTTAACGTAGTTATACGCTTTGGGTCCAAACACTCAATTCCCATTGGTCAGCTGGGTGAAAACGTCAAGACCAAATGCAATTCATTTTCCAATGAATACATTTGGACGAACTTTGACCCGCATTTACGGTAGAGCACAATTGACAGAATGTAGTTCGGGCGGTGTTTGGGCGGGTTTTTAACTTTTAGCGCCTCTCGCAGTGATCAACTCCGCTGGTGTTTCTTTGGTGACTCAGAGTTGGAGTATGAACGTGTGGGAATGGGTACAAAGGGATTCATACATAATGTGTACCCATTCCCACACGTTCATACTCCAACAAAGATTATAAGAATTGCATTCAATTCTTAAATATCGCGCTAGTCCCCTCAACCTCTACAATGTAGGGGAAGACGACTTTCATTTTATGACATTCAAAGGGCGCTATGTATGAAGCCTTGGAAGCTAATCATCAGAATTCTGCGTGTCGTCGTTTGATTTATGTCCTATGTCCCATAGGAGACATGTGACATTTTAGCACTCAGGCGACGATGTGTTAAGAACAACACGGGAAATTGCCATTCCAGTTCATCGTGAAATGTCAGTCATTTGTCTATCAAGGGAGTTAATCACTGAGACGAATTTTAAAAATAATTTATCAATATAAAACAAATCTTAATGTTTATCAATTATTTTGTAACATCTGTTGTTAAGAATCTTCAATCACAATTGTTTTTCTTACATATCTTTTATTCTTCCGTGATTGTGCAGCGAATAGTAGTAACACTTCATGGATGATGATGACGAAAACCAAAAAAAATTCTTGTTACAATCTTCACTCCACTGAACCAAAACGCGTTTTTCGTTTCAGTGATGGATACGCGAGTGAGTGATCAAAGTATACGCGACGCGTGTCAGTAGAATACTCGATTAAATTATAGCAATTGTTTATTTAAATACCTATAAACATTTCCATTTTTTTTATTTATCGGTTGTGACAATATGATCGACGAGTGGTATTTTAAAGAGCAATATTTTAGGGAAGGTGAGAGTGAGTCTGTGGAATTTTATCAGAGGCGTTACTACGGTTACAGTCGAATGGGACAGTGATGTGGGCAATGCGACATTTCTTTCCTTATGAGGCTGTGACGTCATGCGGGGGTGGGGTGTGCCGACACAAACGGGTGATCGTAAAGGTCAAGCCCGAGTAGGTAAATTGAGGCGATTATTACCTGGCATCACGCATGTCGCCTTCCTTAACTGATGCTAACATGACCCTGTTGAATAAACTACGATGTGTCGTGACTAAGAAAGCCACACGCAAGATCGAAGGCAACGAGGTCATGTCTTCGACGATAGCGATGTGTACCAATACTGCTGTGACCCCTGGAAGACCAAACGAAAGCGACAGTCCGTGGTACCAAGAGATCGATACGTCGTTCGACACGAACGTCACAGAGCTAAGTGCCAACGTGTGCGATAAGGTCGTCACAGAGGCAGAAGGCAAGACCATCGTTGACACCTATGTCAACAGGCTATTTATACAATTGGATTTTAGGCTAATGACGAGCCTCATGACTTTAGTAGTTGTGTGCCAATCACCAGTCACGAGGGGGCCGAACCTTTGACCTCAAACGATTCAACCCAGGTAGTTTGTGCTATCTCATGCATCTACAGATGAGCGTCCCTCTGGTGACCCAAACACCTTCGTGCCGAGCATGGACGATAGCTTGTAGGCTCTTTGTCATTTCTCTGGCCAAGCTTGGTGTTTTAGGCAGATGAGGTGAGAAGTAGGCCCACAGAGAGCAAAGATGTGTAGAAAGGTTTAACCACGTACTAGCAAAGCGGCTGCTTGGGCATCAATTCGTCCCAAAGATGGTGTTGTCTCAAGATCAAAGATCTTCTAATGTGTTGCACGGCTACCGACTGCCATCAGCGTTAAGACGGTGACGAAGGAGCCTTCTGTCATTCCAGGTATGCCTGTTTGTTTGAAGACGTCAAATATACACTTTGATGTGTGTGTGCGGTACATCTACCAGACATGTTAGCTGGAATGGGGGGAGGGGCAGCACGATACTGACCATATATGGTCCCTCTGGATCTACACGTTTGTGATGTCAGTTACGAAGCCTAAAAAGCCTATATTGTATTATCTATCCCATGGATATGCGAGCCTGACGGGGCGTTTGTCCTTGAATAATTGCCGGTAGGTCATTTGCTCCCAACTGTTGGTGTCCTTACACATTAACGTCCGCCGTTCATTTTTCCGGTTACATTGGATACATGGTAGGCGTCCACCACTAACCTCTCTGTGCCCCAGGGTGTTGACACTCCTGTTTAGGCTGACGTGCTGTGGGTAGTCGATGCATCTCAATATTACAAGATGCACAGTGGTTAATGTCGACTCTCTTTGAACTCCTAACACTCAGTACGCGACCCGGAAAGGCCCTTCCGCTCGTCATTGTGTCTGTGCACAATATTATTTTTTTTTTCCCGCCGGCATCCCGGTTTGTCTGCGAAGTCGGCTCCCTCTTGCGTATCATGCGTACAAGTAACTTGAGGTCGGTCAATCCCTCCACCATGGAGACTGGTGGCAGCCAGATATGGCAGGTTGGATCACAAGGGATAGTCGTCGATGATACAAACCTTCTGTCGTAATTTTATTGTCAGCCTCTGGCTGGAGTGGACGGTGATCAGATCTCGCCACACACCTTTCGCTCAACTGCGTTGATGGAATGTGGGAGGGTCAGTTCACTGACATCGTACTGATATATATAGAGTTGTTGGTTGTCCATTGAATGGTAGGGAGGTGTGACCTGGCTTACCGCGAAACGCTCCTTGTGTGTATGGAAGAATAAATTCTGGGCTTATCTCAAATTTTATGTTGGATGGTGAGGATCATGTTTTCACTCTTCCATAAAAACGGTCCCATCAAACCCCCCTGGGGAGAGCTTTACGCATTTGCTCTGCATTATTCTTTGAGGTTTTGAGGGCTTCGTCTTTCGCCCGGGGTTCAACATCGCCCTCTTCATTATGGTCTACATTGCCTCACAACCATTCATGCGGCATCTCGCCAGTGATAGAAGGTGGCTGACCCTGGGCTCCGCAACATATTACCTGAGCCCTCTGCTCCAGCCAGTCCGGGAAGGCTTCAATTATTGGCTTTTGGACGGTACAGACCTTGCCCCAGCTGATGGCTCCCGAGACATACTTCTGAACAATTCTCTTTGGTGTCCAGTCTGTAGTAGTTGGTATCTCTTGTTCATCTCATCGAAGCTGCGGAAAGTCTGGGCCTTATCACCACTGTCACGAATTTCTTTCGCTCATTCATAATTGGAAGACCCAGATTGCTCTAGCCATCTGTCACCTGCCGTCACTGCCGCTTAGGTATGAAATATGGCGCGACATGAAAGGGCGGGACGTGAAAGGGTGCGGAAGAATACGGAATGTCCTTTTCAACACACCAATATCTTAGCTTTGGAAGATAATCAGCTTGGTCCTGAGACATGTAGAGAGTTTTGTCCTCATCTCGACATTGGGCGGGGTCTAATCCTCCCCTATTAGACATGCTCACTGGGTCAGCTAGGTTCTGCGTCTGATCCTCTGAGAGGATAGAGCCCGTAGCCCACAGTGGAGAAGGGGTTGGCATTTCGGTAGTACTGGCTGTCAATCCCAGTCAGTGCGCCTGGCGTGGTATCTCTTGTGATCTCTACTACGTCCTGGCATTTCCCCTTGTTTGTCTTTACAGGCAGGTTCTCCACATCTCCTACTCCATTCACACGTAGTTATCTCAGACACGGAACTAGATTTAGACGAGAATTGGCCACGTATCTCCAAACTGGAGGAAGAAAAAGCTATGCATTGGCCCTTGAGCGGAAAAAGAGGCTTTAGCATTGCATATGGCACCTTATCCCACTCAGGGGGTGATATATTGTGCAAATTAGACATTTTAATGAATATTTCGACTAAATGTATGACGGAGACAGCTTATAAAGCGTTACGTTTGCTGCTAAACCCAATTTCGTATTTTGTATTGCGCGACATATGTATTTTTTCTGGTATTTGATGTATCTATTTCAAACTGAAATAAAATATTGTTTTGACTAAATGTATGATATCAAATTTGGCTGGACGCGATCAGTCTCTTCACTCTGAAAACTGCAGGATGAGCTGTCTTCAGAAAGTGGAAAATCCACTAAATTGAGTTGGGTTAAAAATTATAACAAATCAACTTGGGGGAGTGAATATGAACCCAATTGGGTTCATATCCACCCAACCCAGTTGCCTTAGGTTAAATTTTACCCAACCGGTTTTAGAGCGTATGAATTCAAAAACGACCCGGGATTCTTTTCTTTTTCTCGAAAACTCGAGATGTTGTCCAGTCGAATTGATTTGGTGAAAAGATTCTAAACCCAATCATATCTCAAACGTTCTAGCTTCTTAACTGTTTTTTTTTTACTTGAAACTCGATTCTGGATGAAGGTGGACTCATTGGGTGCTTTCTCAAACAACGTCCACACCTGAACTGCTTATCTGACGTTATCCTTCATCACAGCATCTCAGCAGCAAACGATCAAATAAAGGTAAAACCCAAAAAGTGAATAACAAATTAAAAAATGCAATATACAAGTTTGATGAATGTGTGTCCAAACCTGCTCGCTCGCTCGATCGCCTCTAGAACATCCGCAATTGGGACAAGGTGTGGCACAAGATACACGCTAAAAACTAAAGTATTAAAAACTACACTTGAAGTGCTGTATTTAACACTTACTAAGTGTTGAACTAGCACTTTGTTCAAATGTAGATATCCCAGAAATTGACAGGTGTTACAATAATACCACTTGACAAGTGTAATGTCGAGACACTTAAAAGGAAACAACGCAGATGACGCGGAGCAGGCTCGAACTCTCGAGCCTGATCCGCGTCATCTGCGTTGTGTCCTTTTAGTTATGTACCCATCAAGCACAAATCAAATTATGGACGATTCTGGAAGAACTACCAATGCTAGACACATGGGAAGTGCCATCCATTCAAGTTTCAGATGTCTGACGATTGTAATGTCTAAGTGCTTAAAGCATTGTACTTTGAGTGTTAAAATCAAACTCTAAGAGTTAGAATGGGTTTAACACCTTGAAAGGGTCAGTTTTAACACTTTAGTTTTTAGTGTGTATACGTCATTTGCTTTTATCGTTTTGTCATGAAGTAAACAAATTAAACGCATATCTTTATAACATCATTATCATGTTATCAATAATTGCATATTCTTATTACCAATAGTTCACAAAAGTGATGAATTTGGGAGGAGTATGCCAACCATGTGATCAGGGCAATGAACTCCAAACCGATAGGGACACGGTTTGGTCCCGACCAAAAGCAACTGAGTTGTGTCCTTGGGCAAAGCACCTAATCCCGATTGCACACGTTGAGACACAGTGGTGACGTGTACTAAAGCGTACTGCATGTCGATGGGGCCCTTGATGGTAACCAACATTGACTCTGCCTGTGTGGATTTTGTAGGCTGGGTTTTCTAACAGTTGCCCGTCCTTGCTCGATGGTCGTACTCTGGGGTACACTGGCTTCTTTCACCCGTAAAAAATGTCCGACACGAGGTGACCCGGGCTGTCGAAATTGTCGTTAAACCCCAATAAATAAATTAACTTATTGGGGGGGGGGGGGGTGGTAACCCTCTGTCTAGGAAGCCACCAAGTACTTACGAAATACTTTCTAATATTGTTTTTAAATTACAGCTGATGGCCACTCCAAGGGGGCGAATTCTTTGGGTTCGCTTCAGGACGGGATCGTTGTTTTAAAAACAGTTCAGAAATATCTTTCGTTTTATCATTACAAAGTGTAGTGAGTGTCGTCTACTAATCAGGTTCGATGATAAGTTAACGATATATGCCCAGTACAAAACATATACCAACCTTTATCAACGTTGTCGTGTTGGTGTCCGAACTCACATTGATGATCAACAATGCCATCCGCAAACAGTCCGCAGTCTCCCAATATCAGCACGCAGTAAGCCGAGATGCAGAATTCCTTGTTCAGACAGCTAATGGCACATTGAAGAACTACCCACCTAAAAGTTATAACTAAATTAAGGCTTTTGTTCTTGTTGGTTTTGAATAAAGCGTCTTTCATTGACTCAACAAGCCTTCGGTTGAGAAGAGCCAGTATTATTAATACTTAATGTCCCATTGTGTTTTCCTAAAAGCACGCCAATATGATTCGACTTCAGGTGGTAATATTACTGCACAGCCATGCAATCTGTAGCACACATCTGTTAACACCAACTACAGTCTATCTGAATTTCCCACTGAATTCGATAAAGAATAGCTCCAAGCAACTCATCGTGTAGTAGCAGGGATGCGGAAATCAGACCTGGTTGACCGGAGGTGGCGCAGGCGGTGGAGCCTGGCTCCACCTCCGCCAGGGGGGGGGGGGGGGGGTCAAAGGAGGTTATTGGGAGGGCGAAGGAGACAAGGGCGCTTTCATATTTAAAACAAAAATGTTTTAATATTTTTAATAATTTTATTTGCCTTGATGTAGTCCGCCTACTAATTGAACGGAGTCAGCAGATAATTTTAATTGCTATGACGTCATACCCCTACCCCATCGTAAAGTCAAACAGCAATATTACGCAATACCCTAATCCCACCCCCTCTTAAATTTTATTTTCTATGACGTAGTACCCATAACAATTAAATTTGTTATAATATATTAATATTTTTCGTTAAAGAATCTATCAAATAGATAATTAATTTTAAATGATGTAACAAGCCGGTCTTCAATAATTTTCGCTAAAGACTCTATAATTAATGTAATTTATTTATAAAAACTTCTTGAAATTTCTTTAAAAACAAAATGGCTCGTCGATAAAGCAACTTGTTCGTGGCGGCCTGTTGCTTATCGAAACACCCTGAGGCTAAGCTGTTGTTGCAAATAACGCCCATTGCGTTGAACAATGGACTGAACCTGTTCAATTGTTTTAAACAACTTCCTCTGCGTTGTTATAAAAACTGACAAAATCGATTAAAAATAATGTACAGCCACCATTTTTCTCAAAGGTGGTGACAATAGTTGCTTTTAACTCAAGTAAAGGTGGAAAGATGTTAAAATTAAGGTGATAACATTAAATTGTTTATCGATGACGTAAATCATAAAAAATATCACCTCGTGGTATCGTCTTTTACTTGCCTGTATCAAATGTTTATTTTTGCATGTTTACTGAAGAATAAGCCAGCCATCTAACAGGGGAAGTAAAGACATGAAAGAACTACCATTCTCCAATTGCCCACGCGAGGGTTCGGTAGCGTTGTGTACTAAGACGTACTGCGTGTCGAGGGTGCACTTGCCTTCAACCAATGCTAACCCTGCGTGGAGTTGAGGAGTCTGACAGTTGCTAGCCCTTGCTCGGTGGTTCTCTTCGGGTTCCTCCAACTGTCCGATACGAAGTGATCCTTGACTCTCATAAGTGTCATTAAAACCCCAATAAATAAATAACTACCATTCTATCGCAAACGTTTTGACCTTTATCCAAAAAATTATCATAACAGACCTAGTCCCCTTCCGTCGTACAAGTTTTGAGGAGAAAATCAGCAGTTCTTCAGTACCCTCCTTCGCCTACCCCTCCCACTGTAAACTTGGTATAAACGCAGTTACCCGATTAGCCACAAAAATACCCCATGGAAAAGGAATACGCGACTGTGTATTACACACCCAAAAATGCGAGATAGGTGCAGACTTGGGAAAAAATAACCTCCGAGAGCAACTTTAAAAGTTTCAGCTTACCGAAGGCCGCGGCAATGTGGGATTTGAAATCCATTGCGACCCGAATAATTTATGAATCGACGAGAGTCAGATGCGAGTATCAGTAATGTTATTTGGTTCGAGTGTGTACATGGGCAGTGGGTTCAGGATCTCGAGGTGGAAGGGGACTGGGAAATGTGCTTAAATATAAAATTTTGTGTTTTATTTAGAAACGTGGGCGTATTTAGGTCGTTCCGAAATCGCAATTTGATGGTTGTTTTAGAAGAAAGACAAGTCCTTCACAAACAATGTGCCCCAGCCTATATAGCCACAAACCCTCACTCTGCCCTCACTTCCTGATTTAGTCTATATCGGGGATACAGCACGGGTCGGAATTAATTATGTTCAAACTATTTTTGCATCCCCTTACAGCATAAGACGAAACAAAATCTGATATGTTGAACCATTACACAGAGCATGACAAAATTAATTCCCGCGTACAATTTTTCAAGCATGTCCCTATGTTTCACTATCAACAGCTATGACTGTATCGTAACTCTGACGCAAAAAAACCGCGAGACTTTTCTGTGGAAAATGCCGATATAAAAACAAGATAATACATGAGAACAACTTGCGTACCTGCTTTTTGTTGATATAATACGTCTTTTATTGGACAACATTCCGGAATATTATTAATATACCCTATTAATAACAACTGATTTTTATTGGACTACAGTCGCAGAGGTTAGTGTTTGTTTTAGAAACAAAGACGATTCCCTCACCAACAATGAGGATTCCCTCACAAACAATGAGTATCCCCTAACAAACAATTAGTATTCCCTCATAAACAATTATTATTTCGTCACAAACAATGAGTATTCCCTCACAAACAATGAGGATTCCCTCACAAACAATGAGTATTCCCTCACAAACAATTAGTATTCCCTCATAAACAATTATTATTTCGTCACAAACAATGAGTATTCCCTCACAAACAATTAGTATTCCCTGACAAACAATGAGTATTCCCTCACAAACAATGAGGATTTCCACACACACAATGAGTATTCCCTCACAAACAATTAGTATTCCCTCATAAACAATTATTATTTCGTCACAAACAATAAGTATTCCCTCACAAACAATGAGTATTCCCTCACAAACAATGAGTATTCCCTCACAAACAATGAGTATTCCCTCACAAACAATGAGGATTTCCACACACACAATGAGTATTCCCTCACAAACAATGAGTATTCCCTCATAAACAATTATTATTTCGTCACACACAATGAGTATTCCCTCACAAACAATGAGTATTCCCTCACAAACAATGAGTATTCCCTCACAAACAATGAGTATTCCCTCACAAACAATGAGTATTCCCTCACAAACAATGAGGATTTCCACACAAACAATGAAGAGTTACTCACAGAGAGTGAGAGTTCATCCCAAATGATTCCTCCCATCCTCATTCAAGAAAATCTGATAGTGTAATGGACTGGGTGGGCGATGAGGTAAACTAACCCTCTCACAGCTATCCTATAACACATCACTTCCTCATAACGCTTTTTCCACTTAGAAACTTTTTCTGTCACACAATACCTTTCAGGCTGCATCGAACATGCCTACGGGTCAGGGACAGTGGCTCACGCTTTGCATAGCCCTAGTTGAATAAAGCATATGCCCTTATGAAACTGATAACACCCCAGCGCGTGTTCATTCCTCCAATAAGAACAACGAAATATTTTCAACGATATTAGTTTTATTTCAGCTGTAAAACATATTATATGGTTTTTGACATTTTCATTTGACAACAAACATAGTGCAGCCCTCTTCACAATACCACAGCATAATAAATATCTTCGGGCTTTTCTCTAACCGATTAAGAACGTATATTTTCTTAATAAAGAATCAAGAATATATTTTCGTTTTTCAATTGCGAATTTTTCGGCTTCGCTCATTCCGAAACCCTCATCGCGCCGAAGTCTTTGTTTCTTTTATTTTTCTGCTGATCGGATCTCGTCTAAATATCCTTCATCGATTCATTCCCTTGAAAAACCTGTTACAGACGGAATCTCTCACATTATCTTCAAGAGATTCCCTGGCCTCTTTGATGGCAAGCCATTATCAATATACGACGCTTTCAACTTCTGAAATGTGTTCGCATTATCCTCATATGCTCTTTGGATAAAATCGTCTACTTTACTGTTTCATCGTTTTCATCTTCTGAGTATTCGCTTTCAGTAGTTGTATCAGAATCTTCTGCCCCTGAATTTGCTCTCTCCTCAGAATCCGGCAAGATGTCACCTTCTTTCGATTCATGGCATTCACCTCCCATTATTATTTGGGGACATTACACCCTGCAATGTCTCGGTGAGTTATCTGCTCGAGGAAAGAACTTTCCACAAGACTCGAACACTGGCATATCTCAACAGCGTACATGTAACTTAACAACTGATGCAAGCCCACCGACAACATTGTATTTAAAAGTGTTATGATGAAATGACGAATTATGGGATAGCTAGTTTATCTCATCTCCACCTCAGTCATTAAAATACACTATGTTTGAGGTATGGGATTTTCTTGTATGAGGATAGGAGGAATCATTTGGGAGGGAACTCTCACAAACAATGAGTATTCCCTCACAAACAATGTGTTTTCCCTCACAAACAGTTAGTATGCTCTCACAAACGATGAGTATTCCCTCCCAAACAATGAGATTGCCCTCAAAAACAATGAGAATTTCCCTCACAAACAATGAAAATTCCCCCACAAACAATGAGTATCCCATCACAAACAATGAGAACCCCCCCCCCCCCCCCCACCATGGCTTTCTCGTTGTTTGTGAGTGGATCCTCATTATTTTTTGTCAATTTTTATAAGATCGAAGTGGAACTTCTTTAACATAATTGGACATGTTCAGTCCATTGTTAAACGCAATTGGTATTGTTTACAACGATAGTTTAGCCTCAGGGTGTTTTGATAAGCGACAGACCGCCATGAATAAGTTGCTTCATCGATGCATGCCATATACATGTATTTCTCTCAAACTGAAGTGCCATTTTGCTTTTTCAAGAAATTTTGATAAGTTTTTTATAAATAAATTACTTTGAAATTAATTATATATTCTTTAACGAAAATTATTAATATATTATATCAAATGATCACAAATCATGTAAGTTTTAGGGGGCTACGTCATAGCAATTTAAAGCGAGCGGAGGAAATGGGGTATTGCATCATATCACTATTCGACATTAAAGGGGGGGGGGGGGGGGGATAGGGTATGACGTCATAGCAATTAACATTATCCGCTAACTCCTTTCAATTGTTAGGCGGACTACGTCATAGCAATTAAAATTATCAAAATTATTAAAATAAAACCTTTAATTTGTTCAAGAATAGGACCGCTCCCTTGTCTCCTTCTCCCCTCCCCATAATCTCCTTTGACTCCCCTTGCAGGGGGGGGGCAGGTGCCACCGCCTGCGCCACCCCCGGTCAACCAGGTCTGATTTCCACATCCCAACTAGTTCGTATTGAATAAATACAGACTTATTGACATGAGTAGCGGAATACGACCAGTTCATTGGTTGATTCTTCCAATGAACCCTTTGAACTCTGAGAGTATCTTCCACGCCAGTTCAGCTTCAACACTTGGAAGAGTCTATATTCGTTACGGGGGTGGGTCCAATCAATATGAATCAAGGCATGAACATTTTGATTTTGATTTATCTACCACACAAAGTCACTGAGCAACTATCTGCGTTATGAATCCAGGTCGCATCACGATCCGGGACCGGACAAAAATGGTATTTCATGTTCACAGGGTTAAAGTTTGCTCTGGAACGTTTGAGCAACACTTAAATAGCGAAGGATGTTTACTAGAGTGGTAAAGAACACGGCCATAATGGGTGGTGAGTGTGGTGTTGAGCTTTACAGTACGTGGAGAGTGGATTGTAACTAAATCACCCACGGAGTGGAGTTATCACCCAAGCTACAATTTTCAAATTTTGTACACATCGACAAAAAACACAAGCAATGTTTCAGCCAATGGACCTCCGGGTTTAACCCGGAGGTCCTTTGGCTGAAACTTTGCTGGTGCTGGTTATGCCTTGCAACAAATTTGCAATTATTCCTTGGGTGATATCTCCACTCTGCGTGTGATTTAGTGATAATACACTCTCCACGTACTGAATTTGTCCCAACTGAAATGACCATAAGCATCGACTGATAAGTTCAGACAATTTAATCTACCCATATTGTATGACTTATTCAAAGACTAGACTGGTCCCAGGCCATAACAACGTTGAATTCATTATAAAATTTGACTTGTGTCTAGAAAGCGTGCTCGACGGTGTGCACAGGTGCACATAGAACACATTGGAACTCAGGGGACGTTTTTTTTCAGCTATCGCTGGAGATTCAAATTGCAATTGCGTGGCACGATTTGTAGAAGATTCCTGTGAACTTTCGCTTCTATTTCAAAATAGTCCATCAACGATTTTCATTTTTCGCATGGTTCAATGTTGCTGTAGATATGGATTACGCAGAATAAGCGTGTAACAAAGAATTCTTATCGGGTAAAATAAAAAAAACGCATATGGCCCGAATTGATCACGCAGCCCTTTTTAAAGATCTGAAAAATGACAACATATTTGTGTGTATTTAAAAACATTATAGAATTTTGATGAATTGGATAACAACAAGTCAGACTGAAACGTAAAGCAAAACTCTCTGTTTGGAAAACATTTTTTTGTTTTGTTTATGATATTAAGTACTTTACCAATTTTGCAATTTTTGGAACATGGTAAACCCACTGAAGTACTGTATAGGCGAGATTTCCGTTTTTGATTTCAAATGGATCGAACAGATTCTTTACATAAAAACAATCAAGTGTAAGGAGATTCCCCCACTTTATTCTCTTGAGTGTGGACGTTGTAACTATTTTTCTCTTTGTCGATATCATTTAGTGCGCATTTATTGTATCCATTCCTTAACTTTGACTATGTTCCACTCATTCTCTCCGTGACATTCAATTTACACGGGGAGGAGGGGGAAGGGAATGAATGAAAAATGTTTCAACCGGAAAGAACCGTAATAACAAAATTTAATTTCGTGTTTCTTTCACTTTCAGTTCGTTTTTTTTTTATTATTTGCCTAATACGAGAGTCCAATAAACTGCTATGGCGATCTATGTGTCAATTGTGGTGTCATTTAATGTGATGTTTAAAAAAAACTGGTAGACGTATCCTATGATTACTCCGGTTTAAAAACTCAGTACCATTTTATTATTGGACACTCAAGAAAAGTTTGCGCATCCTATTGTGTCAGTTCGATGTCAGCTCGTTCTCCTCAGTGTCAACATGACTCAGACATAAATGAAATATATGGCCCACGCTTCAAATTTTCAATGTGGTTTTTATTATACAATTGTTCAGACATTTTCTGTGGCCGAACGGCTTGTGCATCAATTGTATTGGGTTATTATCGTACACTTTTTTGTTTATTTCGTGAAAGATAGGAGCTTATTAATCCGGAAACAGTTTCCTAGCAATATACACACCTCAAATGGAGTGTTATTTTTATCAATATCTGTATTCTGGAAGTGGGACGATATCGTTGTTTTCATTGCTACTCGACTAGACATTTATATGCGTCGACCCTAGTATTGGATGATTCGATATCTTGTCGGGTGATTCGGATTACAGACCGGATTGACGATTTGACATCGCCTCGAATTAAAAGCTCCAGTTTAGTTATTGTTTAAACGTTTTCGTGTTTACGAACACTCTAAAATCCGTTGGGTTAAAAATTAACTCAAATCAACTGGGTTGAGTAAATATGAACCCAATTGGGGTCATATTCACTCGAACCAGTTGATTGGGTTGATTTGTCAGCCAGCTTAATTTAGAGGGAACTTTTTTATGCTAGGAAGGTTATTAAACCTGAATCGACAGAATGCAAGTGTAGGTTTAATTAGTTACTTGAACATTTGCAAATCAGTCTTGTTTTTTCAGATTATTTGGAAATTCACAGACAATTTCCTGTTTGATTTTCCGCTGCAGTTGTTTCCCTTTTGTTTTGGTGTGCATTCTATAAGTATATAACGGTTTTAAAAAAATGAATGAATATTGCAAACGGTAGATTGTTGATGCGTCTGAATGGCGTGTTCACAAACTTTTTTTTGACTTGATCAAATACAAATTTCTTCATTTCGCACACCAGAAAATAAATTTATTTCCTCTGTGGTCCTTAAATGTTAAAGTAAAATGAAATTGTATCTTCGACTGTCATTGGAAGTGATATAATGTGTCTTACATTGATTGGAAATTGGAAAAGAGAATAATTATAGTATTAAAACGTATATGTAAGTGAAACAATTCAAAAGACTGAAAATGAATCAGGTCATTTAGAAGATTGGAAATTGAAAGGGGCCGCACTCCGGTCAAAAATTAAAACTGTAGTGGAAGGAGAGAAGAATACTGCATTTCTCCTCCGAAGTGAAAAGGAAAAAAAGATTCAAATTTAATTAGTGAAATCAAGGACCCATTAGGCAATACTGTAAAAGATCCCTTTCTCATTTTGGATTCTGCAAAAAACTATTACCAAGCCCTGTATCAGTCAGAACCAGTAGGTCCGCAATGCCAAGATATCTTAATTAATTCTTTTCAAAAGAAATTATCTATAAATGATTCAGGTTTTACTGATGACCCTATTACCTTAGTAGAAATGAAGCAAGCTCTATTTTCAATGCCAAGCAACAAATCCCCGTTTTTAGATGAGTTAACATGTGAATATTATAAGCATTTTTTGAATTCCCTGGGTCCAATTTTATTTGAAGTTTCAAATAAATCATTTTTATCTGGAGAACTGCCACAATCAATGAGACATGGGTTAATTGTACTAATCTTCAAAAAACGTGGAAACAAATCTGATTTGAAAACTGGAGACCTATAAGCTTACTAAACATTGATTACAAAATTATTTCCAAGTCTCAGATACCCAAACCTGCTGTGTTCCTGGTAAAGATATAAGTGAAAATGTTTTTAGCATAAAAAGTATAGTGGAATATATAGAACAAAGTAATACAGACGGCGCCCTGTTAAAACTAGATCAAATGAAGGTTTTTGACAGGGTTAATCACGATTATCTTTTTAAAGTTCTTGATAAATTAGGTTTAGGGGTTATCTTCATTTCATGGATGAAAATATTGTACAAAGAAGCTTGTAGCTGCTTAAAAATTAATGGTCACACAACTGTTTTTTTTTACATTGAAAGATTTCTGAGGCAAGGGTGCCCAATCTCAGCGATGCTGTATGTTCTTTCTGCTGAGCTTTTTGCAGAAGTAATTAAAAAATTCCCATGATATAAAAGGTATAACACTTCCTGATAACTCTAGTGCTACTTTGTTTCAGCATGTAGATGATGCCGAGATATTTTTAAAAACTAAAGAATTTTCCAACCTGTTAAAACTACTTGATATATATAGTCACGGCTCTACGGAAGCCTATTAGCTTCACGTCGTTTTTAGTTATTAAATTGTAGCTACAATTTAATAAATTGTACCTACAGTTTAGCTAAATTGTAGTTACAATTTAATAACTTGTAGTTACAATTTAGATAAATTGTAGTTACAATTTAATAAATTGTAACTACAATTTAGCTAAATTGTAGTTACAATTTAATAAATTGTAGTTACAATTTAGCTACATTGTACTTACAATTTAATATATTGTAACTACAATTTAGCGCCTGTATTTTTATTGGTCAAGCTAAATAGTAGCTGCAATTTAACTGGCCAATCGGGTTCGTTGTTTTGTTTTCGCTGAAAATGGCCTGAATAATCTCTTTCTTTGAGATGTTTCACACATTCCGCCGGTTGAGTCAGTCACGGCAACAAAATCTTACAATAGAAATGGGAAAATAAAATCATCATCATTTTATTATAAATATAATTATTTTTATATTGGTTATCATTGGGCATAATTTGAGTATTATTGGGTAACATTGGCAACTTGGGTGTCATTGTGTATCAGTGGGGTAAAACACATGCCGTAAGAAAGTGAGGGCCCTAGGTAGCGGCGATCTGTGTAGGCCTATATGTTCAAGTAATAAACAAGATCAACCATGTTGTGGCCCCGCGGGAGAAAATTTGTTTAATCCAAAGGGAAAAGGAGCCATTTCCTGGCACTTGAACCTCTCAAAAACATCGTTTCACTCGATTCATGTTGCATATTTGAGAGAATGTTATCGTTTTGCACGATTCCGTGTGAAATGTGGGACCCCCTAAATGAGTGATGCCCTGGACGTTTGCCAGTCTGGCCATTCCTCAACAATTGGTGGAAAGGTTTTGTGTACGACTTTTGGTGATAATATAGAACATATGTAGGGAGAAGGACGAGCACAGTGGGCGGGGAGGTACAGTCATAATTATACAAAGTTGAAAACGGTTGCTTTTAAAACAAAAACTTCAACAAGTTCTGCCTTCAAGAAAATTAATAAAAAAATGCATAAATTGTTTGTTTACCCCCCTTGTCAGGGCAAAGCTAGTCTAAAAGGGAGGAGCCCCCCCCCCCCCCCCCCCCACACACTCCTTTCAAGTTCAAATATATGTATATATATATCTTCTCTCTGTGTTGTAAGCACACATGTTTTAATTAGATAATTAGCCTTAGGCGTTTCACAGTGGGATACTTCTCTGGTATATTACTAGTCAGTATAAAATGTTTCCATGCTATCTAAAGTCAATTAATATCAACGTGACCGACACTTTCAATCGTCACGGCTATCAAGTATATTATTTCTCGGGATACGCTTGATAGTAGAAATGTCGCTTGCCAGTTTTGGGCATCTTGACATATTGCTATCTGACCATCACTAGACGAGATATAAAGTGTGGGGAACAAGCTATTGGAGAGTCTTGGGTTCCGACCGTTTAGGAGTGAGACTTGGGTTCCGACCATTTAGGAGTGAGACACCACCTAGGATCTCGTGCGAGTGGAATTGCTGGGCAATCCACGAAGCACCGTTGTACGCCCCTATTATCAGATTAGGTTGAAGTAAGATGGCTGGCTACAAGCCCGAATTTAGAGAGTGGATTACGAACCCAAGTAACGGTTAAGTTTAGGTGTCATTAGCGAGGATCGACTGGCACCTGTCTCAAAGTGTAGGCAATTGTATTGTGCTATTAACCCCTGTGAACGCAGATGTTGATCGCGTAGTAGCCTGTTTAGTATCAGAGTTCTGTGAGTATCGACTCAGGGTCGACAGTGACAATTCGCGCAAGCTCGAAGCGCTTATTGAATTTGTGAGTTCTGCATGAACTGTGTGTATTTCAAAGGACTGGAACATTCAAGGAGAGTTCTATCAAAGGACACACGAGTAAGGTATGTGACGTAGACTTGATAACTTGCCGACAGAGTGGATAAACTGAATCCAAATCAGAACTGTGTTGCCACAAAGTAACTGACTTTGTTAGTCGGGATCCTCCGGCAGCCAGAGCTGCAAACGCGCACAGACGCAACAGATTAAGACTCGGTGTTTTAAGCTCCTGTTGCGAGCCCGCGACAGTCACACTTTGAGAGTGTACTATAGCACCAGTAAGGGCTACAGATAAACTGAATTTGATGTAAAACTATTAACCCCTGTGATACATTTTCTACCATGTTGTTCAAATTGTTAAATGTGTGGAATATAGAAATGAATTTATGTTGAATGTAAATAAATGTTGTTACTTTAATCATTGTTTCCTTTCCGCAGCCTGAAGTGATTATGAATCACACCTAACAAAGAACGAGCCTATGTTTCGAGTTCACTCGACAGGGAAGAAAATCACAGTGCGGTCCTAACTCAGCTCAGTGAGCCGAGTTTGGCCCGTGCCCGGATTCCGACCCTCCTAGTTGGCTCGTCCCCCAATAATTTTAATGGCGAGACTGAACAACCCCGTGTCACCCCTCCCAAGTGGATACAGATGCTCTGATACCCGTGTGCCCCGCCCCTGACTGCTGATCAAATGCAGATAGCTTGGTTTCGCCCGGCGACTTCATGATTTCACATCTTAGTCACATACATCCCCGATTTCTGGGTTCGATCCGAGTTAAAGAACTCGGCGCTAAAATCTACTCCCATGATTTGAAATACCTTGGCTTAATTCTCTCCGCATGCAACCAGGACATTCATAAAACAACTGCAAACTTCACAAGTGACGAGAAGGTTAATTTTCTTAGGCCTAATTAGTTATTGTGGTTTCATGACACTTTCAACGACGAGTGTTGTGTTATGTCGGTGACAGGCTTTCGGATGGAGGAAGCCAGAGTACCCAGAGGGACCCACCTTGTAACGATGAACACCTACCAGCTACCCAACATCATAACTCCACTCTGCAGCATAGGCAGGGTTGGAGCCATTGACAACAGAAGTAAGTCGATAGCAGTTTTTATACCTCAATACACAGGGTCATCATGCCCAATGTGTGCACTGGGATGAAATGCCTTGTCCATAAAACAATGATGATTGTTACAACCAGTAGTGTATAAATTTACCAGTAATGTCGAAATCGACAAGTAATGATCGCGATATTTGCTACATGTCTATCATCTAGTTCTACCAATTTGCTACCTGTCATTTTACCAAAATCCATCAATCAGTCAGTCTGCGTCACCCGCATGTACCCGCATGTACGTGAGGAGCACTATTAGCTCAATCGAGAAATTGCCTCGCCGTACAATTTGATGAATATCCGGGTTCTATACCTGACGTGGTCAGTTAAGTTGTGTCCTTGGGAATGACACTTTATCCCAGGTGCACGTTGACTTCGTGTGCCAAGCCACATGCCGAAATGACACGTGTATGGTGCGCGTGGTTTAAACTAAGTGTCGTAAACGAAATCAATCAATCAATCAACCAACCAATCAATCTTTGTGTGTAGGTCTGCCTGTCTTTCCGTCATTCAGTTGTCTATCCACGTCTAGGGGTTATTTTTCACACGCCACATTGCTATCTGTCTGTCTGGATTTATGTCCGTCTGCCTGGATGCTGGTAACCTGCCTGCCTACACACTTGCCAGCCTACATGTGTGACTGTATGTCTATCTGTGCGAGCGCTAAATACTAGACTAAATATTTCAGCGTCGTATAAATTCATTATCTATCCAGAGAGAGAGGGGGAAGGAGGGAGAGAGAGAGAGACAGAGGGAGAGACAGAGAGAGAGAGAGTTGGACAAAGACAGAGGGAAAAGGGGATAGGGAGAGAGCGGTAGAGAGAGAAAGAAGGGGAGAGAGAGAAGGAGAGATAGAGGTAGGAGCAAAGGCAGAGGGACAGGGGACAGACAGACGGACGGACGGACGGACGGACGGACGGACGGACGGACGGGCGGACGGACGGACGGACGGACGGACGGACGGACGGACGGACGGACAGACAGACAGACAGACAGACAGACAGACAGACAGACAGACAGACAGATAGATAGATAGATAGATAGATAGATAGATATATAGATAGATAGATAGATAGATAGATAGATAGATAGATAGATAGATAGATAGATAGATAGATAGAGAGGGCAAAGGCAGAGTGAGAGAGAGAGACAGAGAGAGAGAGAGAGAGGGGGTGGGGAAAGAGAGCTGGGCAAAGACAGACGGAGAGGGAGAGAGAGAGAGAGAGAGAGAGAGGGAGGGCAAAGGCAGAGGGACATGGGATTGAAAGAGAGGGGAGATAGATAGAGAGAAAGAGGAGAGAGAGATAGAGAGGGGAGAGAGAGAGAGAGAGAAAGAGAGTGAGAGAGAGAGCAAATAGGATGGGATATGTTGTGTATGAAAGAGGGAAATAATTGTTAAACATAAAATTCCATATTTACTGAGGTAAATGTGTTTAAACTTGTGCGAAAATGGTTAAAAGTCGATAAATATAGGCAAAAGTACAATTTGAGCAACCCGAAAATATTGAAATTTTTGCGAAAAATCGTCATTTTGGTCGTCACTTTTTGACACTACTGGTTAATTTTTCGACATTACGGATTTTTACATTACTGGTCGATTTTTTAGACATTACTGGTTGACTTCGACATTACTGGTTAATTTTTTCGACATTACTGGTCGATTTCGACATTACTGGTAAATTTATATACTACTGGTTGTAACAAGGGTCGCTCTTATGGCGTAACGAGCTTGAACTCAGAACCTCAAACACAAAAGTCAAGCCGTCTATCGGTGATTCACCACCACCTCTAAATTTATCATAACAGTATCCTCATGGAATTAACTCGAATTGAGGATGACCTCCATGCTAACATATTTTACCAATTAAGAATGTTGGTGTTCCTTTACAAATGTTCAAGCATTTTGGAGCCGGGTGTGCCTTCAAAGACTGACATTTTTCCGGGTCAGGAAAACATCCTCAAAACGCTTACCCTCTTTGGGACGCATTTTTTCTCACTACCGGTACTATAACACCCAAATCCTGCCGGTCTGAGTGTTATGATAGTGAGCCAATTTTAAGCTATCGCCCAAAAATACCACGGCTTCCGTGTTTCCTAGACTACACATATTACATCCCCTTTTCTATCTAACACTCTTTTCAATCCCCCCCCCCCCCCTCCTCGCAGTTCTAATGATTTCGATCTGACCCCTGAACAACAGTGACCCCAAGCGAACCACCAAGATAACGCTCATGAGCGGGCGCTTCTTTCTTACTTAGCCCGTCAAATAAGCTTTTAGATTTAACATCCACACTCTCACTCCCATTACAATCCTCTAAAATTCTATAAAAAAACTTGCCGACTGATACTGTTTTAAACTCCTAATATTTGCCCCTCAAATTGATGATTTTCGACTATTTCATGTGTAAATGCAGGATTGAGTAGTGAGCCATGGTACGTGCGAATGTACGGAAGCCTATTAGCTTCACGTCGTTTTTAGTTATTAAATTGCAGCTACCATTTAATAAATTGTACCTACAATTTAGCTAAATTTAGCTAAATTGTACATACAATTTAAAAAATTGTAACTACAATTTAAAAAATTGTAACTACAATTTAGCTAAATTGTAGTTACAATTTAATAAACAATTTAATAAATTGTAGCTACAATTTAGCGCCTGTACTTTTATTGGTCAAGCTAAATTGTAGCTGCAATTTAACTGGCGAATCGGGTTCGCTGTTTTGTTTCGCTGAAAATGGCCTGAATTATCTCTTTCTTTGAGATGTTTCACACATTCCGCCGGTTGAGTCAGTCATGGCAACAAAATCTAACAATAGAAATGGGAAAATAAAATCATCATCATTTTATTATAAATAAAATTATTTTTATTTTGGTTATCATTGGGCATAATTTGAGTATTATTGGGTAACATTAACACCTGCCATGAGAAAGTGAGGGTCCCAGGTAGCGCCGATCTGCGTGGGCCTGCAGGTTCAAGTAATGCACAAGATCAACCATGTTGTGGCCCCGCGGGAGAAAATGTGTTTAATCCAAAAGGAAAAGGAGCCATTTCCTGGCACTTGAACCTCTCAAAAACATCGTTTCACGAGTTTCATGTTCCATATTTGAGAGAATGTTACCGTTTTGCACAATTCCGTATGAAATGTGCCCCCCCCCCCCCCCCCTAAATAATTGAAGCCATGGGCGTTTGCCAGTCTGGCCATTCCTCAACAATTGGTGGAAAGGTTTCGTGTACGACTTTTGGTGATAATATAGAACATATATAGGGAGAAGGGCGTGCACAGTAGGCCGGGAGGTACAGTCATAATTATACAAAGTTGAAAATGGCTGCTTTTAAAACAAAAACTTCAACAAGTTCTGCCTTCAAGAAAATAAATAAAAAATTGCATAAATTGTTTGTTTACCCCTGTGTGTCCCGCCCCTGACTGCTGACTAAATGCAGATAGCTTGGTTTTGGGTTTTGCCCGGCGAGCTCATGATTTCACATCTTAGTCACATACATCCGCGATTTCTGGATTCGATCCGAGCTAAAGCACTCGGCGCCAAAATCTACTCCCATGATTTGAAATACCTTAGCTTTATTCTCTCAGCAATCAACCAGGACATTCATAAAACAATTGCAAATCCCACAAGTGACGAGGTCATTTTCGTTTGGCCTAATTAGTTATTGTGGTTTCATGACACTTTCAACGACCTGTGTTGTGTTATGTCGGTGACAGGTTTAAGGATGGAGGAAGCCAGAGTACCCAGAGAGAACCACCTAGTAACGAATAACACTTACCAGCTCCCTAACATCATAACTCCACCCTGCAACATAGGCAGGGTTGGAGCGATTGACAACAGAAGTAAGTCGATAGCGGTTTATATACCTCAATACACTGAGTCATCGTCCCCAATGTGTGCACTGGGATGAAATGCATTGTCCATTATACAATGAGGGTCTCTCTTATGGCTTCACGAGCTTGTACCCAGAACCTCGAGCACAGAAGTCAATCCGTTTATCAGTGATTCGCCATTACCCCTACATTTATCATAACAGTATTCTCATGGAATTAACTCGACTTGAGGATGACCTCCATGCTATCATATTTTACCAAATGAGACTGTTGGTTTTCCTTTACAAATGTTCAAGCAGTTTGGAGCTGAGTGTGCCTTCAAAAACTGAAATTTTTCCGGGTCGGGAAAACATCCTCAAAACGCTTACCCTATTGGGGCGCATTTTTTCTCACTATCGGTTCTATAACACCCGAATCCTGCCGGTCTGAGTGTCATGATAGTGAGCCAATTTTAAGCTATGGCCCAAAAATGCCACGGCTTCCGTGTTTCCTAGGCTACACATATTACATTCCATTTCTATCTAACACTCTTTTTATTCCCCCCCCCCCCTCCCCCGCAGTTCTAGTGATTTCGATCTGACCCTGAACAACAGTGACCCCAAGCGAACCACCAAGATAACGTTCAAGAGCGGGCGCCTGTTTCTTACTTAGCCCGTCAAATAAGCTTTCAGATTTAACACCCACCCTCTCATTCCCATTACAATCCTCTAAAATTCTACAAAAAACTCGCCGATTGATATTGTTTTAAACTCCTAATATTTGACCCTCAAATTGATGATTTTCGACTATCTCAAGTGTAAATGCAGGATTGAGTAGTGAGCCATGGTACGTGTACGGAAGCCTATTAGCTTCACGTCGTTTTTAGTTATTAAATTGTAGCTACCATTTAATAAATTTTACCTGCAATTTAGCTAAATTGTAGTTACAATTTAATAAATTGTAGTTACAATTTAATAAACAATTTAATAAATTGTAGCTACAATTTAGCGCATGTACTTTTATTGGTCAAGCTAAATTGTAGCTGCAATTTAACTGGCGAATCGGGTTCGCTGTTTTGTTTTGCTGAAAATGGCCGGAATAATCTCTTTCTTTGAAATGTTTCACACATTCCGCCGGTTGAGTCAGTCACGGCAACAAAATCTAACAATAGAAATAGGAAAATAAAATCATCATCATTTTATTATAAATAAAAGTATTTTTATTTTGGTTATCATTGGGCATAATTTGAGTATTATTGGGTAACATTAACACATGCCATGAGAAAGTGAGGGTCCTACCTAGCGCCGATCTGCGTGGGCCTGCAGGTTCAAGTAATGCACAAGATCAACCATGTTGTTGCCCCGCGGGAGAAAATTTGTTTAATCCAAAAGGAAAAGGAGCCATTTCCTGCCACTTGAACCTCTCAAAAACATCGTTTCACGCGATTCGTGTTGCATATTTGAGAGAATGTTATCGTCTTGCACAATTCCGTATGAAATGTGGGACCCCCTAAATGAGTGAAGCCATGGGCGTTTGCCAGTCTGGCCATTCCTCAACAATTGGTGGAAAGGTTTTGTGTACGACGTTTGGTGATAAAATAGAATATATAGAGGGAGAAGGGCGTGCACAGTGGGCCGGGAGGTACAGTCATTATTATACAAAGTTGAAAATGGTTGCTTTTAAAACAAAAACTTCAACAAGTTCTGCCTTCAAGAAAATAAATAAAAAATTGCATAAATTGTTTGTTTACCCCTGTGTGTCCCGCCGCTGACTGCTGATTAAATGCAGATAGCTTGGTTTCGCCCGGCGAGTTCATGATTTCACATCTTAGTCACATACATCCGCGATTTCTGGATTCGATCCGAGCTAAAGCGCTCGGCGCCAAAATCTAATCCCATGATTTGAAATACCTTGGCTTTATTCTCCCAGCAATCAACCATGACATTCATAAAACAATTGCAAATCCCACAAGTGACGAGGTCATTTTCGTTAGGCCTAATTAGTTATTGTGGTTTCATGACACTTTCAACGACCAGTGTTGTGTTATGTCGGTGACAGGTTTGCGGATGGAGGAAGCCAGAGTACCCAGAGAGAACCACCTAGTAACGAATAACACTTACCAGCTCCCCAACTTTATAACTCCACCCTGCAACATAAGCAGGGTTGGAGCGATTGACAACAGAGTAAGTCGATAGCGGTTTATATATCTCAATACACAAGAGACATCGTCCCCAATGTGTGCACTGGGATGAAATGCATTGTCCATTATACAATGAGGGTCGCTCTTCTGGCTTCACGAGCTTGAACCCAGAACCTCGAGCACAAAAGTCAAGCCGTTTATCAGTGATTCGCCATTACCCCTACATTTATCATAACAGTATTCTCATGGAATTAACTCGACTTGAGGATGACCTCCATGCTATCATATTTTACCAAATGAGAATGTTGGTTTTCCTTTACAAACGTTCAAGCATTTTGGAGCTGAGTGTGCCTTCAAAAAACTGAAATTTTTCCGGATCGGGAAAACATCCTCAAAACGCTAACCCTATTGGGGCGCATTTTTTCTCACTATCGGTACTATAACACCCGAATCCTGTCGGTCCGAGTGTCATGATAGTGAGCCAATTTTAAGCTATCGCCCAAAAATGCCACGGCTTCCGTGTTTCCTGGGCTACACATATTACATTCCATTTCTATTTAACACTCTTTTTAATCCCCCCCCCCCCCCCCGCAGTTCTAGTGATTTCGATCTGACCCTGAACAACAGTGACCCCAAGCGAACCACCAAGATAACGTTCAAGAGCGGGCGCCTGTTTCTTACTTAGCCCGTCAAATAATTTTTAGATTTAACGCCCACCCTCTCATTCCCATTACAATCCTCTAAAATTCTATAAAAAAACTCGCCGGTTGATACTGTTTTAAACTATTAATATTTGCCCCTCAAATTGATGATTTTCGACTATTTCAAGTGTAAATGCAGGATTGAATAGTGAGCCATGGTACGTGCGAATGTACGGAAGCCTATTAGCTTCACGTCGTTTTTAGTTATTAAATTGTAGCTACCATTTAATAAATTGTACCTACAATTTAGCTAAATTGTAGTTACTATTTAATAAATTGTAGTTACAATTTAATAAATTGTAGTTACAATTTAGCTAAATTGTACTTACAATTTAAAAAATTGTAACTACAATTTAGCTAAATTGTAGTTACAATTTAAGAAACAATTTAATAAATTGTAGCTACAATTTAGCGCCTGTACTTTTATTGGTCAAGCTAAATTGTAGCTGCAA
Organism: Pictodentalium vernedei; assembly: GCA_031216915.1. NCBI lineage: Eukaryota > Metazoa > Mollusca > Scaphopoda > Dentaliida > Dentaliidae > Pictodentalium > Pictodentalium vernedei. Next base: position 23,504,469 of record CM062292.1, on the reverse strand, counting down.
TTTAACAGGCGAATCGGGTTCGCTGTTTTGTTTCGCTGAATATGGCCTGAATAATCTCTTTCTTTGAGATGTTTCACACATTCCGCCGGTTGAGTCAGTCACGGCAACAAAATCTAACAATAGAAATGGGAAAATAAAATCATCATCATTTTATTATAAATAAAATTATTTTTATGTTGGTTATCATTGGGTATAATTTGAGTATTATTGGGTAACATTAACACATGCCATGAGAAAGTGAGGGTCCTAGGTAGCGCCGATCTGCGTGGGCCTGCAGGTTCAAGTAATGCACAAGATCAACCATGTTGTTGCCCCGCGCGAGAAAATTTGTTTAATCCAAAAGGAAAAGGAACCATTTCCTGGCACTTGAACCTCTCAAAAACATCGTTTCACGCGATTCATGTTGCATATTTGAGAGAATGTTATCGTTTAGCACAATTCCGTATGAAATGTGGGACCCCCTAAATGAGTGAAGCCATGGGCGTTTGCCAGTCTGGCCATTCCTCAACAATTGGTGGAAAGGTTTTGTGTACGTTTGGTGATAAAATAGAATATATGTAGGGAGAAGGGCGTGCACAGTGGGCCGGGAGGTACAGTCATAATTATACAAAGTTGAAAATGGTTGCTTTTAAAACAAAAACTTCAACAATTTCTGCCTTCAAGAAAATAAATAAAAAAATGCATAAATTGTTTGTTTACCCTGTGTGTCCCGCCCCTGACTGCTGACTAAATGCAGATAGCTTGGTTTCGCCCGGTGAGTTCATGATTTCACATCTTAGTCACATACATGCGCGATTTCTGGATTCGATCCGAGGTAAAGCACTCGGCGCCAAAATCGACTCCTATGATTTGAAATACCTTAGCTTTATTCTCTCAGCAATCAACCAGGACATTCATAAAACAACTGCAAATCCCACAAGTGACGAGGTCATTTTCGTTAGGCCTAATTAGTTATTGTGGTTTCATGACACTTTCAACGGCCAGTGTTGTGTTATGTCGGTGACAGGTTTACGGACGGAGGAAGCCAGAGTACCCAGAGAGAACCACCTAGTAACGAATAACACTTACCAGCTCCCCAACATCATAACTCCACCCTGCAACATAGGCAGGGTTGGAGCGACTGACAACAGAAGTAAGTCGACAGCGGTTTATATACCTCAATACACAAGAGTCATCGTCCCCAATGTGTGCACTGGGATGAAATGCATTGTCCATTATACAATGAGGGTCGCTCTTATGGCTTCACGAGCTTGAACCCAGAACCTCGAGCACAAAAGTCAAGCCGTTTATCAGTGATTCACCACTACCCCTACATTTATCATAACAGTATTCTCATGGATTTAACTCGACTTGAGGATGACCGCCATGCTATCATATTTTACCAAATGAGACTGTTGGTTTTCCTTTACAAATGTTCAAGCATTTTGGAGCTGAGTGTGCCTTCAAAAACTGAAATTTTTCCGGGTCGGGAAAACATCCTCAAAACGCTTACCCTATTGGGGTGCATTTTTTCTCACTATCGGTACTATAACACCCGAATCCTGACGGTCTGAGTGTCATGATAGTGAGCCAATTTTAAGCTATGGCCCAAAAATGCCACGGCTTCCGTGTTTCCTAGGCTACACATATTACATTCCATTTCTATCTAACACTCTTTTTATTCGCCCCCCCCCCCTCCCCCGCAGTTCTAGTGATTTCGATCTGACCCTGAACAACAGTGACCCCAAGCGAACCACCAAGATAACGTTCAAGAGCGGGCGCCTGTTTCTTACTTAGCCCGTCAAATAAGCTTTCAGATTTAACACCCACCCTCTCATTCCCATTACAATCCTCTAAAATTCTACAAAAAACTCGCCGATTGATACTGTTTTAAACTCCTAATATTTGACCCTCAAATTGGTGATTTTCGACTATCTCAAGTGTAAATGCAGGATTGAGTAGTGAGCCATGGTACGTGTACGGAAGCCTATTAGCTTCACGTCGTTTTCAGTTATTAAATTGTAGCTACCATTTAATAAATTTTACCTGCAATTTAGCTAAATTGTAGTTACAATTTAATAAATTGTAGTTACAATTTAATAAACAATTTAATAAATTGTAGCTACAATTTAGCGCATGTACTTTTATTGGTCAAGCTAAATTGTAGCTGCAATTTAACTGGCGAATCGGGTTCGCTGTTTTGTTTTGCTGAAAATGGCCGGAATAATCTCTTTCTTTGAAATGTTTCACACATTCCGCCGGTTGAGTCAGTCACGGCAACAAAATCTAACAATAGAAATGGGAAAATAAAATCATCATCATTTTATTATAAATAAAATTATTTTTATTTTGGTTATCATTGGGCATAATTTGAGTATTATTGGGTAACATTAACACATGCCATGAGAAAGTGAGGGTCCTACCTAGCGCCGATCTGCGTGGGCCTGCAGGTTCAAGTAATGCACCAGATCAACCATGTTGTTGCCCCGCGGGAGAAAATTTGTTTAATCCAAAAGGAAAAGGAGCCATTTCCTGGCACTTGAACCTCTCAAAAACATCGTTTCACGCGATTCGTGTTGCATATTTGAGAGAATGTTATCGTCTTGCACAATTCCGTATGAAATGTGGGACCCCCTAAATGAGTGAAGCCATGGGCGTTTGCCAGTCTGGCCATTCCTCAACAATTGGTGGAAAGGTTTTGTGTACGACGTTTGGTGATAAAATAGAATATATAGAGGGAGAAGGGCGTGCACAGTGGGCCGGGAGGTACAGTCATTATTATACAAAGTTGAAAATGGTTGCTTTTAAAACAAAAACTTCAACAAGTTCTGCCTTCAAGAAAATAAATAAAAAATTGCATAAATTGTTTGTTTACCCCTGTGTGTCCCGCCGCTGACTGCTGATTAAATGCAGATAGCTTGGTTTCGCCCGGCGAGTTCATGATTTCACATCTTAGTCACATACATCCGCGATTTCTGGATTCGATCCGAGCTAAAGCGCTCGGCGCCAAAATCTAATCCCATGATTTGAAATACCTTGGCTTTATTCTCCCAGCAATCAACCATGACATTCATAAAACAATTGCAAATCCCACAAGTGACGAGGTCATTTTCGTTAGGCCTAATTAGTTATTGTGGTTTCATGACACTTTCAACGACCAGTGTTGTGTTATGTCGGTGACAGGTTTGCGGATGGAGGAAGCCAGAGTACCCAGAGAGAACCACCTAGTAACGAATAACACTTACCAGCTCCCCAACTTTATAACTCCACCCTGCAACATAAGCAGGGTTGGAGCGATTGACAACAGAGTAAGTCGATAGCGGTTTATATATCTCAATACACAAGAGACATCGTCCCCAATGTGTGCACTGGGATGAAATGCATTGTCCATTATACAATGAGGGTCGCTCTTCTGGCTTCACGAGCTTGAACCCAGAACCTCGAGCACAAAAGTCAAGCCGTTTATCAGTGATTCGCCATTACCCCTACATTTATCATAACAGTATTCTCATGGAATTAACTCGACTTGAGGATGACCTCCATGCTATCATATTTTACCAAATGAGAATGTTGGTTTTCCTTTACAAATGTTCAAGCAGTTTGGAGCTGAGTGTGCCTTCAAAAAACTGAAATTTTTCCGGATCGGGAAAACATCCTCAAAACGCTTACCCTATTGGGGCGCATTTTTTCTCACTATCGGTACTATAACACCCGAATCCTGTCGGTCCGAGTGTCATGATAGTGAGCCAATTTTAAGCTATCGCCCAAAAATGCCACGGCTTCCGTGTTTCCTGGGCTACACATATTACATTCCATTTCTATTTAACACTCTTTTTAATCCCCCCCCCCCCGCAGTTCTAGTGATTTCGATCTGACCCTGAACAACAGTGACCCCAAGCGAACCACCAAGATAACGTTCAAGAGCGGGCGCCTGTTTCTTACTTAGCCCGTCAAATAATTTTTAGATTTAACGCCCACCCTCTCATTCCCATTACAATCCTCTAAAATTCTATAAAAAAAACTCGCCGATTGATACTGTTTTAAACTATTAATATTTGCCCCTCAAATTGATGATTTTCGACTATTTCAAGTGTAAATGCAGGATTGAGTAGTGAGCCATGGTACGTGCGAATGTACGGAAGCCTATTAGCTTCACGTCGTTTTTAGTTATTAAATTGTAGCTACCATTTAATAAATTGTACCTACAATTTAGCTAAATTGTAGTTACAATTTAATAAATTGTAGTTACAATTTAATAAATTGTAGTTACAATTTAGCTAAATTGTACTTACAATTTAAAAAATTGTAACTACAATTTAGCTAAATTGTAGTTACAATTTAAGAAACAATTTAATAAATTGTAGCTACAATTTAGCGCCTGTACTTTTATTGGTCAAGCTAAATTGTAGCTGCAATTTAACTGGCGAATCGGGTTCGCTGTTTTGTTTCGCTGAATATGGCCTGAATAATCTCTTTCTTTGAGATGTTTCACACATTCCGCCGGTTGAGTCAGTCACGGCAACAAAATCTAACAATAGAAATGGGAAAATAAAATCATCATCATTTTATTATAAATAAAATTATTTTTATGTTGGTTATCATTGGGTATAATTTGAGTATTATTGGGTAACATTAACACATGCCATGAGAAAGTGAGGGTCCTAGGTAGCGCCGATCTGCGTGGGCCTGCAGGTTCAAGTAATGCACAAGATCAACCATGTTGTTGCCCCGCGCGAGAAAATTTGTTTAATCCAAAAGGAAAAGGAGCCATTTCCTGGCACTTGAACCTCTCAAAAACATCGTTTCACGCGATTCATGTTGCATATTTGAGAGAATGTTATCGTTTAGCACAATTCCGTATGAAATGTGGGACCCCCTAAATGAGTGAAGCCATGGGCGTTTGCCAGTCTGGCCATTCCTCAACAATTGGTGGAAAGGTTTTGTGTACGTTTGGTGATAAAATAGAATATATGTAGGGAGAAGGGCGTGCACAGTGGGCCGGGAGGTACAGTCATAATTATACAAAGTTGAAAATGGTTGCTTTTAAAACAAAAACTTCAACAATTTCTGCCTTCAAGAAAATAAATAAAAAAATACATAAATTGTTTGTTTACCCTGTGTGTCCCGCCCCAGACTGCTGACTAAATGCAGATAGCTTGGTTTCGCCCGGTGAGTTCATGATTTCACATCTTAGTCACATACATGCGCGATTTCTGGATTCGATCCGAGGTAAAGCACTCGGCGCCAAAATCGACTCCTATGATTTGAAATACCTTAGCTTTATTCTCTCAGCAATCAACCAGGACATTCATAAAACAATTGCAAATCCCACAAGTGACGAGGTCATTTTCGTTAGGCCTAATTAGTTATTGTGGTTTCATGACACTTTCAACGGCCAGTGTTGTGTTATGTCGGTGACAGGTTTACGGACGGAGGAAGCCAGAGTACCCAGAGAGAACCACCTAGTAACGAATAACACTTACCAGCTCCCCAACATCATAACTCCACCCTGCAACATAGGCAGGGTTGGAGCGACTGACAACAGAAGTAAGTCGACAGCGGTTTATATACCTCAATACACAAGAGTCATCGTCCCCAATGTGTGCACTGGGATGAAATGCATTGTCCATTATACAATGAGGGTCGCTCTTATGGCTTCACGAGCTTGAACCCAGAACCTCGAGCACAAAAGTCAAGCCGTTTATCAGTGATTCACCACTACCCCTACATTTATCATAACAGTATTCTCATGGATTTAACTCGACTTGAGGATGACCTCCATGCTATCATATTTTACCAAATGAGACTGTTGGTTTTCCTTTACAAATGTTCAAGCATTTTGGAGCTGAGTGTGCCTTCAAAAACTGAAATTTTTCCGCGTCGGGAAAACATCCTCAAAACGCTTACCCTATTGGGGTGCATTTTTTCTCACTATCGGTACTATAACACCCGAATCCTGACGGTCTGAGTGTCATGATAGTGAGCCAATTTTAAGCTATCGCCCAAAAATGCCACGGCTTCCGTGTTTCCTAGGCTACACATATTACATTCCATTTCTATCTAACACTCTTTTCATTCCCCCCCCCCCCCCCCGCAGTTCTAGTGATTTCGATCTGACCCAGAACAACAGTGACCCCAAGCGAACCACCAAGATAACGCTCAAGAGCGGGCGCCTGTTTCTTACATAGCCCGTCAAATAAGCTTTTAGATTTAACGCCCACCCTCTCATTCCCATTACAATCCTCTAATATAAAAAAACTCGCCGATTGATACTGTTTTAAACTCCTAATATTTGCCCCTCAAATTGATGATTTTCGACTATTTCAAGTGTAAATGCAGGATTGAGTAGTGAGCCATGGTACGTGCGAATGCCAGCGATTGGCCACTTCCAATACCTCAATACACAAGAGTCATCGTCCCCAATGTGTGCACTGGGATGAAATGCATTGTCCATACCCCTACATTTATCATAACAGTATTCTCATGGAATTAACTCGACTGGAGGATGACCTCCATGCTATCATATTTTACCAAATGAGAATGTTGGTTTTCCTTTACAAATGTTCAAGCATTTTGGAGCTGAGTGTGCCATCAAAAACTGATTTTTTTCCGGGTCGGGAAAACATCCTCTAAACGCTTACCCTCTTTGGGGCGCATTTTTTCTCACTATCGGTACTATAACACCCGAATCCTGCCGGTCTGAGTGTCATGATAGTGAGCCAATTTTAAGCTATCGCCCAAAAATGCCACGGCTTCCGTTTTTCCTCGGCTACACATATTACATTCCATTTCTATCTAACACTCTTTTTAATCCCCCCCCCCCCTCCCACCCGCAGTTCTAGTGATTTCGATCTGACCCTGAACAACAGAGACCCCAAGCGAACCACCAAGAAAACGTTCAAGAGCGGGCCCCTGTTTCTTACTTAGCCCGTCAAATAAGCTTTTAGATTTAACACCCACCCTCTCATTCCCATTACAATCCTCTAAAGTTCTATAAAAAAACTCGCCGATTGATACTGTTTTAAACTCCTAATATTTGCCCCTCAAATTGATGATTTTCGACTATTTCAAGTGTAAATGCAGGATTGAGTAGTGAGCCATGGTACGTGCGAATGCCAGCGATTGGCCACTTCAATTACAGCTACAATTTTGCATGACCAATAAAAGCACAGGCGCTAAACTGTAGCTACAATTTATTAAAATGTAGGTACAATTTAGGGAAAAATTGCAGGTGCAATTTAATAAATTGTAGTTACAATTTATTAAATTGTATCTACAATTTAGCTAAATTGTAGTTACAATTTATTAAATTGTAAGTACAATTTAGCTAAATTGTCGTTACAATTCATTAAATTGTAGCTATAATTTAGCTAAATTATAGTTACAATTTATTAAAATGTAAGTACAATTTAGCTAAATTGTAACTACAGTTTATTAAATTGGAACTATAATTTAGCTGAACTGTAGATACAATTTATTAAATTGTAGCTACAATTTAATAACTAAAAACGATGAGAAGCTAATAGGCTTCCGTACGAATGCCATCGATTGGCCACTTGAATTGCAGCTACAATTTAGCATGACCAATAAAAGCACAGGCGCTAAATTGTAGCTACAATTTATTAATCTCCCTACATATGTTCTATATTATCACCAAAAGTCGTACACAAAACTTTCCATCAATTGTTGAGGAATGGCCAGACTGGCAAACGCCCAGGGCATCACTCATTTAGGGGGTCCCACATTTCACACGGAATTGTGCAAAACGATAACATTTTCTCAAATATGCAACATGAATCGAGTGAAACGATGTTTTTGAGAGGTTCAAGTGCCAGGAAATGGCTCCTTTTCCTTTTGGATTAAACAAATTTTCTCCTGCGGGGCCACAACATGGTTGATCTTGTGCATTACTTGAACATGCAGGCCCACGCAGATCGCCCCTACCTAGGGCCCTCACTTTCTTACGGCATGTGTTTTACCCCAATGATACACAATGACACCCAAGTTGCCAATGTTACCCAATAATACTCAAATTATGCCCAATGATAACCAATATAAAAATAATTATATTTATAATAAAATGATGATGATTATATTTTCCCATTTCTATTGTAAGATTTTGTTGCCGTGACTGACTCAGGAATGTGTGAAACATCTCAAAGAAAGAAATTATTCAGGCCATTTTCAGCGAAAACAAAACAACGAACCCGACTGGCCAGTTAAATTGCAGCTACAATTTAGCGTGACCAATAAAAGTGCAGGCGCTAAATTGTAGTTACAATTTATTAAATTGTAAGTACAATTTAGCTAAATTGTAACTACAATTTATTAAATTATAACTACAATTTAGCTAAATTGTAGTTACAATTTAATAAATTGTAACTACAATTTAGCTAAATTAGCTAAATTGTAGGTACAATTTATTAAATTGTAGCTACAATTTAATAACTAAAAACGACGTGAAGCTAATAGGCTTCCGTATAAAACGAATATCGTAGCATATCTAAAATATCCTAACAGATGTGTACTGCTTTTCTTTTGGACGAATCTTCCCTGTGTCGAGTTTTCCCCAGGCCAAATCTTCTTCCAGTTCCCGAATAAAGATGACATGCCATTTTCAATGGTGGTAAATATCCAAAAAGTTATTATTTTCCATTTTTTGGTGTTCGAAACTGCAAAGTACTGTTCAGAAATGCAGATGACACCAAAAAGTGACACATTATTACTTTGTTTTTATTTGTGATGGGACCGAAAGCAAACTGTCACTATCACTTTTTTTTAATTACACCCATTTCGTCCGCTAACCAAATCGTCCGCTGCAATTTTACCCAAGTCGTCCGCTGTAATTTTACCCAACTTGTCCGAAACTCGTCCACTGGGGGAAAGTATCGAAGTATTGTATTTTGAATCATTTTTCATTTATTTATTTATATAATAATTTTATTGTATACTTTATTGTATATTATCTTTTGTAATATATCTTAATTACCTCCTTGCATTACAATTTCATATACTTATACGAAATTCTGAAAACAGAAATGTCAGAACAAATAAACTACTCAGCCATCTAATTAATTTTGACACTGTTTAACGCAGCTGTAATTACCATTTATTCAATAGATTGCCTATAATAATTATATTATTACAGCAAAAGTTCTTAAAGTATATGTACATTATATTAAGTTCCGCAACATTATCTTATAATTTTGCAATTATTCATTGAAGAGCGCCACCGGTGCTTTACAGTGAGTAATTGCAAAATTATTAGCAAATGTATTATAAGAATTAATTATATTAAGAAACGCATCAAACTTCACGTTATATTAACTTCCGCAACATAATCTTATGATTTTGCAATTATTCATGGAAGAGCATCACCGGCACTTTACAATGAATAATTGCAAAATTATTAGCAAATGTATTACAGGAATTAATTATATTAAGAAACGCATCATAACTTGTTATAATTATATTAAGAAATGCATCAACACTTGTATTAAGTTCCATAACATAATGTTGTAATTTTTGCATTTATTCATTGAAAAATATTTGCTATGCAATGCTGTTAATGTTATTATCTTGTGTACTGAATAAATATCATTATTTCGCTTGATACTGAATAAATATCATTAATTTTATTTTCCATGTTTTGATGATATTCAAACCCTTGGCGAATTCAATTGTTTATTCACTCATAAACCTTACATAGGTACATGAGGTACATTTACAAAAATAATTCACAGTATGTTGGTGGTTACAATTATGGAACTGTAAAAAAAAAGAAACAAGAATCAAATGTGAGAGTAGTAATGTGAGCATTTGGTAGTTATGGAGAAATCGGTTCTGTGGTGCGTGCCAAAATCGTTTATAAGCATTGATTTCCGATCCCAATCTAGCACCGGCGTAACAAGAGAAAGGCGTTAGAAGTTCAATCAAGACAAGTAAAACTTAGGAGATTTATAAGTAATTTGAACAACTTTGCTAGAGTTTTCTCTAAATTATTTTGAGACATAGTTCATTTAAATCCCTGTTATCGCAACTTCTAAATTACAGATAGGATGATTAATTTGTGGTGCCATCTCGTCAAACCCGCACTGAGAAAGTGAGAAACACACTCTAAAAATGCGGGAAAATCGAAATGGATTCACAAACCTCGGGTAACTAATCTTTTCCAGGGCACAAAATTGACTGTGTAATTATAAGCGTGAAATTTCGTTTATTAAAACATATCGTTAATTTTTCTAATTAACTGGCAGAGAAGTTTTAAAACTTTAAAATTACTGGTGGCCATCAATTCATGAAATTTATGAGTATTTGGCCTGCTGTGATACCTTGCGGGGAGAAGGGATTTCCGCGTCGAGTGTAAAGAAGGACATTCCATAACATAATGGTATTCGTCTGCGACAGTATTTAAGTCACACATAGAACATATTCTTTCATTGCGGGGGGTATTATCCCAAGAACCAACCTCTACAGGGAGACGATTGTTTGTACTTCTAAACTTTGCTAATAAAATTCTATTCTTAGAGCCCAATTTCGAAAGGTATGGTTCTAGATAAATGCTACTCTTGAATAATTTGTAATTAATGCATTTGGAAGAAGTAGCAAGGTTAGCTTACCAATATTGTTCGTATTGGCATGTTAACACATGTTTTACAGTACAGACGACTTCTGCTCTATTACAAGTTGCGTGTTTCTGAATTACCCAGGATAGGCCACATGTGTTCAACACTCTTTTAACAAATTCATCCCATTTGCCAACACATTTCCCACAACTTTGCTGAAATAACAGTGCTTGATAAACGAGTGAAACGAATTTTGGATGATGGGGCTGCCCAACTTTCAGCCAAAAAGAAATCATCCTTAACTTTATGACATCGATCAATGGATATCTACCCAACTCGCCATAAACGATAATGCTGGGAGTGCTACTTTTTACTCCAAGGATGAATTTTAAGAATTTCAAGTGCACCCTTTCAATTATTTCCACATTTTCAAAACCCCACACTTCACACCCATAAGTTAGAATGGGTAGGACAATTTTGTCAAAAAGATTTAACTGGCATTCAATAGACAAGTTAAATGTTCGGGCTTTCCTCAGAACACCGTACATGGCTTTGGTGGCCTCTTCTGCTAAGAATTTTCTAGTCTTTAGGAACGAACTATTAGATGAAAAGATGACCCCAAGGTACTTATACTCGTTTACCTTTTCTATAGGGATCCCATCCAATTTTAGATAAGTTTTCGGGTGCCTCCCCTTCCCAAAAATCATATACTTTGTCTTTGACAAATTAACATTCAGTTTCCATTTGGAGCAATATTGTGAAAATAAATCCAGAGTTGTTTGCATGTCATTTTCCGTTTCCGCCATTAATACTGTATCGTCTGCGTACAGGAGAATGAGCAATTTGATAAAATCGACCATTTGATCATTTAGTTGTGAATTTGCTTTGACAGGATTTGCCCCATTTTCTAAAAGGAAAGTTTCTAGATCATTCAAATATATTGAAAACAGAAAGGGTGATAAATTTTCGCCTTGACGGACGCCCACATTACAAGGGTAAAAATCAGAGGTTAGGTTACCTATTTTAACTTGGGATTTTATTTCCGCATACATATTTTTAATATATTGAAGGCATTTCCCTCCAATTTTATTTATAACAAGTTTATTCCAAAGACCCCCTCTCCAAACTGTGTCAAAGGCTTGTTTAAAATCTATGAATGTACAGAAAAGCTTCCTTCTGCTTCCTTTGCATAACTCTATAAGTATATGCAAAACAAATATATTATCAATAGTGGAATAACCTTTCCTAAAACCTGTTTGACATTCTCCCATAACTTCCTCGGCCTCGACGAAAGCTAACAATCTATTATTTAATATTTTCGTAAAGAGTTTTCCGAGACAGCTAAGCATAGTGATGGGGCGATAATTTCCAGGGGACATAGGATCACCTTTATTTTTAAAAATAGGGCTTACGATGCCAATCAACCAGGTGTCAGGAACAACACTCTTATCAAAGATCAAATTAAAAAGACGCTTGTAGACAGGAAGCATAACAGGAAGGGAAGCCTTAATGTGTTCATTAACTATTTGGTCCGGGCCAGGTGCTTTTCCATTTTTTAGAGAATTAACAGAGTTAATAATTTCTTCATCGGATATCTCATCGTTTAAAATGAAATCATTTTCCGATGTCTCCTGATTTCGATAGTTAATTTCGGTCTCTGGAGGGAAATCATTTAAATCACGAAGATGGGTGTACATGGCGTCTAATGGCACTTTTGGTGGGATTTTAGGCTTATCTGAGTTTAGGATTTTCCAATAATCATTCGGGTTAGAGGTACGCAACTTTATTAAGGTCTTCGCTATTTCGTTTTTGGAATCCCTCGACGATTTCCTAAGAATTCTTTTATATACCTTACTTGCTTCAGCTAGAATAATTTGATTTTCTGATGTTTTCGTTCGATTATAATGTCTTCGAGCTGTGCGAAATATTTTTCTTGCCAATCGGCACTCACGATTGAACCATTTCTTATTTGGTAAGTTATCGACGCCAGTCTGTTTCCTCTGTCTTGTGCCAAAGGTGACATTGGCAGCAGATAGAAAAATGTTGCCGATCATTTCAGAGATGGTATTTATATCATCCCTGGAAGGGTCGAGAACACTTTCAAGTTTTTGAAGGAGTGTATCAACTTTGGAACAATCAATGTTATGAACAAATTGGTCTGAATTATTATTTGACCATAGGATAGAGTCCGCTAGATTCTCTGTTCCACTTGAGCTATGTCTACATGAATGAGATATAAACGGGGTCTCGTTTACTCCAATAGAGAGAACTATACCACAATGGGCATCAGAGTATGGTTACAGAAATCTAAAACAGAGAAATTGTCTGTTAAATTCAGGAGATCTTTGGTGCAGATACAGTAGTCGACTGTACTTGCACCTTTGCAAGTAAGTGCACCCACTTGTCTATCATCACCTAGTCTACCATTCAAAATAAAGAAACTGTGGGCTTTACAAAAGTCAATTAATTTGTTTCCAAAATTATTTTTACCTTTACCCTTGGAGAGTCTAAATTTACTAATTACTGGGTTTACAGAAAGACGGTCGAGTGAAGATTCATTTCGGTTTGTATCTTCACCCACGTCAAGATCGAATGCGAATTCGTTTAGATCAAAATCTACATTTTCGCCAGTTCTGGCATTAAAATCTCCAATGAGACATACATACTTATTGGATGGAAAGTATTTTATTAGTTCTCGTTCAATATCAATGAAGCTGTCGACAGAAGAATAAGAACTATTTTCCGGGGGTATATACACAGCACCAAAAAACAATTTCCTCATTACTAGTGAAAGTACTTTTGGACAATTTGAACCAGAGAACGAATTTGCTTTCGGTTTCAACAGCGCTGACGTATTTCGCGAGTTTATCCTTCACGAGAACAGCTATTCCCCCTGAGCGATAACGAAGTGGGTAAAATTGCAAGAAGCCTAATTGTGCAAAATTGCTAGCGGATGATTCGCTGCGCTGGCGGACGAAATGGGTAAAACTGTAAGCGTACGACTCGGCTTGTGGACGAAACGTCCATGTACCTTTTTTTCAAGGAAACTTTTCCAACACCTTAACATTCGAAATAATTCAAAAACTGCGTTTCTATTCGTTTTGATACTTTACAAGATACATGTCAATGCATATCTGTATACAATCGCCCCAATATAACAACAATTATCAGTTATATTATCGGTTATATCATGTATGTGCGTTTTTTTCAATTAAGGTTATCACTGGCAGACAAGTTGCAACGAAATCAAGAGAGGTCGATCTGAAATCACGAGATCATCAGCCAAGAATATAGACAAACCTCCTGAAGGACAGAATACGAGTAATAAGAATATTAACACTTTGGCCGGCCACTGATTTGTCGCGGTTCTCGGATAAGAAGGCCTTGGTAACCCCTGAAGTGAAGATATGTATACATGTATATCACGCAAAGCTTTGAGGAGAATTAGGTTGCCAAAGCCAAATTCTATTCTCCGTGCCCAAGCTCGCCCAAGAGAAGGAATCTGGCATTTTGTTGGAGAGGGGGATAGACCAATTGCAAATGAATGGGCAATTCGACACCGGAAGTTACGTGATTTTTTCACTGAAATTTACTGTCCACTTTAAAAATCACATTGACGGCTTTTGAGAATTCTGTTCTAGAACACATTTATCTGACTTGGTATGTGGAACCCTTTGCGGGCCTACGGCCCGCTTGGGGTTCCTATTAGAGTGAAATATACGACTCGAATGTGTTCCTTGACTGCAAGTGTTGACAACAGATCACATTCTTATGCCCTGTGTAGATTTTAGCTCTTTACCCGACGGGAACGTTATCAACATTTATTATTTTTGGGTTTTTTTGTCAAAATATTCAACAAAAGCATATTATGTCACTCCATTATTAGAACGAGCTCGACGGGTGACATGATATGGTTTTGTTGAAATTTTCGGAAAAGTATATTTTTTTAACTGCTTAATTAGTAAATTACGAGTGTTAATCTAGTCAGACGGCAGTACTTTATTGCAGTGTCTCTTGAAGACTTGTTTTACAACACAAACGAGCATAAATTTCTATCGTTTCTCAAAGAAATCAGCTTTTTTACTAAAAATTAAATTGTTTTTATTCTTGTCAACTCAAAATATTAATATCTATTCTGCAGGTTGATTTCCACGGTATGCTCTTAACAAGTGGCTCCATTTTCTCATTACTTTTTTTCACAATTCCTTTTCTTGTTTTGTTTCTCGTGTTCTTTCCAGATTACATCGACCCGCTTTTATTTCATGGAAAATAATGACTTCTTTTATAATACATATTTTTTTTATTGTCACGATATAGCCTTAGACGCTGATGTGGCGTTAAGCACAAATAATAAATAAATAAAAATATAAATAAATAAATTTCGTGTAGAATCGCTACGGATTTGAAAACTTTTTTATGACAGTAGAATATCATATTAACCACTTACCCAAAACCGTCCAGCGCCATTCTCAAAAATCGCCAATTAATTTTCATTATTTTTTCATTTTTTGTCTCAAAAACATAAGTTATGACCCCTCATTGGAACGAGCTCGTCGAGCTCGTTCCAATGAGGGGTCATAACCTATGCTTTTGAGACAAAAAATGAAAAAAATTAGTTATTCAAGAATTTCTTTTGCAAGTCTCGTCTGCTTTTGATGTTAGGTAAAGGGTTAAGCCTAGATTATTTTGAAATCGCAGGCTAATTTCCAGAAGTCATCCAACGGAACCCGCACAACAACGAGGAGAAGGTGTGTGCTGCCTTTTAACACACTAAGCCACATGATAACGTGTCCCACGTTTCTTCATGTGGCTTGAAAGCATATCGTATCTCAGGCCGGAATAACAGTACTGTCCGTTGACAGTAAACATTGGCCCAACTTCTGTGAGTGGCTTCTCAAAATTTTCAGTGTTATTTGTATAAACTCTCCCGAAAGCGGCCTATCATTTTGAACTCCTGAAAACGTTTTAAACCGTTAAAAAAGCTTAGTGTTTTTAATGGGTTTGTGAAGAATGACCAAACTTTTCAGTGACGCAAAAACGTCAAAATACGAGGATCACTCGAAAAACTAAAAACATACTCAAATTTCCAGAAAATCCGAGGCATTTTAATTTTTGACCATACGACCTCGTATGACGTCACCTTAATGTTCGGCTTTCTCGTTTGAGAATTTTCTAGGGTGGGTGAGTGGTGGGGTGGGGGCCGCAGGGTTTTGTAAACACATATTTAGATTTTTTTGGCGTAGATTATATTCCCTAAATTTTGAAAGGCTGACGCTGAAAATGAGGTTCAAAAGTACAGAAAAACGTAAAAGCGGCATAACTGGCACCGGATGCATAAATATGAAATGAAGAATAAAATGGAACAATTTTAACCCTTTACCACCACGAAAGGCAGACGATACTTGAAAAAAAAATTCTTGAATAACTAATGTTTTTCATCTTTTGTCTCAAAAACAAAGGTTATGACCCCTCATTGGAACGAGCTCGAAGAGCTCGTTCCAAAGAGGGGTCATAACCTATGTTTTTGAGACAAAAAATGACAAAAAATGAAAAAAATAATAAAAATCAATTGGCGATTTTTGTGAATAACGGTTTTGGCCGTAACGTTGCGTAAAGGGTTAAATAACAAAAAAAACATCCTTTGAAATCTGATAGTTCTGTCCTTTATAAATACGGAGAAATCAAAAGGTTGGGTTTCTAATGAATTAATGAATATGACACAAAAAATTAAGGTTAGTTCCCCCGGCGTTGTTTACATCATATTTCCGGTACCTGAGGTCCCGAGTTCGAGCCCCATTCGGGACTATCCACGTCGTGTCCTTGGGCGGGTCACGTTATCCCGGTTGCCTACATGGGGGCACGATGGCGCCGTGTACTAAGGTGTACTGCACGTCGATGATGCACATATCTTCAACCGCTGTAACCCTGCTCGAGTGGATCTTGAACAGAGTTAGAATGTTGAGGAGCTGACAGTTGCTCGTCGATGCTCGGTGGTTCTCTCTGGGTACTCCGGCTTCCTTCACCTCCGTCACATTTGACGTCATTGAGGTCCGTTTTCTTCGTCATGAGCATGCAAATGTGCCTAATTATCATTACAACCGTCACTTGCGATGTATGTTTGGTTTCCATAGGAGTATCTTTCCGCATTGTTGGCGCGGGGGGGGGGGGGGGATACAATATTAGGCGGGGTGTGAAAACATATAGTGACGTAAAACGCCGAAAATGACGTTAGATCAAAAACGCTAAAAAACGGACTCTTTTTTTATTTTTCGAGTCAGCAACGCACTAAAATAATAAATGTTCATGCAAATCAAAGAAACTTAAATTTTGCGACGGTGACGTCCTACCGTCATCATTGCGGCAGTCTACGACGAACTGATAGTCGGCTGAAAACTGATTGCATTTCTAGATATTGTTTTTATTGGAGAATATATTTTCCAATTTCGAGAGTGAGTATTATTTATTTATTTAGTTATTGGTGTTTAATATCACACATGAGAGTGAGTATTAAGCAAATGGGAAGATGTTAAATGTTAACAAAGAAGCATAAACTTGACTTTATTTTGGACAAAGGGTTAAATGTGAAATTCCAATAAATGCATTTAATAGAGCCATCCCGTAAACACCCGCAAAATTCCATAGCTATGTCTATAATCGATATCGGGCTGTGCGTTATTGAAAATCGGTGTTTTCTATGAAAGATGTACAAAATAACCTCTTCATTTGAGGTCACGTAAAACCTCAAAAATGGTGATAAATCGTAAAATAAAAGCAAAAACCAGCCATCCTCTAATTGTTTAGCTCTACAACATATTAAAATTAATAAAAAACTGTTCGTCGCATTTTAAATTTCTACCCTATGACACCCTCCCCTATGACGCAACCTCCAAGTTCAGTCTTAACTGTTTGTGGATTTCCTAGGACGGCACCATATTTTTATCCCCCCTCCCCCGCAAAAATTGGAATGATGTGTTACCCTTGTCCCTCCGTCCGACTGTCCGAATGTCCGCCCGAATATGTTTGCGGGACGATAACTTTAGTTTAATTGTACGAAATGGAACAAAATATTATACATAGGTTTATATAACCACATAATACAGATTATGATTACTAGTAGACTTGGCCCATATTTCTGGCAGAGTTATGGCCCTTTTCCGACTTAGAAGACATGTTGATATTGGTTTCCAGACGATAACATAACTTTAGTTTGACAAAACGAAATGAAACACAATTTCATACATAGGTTTACAAACTTATATTAAAGGTTGGGATTGATAGTGGGCTTGGTCCGATATCGTTTGTCAGAGTTAAGGCCCTTTTCCGACTCAGAAGTCATGCTGATATTGGTTTGCGGACGATAACTTTAGTTTGACTGAACGAAATCAAACATAATGTAATACATATGTTTATAACCATATAAAATTCAGATTGGGATTACTAGTAGACTTGGTCCGATATTGTTTGGCAGAGTTATGGCCCTTTCCGACTTAGAAGACATGCTGATATTGGTTTCCGATGGTAACTTGAGTTGTAGTTGTCCGATTTCAATCAAACTTGCAATATAGCTTAATGTAGACAATATTCCAGACGAGTTTGATTTTCAGTTTGGTGCGATGATTTTTATCTGAGTTATTACCCCCTTTTGGACTTTGTTAACCACTAAATATAGTTTATCATAAAGCGAGGGCATTAGTGTATCAAGGACACATTAGATGGCCTGCTATATTGGTGCTTTGGGCATAAAGTGGCGGCATCAGTGTCCCATGGGCACATTTAGTGGCCTGCTGTATTGGTGCTATAGTTTGACGGAGATAAGGAAGGATATTTATTAATTGTCTGTCATCAAAGATAAATGACTAGAAACTCATGCTTGGCAGTGGGGGGTGGGGGGGGGGGCATAGCCACCCTTGGCGTTGCCCTTATTTGATCTGTTTTTGTTGGCGGTAAGAAATGAAAAAGTTGAAAGAGGGAGGCTTGAAACGGGCATTGATATTAAAAGATAAAAAATATGTATTGTTTTTGGATAAAGGTGGAAAATCGAAGATCGCGCTCCATAATATCACATAAAAAATCGTCGTTTACAAGTGTGCGAAATTTCATGATGGTAGGTTGAAAACTCTGGAAAAGAGAGTCTGACGATCGCTTTAAGTCATTTCGACTTCGTTGGATGACTTTACAGTGCTCCGTCTAGATGAAGAAGAGGGCTAAGTAAGAGCATGCTATTAGGAAAGTGGAAAATCATGTTGAGACAATACTCCCTCTGAGGGACCTAATGGGTGCGCCACTAGGTCCCATAAAAGGGACATTATGACAACGTTATATATTACTTATCGCCGCGGTTTCGTCAGTTAGATTCGGGCTTAAAAAGAACGTTTCAATTTTTCTGATTTTCTTGCTTCGAATTAGGCAAGGAAGGCCAGGCTTATTGGGATGAGTAATCATTCGATCCTCTCGCCAGGATCAAAAACACAATGTGACTCCCTGTGGCTTTTATCCAAAACATAGTTTTCAGGTACAAATTCGCCAGCGCTGACTATAGGTCTCTCAAATAAGTGAATTGCAGCGCTGCAATCATTGTAGAACGCATTTTCTCTAGCATCGAAACGGTATTGACGCTTAAAAAATTATGAATTTGTTATTCTGTTTTCAGTTAGGGAAAATGAATTAAATTAAAGTTTGTTATTATTTATAGAATTGGGAATATAATTTCGATCCCTGACCCTAAAGAGGTTAGGTTCTTTATTAATTAAAATTGATTTCCGTACTCACAGCAATGACTACATTTTTTGCCAATTAGTAGTTATTTATCATCGGAAGATTAGCGTCGTATATATAATTACACGCTGTAATTAGTCTTTTTGTTTTCTCAAATCGAACTTTGCAGCAACAACCTGTTGTTGTTTTGTTGGATTATTTCCGTACAGTGGCATACGAAATTGAATTCTTGTTTGTGTGTGAGGAGGGGGGGGGGGGGGGTATGATTTCAATATGTCCACAAATGCCGCAAATGTGTCTGTGCAGAAATTAACAAACGATCTTACTTGCAGCGATGTATACTGTAAACATTTCGTAATCAAGAACGAACACCAGCAATGGCACATCAAGAGAGGGTGGTGGGTAAATGAAGCGACAACGATGGGGTAGGTCCTCTATCAGTGAAGACAGATTTCCAATTTATTTTGACTCCTTCACTAGCGCGAATAACAGACGAGGTTTGCACTTTTCGTAAAAAATATAACAAAAATCGTCATAAGCTAAGGTTTGGTGATAAAAATTGAAGAAACTTATTAAAAGGTTATAACTTCCCTTTATCGCGCCCTCTTTAGCAAGATCAACGATTCGCCATTAAACACCGCCAACTTTGGAGTGATTACAACAGAATTATGACTACTAAATAGAAAATCAGTCCGATTCACTCTTGTCTTTGTGGTTAGTAGTAGAAGATGGTGTTTTCGACCCCAATCTGGGGGGTTCTCGTATGACGTCATACCGCAATGTATTATGGGTATCACGTTGTTGTCATGGTAACCCGCATGGGCGGCCATGTTGTCGCGTCATTGTCCTGGTGATGTGTGATGTAAGTGCGCATGCGCAGCTCGTGTTGTTAGGGTGATACGTGTTTCCGTCGTCCAGTTTGTATGAATGGGGCCGCCCTCTTTGTTTCTAGGGGGTTCAAAAATATAAACTGACGTAAAAACCTCAAAATGACGTCAACTTAAAAAAATTAAAAACAGTTATCCTTTTTTTTTTTGGAGCTCTACAACAAAGTAAATATTCATTTAAATCAGAGAAACGTTAATTTTGTCGATATTGTCGCTTTGCCATCTTACCCAACGGCAGCCTCAGACAAATTGTGTACTGGCTGAAAACTGTTGGCAATTTTAGATATGTTTTTCTATTGGAGAATACATTGCCAAATTTCAGAGTGAACGTTCAAGACTGTGGCAGATACTGAACGTTTATGACAAAATCTCCAAATTTACTATATTTTGGACCGAGGACTAAATTCACAATTGTAAGAAATGCAGTTAATAGAGCCACAATAACAGTAGAACTGTGCTAAACTTCAAGGCTGTGTGTGTTATTTATACAGTTAAAACTAGACGTCCTGCCATGAACTGTGTCCTGTCATGAAACATTGCTTGTTCACAGGCCGTATGTGCAGTATTTGATATGGTCATAACGAGGGGTCATAACCTATGCTTTTGAGACAAAAAATGAAAAAAAATTAGTTGTTCAATAATTTTGTTTGTAAGTGTCCTCTGCTTTTCATGTTAGGTAAAGGGTTAACTTGATCTTAACTTTACGCAGAGAAATTTTAATCTGACGTTTTACGACCTCGATCGGCATTAACGTCATAGCGTTAAGTAATTTACGATAATGTTGAAAGAAAATGTTGGATGTAACGCTATAAACTATCCTTTTGCCGAATGTGATATTATTATAGTAGTCTGTAATTAAAAAAAAATGTCGGAATTAACTCCCTCAAGTATTCTCTTTACCGTATGTGATATAATTATAGTGCTATGTTATCTAAAGTTAAAACTAGAAGTCCTGTTAATGAAATGTGCGCTTATGTAGGCTTAATTGCGCGTAGGAATTGCGCGCAATTTCAATGTCGAATGGCATCCAATGCAGATTTTCAAAATGTTTTCAACTTGTTATTCAGGACGATGATTGCTATGATATACTATGATTTCAACTTATGCATTGCAATTTTAATTTGACATTTTCCGACTTTGATCACCATTGCGTTGAAAAAATGTCGGAAGTAGCACCTTAAATTATTCTACTTGCCGCCTGTAATATTTTTTAGTGTTATGTTATTTAGTTTGTGGTGTAGGACTAGCACTAGAAGGGAGAGGTATGGTCAAAACTTGAAATGACGTAAAACCGTTGGAAGTAATGTAAATACAAAAAATAAAAAAAAACTTACATTTTAATTGTTTGATCTCTACAACATACTCAGATTGCATGAAAATCGGTCAAAAAGTAATTTTTTGTAGCGTTTTGTGAAAAGGGTTTCCCCAGAAATCGGCCATAACTGTTATAAATTCCCTGGTCGGCACCACATTTTTAGATATGTTTTTTTGTCAAACAAGGCATTGATAAAAGTTGAAAATAGGGGGGGGGGGGAGCAGGGGTGGGGTTGTTATGGATCTGGATATTAAGATCAAGAAAAAACACGTTAACCCTTTACCCAACGAATCGCCCGCATCCGCCCGCGTAATATGCAAATTCAGCAGTTGAAAAAATATTATTTTTCAAAAAATTTTAACAAAACCATATCATGTGACCCCTCGTTGGAACGAGCTCGTCTAGCTCGTTCCAACGAGGGGTCACATGATATGGTTTTGTTAAAAGTTTTTGAAAAATTTAAAAAAAAACTTATTTAAAATAATAAATTTTGATATCGTCTGCGTTGGGTAAAGGGTTAATTGGGTATTGGTTTTGGTGAAAGGTGGAATATAAATATACAGAACCGCGCATACATTTGAATGAATTAAGAATTAAGAAGGCTCGAGTGATATCCTGTGCCAAAGCAATCGAGTGTGATAATTCTTAACCCATTTAAAAGTCTTTGCGGTTCTGCATTTATCACACACCTCCCATGTAACAAACAGTCTACACGAAAATTGAACGAAAAGCACTTTGCAACCGGATAATTGCTGCGTTTCCATCGTTGCCAAAGCGACATCACTGTTTCGCGGTGGGGTACCAACAATAATTTGCCATTTAATATTTACGGCATTCAATTGGTCGAAACCAACTGACGCCGATCAGTGTTAGGTCACGATGATTGAACTTCAAATAACTGCAGGAAATAACACAACACAAACTTTTTAAATAGCTAATAAGTTTAGCACACTCCATCACTATATGACCAGTTGAGGAAAGTATTTGTCAAGGAACAAGAAGTCAGAATGTTATTTTTATTTTGTAGATTTTTGACTCGAACCTCATTGTTTAAATATCTCGGATAAACAAATCTAAATGTTGAATTTGGAATTTCCAAGCGATCTTGACTCCGGAGCATTCGACCAACGGTGACGTGATTTATTTAGACGGGTTCCTTGTGTGTTTACGCTGGAAAGGAAATCGAACTTGTATATATGTTTAAAACTAAGAGGCATTACACTGGTAACTATTAGGTTAAAACAAAAATCCAGTGATACGTGGATTTCTTGAACTTTCGGGCGTCTAAGCACCATTCTTCAGAACACATATAACTACATTGATTAAAAGTAATTACACAAGACCATAACTACTCAAAAGGTGTGACAGAGAGTGTGCAAAGTAAATAAACAGTAATGATAAGGTGAGACATGAAAATAAATAAGAAGGTAGAGATTAATATACAAATAGCAGCCCACCGGGAAGTGTTAAATGGCGTAAAACACCCACAGTATACAAATGAAGGTGTAAACACAAACATTCGGTAATCTACGCAAAATGCAGAAAACGTATCCAGATGCTAATCCAGTCACCAATCACTTGATAAATTGTTTCCGTTGTTTGCATATTTGGGTGTGAAAACCGTCATTAACATTAAGACCTTTAGGCAACAGTGTTTCTAATTTCCAAAGCCACTGATTTTCTTTGTGGTCTAAAAGGGAATCTAATTTATTACTAGAGTTAGTATAAACTGTCTCTGAGATTTGAAATTTGAAGGTGTCTTGTGAGTGGCACTTGAGATGTTCATAAATATGAGAACAGTCACTTTAATACCTAGTAATCGCCAAACACTTTCTCAAGTCATTCTCATGTCCATCCATGCTCTTACGTAAATTGTTAGCATGCCCAACGCACTGCAATTTGCAAGAAGACCAGAAAATGGCATATGTAAGCCATTTAGCATTACAGTCCGTATCCGCATTCTTGCAGTGGAAAGATCTTTCATTCGAAGTGCTAACAATTTTATTGTCTGTTACAATCATGCCACACAACTGACACCGGGTAGATTTGCATGGTTGACAAGGTACCTCCCCACTAATGGCAGATGCGAAACGCACTTTAGCTCTGACCAGTATTTTCTCCAAATTGGGAAATGTTGCGAAGTTCGCCCACAGGGGTTAATAAAGCTCGAGAGAAGAGATACAGCTCTTCTAAGCTCCGTTAAGTGTTAAGGGGAAATGTAAGGGTCATGATAGTTTTCATTGATAATTTCTGTTTTGTAAATTGGACTCGGATTTTATTAACAGATTTACAGTAATTACTAGAAGCTGAATTACATGGAATTATATGATGGAGACCCTGGAACACTTTCTTCTAGAATGCCCAAAGCACCAGACTAAAAGGGAGTATAATGGGGAAGTGGGATGGGAGAATGAAGGACATGTGGTTAGGGGGAGACTCAAAGGAGAGGGTCAATATGCTAATAGGAGAGATTGGGAAGAATGGGGCAAGGGATGTCATCAAGCAGTTCCTCTCCGAGTGTTGGGAGGAGAGGAGAAGCGGGGGAATGGGGAGGCAGTTGGCAGTACAGGGGTAACCAAGGCCTTTTCGTCCGAGAACCGCGACAAATCAGCGGCTGGCCAAAGTGTTATTATTATATTATGAACTGGCGATCAGAGTACAGAAGTACTTTAAGTGTCCACATAGGAGTGGACGCCAGTTGTTCTTTTGACAACTTTTGGCATAACGATGCAGGCCAATATTGTCATCAGCAAGCAGTAATATTGTAGGATTTGTTGACAGATAGTACAATAACATTCTGTAGCAGTTTCTGGGATTGTATTGTTCGAACTGTCACCAAATCATAACATGCACCTAGTGTAACATCACCAGATGTCAGGTATTGTTGAACTGCAATTCGTGCATTCCACTGGGACCTTGTGCCCGTTAACAGGCACCCGGCAAAATACTATTTGAATGTAAAGATTCAATGGACTGCATGCTGTCTGATCGGCAGTCTGCATGGCAGTACACGAGTCCAACTATAGCGACTGCCACGTCAGGGGAGCTTCCATCAATTTCCGCTGACGGGTAGTCGCATGATTAGGTGTTGCATCAGACAATTGGTGAAAAAAGCACCGTTTTCTGGGTGATCGAACCAGGTTGTCTCCAGGCTCATCACCTGCAGTATACCTACATACAAGGCTTAAGATGGATGCCGCCACTGTTGCTATAAGGTATGAACTTTGTTGAATTCAGTAACTTTGTATAATAGCCAGAGATAACGATGGTTCGTCGAGTTTATTTGTAATAAATGTTAGGTAACCAGAATCCACTATTCGTTACGTTAAATCATTTTGATACACTACAAGTTTCGTGAGGTTACAGGAAACTGAACATTGCCTGAAACCTGTGTTCAAGGTTCGTCTCGAAGAAACTCGAAAGCCACGGACTGGTGGGACTTCGCGGTTCAGTCAGTTACACAACAACTAGTCCTAGCCTACGATCAAAGATTTATAGGCACGTCGTTACGGAGGTTGGCTAAAGCTAATGATGGGAGCGCATGTAACCTCCTCCTTCATTCGTTCAGACTGGTGCAGAATGGGAAGATATTTACATAAAATGCCCTTGATGGCAGGTAGTCCAGGATGAAACTCCACAGTAAAGTAAACCTTGCAAGAAGCCTTAGACATAAGGATAGCCTGTGGATGTTGGAAAGAGGTGATGGCCCTTTCAGCTTGAGCCCTAACCTTCCTCCTGCTGTATCTCATGCGGACCAGATAATTTGTAAGTTCGTCACACGAATCTTTGTAGTGGTGAGATTTGAACAAATACGCATGATCCTGAGTAACTGGCTGTATGACATGCTCCGTTTAGTATTAATAGGATGACAATAATTTGACAGCAGATGAGTATCAGTGGGTTTGGTATGTACATCTGTACAAATGTCTCCGTTGTCTTGAAGACCAATAGAAACATCGAGAAAGTTTACAGCGTGCCGCGAATAATCACTGGTGAATTGTATGGAAGGATATGTATTGTTCATAAAGCTAAAAAACTCCAGAAGTTTGTCCTCCGATGCGGTTGAAACCAAGAAGATATCATCTATAAACCGAGGCCAAACATCCGACGAAACTGGGCAAGACGACAAGAGATTTCTTTCAAAAATTCCCATGAAAATTCGCATAGGATGGTGCCATCTTCGTCCCAATGGCGGTGCCCTAAGTCTTCAGAAACTATTCTTTGTTAAATTTAAACACATTACGTGTGAGCGCGGTCTCAGCCATTCTACATACTCCGTCCACAGTCTCGGGAGGAACACGGTGCTCTGTCCAAAAAGTCCCGAGGGCTATCAGGCCATCTGTATGTGGTGTACTCTGACCACTACATCCACCGTCACATGGATAGCTCCCGGAGGCGAGGGTCCCAAGGCCCTGCCCTTGTGAATAACGTCACCAGTATCACGTAAATATGAAGGCATGCTGGGCACGAGAGGTTTTATAATATGGTCCACTAAATCGGAAATCCCTTATGTAGGAGAGCCACAAGCCGACACAACGGGACGACCCGGTACTCCCAGCTAGTGAATTTTAGGAAGTAGGTAGAACGAACGGGATTTGTTATATTCCATGGGCAAGCGTACATGTAGTCATGCATATCCTCCTCAATATCGCAACTAATATCATGCCCAGTGCGCTTATAGACTAACTCATCATTACGTTGTCGGTATCCCCCGCCAGATAGCTCCCCTTGTTCATAACTGCCACTGCAGATCCTTTGTCTGCCTCACGTATATATATATATATATATATATATACCTTTTCAAATAGTTTATTTTACATTTATGAATTTCAAAACTTGTTTGTTTCGCCACTTTTATTTTTTTCTGTATTCATGTTATGAGAGCGGAGGTTTTTACTAAGTGAAAAGCACTTGTCCTCCTATTCCTTTTTGTTTAATAGTTATGGCAAATAAAATATGTTTAAAAAAAATAAATAAATAAATAAATGTGCATGTCCTGTGATTTGCATCAGATTCTCGGTTGTGTCCAGAATAGGATCTCAACTCGTCGACAAAGACGGCTCGTTGAGATCCCATTATGGACACCACCTCGAATCTGATACAAATCACAGGACATGCACATTATCATGATGATCTGTATGTATCATTCCAGATCCACCGTAGACGTAAGATATTTTAAATACCATATTCTTTATGACTAACATTTTCTTTCATTTTAATTTAATTTATTTTTTTCTATTTCTATTTACTATTTTTGTAAACAAATCATTCCTGACAGTTTATATACCAGTTTATATTCACGTTATTTTGTCTTAACAATTCGTCGTATATACTTACTATCTTGTATCTCACTCCCGTATTGCCTGCTGTTCTACTGGTCATCAAGAGTTCCAGTCTCTCTACTAGCGCGTTAGGATTGCAGTCTTACCATCGACAGCCATTCCCCTTCCAAGGACCAGTCTGACGAATGCTTTTTTGTTCTTCTCATACTAAGTTTCATATATAGTTTCCATTTATAACTTTTTCTCAATTTCGGTCTCTTAAGAGTTCCGATCGTTATTCCTTTTCATGGCATCCACGGGAATCAAGATATCGCCGTAAGTGTTGAGATCCTCGACTGTAATCATCGATATTCGGTCTCGCCAACGCTAGCACTTACAGCAGTCCCCGAGTACCTTGGAACACGTGATCATAATACACGATCAAGTTATCGCCTTCTATTTCCACTTGTTTATTTCTTATGAAGAGATTTCCATCGGATTAATTTTGATCACCGAACGTCCAGTCGGCCTGAGAGGAAACCGTGTTTTTTGTGTATCCACGTAAGGTTTACTCAGATCTCCAAAATCTGTCGTATCTACGATGATCGGTCCGCAACTGACCGACGATTCCGTATCGGTCTCGATCCGATCTATGTCGAGAGCACTCAATAGTGGTGATGCATAATGAGGACTGTAATCGTACCGAGGAGGACGAGATGATGCGGGATATGATGGTGTATCATACGGTCTGTAAGAAGGAGTCCTGCTTTCGCAAAAGGGTTTCAATTCCTTGACGATCTCCGTTACCGTCTATTTCCCAGTTTCTGTCACGGTTTTGAATAACTTAGTCGTCTCGAGTTTCAATTCGATATGTCCCATACGTCTCATCATATCGTTCTCTTGATTATTTCTCATCTATTCGAGAAATCGTCGAATCGTCCCATTTCTCTTCTTTCGATCGTTGATTTTTAAAAATTACATTTGCCTTCTGTTTTCTTCATTTTTAATTGAAAAACAATTAAGGTAATCAATTTGTAGATTTTTAAAACTTTTTTTCCTTCTTATTTTATTATATCGGAGTATTTTTATTAAAAATAAAATTACTTCGGTCAGCACATTTGTTTCTGGCACACCCCCGAAATACCTTTGCGACATTTTAAGCCGCCGACAGTATTATTACATTGGAAAAAATCAGCCTCGTTGAAATAAATCGATGCTGCAAAGACATGCAGAATTTTTTCGTTCACAAAGACACCCGTGCCCGAAATATACCACGAATCTCATCGATTCCCCCACAAAAATCCAGTGCTAAGTGTAAGAGTTCCTTGTTTTTGACAGAGCACAGACAACGCATGAAAACGACCTGCATTTTTATACCGAAATTAACAGTAACATCTCGGCATTTTTATGCAATTTAATGAGAGGCCATTTCTGTTTTATTTTCCTCAGTTTTTTGGCATACTAGAGTCTAGGCATTTTAGTGTAGTTTATTGCGAGTACGTACATTTTGAAGTGAGCCAGAAATTCGGGGGAAATTTTGACGGTTCTTGAATGATTTTCGAGGTACGCCGATATTGCTATGAAAATCACTTAACATCACGATTGAGTTCGAGTACACTAATTCGGGCACAGTGATGTGGTGTACTCGAACTCTCATTTCATACCTACTAACAGCTTGGTCTTTGATCTCCACAACATAATAACATTTTATGAAAATCAGCCGACTTCAAAATCTGCGTGACGTCAAAGTCAATAACGTCACCCGAAAATTCGACCATAACGATTGAGAATTTCCCAGATCGGTAGCACATTTTTACATATATTTTTTGTTCAAGATGATATTTCCAAAATTTAAAAGAGAGAGGCTGTATATAGGAGCTGATATTAAAACTTGGAGAAAAAATAGCGAAAGTGACGTAATAATGGATGAAGGCCGGAGATCAAAAATCTAATTCCAGAATGTTCAATAGGAAATAGTTGTTTATACAGTTAAAACTAGAAGTCCTGCCACGAATAGGGCGCTTATCTAGGATTAATTGCGCGTTGGAATTGCGCACAATTGCCATATCGAATGGCATCCAAAGCACGGCAGGTTCTCCTGGTTGCTCATAGCAAACACATGCAATGTTTCTGCCAATGGACCTCCGGCTTACCCGGAGGTCCATTGGCTGAAACATTGCCTGTGCACAGGCCATATGTACAAAATATGATAGTTTTAATTGAGTCATAACGCGCACATTAACGCGCATATCAACGTGCTGTTTGTGCGCATTTCATGACAGGACTTCTAGTTTTAACTGTAAGTGTACTAAGTGTGGTGACTGTGTAGCTTTAGAAATATGGCAGCTGAAAGGTAAAGGAAAAAGAACACACAAGTCTAATGATCTCTATAAGTCAACTTAACACCCGTGCTCGAAATATACGATGAATCTCATATCGTTTTTCCATAAAAAGTCCAGTAGCTTGTTTAAAGAATTCCTTGCTTTTGACAGAGTACAGAAAACGCATGAAAACAACCTGCATTTTTTGTGTCCGAGATTAACAGTAACGTGTCGGCATTTTTTGTGCAATGTATTGAGAGATCATTTTTATTTTATTTTCCTCGTGTGGCATACTAACGTTTAGGCATTTTAGTATACATTTTTGCAAAGTATCAACAGTTTGAAGTGTGTCAAAAATGCGGGGAGAATTTGAACGATTTTTGAATGATTTTCGAGGTACGCAGATATTGAAACATCACGATTGATTTCGAGCACACTCATTAAGGTACAGTGATGTGGTGTACCCAAACTCTCATTTAATACGTACTAACAGCAAGGTCTTTGATCTCTTCAACATAGTAAAATTTCATGAAAATTATTCGACGTCAATAACGTTACCCCGAAAATTCTACCATAACTATTGAGAATTTCCTAGATCGTTACAAAATTTATACATATGTTTTTTGTTGAAGAGGATATTTCCAAAAAGGAAAAGAGGGAGGCTGGATGTAGGAGTTTATATTAAAATTGGAGAAAAAAAACGTTGAAAGTGACGTTCATTATGGATGAATTGGCGGGATCAAAAATCTAATTCCAGAATGTTCAATAGGAAATAGTTGTTTACAAGGTTTAAGAGGAAATAGATGTTTTCAAGGATACCAAATGTGGTGACTGTGTAACTTTGGAAATAAGGCCAATGCAAGGTAAAGAAAAAAGAACAAAAAAGGCTGATGATCGCTACAAGTAAATTCAACTTTATTAAATGACTTGAAAAAATTAAGTAACTCTGCATGTTCACCATAGAATGTGATTTCTAAGTGAACGACTAACCGAATCAGAAATATATACAAAAAGGTGGTGCAACCGGCGGGGATGGTAGGGTATATACCCCACATTCTATTCGAAATCAAACATTTCAAGATGGCGCCTTTGTTTGATTACATTTACGGTTCGTTGAGTCGGGTTAGATTAAAATGAATTAGTTACTAACCTACTGGTGAACTTCCTAACCTCAACACTGTAACTTCTATAGAAAAAAAACAACAACCGACGTCTGGCTAATCCGTTCTTGGCTGACTCAAACGATGGGATGATTGATTAATGGCTGATACACCATTGTGACGGAACAGTCAATATAGTTCCACCACAGAGCTTTGATTTGTCAACTGTTACCACGAATGAACCACAAGTGTACATTCCACACTATAAAACAAAAAATAAAATATTTGCACCCTGCTGTAAAACAGACGCCCCACCCCAAGACCATCGTTCGTTTTAGAGGTTATATATGTTTGACAACGAAGGAAGCGTTTCATCCGCAGTTCCAGTCAGTGGCGTAGCTACGAGGAGGCCGTGCCCCACCCCCCCTCAAAATTTATCTAACCCCCCAAAAAGCAAAAAAAAAAGAAATCTCAAAACATTGGCCCAATGCAGCTTTCACACAGTATATAGCGCCCCAAAGTTGTCTCCAATATAGCGGCTACCCACGCTACAAGTACCTCCGATTCGTTCCTTGAGCACTAAATGTTGCAAAATAATTTTCGTGGTGGTGGGGGCTAGTCCTAACTAGGATCACCCTCCCTTTCGGAAATTGAGAGGAGGGAGCAACGACCGGATGGTCCAAGATAGGACTAGGAGAGGTCCCCAAAACTCCACACAACGGCCCCTTAAATATTATCCCCCCCCCCCCCCCACTTCAACAACAAAAAAATGTCTAGCGCACCCCTATTACAGAATCCTGGCAACGCTGTGTGCTTTGGTTGGATTCAGCAAGCAGCAAGCGTAGAACTTTGTATCATATTTCAGTTTGTGATGAAACTCCCCTGAATATACAAACTTTCAATTTACACAGCCGAAATTCACCCTCTAATACCGGGCCTAATAAGGTCAATTTACACAGCCGATATTCACCCTCTAATACCGGGCCTAATAAGGTCAATTTACACAGCCGATATTCACCCTCTAATACCGGGCCTAATAAGGTCAATTTACACAGCCGATATTCACCCTCTAATCCCGGGCCTAATAAGGTCAATTTCAAAGTGAGTTCAAGTTATTTGTGACTCGTATTATCGCGCAATCGTGTGTTCAATTTTTAAGGTTGGAAATGCACTAAGTGGGGGAATCAAAATCAATTTTTTTTCACGAAGACATCTTGGGCATCTACCATGCGGTGACTTCATAGCAACGTGACAACAGTTGTACCCTGTTACGAGGTATCACAGTGTTGGCTGAACGGTCATAATAAAACACACTGTTCCAAAACAGAATCAAACAGGTCACAGTGTTCTGCGATTGAAACCAGAATATGATAATAATTTTCTTCTGATTGAAACTGAAATGTTGACATACAGTTAAAACTAGAAGTCCTGTCATGAAATGCGCACAAATAGCACGTCGATCAGCGCGTTAATCTGTGCGTTATGAGCATATTAAGACCATCAAATTCTGTACATATGGCCTGGACACAAGCAATGTTTCAGCCAATGGACCTCCGGGTATCCCGGAGGTCCATTGGCAGAAACATTGCCTGTGTTTGCTATGAGTAACCAGGAGAACCTGCCGTGCTTTGAATGCCATTCGTTATGGCAATTGCGCGCAATTCCTACGCGCAATTAAGCCTGAATAAGCGCACAGTTGGTGACAGGACTTCTAATTTTAACTGTACCTGATCCACGGCCACAATTTGTGTTTGTTCGAAATTAACGAAAAGGCGGACACATCGTCGCCTATGGGACATTCCCACCCCCGACAATGTCCTTACGCGCCACATGCAGCATTTAACACAGTTAACATGAGAATGTTGTTGGCCACGTAGATACAACAAAAGTAACAACAAAAGTTGGAACTAGTAGAATAAAAATAGTTTTACCGTTATATATACCCCCCCCCCCCCCCCCCCCCCGTATCCCCACCTCCACCCCGTTGGGAAAATCGACCAAACTCGTCTGGGAGATAAAATTATGCAAACACCATAAAAATAGAGTTAATACCCCAGAAGAGCCGATAAACATGTACAATAGGAATTACCCGATGGGCATACGATCACTGTGGTATATCCAGAGTTAATTACATTGCGAGAGTTATATTTTATTCCGATACCTGAAACCTTCTACACAATCATTGGTCGACAACTGTTTTTGATACCCCAGGCTTACAAGCCACAATGTTTTTTTGTTTCACCTTGACTCTCTCAAAGCCTCTAGAGTCACGGATATTGCAACTTTTTCCGATTAAAGCAACAATTTCCCACATCGGGGTTCATGGCCTCGCGTCGGGGAAATCATGACACCACCTCTGCACACATACACAGAGGTGGCGCCATGATTTCACCAACACGGGACCATGATCTGCCACACATACAGATGGAAATGTTAAGTACCTTTCGAAATGTGTTTCAAGCTGTGTACTAAGTTTACATATTTATTTATTTATTTATGTTTAAGGTCACATATTTATGCACAATGGCTAATCATGACCGTGACAGTTTTACGGGCGGAGGAAGCCAGAGTACCCGGAGAGAACCACCGAGCAACGACGAGCAGCTGCTAGCTCTCCAACATCGTAACTCCGCACTGCGGCCCCTTTTCGCCAAATTATATTATATCATCTGAGCCTCACTCACCGTTTCAAAATCATAAGTGTGGATCTAAACAGGCATGGTTAGATTGGTTGAAGACATGCGTACCATCGACGTGCAGTACGCCTTAGTACACAGCGTCATCGTGCCCCCCACGCGGGCAATGGATATGAAGTGTCTTGCCCAAGGACACAACGCGGTTGCCGCAGGTGGTCTTCGAACCGAGGACTTCTCGGCTTGCAGCCTGCACCTCTACCTACTGAGCCACCGCGCTCCCGCTAAGTTTACAGGTGAAGGCTTTATCATACTAAAGTTTCTCAATGATGTACATTATAGAGTGTTCGATTTCCATCCAATTTCCTATTCACTGCCACACTATACAATGCTACATGAATATTCAACATATCGAGGTGCTGACGTAAACCATCAGTATCGTGTTTACGATAAATCTGATGTAAAGGCATCGAAGAAATCTTCACCACTCTTTGTCAAGAATTCTACTTCGGAGAAGGCAGATAATCATGTTCGCACTTTTGTGCACTTTTGTTAACTGCATACTCATATGCACAGCTTATAACTCCGATCGTCTTAGTATCAGGTAATTATTATTTTTAGTGTTAACTGTATTAATATTATTGTATGTAATGTATTATTTTATTTTAATTTTATACCTAAAAACAATATAAAAAAATCTTTTGTAGTTAAATAGTTTTCCATTCCACGTGTGTTCTGTTATTTTCACCGTTCTGCAGTATTTTCATTTAACGTTTTGACGAGTGTTTCTTTTATTCGAAATGACATTGCAGTCATAAGCATAACACCAAATCTGGTGTGTGTACTCATATCAATACAAATAACTGAAGGCAAGGATGAAGTGGTGAAATTCACAAGTTTGTTTCGACTACAATCGAAAAACCTATGCCCTTATTCTTTGTCACTGTCACACGTCAAACCAAATGTTTTTTTTTTTATTTATTAACACCAAATTCACGTTCCAGTATTCACTGACTGCGCTACGGGTGGATATAGGAGGGAAATTTGATCCTTAAATGTAGATTTTGACCCAATTTGCTCCCATTCAGCCCACACACACACCTATCCACCCTCCGACACACACCCTCACACTGTCTCTCTTTTCCTTATTCCCACACAAACCCAGAAGATGAACATGTCCAGTCATGATTTACAGATGATGAACATGTCCAGTCATGATTTATCCTACCTCAGACACACACCCTCACACTGTCTCTCTTTTCCTTATTCCCACACAAACCCAGAAGATGAACATGTCCAGTCATGATTTACAGATGACGATGACGAACATGTTCAGTCATGATTTATCCTACCTCAGACACACACCCTCACACTGTCTCTCATTTCCTTATTCCCATACAAACTCTGAAGATGAACATGTCCAGTCTTGATTTGCAGATGATGAACATGTCCAGTCATGATTTATCCTACCTCAGATACACACCCTCACACTGTCTCTCTATTCCTTATTCCCATACAAACCCAGAAGATGAACATGTCCAGTCATGATTTACAGATGACGAACATGTCCAGTCATGATTTATCCTACCTCAGATACACACCCTCACACTGTCTCTCTATTCCTTATTCCCATACAAACCCAGAAGATGAACATGTCCAATCATGATTTACAGATGATGAACATGTCCAGTCATGATTTATCCGACCTCAGACACACACCCTCACACTGTCTCTCGATTCCTTATTCCCATACAAACCCAGAAGATGAACATGTCCAATCATGATTTACAGATGATGAACATGTCCAGTCATGATGTATCTGACCTCAGACACACACCCTCACACTGTCTCTCTTTTCTTTATTCCCAAACAAACTCAGAAGATGAACATGTCCAGTCATGATTTACAGATGATGAACATGTCACGTCATGATTTATCCTACCTCAGACACACACTCTCATACTGTCTCTCTTTTCCTTATTCCCATACAAACCCAGAAGATGAACATGTCCAGACATGATTTGCAGATGATGAACATGTCCAGTCATGATTTATCCTACCTCAGACACACACCCTCACACTGTCTCTCTTTTCCGTATTCCCAGACAAACCCAGAAGAGAAACATGTCCAGTAATAATTTATAAGTTCGGAAACAGAAATTCTGACTCATGCACGTTCACGTACCTTTTCTCCAAAATATGGGTCATGTTTTTCGCATTATGAAGAACAGCAGGCATTCAAGTTGGCTTAGTGGGCCGGGGGTCCCCGCCCACTGAGTCAACTCGGGACCAAGCTGTGCTTCATACCTTCAGACAGTTCATGTGAAAGATGCGCGAATGTACATGCACTTCGTTATTTTCGACGTTCGAAAAGAAGTTGACATTTGCCCTAAAAGACACCAAAAGGCTTTATTTGAATACACACTTCAAATTTTGTTTCTCGGAGGAGCCCCCCCCCCCCCCCACACCCCCTCCCCATCCCTCAAACACACACACACGGAAAAAAACTCAAATAGACCTTCTATAGCTGCTCATGTCTTAGGATCTCGCGGAGAAGTCGACGGTATCTGAATGCAATGTTATGATCCTAAAATGACACTTGTAGACTTGCCTTTATCTTTGGTGAACTTGTCCCCTACCTGCCCCACCCTCGTGAATTTTTTTCTGGCGATGCCAAAGCTAATATTTACAAAAAAAAGTCCTAAAACATTGCATGATCATTTATTAGATAAAATCCCACGAGTGCTCTCAACGACTGTTCATAATCTTAGTCAGGAGGCAAAATAATCTAATTTTTTGTTAATATGTGGGGAAAGTAGACTGTTAGTCATGCCAGATTATCAAGAAAGATGGAAGTGTATAGAAGCGGCATGTACATATGTACATGATCAGCACGTTCATAAGGACGGGTGTAAACAAGATAGTTGTTTATTAATTTATTGGTGTTTAAGCTCACATATATATGCACAATGTCTAATATTGACCGCAACACAGATATCAAGTCAAGTCCAGCCAATCGCATGTACCCATGTTACCCATTTAGAGGACCTCCACAGCAGACATCGGTTCCTATTTTACCAGAAAAAAAACAGAGCTTGTTTACCACAGTAAACAAGCATAGACTCAGTCCTCCGGGTTCCCACGGTGAAGTCGGCGTTGTTTTTTTTTTTTTTTTGAATGTGGACACTTATTGTCCATCAGCTATTTTCCCAAGATAAAACTCTAAGCTTTCATTCAACCCTACATCAGTCTGAGGTTGACTCAGTATAAACCGCTGATCTACACCCTCATGCTATTCCTGGCTTATATGCTCGTTATATGATGAAAATTGGCAAAACGCGCATGCCACAATTCCTACCTTCAGGAGTTAACTCACCCAGCTATCACACATTTCACGAAGTTTCAATTCTATCCGATTGTTTTGCATCCATTGCAGTATTTTGTAGAGGCAAAACGCGGAATCCTCGGTAAATTTACAAGGCCAGTGGCTATGGTGGGCTTAATATTTTTAGCCTACTGGGAAGTGTCCCTACTCTTACCTAAAGACTAAGTCGTAGAATACACGAGGGTTGACTTTAACGAATAGGCAAGAGCAACTGGTAGCAGATTGAATTTTCCAATATTTCTCAACATTACCTGATAAGCAAGTGAGTATATTTCCAATTAATCTCCATTTTTACCATGGTTATAGGGTTTGGGTTTAACCAAATGTTCTCAGTCCTCAGTGTTGTCCAAGGTAGGCTCTGCGAATCACATATTTCCGTTTCGAATCGAATCTCGAATGGAATCGAGTCTATTTTTTCAAAATCGAATCGAACCACGAATCGAATACATGCGTCGTGAAGTCCCCACTGATAAAACATTTCAACTACATCATCTAGGCATGTCTTCACGAAAAGTATGCCTTGATTGTGTAGTTGGAATATTACCCAGTAAGGATTTTTGTTCAAAAGCAGAATCGGGTGCGAGAATTCTGTACTGGGCACTGCACGAAGCTAGCCATTAGCAAACGTGAGCTCATCATCGATATTGTTTGGGCACTTTAAGTTTGCTCTCAGCAGTGCAATTGACTAGTGAAACTGGAATTAGCATGGATGGTGGCATGGGTACAGATATTATTCATGTTAATATAGCGAAAATGACACTCAGTCTTTATTTTCAACATTCTTTATGTACAATTTCTATCTCATCTACGGTACAGTCGCCGTGGACAGGTCGAAATTCACGCGTGGGCAGTGATGTCCACGCATGCGTTTGTCAGGTAACAAAAATATCATCAACAAAATTTTAATTAATGAAGCACCGGATAATACCCGGTGCTTCATTAATTAAATTTTTGATGTCCATTCCTACAATTAATGTTTGGAATTTAATATTGCGTCCGTCGAAATAGTTCCCACTCGTGGAAAGTGACCAGTCAACGGCAGCAGTACTGTAAACGTTTTGTGAGACGACAAAAATGACTGATACCAAACGAAATTCCACTGAAAAGATTTCAAGGAAAACGAATCGGACAACCGATTTCGAATCGAACCGAATACCAACTTGAGTTTCGAAGTCGAATCGAATCTCGAAGCTTCGCAGGGTCCTAGTTCAAGGTATGCTTTTGGGGTCGAACATATAAAATTCGATTCAACTCAAAGCCCGTTTAGTGAAATCCTAATTACAAACCTCCAAATATCTACTCCGTTACTGACCCTACTAGTACCTTGCAAAACTAACAAAAAACAATCTTTTGATAACAAGAAGGAGAAAACCACGAAATTAAAACAGAAATCAGTATCAATATCTGTGTAATGAGTGTTCTGATCTTAGTCTAATTAATTATTTGTTGATCAAATAACTTCCTGACTGTTGCGTCCCGTTTAAGAATGGTGGAAACAAGAAGGACCATTTCGATAACAGGAGTGACAATTTATTACAGATGGGTTCAAGCTGTCAGTTTGCAGACAAATTCAAATTCCAAACCTACTATGTAGGACTATCATTCGATGGGATACATAATAATATGTGTGACTTTAAATCGTTCGGAAGGATTTATGATCATCGTATGATTATTTAATTATACGGCTGTTAACATCGATGGCCTTTCATTTTATTTTTGGTACAATGTGTAACTATTGCATAGTTCTATGCATCGAA
Source organism: Pictodentalium vernedei (assembly GCA_031216915.1). Lineage (NCBI taxonomy): Eukaryota > Metazoa > Mollusca > Scaphopoda > Dentaliida > Dentaliidae > Pictodentalium > Pictodentalium vernedei. The sequence goes on along the minus strand of CM062292.1, from coordinate 23,466,551 downwards.
AAATATATCGTCATGAACTGTTTGCTTGCTCTCCTATTTTGAGAATAATTTGTGCTTTCTCTCCTATTTTGAGAATAATTTTTGCAGTGTGTCATGTGGGATTCTTCTTGATTGAGAGAGAAGCTCAACCAGAACCAGAATGCCCCCCATCTGTTACCATCAGCTTTTTCTATCCTATCATAATGAATTGGAGTCTCTCATCTTTGATGTGATTCCGCGCCACTGAACACACTTACACTAAGGTTCAATAGTAACTAGACAGAACAATTGTGTAGTAACAGGAGGGACACACAACACGGGTACATCGGACTTGGTACTGATTTGGTGGGAGCTATGAGAGATTTAGGTGGTATTTTTATGTTCTATCCAATGACCTTAATCAATATACCCACACAAACGGTCCCATCAATTGAAATTATTTTTGAGATATTTGACTACCCGAATATCCACCATTTTTTAAAAAAAAGACCCACTTATCGATTCATAGGGTTCATCGCACAGGTTAGTGTTTTGACAGGAAGTCCACAGAATTCCTTCGCAGGTTTGTGAAGCATATCACTGGACGATAGACAAAAGTAACTGCTTTTGATAAAAATCAATGCAATTAGACTAGGACACCAAAGTTTGTTCTTTGTTCGTTGGTTGGAGTTTTACGCCAAACCAGGGTTACATCATGTCGGACAGTCTTACGGATGGGCGAGAGGACCACTTAGCATCAGCGATAAAATGTCAGATTCTCCAACTTACCGGCCAGAAGCAGAGTTAGAAGCGGTTGAAGGCAAGTACATACACCATCATTCTGTTTGACGCTCTAACAACCATTCATCCACCACGTTCACGACACTGGTGACACATTACTCTACTTACCACAGAATGTCTGGAGTTTAATAGCGCACGCAAAAATTTCTGATAATCCCCGATTTGCAGGCGAACATTCTGTCATACTCTCAATTGCTTGTCTGGCAAAACCTTGAGGACTCAACAAGCAAATTTCCTATTTTCATGGAACACTATATCATTTACGTCACGTTGGGGATGCTTAGTGCTGTAATGGTCCATCCGCGGAACAAAGATGACTATCTGATACTCTCCAACTTCACTGCGAACATTCATTCATATTTTTACGTACCTGCACGTTCGGTGGAAAACAGACTCAACCGGCAAATCTGTCCCCGTGGGAACCCCGGGATGTGAAGTAGTGTTTGGTTACTGTGGTACACCAGCTCTGTTTTACTGGTAAAATGGGGTCCGGTAACCAATGCCATGTTTTGAAATCTCAGAAAATGGACAACATGGGGATAATCTCTTGACTGGACTTGACTTTATATCCCTGTCGCGGTCATGATTAGCCAGTGTGCAGAAATATGTGACCTTAAACACCAATAAAATATAAAGAATCAGCAAATTTGCTAGTCACGGAGCACCGGGTAGAGTACGGGGAGAGGATGGGTAGAATACCCGGTGTTTCATGAACAGAAAATTTACTTGTTGAATTTTCAAGTTCCAAGCGTTTACCAAGTTCAGGTATGGATGTGTTTTACTCGATGTATCGGTTAGTCTCAAATCACTCCGCTAGTACTGTAACTATTTATGTTATTTCAAAAACGCAGATACGCGCACTATGTATACAGATTTATTTATTAAATATAATTTTGTTTCCCACCATTGCCCATTATTCAACTCGGCTGATGAAACTACAAACCTAGCTAATCTGGAGTTGATCGCGGCCGATATAAACCAAGATGAGTTGTCCCCCTTGATGCATTACTGTGTGCAGCCATTGTATTTCCAATGAAATCGTTGCCCGTTCTTTGGGAAACTCACTCAAACAATAAAATTGGCGTAACCAGGCAAAATGGACTGGTTCTTGAATGGTGAGGAATTTATGACGGCAATAGGTAAGGATAAGGTGGATGAAGAGAGAAGAAAAGATTCGTCGAATTGAGAGAAATAATAGTGTACTTATCAGAACATCCACTGGAGAAGTCGTGACGTTCGGATAGTTTAACTAGGAGAAGAGGAAACTTCGGGCTTTAACCCTTTACCCAACGCAGACGATATCAAAATTTATTATTTTAGATATCATTTTTTTTTTAATTTTTCAAAAAATTCAACAAAACCATATCATGTGACCCCTCGTTGGAACGAGCTCGATGAGCTCGTTCCAGCGAGGGGTCACATGATATGGTTTTGTTGAAATCTTTTCAAAAATAATATTTTTTCAGCTGCTGAATTTGCATATCACGCGGGCGGAAGCGGGCGATTCGTTGGGTAAAGGGTTAAGAAAAGAATGAGAAACAATAACACAGTCAGAAAACTGTAACAGACGTGAGAACATTTATAATTATTTGTTTTGGTTTGATAAATAATTATTACTTGGTTTCTTCCATATCGGTCGAATTATCCGATCGAGGGAACTCCACATCAACCTGAGACCGAAATAAGTTTCATAACGGCCAAGATATCAGCCCTGGTAACTTCATACCATTCTTCTACCAGGCTAATATGAAGTTACCCCGGGCTGATATCTCTGCTGATATGAAACCAATCAAGAAATAACCTCTAATTATTAATCAGATACTCGGATTTTGCCTTGAACCCTATGATATCTACCTTCATTGATACATAAGTCAGCCTCGGTATATACAACCCGAACTCGGCTGACACAGGTTTCAATTCGTCTGATACAAACTACCCTAGCAATTATTGTGCTTGATTCTTCTTTTTCCAGGCACCGCCAACAATGTACGCGAGTTAACTTTGCAAACGTAACGAGTTTTTTTTTATATTTCGAAGCGATAAATTTAAACTTGTATCCCTATTAGAAAATATTTCTAAAAATATTTGATGCAATAGCGTATTGTTCCCTGGAATTAAATGCAGATGTCAGCTGTAAGCCTCAGACAAAATAGGATCGCCAATAACGCGAGGTGTGAATATAAACAGCAATACGAATGAGGAAGGGTATGACCAAAAACATTCTGATCTAATTGACAACTTTTGTATTTCGTGTTTCCAACTAAGTCGTTTAGCCGTGTACGGTCAGAGTCTTTTTTTCTCAAATAAGTGGAAACATTTTGTCTTATTCGAGCTTTATTCATTGCTAATAGTGTGTTAAACTTGGGGTGACCCCAAAAGAGGTGACATAGGCGATACCCTCCCCCCTCCCGCAAACGCCTTACCCCAAAGAAGAAGTCCAACAAGTATCCTCTTAAGAGTATCCTTAAAAGGTATCCACCAATTGTACATCATCATGTCAAAAGAACATGTACCCTCAAATACCCATATGGGCCGCCGAGTCGTACTTGGAGTCACCCGTTCGAGCAATTGATCTATGCCTCATTTGCTCGGTAATATTTGAGTTGTTCGAGCAATGCCTTTTTCAGTCACTGCCCGATGGCTCATTTCTAGAAATCATGATTCACATGATTCATTCTTCTCGGCACCCCACTTATAAAAAATCTTTTAAGGACATGGAACCCCCTTTTCCGAAATTTGTCTTACAATCAACAATCAACATGTATTTTGTCTGTATAAACTCCGCAACTGTCGTGTATCCGACCCATTACTACGGATGTTTGTATCAGGGGGTCGGATACAAGCGCGTTCCTTTCGCGTGAGTTCCATTTTTTTTCTTTTTTTCATCCGTACGAATAAATAGTTCGTTATATATTCGTCCACTTTCTTGACTTATCCCCAATATATTGTAAGATAAAATGATTATTACCATTATGTGGATGTACAATATACGCAGTCGAGTCTCGCTCTGTGTTCTAAGGGTAGATCACGACTCGTCTTCGACTCGTCGTGATCTGCCCTTAGGACCTGGAGCTCGACTCTGATACATATTTTATACATCCACATAATGGTAATAAACTCTATATATCATAGAATGGTTTGTGTAGTCACTCGATCGAGCAAATACTCGATGGCCCATTTCCTCGATGGAATTCGAGTCGTTCGAGCAATGAATTTTCCAGTTACCTCCCGATAGCTTATAAGGGGATCTTGGAATAGTTATGAAACAGTTGTTCGTGCCAGGAGATTGTATGCGACTGCTTTTAATAGTGGAACACAAGTATAATAGTGATATGAACTGGCTCCCGTGGCGGATGAAACGTAATGTTAGGTACTATGAGCCATAGTAGTGCCACAAGTTAGTAATAGTAAGGCACTCTAGTACAGGCCAGAAACAGTAGCAGCCAAAAATAATGTTTGGCTGGTAAAACACTATAGTAATGGTTAATGCAATATAGAAACTGTTTCATTTTCTAAAAGTGATGGAAAATATTTTATTTATATGGAACCATCTCAAAATTAATCGTCCATTTACTTTTTTTCCCATTTACATACACGCTGTTGTTAAGATTGTTTCGCATTTTACATTTAACTTGTTTTTTTTATTGGGAATGGCGGAAAGACAGTTCCAGTGGCTATGCCATATCCCCGTAGAGCTATCATGTATTTGAGATAATTGTATGTTGCTGTCTATAGTTTGTATTTGTATGCATGTTGTACTACGAAATAAAATCATTCATTCATTCATAACTTACATTGTTTAATCATACAATGTAAGTGAGCATGGTTAGGTTCAAACTGACCACTCATGTAAAACGTTTTCAAACTGACCACTCCTCTAAGAGGAACTCCAAGCAGGCCGGAGGCCCGAAAAGGGTTCAACATATCAGTCAGATAAATGTGTTACAGAACAGAATTCTCTATAGCTATCAATGTGATTTTAGAAGTGGACAGTAAATTTCAGTGAAAAAAATCAAGTGACTTCCGATGTCGAATTGCCCATTCAATTGCAATTGGCTTATCCCCCTCTCAAACAAAATGTCAGATTCCTTCGTTTTCTGTTGCAACCAAATTCGTCTCAAAGCTTTGCGTGATATACACGTATACATATCTACACTTCAGGGGTAACCAAGGCCTTCTCATCCGAGAACCGCGACAAATCAGCGGCCGTCCAAAGTGTTATTATTATTATTATTACTCGAATTCTGTCCTTCTGGGTGTTTGTCAATATGCTTAGCTGATGATCTCGTGATTTCAGATCGATCTCTCCTGATTTCGTTGCAACTTGTCTGCCAGTGATAACCTTAATTGAAAAAAACGCACATACATGATATAACCGATAATATAACTGATAATTGTTGTTATATTGGGGCGATCGTATACAGATATGCATTGACACGTATCTTGTAAAGTATCAAACGAATAGAAACGCAGTTTTTGAATTATTCCGAATGTTAAGGTGTTAGAAAAGGTTGCTTAAAAAGGTATAACTGCACTAGTTTCAACATTTGGACTCCCATAGAGAGCGCAAATATGGACCCAGGGATTTGATATCAATAAACATGTGAAAAAAATCTTCCAAAGATGGTATATGTGAAATCAGAAAGCTTTTGGATCAGTGGATTGGGGGAAGAAGAGTCTTAAATGCTTTCCCCATTACCCACAATGTTAAAAACTGCTGACTCAGCATTTTTTCAAAGTCCCGAAAAAGTACCCCTTGATAGACCCGACGGCATTTTTTTTTTTGGACCATTCCATTCTGTTGGTCCCAAGGAAGCTTCACACCAAATACGAATTCTCAGTGCCGTGTAGTTTGGAGATATGGGCGTTTTAAATGTTGTTCTATTTTTAGCACCTGCGGTTCCCATGGGGCGACGGGAAAATATGTTTAAGCATAAATTAAGTACCTATAACCCAATAAGCCTGCATATTAAATTTGGTTCAAATCAGCCTCTTGGTTTAACAAATAGAAATTTTGGGCAGGGCGAAAATTCTTGCCCTTCCCATAACGAATGCAAATATAGCTCCCACAAACTTATCTTGAACAAATCTGAGTCTACACCTCAACAGGAAGCTGCACACCAAATATAAAGTCCCCGCTACTCCTGGTTCATGAGAAGAAGATTTTTAAAAATTTGGGCATAATTTTTTGGTGTGGCCCCACTGAGCTGCAGAGCAACATGATTTGATCAAGACCAAAATGCGATGTCATAACAATCATCTCAAATTTCTCTTAAATCGGTTCACCCGTTTTGAAGGAGAAGACGCAAACACCATGTTCACGGATGACAGACGGCGAGTGATCACTATCGCTCACCCTGACTGAAAGTCAGGTGAGCTAAAAACTCAGTGGCCCATGAGTGCTGCAGTTGGGTGAGAGACTTGGTTCAAAGAGAGAAAAAACCTGTAGCTGCTGTTGTCTAAAGTGTTGTTAAAACCCAATAAATTAATAAACAAGAGGCCCCCAGGGCCTGAAGTACTCACCATAAACAGCACACGATATAAACATAGTCCAAGAATGAATCTACATTAAGCAATCCATCTCCATAGGATATACTGTCGATCCTTGAGCCCCTCAGGAGTGACAAAAACTGTCCAAGCATCATGCCTTTCCTTCAGTTGATCATAATGTAAAATGTGGAACTCCCCTTTAAAGCCCCTTGATACAACCTATACTCTTAGTTACACACCACTAGAGGGTACTGAATAAACAATTTATCATTCTTCAGCTACATGGCCAATTCCGGCTCCCATAGGAAGTCCAAATATTAACACAGGCACTCGATTTGAACAAAGTTGAATCTGATCTCCTTAGAGATGTTGTATACCAAATATGAAAGCATTCTGACTGGTGGATCTGAAGAAGAAAATTTTTAAAGCAATTTCCTCATATTGCATTAAGTTAAAATTTGGGCTACTATAGCGAGTCCAAATTTTTAACCTACAGACCCGATTTGAACAAACTTGAATCTCACTCCTAGTGATGTTGTATACCAAATATGAAAGCATTCTGACTGGTGGATCTGCAGAAGCAGATTTTTAAAGAAACTTCCTCATATTGCCCTAAATTAAAATTTGGGCTACCAAAGGAAGCCCAAATATTAACCTAGGGACTTGGTTTGAACAATCTTGAATCTGACCCTCGTAACAATGATGTATACCAAACATTAAAAGATTCTGACTGGTGGTTCTGAAGAAGATTTTTAAAGAAACTTCCCCATATTGCCCTAAGTTGAAAAAACTGGGCCCCTGCATTGAGTCCAAATATGAACCAATGGGCTTCGTTTTAACAAACGTGTATCTGACCCCTCTATGGATGCTGTATACCAAATATCAAAAGATTCTGAACATTGGTTCTGGAGAAAAGATTTTCTAAAATGTTTGCAAATATGCTGATTCAGCATTATTTGGATGCACTCTGCAGAACTCCAAAAGAAAAGACATGGCAATTTTTTTGTACCATTCAATTCTACTGGTCCCGAGGATTCTTCATACTATATAACAGTTCTCTGTTCCAAGTGGTTTGGGAAACATGGGCGTTTGAAAATATTTATATTTTTAGCTCCTGGTATGAGTGAAGTACTTATAACCCAATAATACCACATACTGAATTTCGTTCATATCGGACCATCGGTTCAGAAAACAGAAATTTTGGATGGTACCAAAAATCTAACCCTTTCCATTACAAAGCCAAATATTGCTTCACGAACTACGTTTGAACAAACTTGATTCTACACCTCAAAAGGAAGCTACATAACAAATATCAAGTCAATGTACCCACTGGTTCATGAGATTTTAAAAATATTTTGGGAGCATTTCCCCCCACACCCTCCTTATGGGGCTGGGCATGTTGAGTTAAACAAAAATGCAATATCCCTTTGGGACCATCACTCAAACAAACTTTCACTTGAATTTGCCCAGTGGTTTTGGGCTAGAAGACCAAAACATGGTGTTGATGGACGACAGACGGATAGACAATGGACGGAGAGTGATCAGATAAGCCCAGCTTGATTTGTCGAGGTGAGCTAAAAAAAAAAATCAAATGAACCATGTCCGATATTTACCCATGTTATTAAAATTGATAAATTTGTCTCTGGAGTGTGACAAGGCTTATGCTATAGCATTGCAAAGCCTTCTTGCACTCAAGAGATGGAATACACCACCACCCATGCTATTCTGTAGATTATGAGGCCTAAAACAAACCAAGAACATGAACTTTTAATGGCAAAGAAATAATTACAAAAATAAAATAAAAAAACACCCGTCTGGGTGCAATTTTACAACAATGGCCTGAGAAACAGATCTACTTTGTGGGGCCCTATGCCTGAAGATTATTACAATGAATGCATTGTCTTACACAAAAGAATACCACACAATCCAGTGTAGACTGATATCAAAAAGTCCTCCATAGTGGAAGGGCAATTTTAACAAACAGACAGGCCCAAATAAGCTTCATACACAGCGTAAAAATTCCACAAAATGAATAAACATTCATATATGTTTAATAGGAATTAGGAGTATAGGAATTAAAAGTCAATTGTGTGGTTGTTCATAAACTTATATTACTTTGTTATCAGGTGTGAAAAAATATGAATATTTGTTAACACACTCACCCATTTAGATTAGACCCTGCTCATGGCAGTGGCGCAGACATACAGTACATTTGGCGTGAACTGGTCATAATCCATGCATGGGCAGTGATATCCATGCATGCTTTTACTAGGTAATAGAAAATCATTATCAATACAATTTTAAATAATGAAGCACCGGATTGTACCGCGTGCTTCATTAATTGAATTTTTGATGATTATGATTATTACTGTAAACAGTGTTTGAAATCTAATATCATTGCATCCATGGAAATATTGTCCACCTGTGGAAAGTGACCAGTCCACGGCGGCCGCACTGTAGGCATGGGGGCTGGAGTGGGGGTGTTGGGGGATGGGGTACACATGACCTCCCCAATTTAATTCATGCCCCCTCTCTCCTATTAACCCTTTAATGAACATCCAAAATACATTTTGTTATCTAGATAGTTATGCTTGTTCGCAACTTACATATTATGGGCACAAATGGACACAGAGTCAAACAGAAGTGAAACGTGTATGGGGTGGTGAGTTCTTTTTATTATTTATTTATTGGTGTTTTAGGTCACATATTTCTGCACAACAGCTAATCATGACCACGGCAGTTTTATGGGTGGAGGAAGCCAGAGTACTCGGAGAGAACCACTGAACAATGGCAAGCAACTGTCAGCTCTCTAACATACTACACCAGCATGGTTATCCTTGTTCGAAGACAGTGTGCCTTAGTACACAGCACCACCATACCTCCTCACGGGCAATGGGGATGAAGTGTCTTGACCAAGGACACAAAGCTGTTGCCGCAGGTGGGATTCGAACCGAGGACATCTCGGCTTGCAGCCTGTACTTCTGCACCCCTGGAGGTGTATTCTGATTATTTAAATAGATTTAAGCAGTATGTGCATGGTTTCAATGCCATATTTGAGAATTATGGGTGCTGAAGTAATAAGAGTGTCCTGAAAATCTTCCCTTTGGTATTTAGTAGGTAGCTTGGTAATGGTATGTGAAGCGACTCCACCACAGTAAGTAAAAGTGTGAATTGTTAATCACATAGTGACTTCTTAATTAGTTTTCTTTGAGGCTGTTGGCAATTATCTTCTTCGTTATGACAGAAAAATTGTTATGGACCAAAATCATGACATGAGAAACAGTACTTTTCGGAAGTGGTAATTTAAAAAAATTACCATCAGACTAGAGACATGGTCAGCACTCATGGCTGACCAATGGAGCCGACGATTAAAAGGATACTTACTTGAGTTTTTTACAATTATATAAAACCCCAGCAATTGTAAAAAAAAACCCTGGTCACTTGAAGAAGGTGAAAACCTTGAAAACAAAAAAGTGTCAATAAATCACCATAAATTAGTGCCGTTATCACAGGCGAAAGGCCTTATAAGTATACTGTATATATATACAGCAGGTGCAGAGTATATTATCACTAAATCACCCACAGAGTGGAGATTTCACACAAACAATAATTCCAAATTTGTTGCAAAGCATAACAATCACAAGTTAAGCTCTGAACAGCCAATGGACCTCTGGGTTAAACCTGGAGGTCCATTGACTCCACTGGCTGAAACATTGCTTGTGTTTTTTGTCCATATGTACAGAATTTGAAAGTGATACTTTGGGTGACAATTCCACTCCACATGTGATTTTGTTGCAATCCTCTCCCCATGTGCTGTACATATACCAAATGCAAGCTGTAGATTTGGGTGTACAGTCGAGCGATACTTATCACAGTACGCCACAAAATCCTAATAGCATAAAGCCAACAATGGCAAAAGTTGCAAAACAATAAACAAAAAAAAAAAATAAATAAATAAATGAAAATTAAAAAAAAACTTTAGAGCTGCCGGAACTGAAAGGTTTGGCTGGCCAAAGGCCCAGAAACACTGGATGGTTTATTTTTATCAAATACTACAGTGATCTGTTTTAAGATACCCAGTTACCACTTAAGTGCTTCATCCATGCACAGACGTAGCCCATTAATAACCAAACTACCTACTATATACCAAGGAGTAGTTTTCGGTAACAACTCGGTCTACATGTATATATCTTGCATTTACTCGAATAAATCAAGTAATATCACGTATATTGCTTAGAAGGAATCAATTAAATGTCTGCAATTATATTTAAACCTTTTTAAACAACCCTGACTTATTTTTCTTCTTTTCACCTCGGTATCTCCCGGTATACCTCGGTGTTAAGTAGAACCCTCTTCTGGGGGTGGTTTGTTTTGGATCAAATTGCCATAGGATGATTTAGGTCAAATTAGCAGCCGGTTTGGGTCAAATTGCTGGAGGACAGTTTGGATGCAATTCTCACTGATGACAGTATATTATAGAACACATGGAACACATGGAACGTGGATTTATTTATTGGGTTTTAGCAGCATTTTTGACAGTTAGGGTCACCTCGTGTCGGACAGTTTTATGGGTGGAGAAAATTGAAGTCCCAGGAGAGAACCACCAAGCAAATGCCAGGCTCTCAACATACTAACTCCACACGAGCAGGGTTAGCAATGGTTGAATACAAATGAACTATCAATGTACTGTACACCTTAGCACACAATGCCACTATGCCCCCACATGGGCAATGGCGGGCGCAGTTTCTTGCCCAAAATCGGTTAAAGCAGATACTGTAAAAATGTTCAATTTTCTTGAAAATTTCAATGGAAATTGTTTACCTCGGTAAATTCTTTGGGGGAAAAAAATACTAAAGTACTGAAGAAAACAATTGCATTGCATTACCAAAATAAAATTTAAATTTAGGGGCGAACCTCCCACCTCCGTCTGTGGGGCGAATTAACCCGAGGCAAGTGAGAATTTGTTCGAAACGACTCTAGGGGAAAATGGGAATTGGGGCGAAATGACCCAGGAGCAACTTATTAGCAACGTATCACCTATTTTCAAGCAAACTTTTCATTATTATTTATTACACCTTAAAATTTGCATAATTAAAAAACTGCATTTCGTTTTGATTCTTGAACTTCACTAGCTCTGTGTCTATGCATATCTTTATGAAATCACACCAATATAATCAACAAGATCGCCGGTTATATCTGCGTTTTTTTTATGAAAGTGCATCATGTAATCGGCGAATAGGACAAATAACAACGAGATCAGGAGGGTTCGATCTGAAATAACAATATTATTTGCTGAACATATTGAAAAACCTCTGAAAGGACAGAATACGAGTGATGTGTAGACATATAAATATCACGGAAAGCTGAGATGCAAGTTGGGTTGCAACAGAAAACGAACTCATTTGACATTTTGTTTGATTGTTGATATCGGCCCAAAGTTTCCCTGAGGGGGATAAGCTGATTGCAATTGTATCGCACTTGAGAACCGGAAGTCACATGATGTTTCCCCTGAAAGTTACTGTCCAATTCAAAACATCGCTTGACGGTATTAGCGAATTCTGTTCTGGAACGCATTCATCTGATTGGGTATGTGCAACCCCTTGCCGGCCTACGGCCCACTGGGGTTCCTATAATGCCACAAGTGGGAAGGCGGTTTGCAGGTATTTTCTTTGCTTTACTGCGGGGGCATGACTCATTTGAAAGCCTTTCCCATAAACAACTTTTATCCCAATTTTCACTGAAATCTGAGAAGTAATGTTCAAGTTATAATGCAAACAGACATCAGAGTGCAGATGGACACATATACGGACGGACATATAGATAGACTTCAAATGCAAGAGATTGTACCAGAGGTGCTGACATACCAGTGTCAAGAATAAGGCTGGGTCAGATGACAGACAAAATCTCTCACCCAATGGACCCTGCAACAAATTTCAGAGCAATTTTTTTTTTTGTGTATAATCTTTGAAGTGTTCACAAACCCATTTTAGAACTCAAAACACCAGAGTAACTCTACAGGGCCATGTAATATTAAGAACAGCATGCTAAGGATGGCATAATTATGCCCCCCCCCCCCTCAACCTCTCTCAAAATTATCATCTTTGTTTTACAGCGGACAGAAATCCAACCCAGCAAAAATTGTGATATCAACGTGCACTTTATAACAATAGTTTGTGAAATTATTGTCTTTGTTTTGCACCAACATTAATCCCCCCCCCACCCCCACCCACCCAACCCAATAGTAGTTATAAAGGCCAGAAACAATGATTGGACCAGACCATCAAAGAGAACAAAGACATAATGACACATGTGGGGATGTGATTTGAATGAATTGTCTTGGTTTTACTACAGGGACGTGACACATTTGAAAGCCTTTCCCATAAACAATCTTCATTCCAGATTTTATTGAAATCTGATAACCCAAACCTGAAATATGAGGCAAACAGACAAAAATTGGTATTTTACGAGACAAAAAACAAATTTTCCAAGTTAAAAAGTGGGATAAGTCTGAAAAGGGAAAAGTAATAAATATGACTGAGATCCGATAATCCAAACCCGATATTCGAGGTGAACAGACAAAAAATAGGCTATTTTTGTATATTCAAAGGGCTATAATGCACAGAAAAAATATTTTCAACAGCAAAACAGCTGTTAGTCCTTAACGATCTTACATGTATGATAGTGAACATGTGTATGAAATTTGTGTATGAAATTTTGATGAAATCTGAACAGTAATGTTCAAGTTGTAATGCAGGCCTACATCTGAGGGAGGATGGACAGACGTATGCACAGATGCATGGACAGAAACACCGACTCACGGATAGGCGCAATCCAGTATACCCCACTTTTTGAAAAACACTGGGGGAATAAGTAGCTATCTGAGGGCAAGTATGTCAGAGTACCGTCCCAGTTTCAGAACTTCTTCGGGACATTGCTGCAGTCTTACATACCAATTATTGACCAAATATATAGATACTTGTTCAGGATGCCATGCTAAAGACCCGACAACAGGTAAAAATTAACTAATTGAGGGCCATAACACCATTCAGGCTGAATGGCTGAACTGTACCAATTTCCGAACTCCTTCAAGACATTATTATGAAAGTCTCACATAGCAAATATTGACCAAATCCTTCGATAAGTGTGCAGGTCACAGTGCGAATGAGCTGAAAACAGGAAAACATTAACTCATTAAGGGCTATAAGTTTGTTCAGTATGGCCAAGCGGTACCAGTTTTCTAAGATGCTGTTAAGAAAGTCTCACATACCAAACGTTGACAAAATCCATTGATATTTGAGGCCATCATACTACCGACATGAAAACAGGAAAGAATCAACAAATTAAGGGTCATAAATCTTTTTTTAACTCATTCAAGACATTTAGAAAGTGTCACATTCCAATACAGAATCAAATCTACTGCTATTTGTTCCAAGTTATTGTGCAAACAATCTGAACACAGGCAAAAATTAACGAATTAAGGGTCATAACTCTGTATTGAGACATTTTCTGGATTTTTCTAGCATTACGAAATTGATTTTCCATTAAATGAAAGTGTCAATGACACTGTAGCACAACATGTGTAAGACATATACATGTATTGCAAGTGACATAGCAATGACACACATCTAGGTAATGACCTGATAACAGAGATACATGTAAAGTATTGTAAAGGTCTGTACATAAATACTGACCATAGCCTGTAACAAATGTACAGGTAAAGTATTGTGAAGGTGGGTGACAGTTAGATGTTAAACTAGAAAATAAATCTCCATGGGGTTAATGCTACAATGGGGACCATTGTATTGTGCATCATAATCCAAATGTTAGCAATTGTCTTGGTCTGTTTGATTCAAACCCTTCCACGGTTGATACCTACTAATTAATAAATAGTTGTCAAGTCCTTCTTAAAATACAGGTATTTGAGGTTTTTTTTCGGCTTTAGCTCATAGGGTTCCCACGGGTGAGGTTTTAATTTTCTCATTGGAAACAGAAAACTGGGTTGTGCTAATAATGTTTACGCTCCCCAAACAACACCAAATATTAACACAGCTGAGCCCAAAAGCAATTGTTACCGTCCCATGATGATAACAAATGTAGCCCTAGAAGTTCTGTACAAAAAAATGACTGGACCTAATTTTGGTATAAAATGGCCACCGGCAGCCATCTTGAATTTCAGACCGCACCCCGAAAGACTCGGTCTCGTCCCAAGGTGATAACAAAGGTACCCAAGAAGTTTCGTGAAGATTGGTTCATAAAACAGCCTCTAGCCCGAGCTGTATTGACATGTACACTTACAGTGTATAAGTAGCGTTGAATAAATCAAAGTTCATCTAATTTGCATAATTTCTGCACGAGAAGAAAACCTGTATTATATGTAATGTATTCCATCTTACTGAATATTCAAGCAAGAAGTTATTCAAATCAGAACTTTCGTACAGAAGTTCTGTACACAAAACTGATTGCACTAATTTCGGTACAAAATAGCTGCCGGTGGCCATCTTGAATTTCGGACTCCACACAAAAACATTCATTCTTGCCCTACAGTGATAACAAAGGTACCCAAGAAGTTTCGTAAAGATCGGTTCATAAATACGACCTCTAGCCCAAGCCGTATAGAAGTTCTGTACAAAAAAACTGATTGTACCTAATTTCGGTACAAAATGGCCACCGGCAGCCATTTTGAATTTTAGACCGCACCCCAAAACACTCGTTCTCGTTCCAACGTGATAACAAAGGTACCCAAGATGTTTCGTGGAGATCAGTTCATAAACACAGCCCCTAACCCAAGCCGCATTGACGTGCACTTACTGTATACAAGTAGCACTGAATAAATCAAAGTTCATCTAATTTGCATAATTTCTGCACGAGAAAACACCTGAATTATATGTGATGTTTTCCATGTCACTAAACATTCATACACACATTTATTCAAATCAGAACTTTCATACAGAAGTTCTGTACAAAAAAAACTGATTGCACTAATTTCAGTACAAAACGGACGCTGGTGGCCATCTTGAATTTTGGACCGCACCCCAAAACACTCGTTCTCGTCCCACAGTGATAACAAAGGTACCCAAGAAGTTTTGTAAAGATCGGTTCATAAATACAACCTCTAGCTCAAGCCATATTGTCGTGTCCAGTAGATTTTCTTTCATGGTGAATAAATAAATAAAAAGTATCAGCACACCGAAGGTGCATATGTACTATGTGGGATTTGAAATCCCTTGCGACCTGAATAATTGTATTTTATTTGCATATGAATCCACAAGAGTCGGACGCGAGGGTCTGAAATGACTTTGAGGCCGAAGTGACGAGAGGCTGAAATGACTTGGGGCCGAAAAGACTGGATACCATTCTCAAGATGAGACACGTTAATTATTACAGAACACAGCGAATGTGAATTTCCTGCAGAGATAATTGCTCGACGATATACATGTATATTAATATTTGTTTTCAATAAATATTGAGCAATATATTAATATTTTTTCTAAGAATTATTTTTTAGGAGTTGAAACGAATATCGTTGCATATCTAAAATATCCTAACAGATGTGTACTGCTTTTCTTTTGGACGAATCTTCCCTGGGCCGAGTTTTCCCCAGGCCGAATCTTCTTCCAGTTCTCAAATAAAGATGACATGCCATTTTCAATGGTGGTAAATATCCAAAAAGGTTATTATTTTCCATGTTTTGGTTGTTCGAAACTACAAAGCACTGTTCAGAAATACAGATGACACCAAAAAGGAACACGTTATTCCTTTGTTTTGATTTCTGTCGGGACCGAAAGCAAACTGTCAATATCACTTTTTATAAATATCATAAATTTTATTTTCCATGTTTTTATGATATTGAAACCCTTGGCGAACGAACTGGGTAAAATTGCAAGCAGCCTAATTGTGCAAAATTGCTAGCGGATGATTCGGTGCTCTGGCGGACGAAATAGGTAAAATTATGGCGTACCGTTTGGGTCAAAAGTCTATTTTCATCGCTATCAGAATAAAATTCACGTCCAACCTGCATTTTTTGGCGATGTACATTTAATCTCATCGCGATGAGAAATGTACGACCAACGTACATTTATTATTCAGCCAATGGAAACTGGTAAATCCAGGTGCACCGCGTTTCCAAAAATAGTTGTACGTCCATAGTACATTTTGAGTTAGCCAATAGGAATTGGTGGATGCAGGTGCACCCGGTTCCGAAAAATAGAAATACACGTCCAACGTACATTCTAATCTCATCGCGATAAAAAATGCACATCCGACGTACATTTCCAGGTGCAGCGCGTTTCTAAAAATAGATGCACTCCATCGTACATTTTGAGTTAGCCAACAGGAATTGGTAGATGCGGGTGCACCCGGTTCCTAAAAATAGAAATACACGTCCAACGTACATTTTAATCTCATCGCGATGAGAAAATACAAGTTAGACGAGTGAAATGAACGTTGGACGTGGATTACTTTCCAGGTGCATCGATATTTTTGTAGGTGCACCTACATTCGAAAACAGCGTTGCAACGCTAAAATACAGGTACACCGCTACAAAATGCCCGTCGGACGTGTATTTTGGATAAAATGTACGTTGGACGTGTATTTTTTACCTAAAATTGCAGTTGGACGTCGTGCATTTTTCATCGCGATGAGAATAAAATGCACGTCGGACGTGTAATTTTAGCGATGCATTTGGAAATTATCGTTGCAACGCTATTTTTGAATGTAGGTGCACCTGTAAAAAATACAGGTGCATCGCTATTTTCTGTTTAGGAAAATCTCATTGCGATGGGAAATGAACGTACGTCGGAGGTATAAAATACAAGTTGGACGAGTGAAATGCACGCTGGACGTGGATTATTTTCCAGGTGCATGGCTATTTTTGTAGGTGCACCTACATTCGAAAATAGCGTTGCAGCCGCTAAAATACAGGTGCATCGCTAAAAATGCACGTCGGACGCGTATTTTGGCAAAAATGTACGTTGAACGTGCATTTTTGCCTTAAATTGCACGTTGGACGTGCATTTTGCATCGCGATGAGATTGAAATACACGTCGACGTGTATTTTTTATCAATGCACCTGGATTTTATCGTTGCAACGCTATTTTGGAATGTAGGTGCACCTACAAAAAATACAGGTGCATCGCTTTTTTTTTTATTTAGCGAAATCTCATCGCGATGAGAAATGCACGTCCAACGTGGAAATGCACGTCGGACGTACAAATTGCACGTTGGACGTGGATATTTCCAGGTGCATCGCTATTTTTTCTAGGTGCACCTACATTTAGAAACAGCGTTGCAACGATAAAATACAGGTGCATCGCCAAAAAATGCACGTTAGACGTGTATTTTAATCTCATCGCGATGAGAATAGGAAATGGTATGCCATATAAAATTGTAAGCGGACGACCCGGCTTGCGGACGAAACGTCCAATGTGGAATATTCTTGTAAAATCTCCTTCAGACCCACCAATCAGAATCTTTTGATATTTGATATGCTGCATCATTAGGCGGGTGAGATTTAAGTTTGTTCAAGCCAAGTCCATATTTGGACTCACCAGGGTTTCGTTGCTGTGACGTTCTCGCAAATGCTTGGCAAGAAGATTCATCTACCGTTCCCGCAAAAATATAAGCATTGTTCATCAGATAAAATTTAATAAAATTAGATTAATTTTAGAGCGGAAATGATTAAAGGGTTTTCGTGATTGATTAATCGCACGGATTAACCGATTAATCACTTGCCCTAATTGGTAGCTTTTTAATTGACAGTAGTAAGAGATGAGGTCAACGTGCCACATTGGGGGGACCCCGCAGGGGACCCCGGAAGTGACGTCATGTCACGTGATCTGGTGGCGCAATGTTTGGTTGTTATGGTAACCCGCGTGAGCGGCCATTTTGTGACGTCATCTCCATAGTGATACGTGGTGAGAGTGCGCATGTGCAGCGCGTGTTGTTTGGGTGATACGTGTTTCCGTCGGCCATTTTGTATACTGGAGACCGCCATCTTGGTTTCTATGGTAGCACGTGATTGCAATGTGTCCCAAAGGCTTACAACAAGACAGGGGTATGTTCGGAGGATGTATTCCTTTGTAGAAGAGTAAATTCCCGATTTGTAGAATTACCCCAAAAAACCAGACAATCCCTCCAAATCACCGAAATTGACTTTATTTACTACGGATTCCCCAATTTATCGGTGTAGCACGTAGTGCTATAGTACCAAGGGGGTGCAAGGGGCGTGTTCCTTTGTAGAAGAGTAATTTTCTGGCTTAGAATTCTCCCAGAATCCTCGTTTAATTACCCAAATAAAGCCCAACAAGTTGTATTATTTCGAATTCTTTCAGAATTCGCTGCCTCTGTCTATGTATGCAATATTTTTCGCCTATCAAGCCATGTTCCTTTGCCCTGGAGTATACTCCAGTAGCGTAGAAGAGTCTATCAACTGGAACAGCTTTGCTTATTGTTACTATATTTAGCAATCTCTGGTCTATTCTTGTTAGTTTTGGCCCTATTCCAAGTACTCTTGTTGTTTCATTTATCTACATCATTTATGTAACTAACCAATCAGATTGCTTGCTTTCCCATAACCTGTATGCATAGTTATCTCCCTTGTGTATATCAAAAACATTCTAATCGCCTCTATATCCAATGGCCATATCCTAGGGAATCCCTTTTTGTCATATGTGTTTATGTGAAAAGGCACAATGTGACACAATGTGCCCTAGCACATAGGCACATGCTTTATGTACCGATATGTGCTTATATGTGCTTATGTGAAAAGGCACAATGTGACACAATGTGCCCTAGCACATAGGCACATACGGGTATTTGAGGATATCTATGACCTGGCATTGTATTATTTGAGGATACCTTCGAGGATACCTACTGGAGAATCCCTTTTTTGTTATATGTGCTTATGTGAAAAGTCACAATGCGACACATTGTGCCCTAGCACAAAGGCACATGCTTTATGTGCCGATATGTGCTTATATGTGCTTATGTGAAAAGGCACAATGTGACACAATGTGCCCTAGCACATAGGCACATACGGGTATTTGAGGATACCAATGACCTGGCATTGTATTATTTGAGGATACCTATCGAGGATACCCTTTCACATAAGCACATATAAGCACATATCGGCACATAAAGCATGTGCCTATGTGTTAGGGCACATTGTGTCACATTGTGCCTTTTCACATAAGCACATATGACAAAAAAGGGATTCCCTAGGATATGGCCATTAGATATAGAGGCGATTAGAATGTTTTTGATATACACAAGGGAGATAACTCTGCATACAGGTTATGGGAAAACAAGCAATCTGATTGGTTAGTTACATAAATGATCTAGATAAATGAAACAACAAGATTACTCGGAATAGGGTCAGAACTAACAAGAATAGACCAGAGATTGCTAAATATAGTAACAATAAGGTAAGCTGTTCCCGTTGATAGACTCCTCTAAGCTACTGGAGTATACTCCAGGGCAAAGGAACATGGCTAGATAGGCGTAAACTATTGCATATATAGATAGAAGCAGAGAATTCTGAAAGAATTTTAAATAATACAACTTGTTGGGCTTTATTTGGGGTAATTAAACGAGGATTCTGGGAGAATTTTAAGCCAGAAAATTACTCGTCTACAGAGGAACATACCCCTTATACCCCCTTGGTACTATAGCTCTACGTTCTACACCGATAAATTGGGGAATCCATAGCAAATAAAGTCGTTTTGGGTGATTTGGGGGGATTGTCGGGTTTATTTGGGTAATTCTACAAATCGGGAGTTTACTCTTCTACAAAGGAACACATCCTCCGAACATACTCCTGTCTTGTTGTAAGCCTTTGGGACACATAGCAACCACGTGCTACCATAGAAACCAAGATGGCGGCCTCCAGTATACAAAATGGCCGACGGAAACACGTATCACCCTAACAACATGCGCACTCACACCACGTATCACAATGGAGATGACGTCACAAGATGGCCGCTCACGCGGGTTAACATGAAAACCAAACATGGCGCCACCAGGTCACGTGACATGACGTAACTTCTGGGGGTCCCCTGCGGGGTCCCCCAATGTGGCACGTTTGCCTCATCTCCTACTACTATTGCCGCACCGTTGATGATTTATATAATTAAAACTTTACTCAGCGTAGTGGACAAAGCCGGCCAGCGCCAAATACAAAAATGTCCATTCAAATGCTTTTATATTTTTAATTTCTGTCTCAAACCATAGCTTATGACCCTGGAACGAGTTCGTTGAGTTTGTTCCAATGGGGTGTGGGGGGGGGGGGGGGGGCGTCATAAGCTATGTTTTTGAGATAAACATTGAAAATCTTTAGTATTTCAAGAATTTCTTGTGCAAGTATCGCCTGCTTCCCGCATTTGGTGATGGGTTGAGAATGACCATTTCCAGCTACTGATACAGTATAATGATTATGCGAATGATCAAGTATGTCATCACTTTACTGGCTTGCGTTACTCTGTCTCATATAATTGATGTGAGCCAGTGTGACAATGTTTGCCTGTTTTGGAGCAAGTTTGTTCCTTAGTTAACCCTTAATACCGTACTTCAAAAGTAATGGTTAACCGATCAATTACTTTTTTATCGATCAACACGTTGATCATTGGTCGGTCGATTAATCGGTTAATCGTACCAGCTCTAATTAATTTCTATAAACATGATTACTGCAATAGCCTTTGGTGTGGTGGTTGACCAATCTAACAATCTATGTATTCGAAGATAAATAAGCACAATTCATTTGATTAAGACATGTTGGAAATGCGTCCCGCAAAAAATAAATGGGTCCAGCAAAAAATGTATTTGTGAAAACAAGGCTCACTCTGGGAGCCCGAATTTTAACTTCGTTCAAAATGAGGAATTTTCTTTAAAAAATCTTCTTCAGGTCCAGCAATCGGAATGTTTTGATATTTGGTATGCAGCATCCTTGGGAGGGGGGGGGGGGGGGGGGGGAGATTCAAGTTTTTTTACGCCAAGTCCCTGGGTTCATATTTGGGCTCATTGTGGGAGTCTGAATTATAACTTAGTTCAAAATGAGGAATTTTCTTTAAAAATCTTCTTCTTCAGATCCAGCAGTCAGAATGTTTTGATATTTGGTACCATATGCAGCATGGGGTGGGGGGGGGGGGAGATTCAAGTTTGTTTAAACCAAGTCCCTGGGTTCATATTTGGCAGGGAGCCCGAATTATAACTTAGTTCAATATGAGGAATATTCTTTAAAAATCTTTTTTTTTTAGATCCACCCGTCAGAATCTTTGGATATTTTGTATAATCTTTCCTTATGAGGGGCAGATGTAACTAGTTCAAATAAATTCCCTGGGTTTATATTTAGGATATAATGTCAGGTGAATGCCCTCTGACCCCCTGGAGCCTCTTGTTTACTGTTTGGCAACATTGCCCTGGCTCTTCCCTCTATATTTTTTCATTGTAAGTTAGTCACTACTTTTATGTAGGCTTCCAAAATGTGTTACTGCATATCTGTCTGTCTGTCATTCAGATGAAATGTTTCTTTGCTGTCACTTGCCTGGCTCGACATTTTAAATAATTTACAGCTATCTTTCAACCTGAACCCCCCCCCCCCCCCCTCACACATACACAAATCAGGGATGGGGCGAGTATTGAGTACTTTGTCAAAAAGTGGTGTTTCAGTACTACGAGTACTTAGTACTGTTAGACGCAGCCCGTCACAAATATATTAAACATCAAAGAGTATTATATACTGGAAACAAATACAGTACAGCTACTGTGTACTGCTCAGTCTCCACGGGGGGGGGGGGGGGCGCGGTGGCTCAGTTGGTAGAGATGCAGGCTGCAAGCCGAGAGGTCCTCGGTTCGAACCCCACCTGCGGTAACCGCGTTGTGTCCTTGGGCAAGACACTTCACCCCCGATTGCCTACATTGGGGGGGCACGATGACGCTGTGTACTGGGGCGTACTGCACGTCGATGGTGCGCATGTCTTCAACCAATCTAACCCTGCCTGTGCTGCGGTGCAGAGTTCAGAGTTACGATGTTGGGGAGCTGACAGTTGCTCGTCGTTGCTCGGTGGTTCTCTCCGGGTACTCCGCTTCCTCCACCCGTAAAACTGTCACGGTCACGATTAGCCATTGTGCATAAGTATGTGACCTTAAACACCAATAAATAAATAAATAAATAAATACAGTCTCCACGGATGGGTAATATTTCCACGGATACAATAGTATTTGATGCCAAACATCAACTATAGGAATAATCATCAAAAGATAAATGATGCAGCACCAGGTTCAACCCGGTGCTTCATTAATTAAATTATTGTGGATGATGATTTTTATTGCCTGGTAAACGCATGAGTGGACATCACTGCCCACGCGTGTATTACAACCCGTCCACGGCGACTGTAGTGTGACTGATTTGTTCTCTTTGGGAACATATTTTCTATAATTTCACTCTTTTTGACAGAATATGTGCCTGTGGGGATTAAAAACCAAAGTTGTGAAAGTGCTCTTGTGGATATTTGCAGCACAAGCACAGCACCACAGAATCAATATTTGATGATTTATGAATTTTAACAGTGTCATGAGACACCACAGTAGCAGGTACTGGTCATTCTGTTGGAAAAAGCACTGTTTTTATGACTCGAGGTGCCTTAACTGAGAAAACTGAGGCTTTTTCATACAAAGATTGCAAAATATTCATCAAACACAATGTGAAATGTCTTCAGAAGCCAGAATGTGATTACATAACAATGGAAAATTCAATATGCGTCACCATAAATTTATTTATAAATTAATATAGTTTTTTTAACGGGAAAAAGCATACTGAGGGCTGTCTGGGTTGGTGTGTGTGTGTGGGGGGGGGGGGGGGCGGGTGGCAGATTCAAGTTTGTTCGAATCGTGTCCCTGAGTTAATATTTGGATCCCTATGGGCACCCAAATATCAACAGTGCAATATGAGGAAATTTCTTTGAACACCTCATTCAGATCCACCAGTCAGAATGCTTTCATATTTGGAATACAACAACTCTAGTGTATGTGTGTGTGGGGGAGGGGGGTGTTAGATTAAAGTTTGTTTGAATCTGGTCTCTGGTTTAATATTTGGTCTATCTATTGAAGCCCAAAGTTTAACTTAGTGCAGTATGAGGAAATTTCTTCAAAAATCTATTTCTTCAGATCCACCAGTCAGAATCCTTTCACATTTGACATACAGCATCTCCAAGGGAGTCAGATTCATGTTGTGTTTGTTCAAGCCAAGTCTATGGGTTAATATTTGGGTTCGTTATGGGAGCTCAAATTAACTCAGTGCAACATGAGACAATTTCTTTAAACATATTTTTCTTCAGACCCACCAGTTAGAATGCTTTTAATATTTGGTGTGCAACATCTCTGGGGAGGTAAGGTCTAAATTTGTTCAAAATGGGTTCCTGCCAGTCAGAATCCTTACATATTTGGTATCGCAAGGTGGAGGTGGGGGGGGGGGGGGGGGCGGTAGATTTGAGTTTGGTCATTTTGAGTCCCTGGCTTAAGATTTGGGTAGAGGTGGATTAGGTTCGGTTCAAAGTTGTTGATTAATGTTCAAATCCATTCCTTAGAGTTTTTTTCCATAAAATGTGCCTTTCAGGCTGCAGTAACACAACAACCCTTGGAAGTTTGGCAGTACTTGTCTGTCTACAGCTGACAGAATTGAAGCAATCAGAAGACCTATGCTAATAATCACCTGACATGGACACTAGAGTTATGAATAATTTCACAGCATCATTCCTATGTAGTGTTCATGAACCATGACTAACTGAATGTGACTCAAATGGGTTTCTAGCAGTATGGTCAGTTGGTGTGAATAATCCGAATGCTGAAGGTATCTTAATTTTCCGACTTGCTGGAGGAAATTATGACTACAGCAGCTGTATATTTTTCATTTTTAGCCCGACTGTTTACAGTGAGGGTAAAGGTCATGACTTAGTCCGTCTGTCTGTCTGTCCGTCTGTCCGTCTGTTTACATTAGAGTTTTGATTAAAGTTTGTGATTAAAGTTTTTTACTGAAGGTTCAAGTGTTTTTTTTTTTTCCTGTTTATTCCTGACTTTTGTCTGACCGTCTGTTAACATTTGGAGCTTTGTTAAAGTTTGTGGTTAAAGTTGTTTAGTCAACCTTAACGTTTTGGGTTTTTTGTTTTATTTTAAATTAATATTACTATTGATTGATCTCATTATGTTTTTTTTTCTCTATGTTTCATGTTATTTGGGGAAATATTTAACCCTTTATTATATGGCAATTTAACTTACAACTTCCAGGTTAAAGTTTGTTTTTTGTTTTGTTTTTTTTTTTTTTGGTGGGGGGGGGGGGTAAAATTACACCTTTAATTCTTCAAACAGTTTAGTGGAATGTCACTGTTACTTATTTGGGACAATGTCTACTATCTACTAAACATTTTTACAGTGATTTTCATTAATATCGGTATCATTTTAACCCCTTTCAAACATGTTTTCAGACTTACTTTCTTTCTATTTGAAATTAGACTTTGCCACATACTTTCTTACTCTAATTCTTGCATGGTCAATACAACTTAATGATTCCATTTACATCAATGATTTCTTTTATCGGTTTTAGGAAATATTTAACCCTTTATGCCAATCAATTTTACTTAGTATTCCCAGCTTAAAGTTTCGGATTAAAGTTCTGCTTTTCAAGGTTCTACTTTTCACTCTCCAAACACCCTGTCACAACATCATTTCTTTTTTTTTTTCATTTCGGGCAAGGTCTACTGAAGCTGCGCACAGTGGTTCCAAATAATATTAGCATTAATTTAACCCTCTTAACAACAGTTTTCGAACTTATTTTCTCTAAATTTCAAATTAGGCTTCTACCATATACTTAGTTAGTTTTTATCCCCTCCCACAAGAGAGGGATGTAGCATAGAACTCGCGCCGTCTGTCTGTCAGTCCATCCGTCAATCCGTCAGTCCCTCCATCAGTCCGAACTTTCTTTATGCCATAACTTAAACAAAAGTCAGCGGATTTCAATTAATTTCAGTACATGTCTCTAGGTCAAGTTTGATGACCACAATTATCCAATGAATTATTGCCCTGCCCAACCCCCGCCCAGTCTTAGGCATTTTTTCCCCTTTCCTTCAATATGAATTTTGAACAATTTACTGTCACTACAAGCGGAAGGTTTTAGCTCAGCTTGACAAAGTCAAGCTGAGCTAATCTCATCGCTCTCCGTCCATCGTCCATCCGTCGTCCGGCGTCCCTCGTCCGTCAACACCATGTTTTGGTCTTCTCCCCCAAATCCACTGGGCAGTTCAAGTGAAAATTTGTGTGTGTGATGGTCCAAAGGGGCGTAGCATTTTTGTTCAACACAACATGCCCAGCCTCATAGGGAGGAAGTGAGGAAAAATGCTCCAAAATATTTTAAAAATCTTCTTTTTTGAGGCGTAGAATCAAGTTTGTTCAAACAAGTTCATGAAGCAATATTTGGCTTTGTAATGGAGGGGTAAGATGTTTGGCCCCTCCCAAAATTTCTATATTCTGAACCGATGGTCCGGTTTTGTGGATTATTGGGTCGTAAGTACTTGATTCATGCACAAAAATAATTCCGCATCCCTATGGGAACCCTGGGAGCTAAAAATAGAAATATTTGCAAACAATTTTTTCCCCTATTCAGTTCCACAGCTCCCGGAACAGAGAGCTGTTATTTGGTGTGAAGTATCCTTAGGACCAGTGGAACTGAATAAGGGAAAAAAATTGCCATCGGTTATGTTAAGGTGTTCTGTAATGGGCATCGAAAAAATGCTGAGTCAGCTTATTTGCGCAAACATTTTTCAAATTCTTTTTCAGAACCAATCATCAGAATCTCTTGATATTCGGTATACAGCATTTATATGAGGGTCAGATACAAGTTTGTTAAAATAAAGACCATTGGTTCATATTTTCGCTCTACAGGAGCCCAAATTTTAACACAGGGTAATATGGGGAATATTCTTTAAAAATCTTCTTCTTCAAAACCCACCAGTCAGAATCTTTTAATGTTTGGTATACATCATTGTTCTGAGAGTCAGATTCAAGATTGTTCGTACCAAGTCCCTAGGTTAATATTCGGTCTTCCTACGGAAGCCCAAATTTTAACTTTGTTCAATATGGTGAATAATTTTAAAAAGTCATCTTCTTCTGATCCACCAGTCAGAATGCTATCATATTTGGTATGCGACATCTCTAGAGGGGGTCGGTTTTAAGTTTGTTCAAATCAGATCCCTAGGTGTATGTTTGGGCTCGCTATGGTAGCCCAAATTTTTACTAGTGCGATATGAGGAAATTTCTTTAAAAGTCTTCTTCTTCAGATCCACCAGTCGGAATGCTTTCATATTTGGTATATAAGATCTCTAAGGGGTGGGGGGGGGGGGGGGGGGGTCAGATTCAAGGTTTGTTCAATTCGAGTTCCTGGGTTAATATTTGGGCTCCATATGGGAACCTTAAATTTAACTTAATACAATATGAGGGCAATTCTTCAAAATCTTCTTCATCAAATCCACTAGTCAGAATGCTTTCATATTTGGTATACAACAT